>CM060926.1:1053581229-1054326229 GCA_030737875.1 Allium sativum | reverse complement strand
CCTAGGTGCTCGCGTATCCGGACAATCAACAAGTACGTCCGGACAACTACCACTTTAACCCTTTATTGGTAGCTAGCCAATGCCAGGCATCAGTAGTTATCTTTTCAATGTGAAAATCGCCGGTCTTCAATCGCCATCTTTAAGATCTTCAATTTAGATCGTCGTACGACCATTTGAAATGAGATTTAACTCGGTCTTTCAAATGATCCTCGCATATATATATATATATATATTTTAAAAATCACTCATAGCGTTAGTGGTATTTAATAACGATTAATTGCTATTTTATTTATATAAAAATAACCAAATTTAATTAACGACGCTTCGCGTCGATGGGCGACCCTAGCGCTGTTTTTACCAAAATTTGATTTACACTTATCTTGAAATCTAACCGTTGGATTTTAACAAAATTCATGTCAATGAAAAGATCTTTCCAAAGCGGTTCTAACAGTTCCAGTTTTGGGAAAATCCGACGGTCGGATCTTACGGTATAATCGTTTGAAGTTACGATTGCCGAAATGCGAACTACCGCGCGCGATTCGTTTAATTTTAATATATATATATATATATATATATATATATATTAAAATCGTTGGCGGTTTCAACTACTTACAGTCAATCACATATAAGCCAAATACAGTCTATATTCATGTTAGAGATTTTATATATGATTTTCATAATTCTACTAACATGATAAAAATGATGATTTGAAATAAATCATGTTTTAATGACTAATTATTTCCAATGGTAATTAAATTGCATTAGAAATACATTTTTCTAATGTTCACTCTTTTTGTTGAAACCAAAAGATAATAACAACATGATTTTTAATCCTACAATTTTTATTTCAACTAAGCATATGATAAAAATATGACATTTTAAATCTATTCTTTTTATTGTCTCTAAAATGACAATAAAAATGTAACATTAAAATATGTTCTTTTTAATTATCTCTAATTTAAAAGTAAAAATGATATTTTTAATCCATGTTTTATTTACATCTAAAATGTAAATAAAAAGGTAACTTCTAATTTAAAAGTAAAAGTGCAATTTTTAATCCATGTTTTATTTGCATCAAAGAATGTTAATAAAAATGCAACTTTCATTTTAATGTTTTGATTGCATCTAAAATTGCAAACAAAAATGCAACTTTTAATTTAATGTTTTGTTTGCATCTAAAATTGCAAACAAAAATGCAACTTTTAATTTAATGTTTTGTTTGCATCTAAAATTGCAAACAAAAATGCAACTTTTATTTTAATGTTTTGTTTGCATCTAAAATTGCAAACAAAAATGCAACTTTTATTTTAATGTTTTATTTGCATCTAAAATTGCAAACAAAAATGAAACTTTTAATTTAATGTTTTGTTTGCATATAAAATTGCAAACAAAAATGCAACTTTTATTTTAATGTTTTATTTGCATCTAAAATTGCAAACAAAAATGCAACTTTTAATTTAATGTTTTGCTTGCATCTAAAATTGCAAATAAAAATGCAACTTTTAATTTAATGTTTTGTTTGCATATAAAATTGCAAACAAAAATGCAATTTTTAATTTAATGTTTTATTTGCATCAAAGAATGCAAATAAAAGTATAGCTTTTTATTTCAAAGTTCATTTGCATCAAAGAATGCAAATAAAAGTATAACTTTTTATTTCAAAGTTTATTTTATCAATCAACACAAAAAGTGATGTATTTTGTATTTAATTGAAAGTTTAACTCAATTCAATAACATAAACAAGGTGATGTTTTTATTGAATTGAAAATTCTAATTCAATTCAATAATATAACAAAAATGACGCTTTTAATTGAATTGACAATTCTATTTCAATTCAATAAACATGACAAAATGATTTTTTAAATTGTATTGGCAAACTAATTCAATTTAACAAATATGACCAAAATGATATTTATAACTGAATTGACAAACTAATTCAATTCAACAAAAATGACCAAAATGATATTTTTATATTGAATTGACAATCTAATTCAATTCAACAAAAATGATAAAATAATATTTTTATATTGAATTGACAATCTAATTTAATTCAACAAAAATGATAAATTAATATTTTTATATTATTTAATACACATGATTCACCAAATATTGACAAAGAGAAATTGATTTAATCTAACCAACACGTTCAGATCTATAATTATTCATCACCAAACAATAGATCAATCATCATTCAAAATATCAGAACAAAGTAGATCTAAATCATATACATGCGATTACATAGCAAGTAAAATAATTAAATTGATTAATTATTTTAAAAAACAGAAATCTCACAGTCATGTTGCAAATTTGGCTAAAATTCAAACAGCTCGGAATCGCTCCTTCTCAGTCTAGAGTCATAGATCTCGTCTTTACGATTGCACAGGATCTGAAATTGTTAATTTTCGATGTCGTATGTAGTAGTTAGGATTAAACAAGATAGAGAATAATTTTAAAAATAAATTAATAAAATAGTTAAAGGATTAACCTTCTTCTTCCTTTATACAATAATCGGCCGCAAGAAACCCAATTACTTTAATTCTAGGTTTCGATTTCTATCACAATCCGTTCAACTTCGTCTCGATCAGGATACGCCACGTCGGAGAGCTACGGGAGGCGCACAGGAGGATGGGGGTCGCGGCCAACTCGTACGCGGGTAGGGAGGCGGCTTCAAACGGTCGGGTTTAGAGGGGTGTATCTCGCAAATTGTGCCACTTTGGAGGATCCAACCGTTTTGGAGAGAGGAGGAAAATCTCTACAAATAAGTCTAAAGGATGAGAGAGATTCAGTGAAAGGATTGGTGGAAATTAGTGGAGAAAGGATGGAGCATTCTCAGCCATTACAGAAAGGGAGCGGCGACGGCTTTGCATAGGAGTAGGGTTTGGAAGAAGATGATGTATTTTTATATTATTTTAATACAAATTTTACAATTAAATCCAAAAGTTTTAAACCAATCCAATTTCAGTCCAACCAGAGTTGTCCCAACCCAATAGCTCATGTTCCGGATCCAATGGGCTAGGTCTCGTCATTCCAAATGACTGTCTGTGGCCTGAAATCTTTAATTTAATATTTAAGTCATTTAATTAATTAATTTGATCGTATATTTAAATTCACCGGGGCCACATACGGACTTAGAAAATTCCAAAAAAAAAATTATTTCTGGATTTGTTTTGACGATGCGGTCATAACAAAATTAATTTCGTCGAATTCTGAGACCGTTTGAAAAATGGCCATTTTCAAGTCGATCAGATTTGACTGAAATTGACAAAACACATTTTCGTTTGCCACGCTCACATATTAATTCCAAAAATTCTGGAAAATTAAACTTAACTATACTTTGACGTTCCGGATCCAACAAAAGTGGTTTCGTCGAAAACGGAGGTCGTTTGAAAATTGGCTTTTATACGGGCTATAAATTATACTATAGCGACCATTCTGAATATTCAACTGCACATAACTTTTGATTCCCGCTATGAAATTTCGATTTTTTGGATTCGTTGGAAAGATATTTTTAAAAAGATTTAGATATTTTTGGTTTCACTAAAATCCGTTAAATTTTGAATCCGGTACATTCAGTCAAAGTACAGGTTTGACTTTTAAAACTACCGTACTATTTCTAATTCCTTTAGAAATAAAAATAAATTTATTCGCACTAACTTCGATTTAAATTAATTTTTAATCGTTATTATTTAAAATAAATTATTTTAACTATTCAAAATTCACTGAAATAGCCAAAATAAAAAATTTAAATTGGTTCGGATTTTCCAGGTTGTAACAATCTCCCCCACTTAAAAGCTTTTCGTCCTCGAAAAGGAAATAATAGTAATGTAGGAAACAAACTGAAAATGCAAGGTATTGTAAATGTACCTCAACACAAGAGCTACTCGGAGATATCCACTCTGCACTTGGGATAGGCCTGTTTGATGCTATCCTCAGTCTCCCACGTACAGTCTCGAGGATCCCCGCTCCACTGCACTTTGACTAAGTGGATCATCTTGTTCCTCAGCACTCGAGTCTCTTTGCCCACAATCTTCACTGGCTCCTTCCTCACTGCCAGGGTCGGGGTAATCTCCAAATCTCGTTGTGTTGCTTCCTCCACAACTAAATCTGGATCATGAACATGCTTCCGGAGTTGGGACGAATGAAATACATCGTGGTCCCCTGGCAACCAGTTAGGCAATTGCACTCTATAAGCGAGAGTTCCAATCCTTTCGAGAATAGGAAATGGACCAATGAATCTCGGCGCCAATTTCCCAGTCTTCCCAAATCAAACTACACCTCTCAGTGGGGAAACCTTCAAGTATACAAGATCACCGACAGAGAATTCTAAATCCCTTCTTCGAGCGTCTGCATAGCTCTTCTGTCGGCTTTGGACACCAAGTAATCGCTTCTCAATAAAATCAACTTTGTCCAATGCTTTGCGAATCATGTCGGGACCCAGTACCAATCGGTTACCGGGTTCCACCCAACATTCGAGAGATCTGCATGGCCTGCCATATAATGCTTCAAATGGCGACATCTACAGGCTTTCTTGGTAGATGTTATTATAAGAGAATTCGACCTAGTGCAAATGATCTTCCCATGGCCCACCAAAATCTAAGATGCACACTTGCAACAAGTCCTCCAATATGCGGTTCACCCTCTCAGTCTGGCCATCTGTCTGAGGGTGATAAGCAGTGCTCATATTCAGCATAGTCCCTAGCTCTTCTTGGAATGCCTCCCAGAATTTTCTAGCAAATATCAGACCGCGGTCACTGACAATGCTACTGGGAACTCCATGCAGTTTGACAATCTCTCTGAAATAAAGCTATGCCAAACTTCATGTTGTTCTATTGGATTTGACAGGGATAAAATGGGCAGTCTTTGTGAGGCGATCTACAATCACTCATATACTGTCATTGCCTTTCCTAGTTCAGGGCAAGCCATCAATAAAGTTCATATAAATTCCGTCCCATTTCCAACTTGGAACTCCTAGCGGTTGCAATAGACCTGCCAGCTTTTGCTGATCACTTTTGACTTGCTGACATGTGGGAAATCTAGCAACATATATAGAAATATCTCTCTTCATACATCTCCACCAAAATGTACGCTTGAGGTCATGGTACATCTTGCTCACACCCGGATGAATGCTGAGCTTAGACTTGTGACTTTCGTCCATAACTTCCTTTCTGAGCTCAGGAAGATTCGGAACACAAATTCGACCCAATAGCCTCATAACTCCATTTTCATCAATATGGAAACTCATGGGTTCTCCTTCCCTGACTCTTTTACTGATTCTCTGAATAAATTCATCATTCTTCTAAAGAGCAGAGATCTTATCGATCAAGGTAGGGGTAATAATGAGATTTGTAAGGATAAGGTTGGTGTTGGCCGTATTTTTCCTGCTGAGAGCATCTGCCACTACATTGGCTTTTCCTGGAGTATATAAGATGTCCAGGTCATAGGGTGCAAGGAATTCAACCCAACACTGCTGCCTCAAGTTCAAATCTCTTTAGGTGAATAGATACTTTAAAGATTTGTGATCAGTATACAGTTCAAATTTCTCGCCCAAGAGATAGTGCCTCCATATCTTTAAAGCAAATACGATAGCCATTAGCTCAAGATCATGAGTGGCATAATTCTACTCATGCGGTTTTAATTGGCGGCTAGCATATGCGACAACTTTGTCTCTTTGCATTAGCACCGCACCAATACCTTAGATGGAGAAAAGAATAACATGTTAAAATAAGATTTGACATTTGAAAAATGTCATTTCTGACATGTTTATTTAGATGAAAAGGATAACCTTCTCTAGAAGCGTCTGTCCAGACTTTCAGATCCTGATTGCCATCAATAATGGTCAACACAGGAGCAGTGATCAATTTTTGTTTTAGCTCTTGGAAAGCTGCCTCACAATCGGGTGTCCAAATGAATTTTGTATGCTTCTTAATCAGCTTCGTCAATGGACAAGATAATCTCGAAAAATCCTTAACAAATTTCCGATAATAGCCAGCCAGACCTAAGAAACTTCTGACTTCAGTAGGCGTAGTAGGTTGCTTCCAATCTTTGATGGCCGAGATCTTTCCCGGATCTACTGAGATACCTTCCTTAGATACAACATGGCCAAGGAATTTCACGTCTTCTTGCCAGAATATGCATTTGGAAAATTCGGCTTTTAGCACATTTCTACGCAAAATCTCGAAGACTTCTTTCAGATGCTTTTCGTGTTCAGCAGTGGACTTAGAAAAGATTAGAATATCGTCGATGAACACCAGCACAAATTTATTTAAGACATCACGGAAGACTCTATTCATCAAATCAACGAAGTATGCGGGAGCATTGCATAGGCCGAAGGGCATTACTAGCCATTTATAAAATAAGTCGGGTCCTCTGAAAGCTGTTAAGGGCACACATTCTTTGGCAATGCGAAGTTGGTGGAAACCTGTAGCTAGGTCCATCCTGGAAAATACTCATTCTCCGTTCAAGCGGTCTAGTAGATCATCAATGCGTGGAAGTGGGTATTTATTTTTCAGAGTCTGCTTAATTAGATCACGGTAGTCCACACATAGCCTGAGGGTACCGTCTGACTTTAGGACGAAAACCACTGCTGCACCCCAGTTGGAGAAACTAGGCCTGATCAGACCCTTCCACAAAAGATTCTTTGTTTGATTGCTTAGCTCCTCTTTTTCTTTCAGTGACATTCTCCGAATAGGGTGTACAACTGGCCTTGCATTAGGAACTAAGTCAATTCTGAAATCGATTTCTCTACGCGGAGGTAACCTGTCTATTTCTTCGAACACATCTGCATAGTCTCTAACGATAGGAATATCCTCAATAGAAGCAGGAGTGACTTCTAGAGAAGACCAGAATTCTTTCCTATCTGTGGCTGAGCCGTGGCATGGAATAGCAATAATGTCTCCAAATTTGGTTTTGATTTTGACTACTCTTTCAGCACAAAGTTACTCAGCCTCATATTTCGTTAGCCAGTCCATTCCAAGTATGATATCATACCCGGAGAAATTCATGATGATCAGATTAAAAGGAAATTAGAAGTAAGAGTAAGAAACATGCACTCTACAATATTGATCGAGAATAAGCGAACCTCCTATCGGACTATGAGCTCTATTTGGTTCTTTGAGTTTTCTGGGTTTCAACTTAAGTTTTTTAATCGTGTCATTAGATATGAAACTTCTAGATGCACCCGTGTCAAACAAAACGGTAATAGAAATGTTTTTAATGTTAAGAGTACCTCCTAAAACATCAGGTTTACCTACTTCGGAAGAAGCCGGTGCAACCGCTCCATCATAGACATATGCCACCTGAGAACTCTTTAACAGCGGGCAGTTAGGCTTGATGTGGCACCTCTGGTGGCAATTATAGCACTCTCTCCTATCCTGAGAATTTTGGCTAGGCCCAGAATCATTCCTCTTTGGTTTCTTGGGAGCTCGGCATTCATAATCGAAGTGCCCCATTTTCTGACAGTTGAAGCATTTCACCTTTGATTCATCCATTTTTTTCTTCCCTAGGGGCTTGGCAGTGGAAGAGCTGCCCGCCTCAGGTTTCTTATCCGACTCCGTTTTCTTGTTGTTGGCTTGATTCTTTTCTCTCTCTTGTTGAGAACCCTTCTGATCAATCTCTTCATATCTGCAGGCCATCTCGATGAACTTTGCAAATGGACGCTCGATGTGTGCAGTCCCCCTGTTATGATACCTCCTCGCCAGACCATTGATAAACCTCTTATTTTTCTGTAGCGGGTCCTGGACTAATTCAGGGGCATATCTGGAAAGCTCATCAAATTTCTTTACATACTCAGCAATAGTCATACTCCCTTGTTGGAGGTGGGCGAACTCATCGTGAAGACGCTCAACTTCGTGAGGTGGAATGAACTTCTCATTGAATAGCTCTTTGAATTTCTCCCAAGTCACATCAGCCTTATTACCCCCACCATAGTTGTTTCCCACCAAATTTGGGCCTGGTCCATCAGAAACCAAGTTGCCATAAATCGCTTCCTGTGATCCTCGAGCTCTAATCCCCACAAGATCTTCTCCATTGTCTTCAGCCATGCTTGAGCCTCTGTCACTGTTTCATGTCCCGTGTAATGCACGCCTCCTAGATTCTTTATTTTCTTTGCCACTTTGTCTAGATCGAAAGCACGTGGGGGTGGTGGTGGTGGTGTCTCAACTTCTGGGGTGGTCTGTTCCTATTCTTGGGCCGTAAGAGTCTCGTCTCTGGTGGGTCCTCTTGCCCTACCTCTACCATGGGCTCTTGTTCGTGCTCTGGTACTCATTTCTCAATCATTCTGTATCATCAAGGAAAGAGTCAGACTAAGAGAAACGATAAATTTCAAAGGAAAGATTTTGAAAATAGAGACATATGATAAGATGATAATGATGTAATGACTGATTAATATGTGTTATTCTGCTGTGCTCATTCTAGGACATTTCTAATCCTATCTCTAATGAGCTACTCGTCTTAGAATACTACTGATTCTGTCTAGATGAATTGTTCTAAAAATGTTATACTCCATAGCTAAGGTTAACCTTTAGCTCTGATACAAAATGTGACGACCCAAACTTTCATGGAACGAAAGTAAGGATAATCGTAGGAGTATAACATAATTAAAACAACAATAGATCACATATATATAGCAGAACATATAAATCATTGCAGCGGAAATGGAAATGTCATCACAACCATTATCACAGAACATTAGAGTACGCAATACAGGATACACTTAGCAAAATAGATGTCTAAAATAGGAAAAGAAATAAAGTCTCAATCTCCCAAAATACATCAATATTCAATATTGTCTCAATATCTCAAGAAGAAAATAAATAGATAAAAAGAAAAGATTCTCCATCATATTCATCAGCAAGCTCTAGTCCAGAAAACATCCCTACCTGAAACCTATCAATTGGCTGCCCGTGTGGAAAGAGGGCACCCGAGTTTGCAAAGTGAAACAAATTATGAGTCAGTCATGGGACTAGTATGAGAAATCTTACTAAACTAATAATGTGGCAAATCACTGCACCATGCCGCTAATGCGGAACGGGGTTTGCTCCATTGGATTGCCAGCGCATAAGTTTTATAAATTTTTAAGTCAAAATCAACGCAATGCTTTTTAGAAAATGAAGTCATTATAAGACTCATGTCCCATCACACAATGCAACGCAAACGGAGGATAGAGTTTTACCTTATAATGATAAAAAATGCTTGATACGTAGAAAATAATATTTTTAATATTATTACTAGTGTCTAATATGTTTCAAAAATACTCCAAAGAAAATGTATCAATCCTAGATGGCATAGCTACCATATACTATGTCGCCATATATAAGTTTCCAATCAAGACTGTAATGTCGTATTGGAGGTTGGTTTCCATCATGAGTCAAGGCTAGGTACGATCTCCTTACTGATTCGAGACACTCTAGCAATGTCTGAGGATTCCCTGCAGTGAACCCTTGGATCCTACAGGGCCGGTCCACAAATAACGCTAGTGGATTAGTTATGCATGAACACACGCTCCCCAATCCTATTGGACCTATAAATTGGCCATTGGCGACCAATAAAAATATCCGAGGCGCCTCATTCCATCAACCAGATAAGTAAAAATGTCGGGCCTTGTAAAAACCCTAACGCCACTTCTAGCTTGAAAGAAACTTGTGCACTCCCTGCGTTTCCTTGTCCCGTTTTTGACTCTACCGGGGTGTGAGGCTCGCGAGGTAACGTAATACACAAAGCTATGCCTAAATAGGCTATGCTTTGATCATCATCAACAAGGTTCTGCTTTTCAACAAAAGCCTCGATCAATTGCATCTTGGCATGTCACATGGACAGTCCATACCATGCGATCGATAACAACCAATATATAACCTTCGAGCTCGTGCGTCTAAAAGAAGGGTGTTTTAGCAAGAGAATAAATTCTCTGCCACCTCAGAAATATATTAATAGATATCAATTTAATTACAAGGCATGAAATTCAACGTCGGACACACATCCATTTGCAAGTCCACTCTGGGTCTGACGAATCCGGAGTCACCTAGGTGCTCGTGTATTCGGACGATCAACAAGTATGTCCGGACAACTACCACTTTAACCCTTTTTGTTGGTAGCTAGCCAATGCCAGGCATCAATAGTTATCCTTTCGATGTGAAGATCGCCGGTCTTCAATCGCCATCTTTAAGATTTTCAATTTAGATCGTCGTATGACCATTTGAAATGAAATTTAACTCAGTCTTTTCAAATGATCCTCGCATATATATATATATATATTAAAAATAATAACGATTAATTGTTATTTTTATTTATATAAAAATAGCCAAATTTAATTAACGACGCTTCGGGCCGATGGGCGTCCCAAGCGCTGTTTTTACCAAAATTTGATTTACACTTATCTTGAAATTTAACTGTTGGATTTTAACAAAATTCATGTGGATGAAAAGATCTTCCCAAAACGGTCCTAACGGTTCCAGTTTTCGGAAAATCTGACGGTCGGATCTTACGATATAATCATTTGAAGCAACGATTGCCGAAATGCGAACTACCGCGCGCGATTCGTCTAATTTTAATATATATATATGTATATATATGTAAATCGTTGGCGGTTTCAACTACTTACAGACAATCACATGTAAGCCAAATACGGTCTATATTCATGTTAGAAATTTTATATATGATTTTCATAATTCTACTAGCATGATAAAAATGATGATTTGAAATAAATCATGTTTTAATGACTAATTATTTCCAATGGTAATTAAATTGCATTAGAAATACATTTTTCTAATGTTCACTCTTTTTGTTGAAGCCAAATGAAAATAACAACATGATTTTCAATCCTACTATTTTTATTTCATCTAAGCATATGATAAAAATATGACATTTTAAATCTATTCCTTTTATTGTCTCTAAAATGACAATAAAAATGTAACATTAAAATCTGTTCTTTTTAATCGTCTCTAATTTAAAAGTAAAAATGATACTTTTAATCCATGTTTTACATACATCTAAAATGTAAATAAAAAGGTAACTTCTAATTTAAAAGTAAAAATGCAACTTTTAATCCATGTTTTATTTGCATCAAAGAATGCAAATAAAAATGCAACTTTCATTTTAATGTTTTGCTTGCATCTAAAATTGCAAACAAAAATGAAACTTTTAATTTAATGTTTTGTTTGCATCTAAAATTGCAAACAAAAATGCAACTTTTAATTTAATGTTTTTGTTTGCATCTAAAATTGCAAACAAAAATGCAACTTTTATTTTAATGTTTTATTTGCATCTAAAATTGCAAACAAAAATGCAACTTTTAATTTAATGTTTTGTTTGCATATAAAATTGCAAACAAAAATGCAACTTTTATTTTAATGTTTTATTTGCATCTAAAATTGCAAACAAAAATGCAAATTTTAATTTAATGTTTTGTTTGCATCTAAAATTAAAAATAAAATGCAACATTTAATTTGACGTTTTGTTTGCATCTAAAATTGCAAACAAAAATGCAACGTTTAATTTAATGTTTTATTTGCATCAAAGAATGCAAATAAAAGTATAACTTTTTATTTCAAAGTTTATTTGCATTAAAGATTGCAAATAAAAGTATAACTTTTTATTTCAGAGTTTATTTTATCAATCAACACTAAAAGTGATGTATTTTGTATTTAATTGAAAGTTTAACTCAACTCAATAAAATAAACAAGGTGATGTTTTTATTGTATAGAAAATTCTAATTCAATTCAATAATATAACAAAAATGATACTTTTAATTGAATTGACAATTCTATTTCAGTTCAATAAACATGACAAAATGATATTTTAAATTGTATTGGCAAACTAATTCAATTTAACAAATATGACCAAAATGATATTTACAATTGAATTGACAAACTAATTCAATTCAACAAAAAAGACAAAATGATATTTTTATATTGAATTGACAATCTAATTCAATTCAACAAAAACGATGAAATAATATTTTTATATTGAATTGACAATCTAATTCAATTCAACAAAAATGATAAAATAATAATTTTATATTGTTTACTACACATGATTCACCAAATATCGACAAAGAGAAATTGATTTAACCTAACCAACACGTTCAGATCTATAATTATTCATCACCAAACAATAGATCAATCATCATTCAAAATGTTAGAACAAAGTAGATCTAAATCATATACATGCGATCATTACATAGCAAGTAAAATAATTAAATTGATTATAAAAAAATAGAAATCTCATAGTCGTATTGCAAATTTGGCCAAAATTCAAATAGATCGGAATCGCTCCTTTTCAGTCTAGAGTCGTAGATCTCGTCTCTACGATCGTGCAGGATCTGAAATCGTTAATTTTCGTTGTCGTATGTATTAGTTAGGATTTAAACAAGATAGAGAATAATTTTAAAAATATATTAATAAAATAATTAAAGGATTAACCTTCTTCTTCCTTTATATAATAATCGGCCGCAAGAAACCCAAGTACTTTAATTCTAGGTTTTGATTTCTATCACAATCCGTTCAACTTCGTCTCGATCAGGATATGCCATGCCGGAGAGCTACGGGAGGCGCACAGGAGGAGGGGGTCGCGACCAACTCGCACGCGGGTAGGGGTGGCGGCGGAGGCTTCAAACGATCGGGTTCAGAGGGGTGTATCTCGCAAATTGTGCCACTAAGGAGGATCCAACCGTATGGATGGAGAGAGGAGGAAAATCTCTACAACTTAGTCTAAAGGAGGAGGGAGATTCGGTGAAAGGATTGGTGGAAATTAGTGGAGAAAGGATGGAGCATTCTCAGCCATTACAGAAAGGGGGCGGTGACGGCTTTGCATTGGAGTAGGGTTTGGAAGAAGATGATGTATTTTTATACTTTTTTAATATAAATTTTACAATTAAATCCAAAAGTTTTAAACCAATCCAATTTCAGTCCAACCAGAGTTGACCCCACCTAATAGCCCCTGTTCTGGATCCAATGGGCTAGGTCTTCTCAGCCCAAATGACTATCTGTGGCCTGAAATCTTTAATTTAATATTTAAATCATTTAATTAATTGATTTGATCATATATTTAAACTTACCAGGGCCACATACGGACTCAGAAAAATCCAGAAAAATAGTTTCTGGCTTTGTTTTGATGATACAGTCATAAAAAAATTAATTTTCGTCGAATTCTGAGACCGTTTGAAAAATGACCATTTTCAAGTCGATCAGATTTGACTGAAATTGACAAAACACATTTTCGTTTGCCACGCTCACATATTAATTCCAAAAATTTTGGAAAATTAGATTTAACTATAATTTGATGTTCCGGATCCAACGAAAGTGGTTTCGTCGAAAACGGAGGTCGTTTGAAAAATGGCCTTTTATACGGGCTATAAATTATACTATAGCGACCATTCCGAATATTCAGCTGGATATAACTTTTGATTCCCGCTATGAAATTTCGATTTTTCAGATTCGTTGGAAAGATATTTTTAAAAAGATTTATATATTTTTTGTTTCGCTAAAATCCATTAAATTTTGAATTCGGTACATTCAGTCAAAGTACAGGTTTGACTTTTTAAACTACCGTACTATTTCTAATAATCAAAATAAATATATTCGCTCTAACTTCGATTAAAATAAATTGTTAATCGTTATTATTTAAAATAAATTATTTTAACTATTCAAAATTTACTGAAATAGCCAAAAAAAAAAAAAAATAGTCAGGATTTTTTGGGTTGTTACACCTACTGTGCCTCCGTCCTTGCTCTGATCATGTCATCATTTATATGGATGAATAGTCCTCATCGTGCTCTATAGTTTTCATGTTGGAAGTTTTCAATTTCGTTGAATGGATGGAAAGAAATTAACGATTAAAGATCCAAAATTTTCGGCCATTGAAAAGGTTTAACGCCGGCCATAGTTTTTCTTAGGGTTTCAAAAAGAATATTTTAATATTAAATTTAACTTTTTGCGTGTTTTAATGCCAAAAACGGGCCTATGTCCAAATTAGGCCTGTTGACAGCCTATCTATAGGTTTTAAGGCATTCTGAACGCAAAGGAACTTGTGGTGAAGCCAAATTCTAAAGTCTATAGCAGTTGCACTTAGATATTCAATTATTCAAATTAAATCGCACACATAAATTTCTCTGCATTTTAAAATCGCACAATTAAAAGGTAAATCCATTTGCTATAAAATTTTAAATCTAACAATAATTCAATATTTCGGATTCGATGGAACTAGTCTCATTGAAATCCGAGATCATTTGAAAAATGGATATTCTATATTTCAAACTGTTAATCGATACATGCTTATATTGGGCACGACTACAAACTACTCTTATTTACACAAAACTTGGAATCTCACAATAATTTACCATTCTGGATCCAATGTAACTAATTTCATAGAATTTCAAGATTGCTTGCGAAATGGCTATTTTAACAGGTTCGTTAATGTATTAAAATATTCGGTTTTCGTTTATTCACTCGAATTAAATTCAAAAGTTTATTAACGTTGTTTCAATCAAAGTAGAATTCGAATTAACTTTATAAATCAAATTTCATTTATATTTGAATTCCAATTTTGATTATTAACCGAATTCAATTTGGATTTTAATTACAAATTAATCAATCCATTTCGTTCAAATATTTTAATGCTTATTTTCAACTTTCAATGTTTATCAATATAAATAATTCATAATTTCATTTACAATCAGTGCAGGTTATTATTGTTATAACAAGTTGAATTTGATTATTTAAACAATGTAGTTAAGTTTACATAATAGAATTACATATTTAAATCGTTAAATTTTATTTACAACCATAAAATATTCAAAACTCATTAATTTAATAATTTAAATATTCCAAAAAATATGGGTTGTTACATGTAGTGATGAAGTTAAAGTTATCAAAGCATGAATTCTACTTGATAATTCAATAATAAATGAATGCATATATCATCAGTCATTGTGATTTAATAGTTAAGTAGGTTAGATAAAAGAGAATAAATAATCTCAGCGATGCCTTCAACCATTTAAAACGACTAGGTAATCATATTTAACATAGAGAACTCTTTGCCATTATATTTAGCTAGATTTAAGATGTATCTAGTATAACATTTCAGGAACGACTCAGTATAACATTCCAATAATAAATCAAGTTAAAAAATAATAGAAAAATGAAGAATAACTCAAAAGTGAAATGTTGATCAAAAGCATCTCAGAAACCAAATGAATGCAATTAGGAAAATAAATGAACAAAGAGTCTATGAGTGAATGAAGTGAAAAAGTAATAAATCAATTCAGACATAAAGTGAACTAAACTGAAAGTGTAAAAACTCTAACATGGGAAAACAATATGAGTGAAATGAACGCACCATCTTTTATCACACAAATTATTTTAACTCATTCAGTTGTTAATGGTACCTTTAACACTTTACTCATATCCAATGATTACATATTAGATGAGAAGAGTCAATTTAGTTTTTATTATCCTTTTAGAAAACTAGTAAAGGAGAAAAAAAATTCTTCCTTTAGTATCATCAAACAAATCAAGTTGCTTAAAAACTTCCCATATTTAAAAAGAAAACAACTATAAGTTGTGAGTAAAGAAAATGAATGAGTGAAATCGAATAGGTTTAGACCACTATTGTAAGTAAAAGTGAACAATTTTATAATGATATCATTAAAAAAAATCAATAGCTAACCGTTCAGTGATCACATGGTTAATATCATGAAGAAAAGATGAGTTAATATAGTCAACCTTTAAAAATACAAAAGAACAAGTGGGAAAAAAGTCCACACCCATATCATCAAAATCAAGTACGTTTCAACATATAAACTCGAGGTTTTCCTTCAACAAATGACACTTTGGCTGTATAGAGAATGCTAAATCAAAAACATATATAATTTAGCCTTATTATTTAAAAAAGGGAGACTACAAATTTATATCATGAGTTATCCGCCAAAGTTCAGCAAAATATAAGTGTATCTAATGAAATATGGCTATGTTGACCTAAAGCTACTACTATAGCATTGCAGAAAAATGAAGAAACATTACTTTTTACAACTATAAGAGAAGCAATACTGCTGAAAGTGATTTATCGGTACGTGAGAAGTGTATTTATTATAATGCCAAAATCCAAACAATTTAATGCATTATCAGTGAAGAAGAACGAAAAAATGTGAATCAGTTGAGCACAATGTAGTATTAAATCTATATTATGTAGAAAAAGATCAAATAGAGTCGAATAGATGACTAAAACTTTTGTATTACATTTTGACCAAAATGTAGATATCTCTAGTACACTTCGTAGATCTTCATCATCACTTAAAAAAGTGACTCTCATATATTGTTTTTATGCTTGTTTTATTGTTGCTTTATATCGATTTGGAACTATTGCAGCCGATTCGAGTATAATTTCCTTAAAATCGGTTTATTAATCTTATTTTTCTTAGACGTTTAATATAAAGCAAATCCGATGTAGAGAATTTTAGTTACAGTAATAAAATTAACTATAAAATAATAAACGTTTAAAATCAAAAATACCTTAAATAAGCACGATAATAACGTTAGAGATTGTGGGAATTGCTTGTCGTCTTCCGCTTCGGGTTTCAAGTGTTCCTCGGGTCTTGCAGTGTTGTTGATTGTATTAGGGTCAAACGAAGAAGCAATAGCTAGGCGGCAACGATTCGATTGAGCATGAGGAGCACAAAATAGCAGAAAAAAAATTAAGGCATTGGATATTTAAAGGAAAATGAAGGGGGACGAAGCGAATTAGTTTTTACTGAAATGATTTGGCGGCATTGGTAGGAATTAGTTTTCCTATGATGAAATGAAGGAGGGGAACATAGTGGTTAATCGTTTAAAGCATGAGAATCAGAGTGGGAAGTGTGTGTCAAACAGGAAAAGCTAGCACCGAAAGAGGAGAAGGACATGCAATAAGAAAATTTTAGGGAAAATTAGTGATGATATTCGAGGGGAGAAAGACGAAGAACGTAGGGAAGAGGTTGGTTTTAACTTTTAATTTTAATTCTAACTAAGGGGACGGAACGAAAACCAAAAAAGGAATGCGTAAATGGGAAAACTTGATTAGAAGCAGCGCATTCAGATTGTCCACATCAACAAGGGTGGTTTTGTGTTTTCTATTATGGATAATAGATAGAATATAGATAGGTTGAAAATATGTGATAATTATAAATCTATTGGCCACCATACAAAGAGTAGCAGACTTACATAGATAATCATGGAAATCAAAAACTAAGATTATTGACACTTACCCATGTACTACCATTAGAGCACAAAACTGGAGATTAAATGAGTTCTCTGAAAGACTTACTTCCCGTTTTAACAAGCATGAACAAATAATGCAGAATATTCTTACATACTAATGTTTATTCAGCTTTTAACGCAAAATAAAATAAAATAATGCATAATATTCCTAAGAACATCATACGACTAGTTTGATTAGTGAATAATGAAAAGTAATCAAGGCCTTTACATGTTCCATATTAAAATTTATCATGAAAATAAAGGATAAAGTTTGCTAGATTCTGTATAACAAAAGAAAAAACATTATTTGTGTTTTCCCTTTTTTTCCTTTTCAATTCTTTGCACTTTGAAATGCATTAAATATAGCTTATCGATATTCATTCATTCTAGCCCATAATCACGAAAGGATAACATTATAGAAATGACATGCAATCTATTAAATGATCATATTATTGTGACAACTCATTTGATTAGCAAACTAGATATTTTGGGAAGGGAGTTGTTATTGACACTCCAAATATTGTTAAGGGGAGGTCAATTTTTTTTTAAATAAAATTTGTTAAGGGGACTACCAATGGAGAGAGCATCCCCTTAACAAATAAATTTTATTTTACCAAATTAGTCTTTTTTACAATAATCTCTTTTTTATTTGTTAATCGAAATTTTTTTATATGGTATACTAGTCGAACTGCATCAGATTTTTATATCAAATTATTAATAATTTCATGTGTCAAATCATATGAAAAAATATCATTGGTTGGAAATAGATATACATATATCAAACAATTATTTTTTTAATAGGTATTACGTTCTTTGTTCATACCATTATTTTTCCTTAAAGAATCGCTTTTTTTTTGTTTTTAAATAATTTTGGAATTTGGATATTTTGCATTTGAAATTGATTTGAATTGGGGATGGTAACTGATGTTATTACCAGACGTTATTACGAGGGTAAAATGGAACGTAAAAAATTAAGTACGTGACCCCCTTAACATTATTTTTATGATTGGAGTGTTTTTAAAATTTGACCTCCCCTTAACAATATTTGGAGTGTCAATAACAATGCCCTTTGGGAATAGCCATAAAACATTCAAAAAACTTGAATTTTACACACCTATCTTAAACTCACTCATAGTTATATTGCCAAGTTTTCTATGTGAAAATATTGTGGTATGGAAATATGGAATTCTTGATAAACACAATATGATTTAACTCTAACATTTTGAATATTACACTAAATTATAGTACTACTTACCAAAGTATGTAACAAATATCGCTAGGCTTGTGAACTTGTCCTCGAAATCTTCCACCTATTGATGCTGCTGCATGTTAATTTAATATGAAAATAGTGCTCTATTCATCAAAATTGACATTAGACTGAACATAAATAGGGCTCAACTTATATTTATTGTTGACTAGTTATACGTTCCTATAAACTAAATATGATTTAAACATATCTACATCATGAGCTGATTAAATATTAGTGCAATGAGATTTTTGGTCATGTTAACAAGCAACTCTTTTTACTTTGTGTTCTGTTCCAAGACTCTCAAGTTCACTTACCACGCTTTCCATTTCATCGCTTGGTGAGGTACTAGCTCTAATATCTTGCTTCTTTCTTGTGCCTTTATCCGTAATAGGGACCAATAAAACAATATTAGCATCTATATCGAATACAACTTTAGTTTGGGAATCACTCTTGGTGTTGGAGTGATTCCATCAAGTCGAAAGCTTCATCCACGAGTTGCATAATTACCCAATCGATGAAAGTTTAAGGAAACTCGAGCGTAAGAAAATCCGAGTACAATGATTTAGCGGATAGGGAAGAAACTCGAGAGTGAAGATCGAGATCTAAGGGATACGCAAGATTGGAGATTGAACTAAGATGTGATATGAATCACGTTGAGAAATTTAACATGGATTAGTCAATGATTAAGGCATTGGTTTCTAGGGTTCATTTGTGTAAAAATATCGTCACACCAAGGGAAGGGATAGAACGGTCACGCGAGAGAGTTTCCAACACTCAAAATTTGTTTGTGGCAGTTGAAATAATATGTATATCTTATGTATAATGCAATGGGTCAAAGTGAGATATACGTATTATATTGGAATACTAACTATTTTTGGTCAAATTCAAAATATTATAATAAGTTTATCCTAGTTTCTAAGGTATAATGCAATGGGTCAAAATAACCTATTTTTGGTCAAATTTGGCTAACACCCTAAATTTTCGAAAAATTTCGCCATAACCTCCCCTGCACCGGGAGCCACGGGAAAATCCCGAAATTGCCATATAGGCCTTCTGATCTCAAAAAGAAAAAGAAAAAGCCAAGCGGCTAGCCAATAGGCTCATAAAATCATCATCACCCAAACAAAACAGTAAATTATGGTAAACATGTACCTATTTGTCGGGCAAACAAATTTTATTCTCTGCTCTAGCCTCCTTGCTATGACCTGTTCAATGTAAGTACAAGTATATGCATATGCGACCAATTTTCAATATAATTCAATATTTGGTACAATTAGGCTAAATGGTTCAAAATTATCAAACAAATAAACAAACAACACAAACATCAATCAATTAGTGAATTTAACGTTTCAAATTCATAATTTTGATATATATATAGAAATCATGTTTTTGATGCCAATTCACAACAATGTATTCTATCTATATAAGTTTTGGTTCTCACACCAGCCTAATGGAAATATATAGATATCACACCTTCGAAACACGAACATAAATACTGATGATGTGGCCACATCATCAGAATTATCCCCGGGTGTCTAGAATGTGATTCTATATCTATCCAGTATATTAAAACTTCGAATATACGTTCATGACGCGTATACGCGAAATCTATATATACTCGATTGTCCATATTCAAAATAAATAAATATTCAAATACGTATAAAACGATTTAAATTTCTAAACAAAATTGTTTTCATTTGAAAAATGTACTCTTCACACCCGTTCTAGGATACTACTGATCCTATCTCTAACGAGTCATTCTAATTGGATATTGCTAATCCAATATCTGATGAATTCTTTCGTATGGTTCTTATGTGTCTTGTTCTCGAGCTCTGTAAACCAAAGCTCTGATACCAACTGTAAGAACCATAACTTCCCCGTGAAGGAAAGCACGAATACTTTGAGAACAACACACAAAAGGACGCAGACGGAAGAACATTTCATTGTTATTCCAACAATTCCATCAGATACAAGAATATACAGAGTATAAATGAATAAATTACATTCGACAAATATCAGAGATTACAATAAATTACATAGCAGCGGAAAAATATACAAAATACAACTGAAAGTGACACACGGATACAGAGCTTTCCGGATATCGTTCCAGCTGTAAATCAGGACCCTGTGAATATGAATCTGCAAAACCAAAACTACTAGCTGCCCGTGCGGAAAATAGGGGCACCCAGAGTTTAGGTTAAAACAATAAACTCCAGGTCAGTCATGTGACAGGTGTGAGAACTAAAACAGTTATTAATATTGGTTTTAAAGTTAGGTAAATCAAGGGACCACGCCGTATAACACGGAACGGGTTTCCTCCCAAGAATACCAGTGCATAGAACAAACAGCGCAATGCTAAATAAAGAAAAATGAAGCCGTTATAAGACCCAGGTCCCATCACACAATGCAACGCAAGCCGGAGGATAGGGTTTTCCCTTATAACAGCCAAAGCATGCTTTATACGTTTAAAACACATTATTTGATACTATTATAAGTGTATAGTGTCAAAACAATTTTCAATCATAAATATCAATCATAGGCGGCATGGGTACCATCTATCATGTCGCCATACTAGTTCTACAATTAAAACCGCAATACACGTATTGGAAATGGGATTTCCGTCATGAGCCGAGGCAAGGGGCAAGCTCCTCTCCGCGTTCGAGACACTCTAGCAAATGCCTCAGGACCCCACTATGATCCTTTGGAACCTCCAAGGCCGGTCCTCTCTTACTTTTGAGGATTGGCAATTCCTGAACACACGTTTCCCGGTCCTTACAGACCTATATCCAAGGCGCCTCGTATCCAACAACCACACAGGTGAAAAGTATATAAATGTCAGGGCTGGTAGGTCACTGACACCACCCTAGCTAGAAAGAAACGTCGTGCACTCCTTGGGTTCGTATCCCGTTTTTGACTCATACCGAGGTGTGAGGCTCGCGAATCCACGTTATACACAAAGCTACGCCACACAGGCCGTGCTTTGATCATCAACCACAAGACTTTGCTTTTCAACAGAAGCCCTGATCAATTGCCACTTACGCGTGCCACACAGGCAATTCATTCCATGCGACTGATGTCCATCGATATACAACCTCTGAGCTCGTATGTCTCAGAGAAGGACGTTAAGCAAGAGAATAAATTCTCCGCCGCCAAACAGATGTATATTTAATAGAGATCAATCAACACAGAATAAAATCCAATGTCAGACACACGATCCATTTACAAGTTCGTTCTGGGTCTGAACGAAACCGGAGGCACTTTCCTCGCATATCCATCCATCTCCAGGTACGTCTGGACGATCACCAACTATTTCCCTCATCCTGGGTGTACAGCCCAATCAAGATCATCAGTAATCACCCAAACGATGTGAAGACTTCCGGTCTTCAACCACCGTCTTCATCTTCGACATCTCGTCGAATCGGTTATTCAGAATGGGTATAACCCGACCTTTCTGAATGACCCACGTATATGATAAACAAAGGCTACACAAACACAACAAACGCCTCATTCCAATTCAGAATATTCTTTTATTCATAGAATCACATTCTTAGGGAAAGGTTCCCATTAATTTTATCCAAGATAAATTCTTCTAAATTTATTCTTTAATCTTTCTTTGGATATCATTTCAAACTAGTCGGGATTAGCGAACCACACCGAAGTAATTATTTATTTTATTTCCCAATCCCAACCTATGTATCCCATGGAGAAAAACTGGTAATACTCCACATCTAACACCACGGTGTTATCGGTAAAATTAATTACCATTTCACGTTCAAATCTAATTAAAGATTTAACTATCGCTTTGGAGCAAAACTGGTGGTACTCCATTCTCGATCACCTTTCAGATTTGATAATTTAAATTATCAATTCACATTTTAATCTAATTAAAGATTCATTAAAACTCCACTTAGTTTCAATCTTTTCAAAATTCAATATCTTGCCTTTAACTGGGTTAAAGAACCAATGTCATCTAAAACACGATTCACGACAAACCCAAATCATATTTGATACTAAATACAAGGCTCTGAATAGAAAATATATCGGCTTATATTCAATATCAAATTCTGAAACCAACATATATCGTATTGGAAATACCGATATAAAATATCTTTCAAATTCCCATAACAATATATGTATAGTCACGAAATCCAACATCGAAATATCCCGAAGATAATTTCGATTCAACTCCAGTCCAATCCATGTATTGGGAATATTGATTATTTTTAAAATCACTTTCAAATTCAATTTATTTATTTCAAAAATAAATTGATTTTAATTCTAGTTCAAAACTAGTTCATTTCGATAAAAATCTATTTTTATCTTTTCAAATACGGAATTTTCCAGCTCAATTCTTTCCAATCCATATATTATGATTTTACACAAATTATAGATATTTTTAATAATTTTATCAAGGCCCGTACAGTCGATTTCCAACAACGGCCATCGAACTGCACTTACAGCGACCTTTTTCGAATTTGATTTGGACATAACTCCAAATCCAACTGTTAGATTTCAAATTTCTAATATTCATTGGAAAGCTCTTTTCGATACGAACCCAACGGTTCCGGTTTTAGGAGAATCCGACGGTCGGATCTCCCACAACGTCAATTCGAAGTCAATGGTCGAAATTCATGAACTGCCACGGCGCGGCGCGTTCTGTTCAGGCCATTATATATATAATATATATATTATATATATTTCGTCGATTTCCTTTTTAAAACGTATTTTATAAATCGTTTTAAATTCGTTTTCAAAACCATTTCAACACTATATTCAATTTCAGATCGATTTGATTTCAATTCAATTTAATTTCATTTGAATTCATTTCTATTTTATTCGAATTCAAATTCACTTTCTATTCAATTCAAATTCTAATTCGTTTTCTATTCAATTCGAATCGAGTTCATTTTCTATTCAATTCGAATCGAATTCATTTTCTATTCGATTCGAATTCATTTCAAATTGATTCAATAAAATTTCAATTTCAATTTTTATCTAATTCAATTTGAATTTCATTTCAAAATATTAGATTTTGAAATCACTTTTCAATATTCATTGTAAACGAATAAAATCGATATAAATATCGTTCACGTCAAAATAGCGCATCTCTAATCCACACGGCTTCATATTTTTCAAAAACTTCTTTATTCTATTCAACAAATGAATATTTATTCAACACATGAATCTATATTTCTTTCAACACACGACTAATCTCAACACATGAGTACTGTCAACACATCACTATTTTTGTTATGTAAAATATTTTATAAAACTACGGTATCTATCGTTTGATTTTAATTAGACTCCACCGTGAAGTAGATTCTAATTGTAAATATGATAAAGATGTGAATTTTATTATTAAAATATTTCACTCAACACATGAATAGATTCAACACATGAATTTTCCTTTATAATATTCATTATTTTCCCGATTGGAATGAGGCCCAAACAATCACCATATAATGTTAATTATATGGATTCCATACAACACATGTATATAATAGCATTGAAAAATAATCAACCGTCAACCAAAGTGCACTACACTGTATAAGCATCAAATATAGATATCTAACGCTTATAACAGCCTGTCAATCAATCGATCGACATATTTAATCAATCAGGATGAGTGAACTTCAAATTTCATCCCAACACCCGTGTGGGGTTTCAAACAATTAAACACAAATTTTAGTTGTGCAGTTGGGCGACGTGTAAAATTTATCAACCCAATCAATATCAGTCAAATCAATGTATACAAACAAATCGGCCGATTTGTTTATAAATATTCATTTATTCACTTTCACGTTAAAAATTATATTTTTACCGATAAAACATTTTATTTTAACACCTGAATTTCTATTCAGTTCATTTATTCAATAAAATGTTATTTTTATTTTTCTAACATATTTTAGAAAATTTCGGCGGCATAACGGCACGATACTAGAAACGGGACGAGGCCTGGCCTTATCCCCGGTCTAGTGAAGGCCCACGCCATTTACGCATCAATCAAAACAATTTCATTTCACCAAACAATTCAATTCAAACCAAATAATCTAACCAACTACACAACCAAACAATTTAACAAACAAGCCATCCATGGTCTGTGGATGACGGGTGTCGGGTGCTACTAAACACCGTCTGCATCCTAGTATATATATATATATATATATATATATATATAACTAGAAAAAGAAATTGTAGAGTGAGAAGTTCTCACCGATAGCTATCCAACTTCACGACACTCCTTGTTTAGAAATCTTCATCGTTCTTTCCTTTTGTCGCTTTCGTTGCCCGTAGCCACTACATATATAAAAATCACATTTTTACTTCGTTATTATCTGTATAAAGATCTCGCCTTTTCAACTATAAAGATTTCTCCTTTTCAAATATAAAGACTTCATCTTTTCAAAAATATTGATTTCATCATTATAAAAAAAATCACCACTTTATTTCAACGTACATAAAATAAAAAATCAGATTTTTATTTCGCTACATATACAAAGATGATATTTTTATATTCTCTATCTCATAAAGATTACATTTTTATATTCCTACTATGTGAAAGTCATATTTTTAACCCACTACATATGTAAAAATCTCACCTTTCGCTATTTAAAAATATCGTCTTTCTTCCTTTAAAAATCTAATCTTTTCTATTTTCAAAATCTAATCTTTTCTATTTTAAAAATCTAATCTTTTCTATTTTAAAAATCTAATCTTTTCTATTTTCAACCGCATAAAGATCCCATTTTTATTATCTATATAATATGAAAATTATATTTCCAACCTTTACATACGATAAAAGTTATATTTTTAACTTCTACATATAATAAAAATTATATTTTTATAACTCTACAATATAAAAGATTATATTTTTATAACTCTAAACACATTTAAAGATGAAATTAAAGTAAAACAATTGTAAATATATATAAAAACTCACTTATTTACGGATCTAGGCCTCGGGGGTGAGTCGTCGGGTGCTGCTGGTGCCGAGGTAGTTTCGGTGGTGGTCGGCTGGGCTGTCGGAGGTCGGGGTTCGGGCCAAGGGGGGTGCGGGTTCGGGTCTGGGGGGTGCGGGTCTATGCAGAAGAGGGGAGAGTGCGTCGAGGTGGAGGAGAAGGGGGAAGAGGGGCGGAGGAGGTCAGGTGGAGAAGACGAAGCAGCGACGGCGCAACACAGGAGGGGGGGGGGGGCGGCTGTCGCGTTCGCGTCAGGGAGGAGAAGGGCAGGAAGAAGAAGAGAGGGAGGCGGCGGCAGAGGTGGCGCCCCACCTGGGGCGGCGGCGGCTTATCGGAGGGGGGGGCGGCGGCATCGATGGCGCCCCCTTTCGTTTTTTTTTCTTTCTGATAAAAATCGATTTTGAAAGAAGAGAGGGGGGCCAGCGTATAAAGGGAAGAGGTTTTTTTTTATTATTATTATTTAATTTGCAAAAAGTTGACTTTTATATACGACCTCTAAACGAGGCCCACCGCCTGTCGTCCATAGCGTTTTACCCCTATTCCGAACCCAATAGGATATGTATCGTAGGCTGATTCGGCTGTTACAATCAGTTTCCGTTAAATTTACATTTAAAACACTTTATTGAATTTTAAACGTACATTTCAATTTACCGGGGTCACATACTAACTCTATAAATTCCTGAAAAATATTTTCTAGCTTCGTATTGACGATACGGTCCTAACAAAACTAGTTTCGTCGAATTCCGAGACCGTTGGAAAAATGGCCATTTTCTAGTCGATTAAAATCAACTGAAACTGGTCAAACACGTTTTCCTTTGCCACGCTCACATATTGATTCGGAAAATTATGAAATTTGAAACCTAACAATAATTTGACATCACGGACCCAACAAAAGTGGTTTTGTCGAAATCCGAGGTCGTTTGCAAAATGTCTATTTTGAAGGGCCTGAATTCCATAGCGACTATTCAGAATTTTCAACTGGACATATCTTTTGATTCCCATTATGAAATTTCGATTTTTCGGATTCGTTGGAAAGATATCCCCAATTAGATCCTATTGTTTTTGGTTTCACTAAAATCCGGATTGTTTTGCACCCGGTATGTTCAATTGAAGTTTGAAATCGAATTATCGAACTACCGCGCCATTTTCAATTCCTTTTATAATTATATATAATTATTTATATTCTAACGACGACGTATATAATATATACGTTCGAATTCTATTCAAAATAAATTTCTCGTCGATATTATTTAAAATAATCTATTTTAAATATTCAAAATTCACTAAAATCGCCAAAATAAAAAATTTAAACTGGCCCAGATTTTCGGGTTATTACACGTATTATATTGGAATACTAACTATTTTTGGTCAAATTCAAAATATTATAATAAGTTTATCCTAGTTTCTAAGGTATTTAAGAAAATAACCTATTTTCTGCGTAAGCCTCCCGAGCGACTTTTCAAAAGTCGCAGTTTGCGACTTTTCAAAAGGTGTAAACTAAAACCTTCTACAAATACATGTAGAACTCCAAATGCACGTACAACCAGCTTTATTGAAACAAGTAAACAAAACGTCTAATTTGTTGAAATATGTAAACAAATTCCTTAATTTTCAGTTTGAAAACATCTCTCAGTCCAACATTGAGTTCCTATATTTTGCTCAATTCCTGTTAAAATCTATCCAAACTTTTTTTAGATGATAGTATTATTGCTAGTTTTTAGGCATATCACATTTTAGGTCATTCCTTCATTGTAGGTCATAAAAACGTGTCGTCGAACTTTGAATTGGGGCATGTTTTGTTCCATAATTAGAAGTTTAAAAAATGCTCTTAGTCCAACTTTGAGTTGCGGTATTTTTCTAAATTCCTGTAGACATCCAGCGAAACTTTTTTTAGATGATAGCGTTGTTGCTGGTCCTTAGACATATCATTTTTAGGCCATTCTGTCTATTGTCGCTTATAGAAACGTGTTATCAAACTTTGAATCGGAACGTGTTTTGTGTCATAAATAAAAGTCTAATCGGTTGATAATACTTTCAAATTATGTTCAATACAAAATATATAGAATAAGATGCAAGGTAAAATAAAACAAACAATGCTAAATAAGATAGAATACAAGGCTAATAAGATAAAATACATTCATAACATACTGAAAACGTAAGCAAACTAGTGGTTATGGTCAAATTGCAACGATTCTAAGATGTTTCGCAAACATCTAATTTCTTGCTTCAACTCGTTAGCATATGTCATGCCTCTATTATAATGGGTCATCTACCCATTCAGCGTAGCTTCAACCTTTAAACCAAAAATGGCATAATTGAATTCTACGACCTGTATTCTTGCTATTAGCTCGAATCACGACTTCAACAACATACCCTCAGTGGAAATTGTAACACCCCACCTCCGCCAGGGTGACTCTTGCAAGCACTCTGACTTTGGAGGGGCGTTTGAATCAGGTAAACATGCATAATGATATATCAAGGCAGAACAAGAACATATGTATATATGTAAACAGAGTAAATAAGATAAGTAAAACAGCGGAAGATTTCAAACTATTTCAAAACAAGTCTGGTACAACATAATGTTAACTTTCCAAATACACAAGTCTAGATAAAAACAACATCACTGAAAAACTGAAATACATAAGTACTATCCCCAAAATAAGTGATAACCATAGCTAGCTTCATGTCAAGACCGTACATGAGCTAAAATCCCACAAGCAAGCGATCAGAAATCCAAGCTAAGCTCCAATATTCCCACCCTGAGAACCTGGGGGGGAACGGAAGAAAAGAGGCGAAAGAAAAACAGGTCAGTCAAAAAGACTGAGTAAGCCCTACTACAATCAATGTAAACTGATAAAGTTAGCTGGCATGAGAAGCAGGGATGATCATAAGGATAACAACATACTAGCATGATGATTAACTAACAAGGTAGATAAAGGTGTCATCGCATAATCAGGTTTAAGGTTTTTCACCACAGGTGTACCAGCATTCTAACATGTCATGTATAATCAAGAATTTATCCCTTGGCCTAAACTTGGCCCAGTATCAGGTGTTTGACTTAAATCAAGATCCAACTTCTTGGTACCAATTCTAGTATAACAGGATTAGGTGTTACCCCAATATTCACATCGAAACAGGACGGAACAGAGTGGTCCATACAGAGATAGAGTTCGGGAAAAATGGGCTTTTACCACCCTAACAGATAAAGTACAGAAACGGAATGCTAACAATAATGGGCCTTAACCACCCTAACAGATAAAGTACAGAAACGGAATGCTAACAATAATGGGCCTTTACCACCCTAACAGATAAAGTACAGAAACGGAATGCTAACAATAATGGGCCTTTACCACCCTAACAGATAAAGTACAGAAACAGAATACTACAATTAGGTGTACACTAGTAGTGGGCCTTTACCGCCCTAACAGACGGTACCACGCAGAATTAGACGGGTGTTGCCACCCAACAAAACAGACGGTACCAACAGAATCAGACAGAGCTAAGTGTACCCTAAATCCTACCCAAGCGATCGACTCCCTAATACATAAATACCCTGTGTCGGCCCCACGATAGGGTGTATCACTCCCTAAAGTGGCGACCAATTGGCACAGGCATATTTACAGATGTCACGGCGTCTTACATCCTCAGAGGCAGACCGGGATCCATGCACGCACATGACCCGGTTGGAACGCACCATCAACACCCATCGCCATTATCAGAATGAACCACTTATAATTAGTTCAGTAAGCGTGCCCGGACCCTACCTACAGTTGGGTCAAAGTTTTGATACCAGAAAGGGTTACTGAATAATATGGGTCCCAAACAACAAATGACACAAGTATTCCCCCTTGTGTCCCCAGACTATCAGATTCAGATTAACTTATTAACAGAGTTCAGAAATACAAAGTTCAGACGATCAGTTTTCAGACTAACGGATCAGATAACAGATTTACAAACTTGCCTAACTTGGTGTGGGTCCTACAGATCCGCAAAACAGGTTCGTTTAATTAATCAATCAAGTTAGTTTATCCAGACCAGGTATCAAATTGGTTCTCAGCCTTACCAAATTACTGAGTTGGATTGGTTAAGTATAGTTCAACTTAACCCCGTTAAATTACCGAGTTCAGATTGGTTAAGTGTAGGTTAACTTAACCCCGTTAATTTATCGAGTTCGGATTGGTTAAGTGTCATAAGTCAAATTTACTTAACCTTATCATGTAGCATTAATCAATTAATGTGCCTTAACCTCTCACATTAGACTTTGTTGCGGTTACTAGTTAAGCCGGTCGGTTCCGGGTAGCTATACACCACAACTTGGTCTAACCTCGGGTTCAAGGTACCACATGACCAACTTCTCACATTGGGTCCTATTGTTTGTAGCAACTAGTTAAGCCGGTCGGTTCCGGGTAGGTTTACGCTACAAACTCAACCCAACCTCGAGTTGGTCACACTTATATTTTCTAAGTGTCATGTCCATCATGTTTACAAAACATATTACAAGTTTTCAAGCAATTGGGTAGACCTAACTTAATAGGTAAATTCCCAATGGGTAGACCTAACTTAATAGGTAAATTCCCAATCTTATGTTTTTATGTCTTTTAAGTTTACCCAACCCCAAACGCAATCCCATCGCTTACATATCGCAATAGCGCATAAAGGATAGAAAGAGGGAACTTGGCATAATCATGACATAAAAGTGTTGAAGCCACAAGTTTAACATGGTGGCATATGAAATGTACATATGTTCATATACTTGCATATTACATTTCTAGGCCTCAAAAGCATGCATAAAACCAAACTTAGCATATTGGTGATACATGGTGATAAATGACATATAGAAATGGCCATAAGTTCGCATTTAGCCTCACATGTAAGTTATCATAAGAGATATGATAATCCTACATGTTGCCAAAATGCAACCTTTAACATAAAGCTTGAAGCTTTATGTTCATATACTCAAGGTAAGCTTGCATAACATGATAACATGAGTAAAACGATCAACCCAAACTTGCATAACATACATGGCAAACTTGCATATCATAACATAGCAAACTTGCATAACATAACATGGCAACCTTGCATATAAACTTGCATATCATAGCATGATAAACTTGCATATCATAACATGGCAAACTTGCATAACATAACATGATTAACTTGCATATCATAACATGGCAAACTTGCATAACATAACATGATTAACTTGCATATCATAACATGGCAAACTTGCATAATATAACATGATTAACTTGCATATCATAACATGGCAAACTTGCATAACATGATAAACTTGCATATCATAACATGGCAAACTTGCATAACATAACATGATTAACTTGCATATCATAACATGGCAAACTTGCATAACATAACATGATTAACTTGCATATCATAACATGGCAAACTTGCATAACATGATAAACTTGCATATCATATCATAATGATCAAACACAACTTGCATCATTCATTAACTTTAGAGTTTAAATATGAAAGTAGAAAAGGGCTTACAATGCTTATGAAGACACAAAAATATGACAAAGCCCTTATGCAATCAATTAAACCCAAAATGCAAGCTCCAATAGAAAAACCCTTGAGCAAAAATGATCAAAACCCTTGCTTTATGATGTAAATATGGAAACTTGACTTGAATGCAAGCTAATGATGCTCATACAAGCTTGAAAACACTTGTATGCATGGAAAATCTCTCATAAAAATTTATTTAGGAATTTTATGAAGAGAGTGGAGGCCATGAGAGGAATGATTTTGCCATAGTTTAGTTACTTGAATGAATAATGATGATTTAGGGTTAGGTTAGGGGCTTATTTATAGAGATTAGGACTAGTTTTAGCCTTAGGATTAAACCCTAGTTCCAATCTCAGCCCTTAAAACCGAATCTGGCCCCAAAACCTAACCAAAACCCCAAAATGGTGCACCAGGCAAAACTGTCCGGCTGGACCAAGTCGACAGCCAAGTCGACAGGGCTGTCGACTTGGGTCCAACCAAGTCGACTCCCAAGTCGACAGGGCTGTCGACTTGGGTACTCTGGCGGGAATTTTCCCGCCTGCGCCCAACTGCCTTAATTTCCAAATCAAACTTGAATTTGAAATCTGTTTTTACTTTGAAATTTTCTGAAAACTTCGTTGGGCCTTAATCGAGTCATACGGACTCCGATTTTCGAAAACTCGGACTCTATTTCGCGTATTTTTCCGAGACGAACACAATGGCATAGCCCGTTTCCCTTGATTCAGAATTATAAATTAAATTCTGCCTCGATTTACGTTATAACAGGTTATTGAAAATACGGGTTGTTACATTCTCCCCTCCTTAAAGGATTTCGTCCCCGAAATCTTCAAGTTAGGAAGAACGTATCCTACCATCCAACATCCATCTACTCAAAACATCATTCACGAGCAATCATTGTCCTTAAAGATTCTAATGCGGTATGAACATATGCAAAAGGTGTGTGTATATGTTCTTATCTAATGCAAAGATCATTAATGCAAAGTATGTTAGGGAAATGAATCCATTATGTATGCAAATAGTCTTAATCATATAATACTATATGTGTGCACAAACATTCGTCCATATGCAACATCCATGTGCTGAATTAACCATCTTGCAACCATAAGAATTGAAAATGTACACACGTCCATATGCAATATGAGAGTGTATTTCAAGCCGATCTAGTGCCTAGTGTGTGTTTATGCATCCACGAGCAACCACTTGCATCCACTTGCAACCATCAAACATAACATGTCTCAAACACATGTTTACATCCATAGGATTCCTATCTCAACAAGATACAGTCGAGTGATGGAAGCGAGTACAGATAAAACAAAAACTTGGTACATATACTTACAGACTACTAGTACAGATCAGATTTTCCCCAAATGATTCTTAGGAAACTAAGCATGGTAGAAACCCAGAATGTATTCGTCATAGTCACCCTCATGCCCAACACAGATACTCTCAAACCCCAATTTATCACAAACAGATGAGTTATAACTCTCAGGGAGTTTGAAACTATTACCAGATCAGAAGCAAGACTAGCATTAAAGTACTGAGTTTCCATTACAGAATCAAAATACCAGAAAAAGAGTTTCAAACTGAAAATCAGACAAGGAAAAATAAACATCCTACAGACAAATTATTCTAGCCCTAATCTATTCACTCGCCATGCGAGTATTCTCCGTTCCTTCCGATGTAGTCCCTTTCTTCTTCGGGCAGTCCCTAGTGAAGTGTCCCATCTCTCCACAGTTAAAGCAAGTGCCCTTCCTCTTTCTGCAATCCTTGTTTAGATGAGTTGAGCTTCCACAAGTAAAGCACTTCTTTTCCTTCTTATCTTCAGACTTCTCCTCCTTCTTTTGCATTTCCTTTTTGGGCCGCGTTTTCTTGTTTTGAGACTCATTCACCTTGACTTCCTTCTTTGCACTCTTGTTCTCTTCATTGAGTAGGGCCATATCTACCAAACTCTCAAACGTGGCCCCCATGGGCACATGAGACATAGCTAACTCCTGTAACGGCTCATTCAATCCTCTAGCAAAACGAAGAGCCTTCTTCTGAGTAGTACTCACCATATCCAAGCCAAAACGAGCTAACTGATTGAACTTGTTCACATATTCTTTGACAGACATGTCTCCTTGCTTCAAAGCAATAAACCTCTCCATTTGCAAATTCTCTTCAGCAGAAGACAGAAACTTAAGCCTGAATCTTGTCCTGAAATCGGCCCAAGTCTCAACGGGCCTAGTCGCGGTGGTGATCTCCCACCAATAAGCGGCTTCATCCCTCATAAGCTAAACCGCCAACAAGATCTTTCTCTGATCATCTAATCCAAAGATAGCGAATAAATCCTCGGTCTCTTTCAACCAATTCCGGGCCTCTACAAAAGTCTCGGTACCTAGAAAGTTCTTGCCACCCATTGCTTTGAAGTCCTTGCAAATCTTCGTGAACTCTACTGGAGGGTGTTGAGGGGGAGGAGGAGGAACCTCAGCGACAGGAGGAGGAGGAACATTAATCACCGGAGGAGGAGTAACATTTGCGGGGCCGGCTTCGGTCGCCCTAGCCTCCATAAGTCTCCTATACCAAACAGGAACTTGCACTCCCTCTGGGATAACAAAGTTATCTGTCATACTGAAACGAAGGAAAAGATAGATTCAGAACGAGGAAACTAAGAATAGATAACTAAGGATTGTGCTAATGGCTTTTGGGGAATAGCCTTTAAAATAAACTAGACTTTTCTTTGGAAAATACTTTATACTTGGTTTTGAAAATAGTTTTCCAAAAGTTTTAAAAACCTTTTTGTTCCTTCTCGTAAACCATATGCTCTGATACCAAATGTAACACCCCACCTCCGCAAGGGTGACTCTTGCAAGCACTCTGACTTTGGAGGGGCGTTTGAATCAGGTAAACATGCATAATGATATATCAAGGCAGAACGAGAACATATGTATATATGTAAACAGAGTAAATAAGATAAGTAAAACAGCGGAAGATTTCAAACTATTTCAAAACAAGTACAACATAATGTTAACTTTCCAAATACACAAGTCTAGATAAAAACAACATCACTGAAAAACTGAAATACATAAGTACTATCCCCAAAATAAGTGATAACCATAGCTAGCTTCATGTCAAGACCGTACATGAGCTAAAATCCCACAAGTAAGCGATCAGAAATCCAAGCTAAGCTCCAATATTCCCACCCTGAGAACCTGGGGGGGGGGGGAACGGAAGAAAAGAGGCGAAAGAAAAACAGGTCAGTTAAAAAGACTGAGTAAGCCCTACTACAATCAATGTAAACTGATAAAGTTCGCTGGCATGAGAAGCAGGGATGATTATAAGGATAACAACATACTAGCATGATGATTAACTAACAAGGTAGATAAAGGTGTCATCGCATAATCAGGTTTAAGGTTTTTCACCACAGGTGTACCAGCATTCTAACATATCATGTATAATCAAGAATTTATCCCTTGGCCTAAACTTGGCCCAGTATCAGGTGTTTGACTTAAATCAAGATCCAACTTCTTGGTACCAATTCTAGTATAACAGGATTAGGTGTTACCCCAATGTTCACATCGAAACAGGACGGAACAGAGTGGTCCATACAGAGATAGAGTTTGGGAAAAATGGGCTTTTACCACCCTAACAGATAAAGTACAGAAACGGAATGCTAACAATAATGGGCCTTAACCACCCTAACAGATAAAGTACAGAAACGGAATGCTAACAATAATGGGCCTTTACCACCCTAACAGATAAAGTACAGAAACGGAATGCTAACAATAATGGGCCTTTACCACCCTAACAGATAAAGTACAGAAACGGAATACTACAATTAGGTGTACACTAGTAGTGGGTCTTTACCGCCCTAACAGACGGTACCACACAGAAGCAGACGGGTGTTGCCACCCAACAAAACAGACGGTACCAACAGAATCAGACAGAGCTAAGTGTACCCTAAATCCTACCCAAGCGATCGGCTCCCTAATACATAAATACCCTGTGTCGGCCTCACGATAGGGTGTATCACTCGCTAAAGTGGCGACCAATTGGAACAGGCATATTTACAGATGTCACGGCGTCTTACATCCTCAGAGGCAGACCGGGATCCATGCACGCACATGACCCGGTTGGAACGCACCATCAACACCCATCGCCATTATCAGAATGAACCACTTATAATTAGTTCAGTAAGCGTGCCCGGACCCTACCTACAGTTGGGTCAAAGTTTTGATACCAGAAAGGGTTACTGACTAATATGGGTCCCAAACAACAAATGACACAAGTATTCCCCCTTGTGTCCCCAGACTATCAGATTCAGATTAACTTATTAACAGAGTTCAGAAATACAAAGTTCAGACGATCAGTTTTCAGACTAACGGATCAGATAACATATTTACAAACTTGCCTAACTTGGTGTGGGTCCTACAGATCCGCAAAACAGGTTCGTTTAATTAATCAATCAAGTTAGTTTATCCAGACCAGGTATCAAATTGGTTCTCAGCCTTACCAAATTACTGAGTTGGATTGGTTAAGTATAGTTTAACTTAACCCCGTTAAATTACCGAGTTCAGATTGGTTAAGTGTAGGTTAACCTAACCCCGTTAATTTACCGAGTTCGGATTGGTTAAGTGTCATAAGTCAAATTTACTTAACCTTATCATGTAGCATTAATCAATTAATGTGCCTTAACCTCTCACATTAGACTTTGTTGCGGTTACTAGTTAAGCCGGTCGGTTCCGGGTAGCTTTACACCACAACTTGGTCTAACCTCGGGTTCAAGGTACCACATGACCAACTTCTCACATTGGGTCCTATTGTTTGTAGCAACTAGTTAAGCCGGTCGGTTCCGGGTAGGTTTACGCTACAAACTCAACCCAACCTCGAGTTGGTCACACTTATATTTTCTAAGTGTCATGTCCATCATGTTTACAAAACATATTACAAGTTTTCAAGCAATTGGGTAGACCTAACTTAATAGGTAAATTCCCAATGGGTAGACCTAACTTAATAGGTAAATTCCCAATCTTATGTTTTTATGTCTTTTAAGTTTACCCAACCCCAAACGCAATCCCATCGCTTACATATCGCAATAGCGCATAAAGGATAGAAAGAGGGAACTTGGCATAATCATGACATAAAAGTGTTGAAGCCACAAGTTTAACATGGTGGCATATGAAATGTACATATGTTCATATACTTGCATATTACATTTCTAGGCCTCAAAAGCATGCATAAAACCAAACTTAGCATATTGGTGATACATGGTGATAAATGACATATAGAAATGGCCATAAGTTCGCATTTAGCCTCACATGTAAGTTATCATAAGAGATATGATAATCCTACATGTTGCCAAAATGCAACCTTTAACATAAAGCTTGAAGCTTTATGTTCATATACTCAAGGTAAGCTTGCATAACATGATAACATGAGTAAAACGATCAACCCAAACTTGCATAACATACATGGCAAACTTGCATATCATAACATAGCAAACTTGCATAACATAACATGGCAACCTTGCATATAAACTTGCATATCATAGCATGATAAACTTGCATATCATAACATGGAAAACTTGCATAACATAACATGATTAACTTGCATATCATAACATGGCAAACTTGCATAACATAACATGATTAACTTGCATATCATAACATGGCAAACTTGCATAACATAACATGATTAACTTGCATATCATAACATGGCAAACTTGCATAACATGATAAACTTGCATATCATAACATGGCAAACTTGCATAACATAACATGATTAACTTGCATATCATAACATGGCAAACTTGCATAACATAACATGATTAACTTGCATATCATAACATGGCAAACTTGCATAACATGATAAACTTGCATATCATATCATAATGATCAAACACAACTTGCATCATTCATTAACTTTAGATTTTAAATATGAAAGTAGAAAAGGGCTTACAATGCTTATGAAGACACAAAAATATGACAAAGCCCTTATGCAATCAATTAAACCCAAAATGCAAGCTCCAATAGAAAAACCCTTGAGCAAAAATGATCAAAACCCTTGCTTTATGATGTAAATATGGAAACTTGACTTGAATGCAAGCTAATGATGCTCATACAAGCTTGAAAACACTTGTATGCATGGAAAATCTCTCATAAAAATTTATTTAGGAATTTTATGAAGAGAGTGGAGGCCATGAGAGGAATGATTTTGCCATAGTTTAGTTACTTGAATGAATAATGATGATTTAGGGTTAGGTTAGGGGCTTATTTATAGAGATTAGGATTAGTTTTAGCCTTAGGATTAAACCCTACTTCCAATCTCAGCCCTTAAAACCGAATCTGGCCCCAAAACCTAACCAAAACCCCAAAATGGTGCACCAGGAAAAACTGCCCGGCTGGACCAAGTCGACAACCAAGTCGATAGGGCTGTCGACTTGGGTCCAACCAAGTCGACTCCCAAGTCGACAGGGCTGTCGACTTGGGTACTCTGGCGGGAATTTTCCCGCCTGCGCCCAACTGCCCTAATTTCCAAATTCAAACTTGAATTTGAAATCTGTTTTTACTTTGAAATTTTCTGAAAACTTCGTTGGGCCTTAATCGGGTCATACGGACTCCGATTTTCGAAAACTCGGATTCTATTTCGCGTATTTTTCCGAGACGAACACAATGGCATAGCCCGTTTCCCTTGATTCAGATTTATAAATTAAATTCTGCCTCGATTTACGTTATAACAGGTTATTGAAAATACGGGTTGTTACAGAAATAGATTGGATATGAATCTACTACTTATTTAGTTAAGGATTTAATCGCTATGCAAGATTCACCAAATTCTTCCATCGAGAGTTGAATAACCCCGTGTTCAACCAAAAATATTACCACCTTGTGTTCATACGAAACAATTACCACTTCATGATGTTCAACATTTGTTTTAGCAACACAAAAGCTTGTATCATTGTCAACAATTACATTGGAAGCGCGGTATGATGGTCCATTTACCTAATAAAAATGTAAAAATAAAAAAAACTGTATTTAAAAAAAAACATATGTTTGGTTCATATCATATACTTCGAATGGGCTAGGAAATATTAATTGTGACAGATGAGGATTAAAAGGTGCATCACTTTTGTTCTATTCAATGTATTGCTACTCGGAGCTAAATAAAAAGCAATAAAGTATGAAAATTTAAATGCATAACAGCAAATCACTAAAGTAATCAAAATGACGTTACATTGCGCTACTTCATGAATTCACGGATGGAGTGTTTAAACGAAGGCTCTGTTGCGTAATCATTAATGAGTTTGTGTTTGACATAAAACTATACTGCATGGAGGAAGGACAACAACTTCTAGGAGTAACATAAGGAGTACTCGAACAAGGAGAAGCATAGCCAGCAGAATGATTGGTCACATCTAACATCTGCGTATCTTTACTAATAATTGAAATAGATTTGGTGTCACATTTTTTTGGTGTACATCTGAACTGACGAAAATGCCCTTTAACAATTTAGAAAAGTATTCATTGAATTAAAAAAAAAGGGATCTGCGTATATTAAGAGTATACGGCTGATATTTTCGTTTTATTCTTTGAAAACTTAATTTAAGTAAGCGACCAATATTTCTTCTAGAATATCGAGTTTGATTGTATTTAAAAAAAAAGATCAGCATAAATGTTGACATTTTCGTTTTCTCCCTAAAAACTTCATCATTTAAATATGTGGATGGTATTTTTCTCTTGAATAATGAGATATCTCATGTAATCGCACGCTTTTATTTCTTTCCTCTTTCCAATTTATTTTCCAAATTTTCGTACAATTTATTTTCGTCTTCCGATTTCCTTCCAATTTAAGTAAGCGACTGATATTTCTCCTAGAATACCAAGTCTGATTGAATTAAAAAAAAAAGGATCTACATAAATGCTGATATTTTCGTTTTTTTTCCTGAAAACTTCAATATCGCCCTGACTGTAATGCTTTCGCTTCATGTATTTGCGCTCATTTAGTACGGCTATATATGTACTATAATGGCAATAATGCTTTGCACTCATTAAATATGCATTGGACTATATTGCTTTGCCAGATGAGTATTACTTGAAGCTGACATGCAATGTTGGTGTGTAATTAAGGTCTACCTGATTGTTCAAAATGCGTAGTATGCAGTTGCAAATAATTTCTAGGCACCAGTGCAAATAGTTTTCAGCCTCAAAATTGAATTTAAGTGTCGTAATACGTTCCCAAAATTGAATTATTTTTATCATTTTTTGCTTATCAAATACTCTTTTTTTATAGGAAAAAAATCAAATCATGATGGATGGGAAAAGACAAATTTTTACTGCCCTTATTTCCATTCTTTGCTTGCCAAATCTGTTATAATTAATAACCGAAATTTTCTTAACTTCGTATTTATGCTACTTTTATTCATTCAAATTTTGCTATATTTAGTCATTTAAATTTGCTGCTGCGCATACCAAAGTTTACTCATTCAAACGTGGGCTTGCAGTATATTTACACATTCAAAATGCTTAGATCCATGTGCTTCTTGATGCGCCCACACAATTCTAAATCTCTCTACCTGATCGTACTTAGTATGTATTTGGATATATATTTGTACTAATAAAATATTAGAACAAAGTAATATATTCACCATGTCGACATATTCAAATATGCATTCTACATCTCCTCACATATATAAACTACACAATATTTGAGGAATAACAATCCACGTGCGAAGCACGTGCCATTATCACGCACAAAGCGCGATCGACGACCACGCGCGAGGCGCGTGCCGTTACCACGTGCGAAGCGCGTGCCGTGACGCTTGTGGTATATAATTTCAGTACTTACTGTAGGGGATGACAACTCCTATTCAACTTGTTGTCTAGAAACTTTCCTTACATACAACTCGATCAATTTTATAACAATAAGAAACATTACAAAACCATCTTCATCATCGGCTAATGCTAATACTTAAACATTCGAGTCCGTTGTCCAATTAACTACTAATTCAATGTCGAATTCTTCTGGTTTGATTTTCGTTGTTTTGTACATGGATTTTTTTTAATTCCGTTGAACTGCAACATTTTCGCACTATTCCAGCTTTGCACATACCACCAACGTATTTACCATTTTTCTGATCATCAATGATCAATTCTCCATCTCAATAGCAAAGTGTAGAAATTGTAATTTTTGGTCATTCTGCAATTAATATAAACTTCTTTACCTATGATCCAAGACATGACTAAACATAACAATACCACTATTTAAACTATTTGAGATTAACTTTAAATTGAAAAAGTACTTCAAAATTTTGTTACAAAATCAAAGTTTAATCGTTATATTTTGGGTTTGCTACAGTTTATTGAACAAATTTGTGAACATTTAGAATGAAAATCAAACTAAAATGGTGGAATTTCTTTATCTTTCATGTTTTAATTTCGTAAAGTTTGAAGCTGAAAAGAAGATAGGTGGCTGAAAAGATATCATATATTGTGGAATCCTGGGAGATTTTTTGAATCGACCAGTAAAACTAGCCATTTATTTTAAATACTTTTGTAATAGGCATGTTTCTGTTATGAACTAACAAAAATAGCCTAAATGGTTAAATTTCCTATGACATATGAAGGATGGATATACTTCACAGTGAGCGGATCAGTCAACACATAACATAAAATGACGAAAGCAGCTGCATCTACTATGAGGAACCAGAGTAGAAGCTACAGTAGATACTTATGGGGAATGCTGGGAGGTTTGCGTAAAGAAATCTAAGAGTTCAAACATGGTTAGCAAGAAAAGAAGGTGCACATTAATTCTTAAAATGAATAATCATAGATTAATCCACGTTCAATTTTGGCTCTAAGTTGTTCTTAGTATTTTTTTTATTATCTTTTAATGTCGCTATAATTACTGCCATGTTTATTGTACTAGGTTAAATGTCAAGCCAATTTACAAACAAGAGTAGTGCTAAAGTCATTCGCTCATCAAGCGATTGTAGCTATACTTGCTCAGGGATTGGGCACATATGTTTAAGTGGGGCCCACTTTCATTGAATTTAAAAATAAAAAAAAATATTCAACGTTTTTTTGTCATATTTGGATTATTTTACTTTAACTTTGTTGATTCATTTGCAACAAACTTAGCTAGGTAAGTTATCTGCTTTTGATTAGGGCTGTCAACGGATGCTTTCGGATACGGATAGTGTCATATCCGTATTCGTATCCGGAATTATTTTCGGATATCGGATATCCATATCTGCTAAATTTTCAGATATCAGACATTCGTATCCGCTTAATTTTCGGATATGGACGGATATCGGATATTTATTCGCTCCGCCAGTCATTAATAAATTTTTAAGAGTATAAATAAAAATGTTTGAATCAGCATAAAATAATTTTTATACTAATGTTTATAAAAACCAGAAAATAAAGGAATGTAATGATGAAACATTGCTTTATACTAATACACATAAGCATTTCCAAAAATATTCCAAAATTAAACATTAAGACTGCCATTTTTCACTAAAATTGGACAAAAATTTATATCATAGTAGCATCCAATAGTTAAAAAATAATTATTAACTCTATTTTCTTGTTTTGATTTATATATATTACATCAATTAGTCGGACATATATTTTTCGGATACGGATACCACTATAACCATATCCATATCCGAAAAGCTTTTCGAATATCTGATATCCGTATCCGCTTTTCGGATAATGGATATTTCAGATACGGATTCGGACGGATATCAGATTTTTTGGGTATTCATTGGCAGTGTTACTTTTGATTCATTTGCAAGAAACATAGCTACGAAAATTATCTGTCGTTGTAACATGGTAGACAATGAAAACGATGGTAGGTTTCAAAGCTTACTAAAACAAAAGAACTTGTTTCTAATGATACTATTAGTCCAGTAAATAAAAAATTGGCTAATTCAATTCATACACCCATAATTATTTAACGTACATCGTGAAATGAAATTAAATAGCATACACCAAAAATTTCTTTTCATACACCACGTCTTTCACAAAATTACCCACTTATATTTTTATTATAATTTCTTTTTTCTGACTTAAAACTAAATACACAAAAATAAGAATTCATTGCAATAAATTAACATGAAATTCGAAAAAAGTTTTTTTTTTAACTTTCGACACTAATTTTGTAAATTATTTGTTTTTTTTATTTTAAAAATCAACACTAATTTTAGATGATTGAACATATTTAAATTGGAGTATTTAGTTGTCAAAGTTGATATTTCCAACTTCATTAACTTCATAAAATTCGATAGATTTAAGCAAATATTATTGATTTTAAAGTTTTAATTGGATGCATTATAAAAGAAGGACTGAAAATGCAACTAAGGATAAGGGTAACATAGTGATAGTTTATTCTTATTAAAACATTAGTATATGTTAAGAAACTATGAGTGTGAATAGAATTTGCATAAAAAATTAGTTGCTAAGGTAATAATTATTATTTTGTTTATTGTTTTGTATTAAGAAAAGTACATATCTTTTTTTTATCGACGTTCTTTTTTGGTTTTTTTTTGTTAAAGCGTCACGTAACCTACAATTTCTGGTCCAAGTTTGTAGAATATTTTTTCAATATGCTTTATTATTATTATTATTATTATTATTATTTGATTTTACCTCTTCTTAAGTAATTTAGAGATATATTTCCCACAAACTAAATAAAGGGAAAATTGTATAACACTCCATGACTTCTGTTACAGAGTATGATCTCAGGTAGTAACTACAAGAATGAATAATGATATACTACATAAGAAAATAAGCACGACACACTTAAAGTAACTGAAATTATGTAAAATCCTATATGTTAATTTAGCATTTACTAAATTAGGAATTAAATCAGGCAAGCAATAAATACATTAAAGTTTCATTTTATTGTAAAAAGGGGATTGTTAAAGAGACTCCACTTTTGGTTAAGGGGAGTACCATTTTTTTTAATTGTTAGGGGGGGGGGGGGAAGTGTTAAAATAAATTATCCTCACCTTAAACATATTAATAAAATTTCCAATGCTAACACTATACTCCTTATTAGTGCAACCTTAAAACATAAACTCTAATTTAATTCTGCACATAGAAAAATAATAATACATGAAACATAAACATTCTACACACATGAAATTAACATGTTCAAGCATTATCTACTTTAGTTTTCACTATCACAGTAAGCATGGAACATAATAACAAAAAATAAACACATACAAAATACACTAGCCACAAATGAAAAAAAAGAGTAACAACATACACATACACTTAGCACAACATGAACATAAGCATAAATCCACTTAACAAACGTTTGTTTTAATGTTGAAATATGTACACTGTTTTAATGCAATTACTTTTGACAAATCATCTCATAGCGAGGTTGTTTGTTTTATCAAACCGTAAGATCTAAACCGTAACATACTGTATTCACCCTTAAACAAAATCCAAAATTTCAATGACGAAATGAATTCATCATTCGTGCAAATGAACGAAATTCATCCGCTTTCTGCAAATTGATTTCATCTTTTTCAACAAAATCTAAAATTTCAAAAATGAGATTTATCAACCTTTCAATTTTTTGTTCACCTCGCGGCGTGTTTGGATCAAACTGAAATTGAATTTTGATCAAGAAGGTTTAAGGGGTGACGAGGCCGGGGGTAGTTTAGTCCATATTTTATTCTATTTTTTAAATTTCAAACCTCCCTCCCCCTAACACATATAAAATAAGATGGAGTCCCCTTAAATTTGTCTCCCCTTAATAAAAAAATGTAGTCCTTCTAACAATCCCATTGAAAAAATTGCAATGAATGGAAGAATTTATAAGCTTAGCATTTATTTGTAAAAAGTTTACATAAATTAAAAATCTCACTAGTCTTTTATTACAATAAAATTTTCTTCAAATTATGGTAAATGGGATCTTCACGCTTCCAACCCCGGCTCTAATTTTGGTCCAGTTCAATTTTGCAGCCCAGAACAAACTGTCCACATGCCTTTATAAAGTCTCTTCCTCTTCTGAAATAATTAGGGTTCCGTTTGATACCCAGCTCCCTTTCTCCCTTTCTTTATCTAATTCAGAAAGAAGAAGAAAATCTATTTGTGCCTTTCCACTCTTCTTTTGTTATGTTTCTCTATTGTATTGTTGGAAGGATGAGACCTTCAAGATTAATGCTCAAAAATTGTTATGGATGGAAATTTGTTCACCTGAGCAACCATACTTTTGCTCATACTATTGCGATCGATGTGATTACGGCGATTAGTTTGCAATTTTGGTGGATCTGTTTGATTATTTTCTTATTTTTTTCTTATTGATTATATCATTTTTTTTTACTTGTTGATTATTATCTTGCTACTGTACTTTGTTATTTCAATATCGTTTTCAATGATCTAGGTTTATATACCGTCATCTCTTTTCATGGTGGCCTGTATGTAGGATTGTTTTTACAAGTTTTGGTATGTAAAATGAGCTGCAAAGTATCGGTGTTTGTAATTTTTTTAGTGGTATTACAATTAATTAAATAAAATAATAATTTAAAATGTTTAACAACTATTAGAAAAGTAGCAAAAAGAAATAATTCAATTGATAACAATAATTTAGTATATACACAGAAATCAGTATTAATTGTTTATGCAATTCTTTCTTGCATTTGAAATTTAGTTTATACCCAAAAATTAGTATTAATTCTTTATGAAATTCTTTCATGCATTTGAAATTCAGTTTATACCCAAAATTATTGTTAATTGTTTAAGAAATTATTTCTACCATTTGAATAGAACTGTTAATAATATTTAACTATTCAAGCCTGTTGGTCAACTTTTAGTTCTTTACATTAACTAACCACTAAAAAACATTCATTTATCATTATCAAAAATTTAAATCGGTTCTTACCATATTGTTATTTCAAATAACAAATTGACTTCAAACTAGAACACATAAAAAATTCAAATTGAATAGTAATTTTATTTATAAGTGTTAGTGTACCATATATTCCATCTAGTTAATTTAAACAGTATTAGTTTTGTTTCTAGTAATTCAATTTGATTTGAATGGTAATTTATTTATAGTAATTTAAAACCAATACAACTTATTGATTGTCAAAGCGAACCAACGTAAAAAAAATCTAACATCCTTGGTTGTTTGAATTAGCGATTAGTTGCACTCGTCCATCAAAATATTCTATGTTTGAGATTGTTGATTTATGCAATATGTGATTTTCATTTTGTGTTATGGCAGAGTCATCAATCGAATTTGGAATTTTGGAGTTGTCGCCAACTCTAAATTGGAGTCGTTTGGTTTGTAATCTAGTTTGTAGTCAAGATTTGGGTTCGATCTCAATTTTTTTTGATTGCAAACGATTTTTGATATACGATGATGTTATGGAATTGTTGTGGTCCAAAGCGATTGCTTCTCTTGCTTTGCCTAAAGGTTGGATTCATAAAAAAATGCAAATATGTGAGTCTTCTTTCATGTTATAAATGCATATTGCTATAAAAAAAATATGGTCCACAAAGTATTTTTTTTACTGATACCGTTTAAGGGTAAAAACACATTTCATTGTCTACATATGACTTACCTTCATGCAGCAAAATACAACAACATTAGCATGGTTAATAGAAATTGAAGAAATTCATGTTAATTTGAAAGTAGTTTATTCCTAAATCTTGTCGTATTTATATCCATTCACATTAAAACCACATAATTGGAGAATGCTATATCCATCGTTATGAGAAAAAGTCATCTCAAAAAACTCTTAGATCTACGTTAATGATGATGACCGCAACAATAATTGCAGCCCTGTCGGTGGCAAATAGCTATACAGGGGTTATAGTATTATGACGTCTACGACTGTGACCGTCACATCGAGCAGCACAGCCAGAGGGACTAACTACATTAATCCTTCTGTTCGCCTATTCTCGTGGTACACATAGGGGTGTTGTAGTTCTTTCCTTTTGGCAGTGTTGCTCAACGTCGTGGTCGCGATCGCTGGCGCCACAATCATTATAACTCCCGCATAACTATCCGCAATCGTCAGTGTTGCACTGCTGCTGTTTCATGATTTGTATCACTATTACTTCTAGGTTAACAAACATGGATCTGGGGTTTTGTTGAGGTGATCTATATCTTATAAAGATGGATATGGTTTTCTTATTATATATTTTTAATATGGATGGGTACGAAGAGTACATGATTTGAGATTAATATATTTTTAGATTAACATGATTTTCATCAGCTGCATGGAGGTAAGATATATGTAGACATTGATTTGTTTTCTCTTAAAACATTATCTGAAGAAATTTTACTTCGTGAGTTATTTTTTTTTTTGTAATATGCGTTCCAAGCGTAAAAGATCTTTTGTTTAGAAAAGCAATCGCTTTGGGCCATAGAAGTTTCAAAGCATCATCATATATTAAAAACCATTCGTGGTTATAAAGAAAAAAGTACTGCGATTGAACCGAAACGATGATTCCAAATCAGGCGATTGTAAATAAAGTGACTCCAGTCTAGGGTTGGTGATGACTTCAAGATTGCAAGTTCGACTGAGGATTCTGGCATAACACAGGTTGAAAAGCGCATATCATTGCATTAATTGACGATTCCAACATCCTTGGTCGTTTGAATTAGCGATTAATCGCACTTGTCGATCAAAATATGCTACGTTTGAGATGTTTGAGTTGTTGATTTATGCAATATGTGGTTTTCATTTTGTGTTATGGCAGAGTCATCAATCGAATCTAGAATTTTGGAGTTGTCGCCAACTCTAAGTTGGAGTTGTTTGATTTATAATCTAGCTTAGAGTCATGATTTGGGTTCGATCTCAATTTTTTTTTATTGCAAACGATTTTTGATATACGATGATGTTTTGGAATTGTTGTGGTCCATAACGATTACTTTTCTTGCTTTGCCTAAAGGTCGGATTCAAAAAAAATGCAAATATGTGAGTCTTCTTTCATGCTATAAATGCATATTGCTACAAAAAAATATGGTCCACGAAGTAAAGTTTTTACCGATACCATTTTAAGGTAAAAACACATTTCACTGTCCACATATGACTTATCTCCATGCAGCAAAATACAACAACATTGGCATGGTTAATAACAATTGAAAAAATTCATGTTAATTAGAAAGTAGATTTTTCCTAAATCTTGTTGTATTTATATCCATTCACATTAAAACCACATAATTGGAGAATGCTATATCCATCGTTATGAGAAAAAGCCATCTCAAAAAACCCTTAGATCTATGTTAGTTGAGCTAGCCGTGGCGGTGATGTGAATGACGATGAACGCAACAACAATTGCAGCCCTGTCGATGGTAAATAACCGTGCAGGGGTTATAATAATTATGACGTCCGCGACCGTGACATCGAGCAGCACAACCAGAGGGAGGAACTACATTAATCCCTCTGTTTGCCTATTCTCGTGGTACACATAGGGGTGCTATAGTTCCTCCTTTTGGCAGTGTTGCTCAACGTCGTGGTCGCGATCGCTGACGCCACAATCGTTATAACTTCCTCATGACTATCTACAATCATCAGTGTTGCACTGCTGTTGTTTCATGATTTGTATCACTACTACTTCTAGGTTGACAAACATGGATCTGGGGTTTTGTTGAGATGATCTATATCTTATAAAGATGGATTTGGGTTTTCTTATTATATAATTTTAATATGGATAGGTACGAAGAGTACATGATTTGAGAATATTATATTTTTAGATTAACATGATTTTCCTCAGTTGCTATTAACCATGTCAGTTTTGTTGCATGGAGGTAAGATATATGTAGACAGTGATGTGTTTTCTCTTAAAACATTATCTATAGAAATTTTACTTCGTGAGCCATATTTTTGTTGTAATATGTGTTCCAAGCGAAAAAGAAGAATCTTTTGTTCGGAAAAGCAATCGCTTTGGGCCATAGAAGTTTCAAAGCATCATTATATATCAAAAATCGTTTGTGGTTATAAAGAAGAAAAGTACTGCGATTGAATCCAAATGATGATTCCAAATCAGGCGACTGTAAGTAAAGCGAGTCCAGTCTAGGGTTGGTGGCGACTTCAAGATAGCAAGTTCGACCGAGGATTCTGTAAGGGGAGATCAATCCTTTTCAGCGGAAAAGCTCAATAGGATCTTGCAATGATGTGATAGAACAAACAGCTTGAAATGAATATAAATCTCAGATTACAGAAAACAAATAAAGGCAACAGAGAACACACAAATTTATAGTGGTTTCACTATCATGAGATAATGTACGTCCACTTCAATGGGGAAGAGATTTTATTAATATTCAAGAGATTATAGAGTTTTTTTTTAAAGTTGAGAAAATGTAATGAAGAATACAAATGTTCTCATACATTACATTGGAATTATATCCTCTATGCCTCTCTTAAATAGAGAAAAGATTACTTGGGGATGAGACAATTGATTTATGTAAAATAAATCAATTTATGGAAAAAACTAATATCCCATTAATTAATTGTCATATGATTGATTGATAATTTTCCCTTTTCTCCATCAATCAATCCCTTTTTCAATTTTATTCTCTTTCCGTTTCTTTTCTTCATTAAACATGGCATCTAATTAAATGACGAATATTTCCAATATCCCCTATTTATTAATATTCCTTCCATATCTTTTCATTCATTTCTTGCACAAAACAGGTAATGAAATTACCACGAATATCTTCAAAAAAATCTAATTTAATCTCCACCTTGATACAATATCTCATGCAACCTAGAGACTCCAATGTGAATGCTTCCCAATGAGTTCCTGCAAAAGCCATCCCTCATTGCACTTTGTTAGTGAACTCCGGCAAGGCCACCATTCACCAACAAAGTGTTGGAAGCAAAATAAAAAATAAAATAAGGTAGACATTGTGCAACCAACTCCTATCTCTTCATACAAGAAGAATACCACATCTTCTCTTGACTTCAACCAAGTCACTCTCTTCCCCATTGTGCCACCATGTGGCACCTAGCACTTCATCAAGTGAATCAAGTTCGAGCAATGCTCGAACTTAGTAGCAGATAATGCCTTCATAAACATGTCTGCTGCATTTTCATTTGTGTGGATCTTCTGAAAACGAACTAACTTCTCCTCACTCATAGATATAAGGAAAGAATCTCTTACCTCTATATGCTTTGTTCTAGAACTAAAAGCCAGATTTTCAGCTAAATAAATTGCACTTTGACTGTCACAATTCACCAAACAAGCATCTTGCATGAAGCCCAAATCACACAATTATTTCTTCAAATAAAGTGCCTCCTTAGCTGCCTCAACTGCAGCTATCAACTCTGCCTCTGTAGTAGACAAAACAACTATAGTCTGCAACCTCGCTCTCCAACTAATAGTTGTTCCTCCAAGTGTGAACACATACCCTAAGGTTGACTTCCTTCTATCTTTATCTCCGGCATAGTCTGAATCACAGAATCCAACCAAGTTGAAATCTTATTTCTGCCACAAAAAACAAGCCCATAATCTGATGTTCCTCTAAGATATTTAAAAATGTACTTCACTGCCTCCCAATGCGATTTTCCCGGATTTTCCGTATATCTATTAACTAATCCAATAGCTTGAGCAATGTCTGATCTAGTGCACACCATAGCATACATCAAGCTACCTACTGCACTGGCATAAGGCACCTTCTTCATATAGTCCTTGTCCTTTTCTGAGATCGGAGAGCCCTAATTAGAAAGTTGTATATGCAAAGGCTTGGGTGTACTGATAGCCTTTGCACCATCCATGCTAATCCGAGCAAGCACCTTTTGAATATATTCCTTTTGAGTAAGTCTCAAAAGTCCAAGCTTTCTATCTCTTTGGATTTCCGTCCCCAAAATTTTCTTTGCTTCTCCAAGGTCTTTCATATCGAATTCTGCTTTTAATTTCAACTTTAACGCATCAATTTCATCTTTATCCTTGGAAGCAATCAACATATCATCTACATACAAAAAAAAAATACACCCAATTATTATTTTTTAAATGCTTAAAATAAACACATGCATCTTTAGTACTACGATTAAAACCCTGTGAAAGCATAAAAGAATCAAATCTTTTGTACCATTGTCTAGGCGACTGTTTTAGACCATAAAGAGATTTCTTTAACTTGCATACCCAATCTGACTTTCCATCTACAATAAATCCTTCTGGCTGCTTCATGTAAATGTTTCCTCCAAGTCACCATGCAAGAAAGTGATCTTCACATCAAGTTGTTCTAACTCCAAATTGTAAGCGGCAACTATTGCAAGAAGGATTCAGATTGAAGTTTGTCTAACAACTGGAGCAAATATTTCATCATACTCTAGCCCCTTTCTTTGTGAAAACCCTTTAGCTACTAATCTTGCCCTGTATCTACCATCATCTTTTACCTTGAACACCCACTTGCAACCTATGGCTCGACTTCCTTGAGGTAGTGGTACCAAATCCCAAGTCTTGTTCTTTTGCAAAGACTATATCTCCTTTCCATCGCGCAATTCCACTTCGAGTTGTCACTCGACTTCATGGCTTCTTCAAGGCTCAATGGTTCATCATAAATTACATGTAAAGCATACTCAAACTGATCATCAAGGCTCAAATTTGCATACTACCAATCTCCATATCTAATTGGAGCTCTCTTTGGTCTCTAACTAGCCCGAATGACTATATCGCCCAACTCTTCTTCAGCTCCACCTTGAGCTGAATCATCTCTAGCTTTATGACCATCACCATCACTACTAGAAGAAATCTGTGGACTATCATGTGATGTATCATCAACTGCTCCATCACTATTATCAATAGTGATAGCTCTACTTCGGGTTTGAAAACTGGGAATCTCGGTCTTTTCATGCTTCTCATCAACTGAGTCTGAACCCTCTGATAAACCTTCCAAAGGTTTGAACATTGCTGACTCATCAAAAGTCACATGTCTGGAATGTATAACTTTCTTCGTAATTGAATTCCAAATTCTATATTCTTTTATGCCATCTGTATAACCAAGAAAAACACATTTGGAGGCCCTAGGCTCCAACTTGTCATGTCCTGTATTGTGAACATAAACTGGACATCCAAATATACGAAAATAACTTAACAAAGTGTTTTTACCTCTCCATACCTCCTCTGGAATCTTCCCATCAATGGATGAGCACAGAATTCGATTAATAATATGTGCTGCAGTCGAAATAGCTTCAACCCAAAAAGCCTTAGACATACCCGCAGTCAATATCAAGCAATGGGCATTTTCAAGTAGACTCCTATTCATTCTTTCAGCAACCCCATTGGATTGCGGATCACCAGGTGTAGTAAAATGTCTTCTAATACCACGCTGTCTGCAGTAGTCGAGGAACTCTTTGGAGACGTATTCGCCACCATTGTCGGATCTAAGAATCTTCAATTTCTTTCCTGTTTGGTTTTCAACAAGAGCTAACCAAACCTTAAACTTCTCAAATACTTCCGACTTAGTTTTCATTACATACACCCAAACCATGCGCGAGTAGTCATCAATGAAGGAAACAAAATAGTATGCTCCACCAATAGAAGCTGTAGAGTATGGCCCCCATACATCTAAATGCACATAATCAAGTACCGTCTTAGAAGTATGCACGCCATCACCAAAAGAAACTCTGGTTTTCTTTGCCAATACACACTCCTTGCAAAAGTCCAACTTGTTGAAGATTTCTCCCTTGATTGTTTTCTTCTTACGAAGCAACTCTAAGTTCTTCTCCGACATAAGACCTAATCTCATATGCCAAAGCTTGGTAGCATCCAAACTTTTAGAATTATCGACTCCAACACATAATTCTCCATGGACAGTGGTACCCATTAGCAAATACAGATTTTGCACCATAACAACCTTCATCAATACAAGTGACTCTCTAGAAATCTCAAACCATCTTTGACAATGGTTATCTTGTATCCCAATGATGCCAATTGGCCTAATGATATCAAAGAGTTCCGAAGACCTAGGACATAGCGAACATTTGAAAGTGTGCGAACATCCCATCATACATGCGAATGCGAACTGAACCAACTCCCGTAGACTTGCATGTAGCATCGTTCCCCCTAAGGATAGAACTTCCTTTTTTGGCATCGAAGGAAGAAAAATAATCCTTATTAGGAGTCATGTGAAATGTTGCTACAGAATCTAGAATCCAGTGGTCTGCAACATCTGATACAACCGCTGTCAACAAATCGCTACCGCCTTCCTCCATCGCAATAGATGAAGAACCATCAGTCTTCTTCTCCAAATATGGACAGTCTCTTCTCCAATGGCCCGGTTTCTTACAATTATATCACTTTCCATCTTTAAACTTACTCCACGAATTAGGCTTCCTAGAATTGGAATGCCCCCTATTACTCTTCAGTTTCTTCTCTAGCTTCCTCTCTCAACAAATAAGCCTTAACTACTACTTCCTCCACTGCAATCACCAACACCAAACTCTTTCATCTGATCTCTCAACTCTTCACTGAGCAAACCTGTCTTCACATCATCTAATTTAAATGTGTATCTACCATAGATAAGGCTGTTAGAGAAACCAGTGTATCGCTCTGGAAGCGAACACAACAGAACCATTGCTTTTTATTCTTCATCAATTTTCAACACAACAGACTTCATCTTCATCAACAGGTCATCAAACACACTTAGGTGTGTCTTAATTGAAAAACCTTCCTTCATCTTATAAGTGAAGAAAGTCTTCAATAGGATCAGGCGGTTGGTTAGGGAATTCTTCATGTAGAGGTCCTCCAACTTCTTCCAAATGCCTCTAGCTGTTGTCTCCTGACTGATTTCAGAAATTACATTCTTTCCCATAGCAAGTTGAAGAGTAGTAAAGGCCCATTCTTCCATCTCTTCTAATTCCACTGATGAAATATCAGCAGGCAATGTCTTTGTATCAAATACTACTTGATGAACGCGATTTCTTCTCAAAACTGCTTTCATCATCCACTGCCACTTTTCAAAATCTCTTTCACCATTCCACTTCTCTACCGTCAACTGTGATCCTGACACCACATAGGAGCCTCTGACATATGGAGCAACTACTGGCACTGACGTATTATTTGTTTTGTTGTCATCTCCTCGTGCAATTCTACCAAACACCTTCTTCGCGAATCTTGCTTTGATACCAGTTGTAAGGGGTGATCAATCCTTTTCAGCGGAAAAACCTCAATATGATCTTGCAATGATGTGATAGAACAAACAGCTTTGGGCCATAAAAGTTTCAAAGCATCATCATATATCAAAAACTGATCACGGTCAAAAAGAAAAAAAGTATTGTGATTGAACCCAAATGATGATTCCAAATCAGGCAATTGTAAATAAAGCGACTCTAGTCTAGGGTTGGTGGCGACTTCAAGAATGCAAGTTCGACTGAGGACTTTGGCATAAAACAGGTTGAATAGCATATATCATTACATTGATTGACGACTCCAACGTAACATATTTTTATCAAAGACTTATATCAATCTTTAATTTAGACCAAAAATGTGCTAAACATTGGTTTTTTGTGCTGATTTGGTTTAACAATCGAACAACTATGTTGGTCTGGAATTGGCTTTGGAATTACTATGTGATTATAACTCAATGACTATGCTAATTAATTAATTTGAATTACTGGGAACAAGTCATATAGTATTTAAATTAACTAGATGGATTATATGAACTTGCACAATTTCTATAGCAACCCAAAATTTTATAAATTTAATTTTTGAATATTTAATCCATTTAAATATTCGATTTGTGTCTTTTTTTCATTAAATTCTATTTTGATGTTAGTTAATGATCGAGAATTTGCATTCAAATGATGGTTTTAAAAGGGTTTATAGCCTTTTCAAGTTTTATAATCCAAAATGGAAATTAAGTTTTTATTTTTGTTATAAACATAAATATGTATTTTGATCCAGAAATATATCTTGAAAATGTATTTAAATAATAAAAATTTAAGGTTATAAGTTATATTTCGAAAGATCATACTATATTATTAGATATAGTAATTGTAGGATATAAATACTTTTATTTTAAAATATGTGATTAAATGTTTAATACTTATATTCGCATAATGGAAATAGTTTTATATTAACTTTTATAATATATAAAAATGTGATTTGTTAAAATAAGGAAAATTATATTTATATTTATATTTTGTAGATGAGATAACATATATTAATATATATATATATATATATATTTAAATTGATATTTTAAAGTATCATGATGTGAATTGATTAGATCTCTTAAGTGGAAATTTCAACTTAAGTACATTAAGTATATATCCATTCCTTACGACTGAATAATACTATTTCAAATTTTATAATGAATAGAGGGAGATGAATTGCTCTATACCCAAATTGGGTGTTCTCATGTGCCAGATCAATCTTACCCACTGATTTGTACAAAATCTAATGGTTTTGAGTGGATTGTAGAACCCATTCATTAGATTATTAATAATATGTGTGGTTGATGTATGGTTGTGATTTGTCGGGCACACGGGAACACCCGAGTTGGATGCAGAACAATTCCACTGGTATAGAAATGTTAATATATATATATATATATCTTCCCAGGAGTGCTCGCTCTTTGATCTTGCCTCTTACTTGTCTTATGAGGAGCCTTGGAGATATCAGCGTCGCTATTGTCTTTGGAGTCTGCTAAGGACTTTCCTGCATCGCCTGGTTTACTGTTTTCCATATTGTTGTCGACTTGTCGGCATTCTTTGTTTTAAAGATGTTTTTGTTTTGTGTCTATTATTTGTGTGTGTGCACAATTTCTGCTTTTTACGGGAACTATTTTTGTAAGCCTTTAGTGAATTGCTAGATTCTCTCTTTTGTTATATTATATTTCTTTTCATGAAAAAATGTTCGTATACGTAACTATTTTGATTGTGGGAATTAGTCCTCCACTAGATTCGTGTTAAAGAAAGTAGTGGCACTTGAAACTACTACTAAATTCATGTTTTTCTTAGAGTCTGTACAGCCTTTTCTCCGTGCAATGTTACCAAAAGGCAAGAGTCTATGTGATACTTTAAAAAAACTTAGGTTAATTAAGCTTGGAACTCCTGCGAGAGAATGTAGAAAATGAATTATTTAGGAGACAAAACGCTTTCAAATATTTTAATAAGCTAGTAAGTGTGTTCTTGTTTCGTTCTGTATGCTGATAAAAAAAATAGATAAAAATAAACAGCAAAAAATAATAATTGATTTTTCAATGTTAAAGGATAAGTTTCACAATATTGAACAAGTACCTGCAAAGGCCACATAATAACTTGTATCAAAACACCTTTAAATCAATAAGCATTGATGGAACAAATTCATGAGTTAAATACGCTGGTATAGTTAAAATGAAAATGTAAAGGGTCATTCTATATAACTTGAAACCAAATATGTTTTGAACAGCACGGAACAATTCCAAGGTGGAATAATTTAAATTTACGTTAAAATCTTTAAGTGTTTGTCGCATATAAATTATTTGCCCACAAGCGAATGCTGACGATATATATTCAGCTTCACGCCTAGATTGTAAAACACTATTTTGTTTCTTGCTAAACCAAGATATTAGTGATTTGCCAATAAAATGACAAGTACCACTTGTACTTTTTTAATCCGTCCGTGATCCTCCAAAATCAACATCGCTGTACGATATTAACTATAAGGAATAATCTTTCGGATATAAAAGTCCAAATTTTTTGGTGTTGCTTAGATAACACAATATTCGTTTAACTGCTCGTTGGTGTGATTCTTTAGGATTGACTTGAAATCGAGCACACAAACAAACACTCATCATTATATCTGATGGACTTGCTGTTAAATATAATAATGATCATATCATACTACGATATAATTTTTGATTGACACTTTTACCCTTTTCGTCCTTTTCTAAATGTGTTGGCGTACTCATAGGTGTCGGTTTACTTCACGTATTTTCCATACCTAAACATTTTATTAAATTATTACAATATTTTTCTTGATTTATAAAAATACCGTTTGAAATTTATTTAATTTATAAACCCAAAAAGTATGATAATTCACCCATATGTGGCATCCCAAATTCGCTAGTCATAACTTTTTAAAGTTCTCGACATAATTTTTCATTTGTGGAACCAAAATTAATGTCGTTGACATAAATTTGAATTATTAAAATATCTTTATTATCATGTTTTATAAAAAGTGTTTGATTAACCTTTCCAATTTACAATCCTGAATCAATTAAATAACTCCTAAGACGTTCATACCAACCGCGAGGTGCTCGCTTTAAGCCGTTTAATGCCTTTTTCAATTTATAAATGTGATCAAGATATTTGTCATGTGTAAACAAGGGTGGTTGTTCAACATAAACTCTTTCTTTTATATAACCATCTAAAAATGCACTTTTCACGTCCATTTGATATAATTTGAAATTATGATGACAGGCATAAGCCAATAAGATACGAATTGCTTCTAATCTGGCGACTGGAGTAAACGTTTCTTCATAGTCTATTGCTTCTTCTTGATTATATCCTTGTGCGAAAAGTCTAGCTTTATTTCTTGTTATATTTCCTAACTCGTCTGCTTTATTTTTATAAACTCATTTTGTTCCTATAACAACTTGATCACTTGGTCTTGGAACTAATTCTCAGAATTCATTGCGTTAAAAGCGATTTAATTCTTCTTGCATTGCTATAATACAGTGTTCGTCAGCAGACGCTTCTTTTGGATTTTTGGGTTCGATGTTGGATAAGAAAGCAACATGACTTACTAAATTCAATTGACTTCTAGTTCTTACATTTGAATTTATTTCTCCGATAATATTTTGAGTCGGATGATCTCGTAATATTCGTGATGAAGGTCTTATTTCGTTATTATTTTGAATAATATTTTCATTATTAACGTTATTATTTTCTATATTTTATATTTGATTATTATGTACAGTATCTTGATTTTCGGTGAGATTTTCATTTATATTATTATGAATAACGTTTTCATCTTCTCTAGAATTAAAGGTTATATTATCTTCATCCTAAGAAGTTTTATTTTTCAAAACTTCGGTATTATAAGAATTCTAAATATAATATTCATTGAAAGAAACGTGAAGTGATTCTTCTATTTTATTTGTTCTTTTATTATAAGTAAGATAAGCTTTGCTTCGATCTTTTTACAATATAATATCCTAGAAATATACCATCATAGGATTTCGAATCGAATTTTCCAAGTTGATCTTTAGTAGTTAAAATAAAACAACCAAAAACTTGAAAATATGAAATATTTGGTTTTTTGCCATTAAACAATTCATATGAAGTATTTTTCGTAGTCGTCGAATAGTAACACGATTCAAAACATAAAAAGCTGTTGCGACTGCTTCTTCCTAGAAATGTTTTGATAACAAACTTCCACTCAACGATGTCTTAGCACATTCTTGTAACGTTCGATTTTTCCGTTCTACAACTCCATTATGTTGTGGAGTTCTAGGAAATGAAAATTGATGGAAAATTCCGTTCGTTTTACAATATAAGTCAAATCTTTCATTTTCGAATTCTCCTCCATGATCACTTCGCGTATTCTTAATTTTCAAGTCTTTCGAAACTTGAATTTATTTTACAAACATTTTAAAATAACGAAAAGTATCACTTCCATTTTTCAAAAATACCTCCCAGGTATATCTAGAAAAATCATCAACTATTACAAACACATATCTATTGTGATTTATGGATTGAATTTGAGTTGGCCCAAATAAATCCATATGTAGTAATTCTAATGGTTGCAAAGTTGAAATGACCCTAAACGATGATTTCATTAATTTTCCTAGCTGACAAGCATCGCATAAATTTTTAGTTTTGAATTTCATTTTTGGTAATCCTTTTATGATTTCATTTTTGAAATTTTATTAATGGTTTCAAAATTTATGTGACAAAATTTCTTATGCCACAACCAAGGATCGTTATCTTTGGCTAATAAGCACACATCTGGATTATTATTAATTTTTGTATTTAAGATATAAATATTTTATCTCTATTACCTTCGAAAATAAGATTTTGATTTTTATCAAAAATACAACCTTTATTTTTAGAAAAAGATATTTTAAAACCCTTATCTCATAATTGACAAATACTTAATAGATTATGTTTTAAATTCATAACTAGTAAAACATCAGTAATAAGAGGAAAATTAGATGTACCGTAATAGCTTACATCAACTTTACCGATGATATATCCTCTGGATTTATCTCCTAATGTGATAGTTCCTCCTTTTGAGTAGGTAATATTTGTTAGCATTTCTTTGTCTTTTGTCATATGTTTTGAATAACCACTGTCGAGTATCTATTTTCTTCTTGTCTTGAGTGGGACCTGCAAAAAAATGTAATAACATTGGTACTCACTTCCTCCATTCAGGTCCTAAGAGTTAAGACTTAGAAAACCAAACCCAAGAGGGTTCAGTGTCCCTTTTAAAAATATAATTTTTATTATTATGAACTGTTTCTAAGAATGTTTTTTATATACTTATTCCTAATAAAATAATTATTTGTTTTAGGAACCGATGTACTAATTATTTTAGAAACCTTTTTCTTTATAGATGGTGTTACTGGTTTGCTAGTTTTGGATTTTCTAGGTTTAGATACCTTTTCTTGAATTTCTTAGAAATGTTAGTTTTCAGTATATATCCTAATCCATTTTTACTAGAGGTAGGTTGAGAATTCTTTATGATATTTGATAAATTTTCTCTACCTTTATTAAAATTAGTGACATTTCTAGTAATATCATCTAATTTAACTTTAAGGCTATAGTTATCTAATTCTATAATCTTAACTCTAGTGTTTAACTCATGATTTTCAGAAGTAAGCAGATTGTTCTTTTCTTTTTGAGTTTCAATTTCTTGACTCAATAAGGAAAGTTGAGGGTTCGCATTAGATAGAGATTCTTGATTTTTGATTTACATTGCATTTTTTTAACTCATTTTATATAAAGAAGTATTTTGAAAGTGTAGATTTCGAACTCATTTTATACATTTTTCGAAAAATTATATGGAAACTGCATAAGATTTGTTAAAGTGTCATGTAATCTGCACTTTCTGGTCCAAGATTGTGGAATATTTTTTTCAACATGCTTTATTATTATTATTATTATTATTATTATTATTTGATTTTACCTTTTCTTAAGTAATTTAGAGATATATTTCCCAAAAACCAAATAAAGGGGAAATTGTATAACACTCCGTGATAAGTGTACGTTAGTACTAACAATCTTCATCTTTTGTCTAAGATGGGAAGACCAACATAAATAGTATTACTTCTTTGACTGAAAATCTTCAAATTCACATACAAGGTTAGTGATAACTTATTTTTAATTATTTTTAAATAACAAAATTTATGGAGTCTAAGATATAACATGATTGATATATGTTAAACTTTAGCCTCTATGGAAGCTTTGAAAATTGAGTATTTATAAAATGTGAAAATGGGGAAGAATGCAATAGAGTCTTAGCCGAAAGTCCTTATTACTATAATAAGAGGTTAGTATTTATGAAAACATGGCATCCAGGCTTAAAATATGCTATGTTTGAGATGTTTGAGTTGTTGATTTATGCAATATGTGATTTTCATTTTGTATTATGGTAGAGTTGTCAATCAAAATTGGAATTTTGGAGTTGTCGCCAACTCTAAATTGGAGTCTTTAGATTTGTTCATTTAGTTTGGAGTCATGACTTGGGTTCAATCACAATTTTTTTTATTGCAAAAGATTTTTGATATACGATGATGTTTTGGAATTTTTGTGGTCCAAAGCGATTGCTTCTCTTGCTTTGCCTAATGGTTGGGTTCATAAAAAAAAGCAAATATGTGATTCTTCTTTCATGCTTTAATTGCATATTGCTACGAAAAATATAGTCCACAAAGTAAGTTTTACACCGATACCATTTTTAAGGTAAGAACACATTTCACTGTCCACATATGACTTACCTACATGCAACAAAATACAGCTATATTGGCATGGTTAATAACGATTGAAGAAATTCATGTTAATTTGAAAGTAGATTATTCCTAAGTCTTGTTCTATTTATATCCATTCACATTAAAACCACATAATTGGAGAATGCTATATCCATCGTTATGAGAAAAAGTCATCTCAAAGTCAATGACACCCCAAATAGTGAGCACCCCTTTAGCCTACCACTTTTCCACCATTCATTTCTCACTAGCTCCCCTTCTCTTTCCTTCCACTAACTCTCTCACTTCCCACTCACTTTCTTTAATATAAATGAGAGTCGGAAATCAGGGGCTTTTGGGGTGCTTCATTTTTAGGGTGCAACGGAACGCTTGCCTATATATATATATATAAGACATGTTCAATGGCACCCCAAAAACTTAGAACCCCAATAGCCTACCATTTTTCTATCACACAATTCCTTCCTTTCTCCTTCCACTAACTCTCTCATCTTCCACTCACCTCATACTCACTTAAAATAATATAAATAAGAGGTGGAAATTAGGGGGCATTTGGGGTGCTCCATTTTTGGGGTGCTCTCGATCCATTGCATATATATATACCAGTACATATGCACATGCTTTGCACGTGAGCATAATAATATGTTCAACAATAGCTGATTTGTGCTAGAACTCCAATTTCATGCATTTTCACCACCGTTGAGTGATAGAATTCAGTTAAAGATGCTTTTAAAGCAGCTTTTCCTGCAATAAGTGTTAACGTAAAGAAGCAGATTATGTTTAAAACTTGGATTTACGCTCAAATATAAAAAGTGTCATAGTGTAGTAGGTTGAAAAATATAACTTCAGATTAGCAGGAAACAACAGTATCACAATTATATTTCAGTTATAGCGTAAAAAGCCCACAGACTGGTATGTCAAAGAATGAGTGAACAACTGAAATTATACAACATAAATTATTAAATGTAGTAATGGAGTGTAAATAAGAACTTGCACACAGTAAACACATAATGTTAACTTGACATATAGAAGGAAATGGAAGTTTTAATACAAACTTGTTTCACGCATCCATTTGGCATAAAGATTTAATAACCAAACATTCACCCATAAAGGGGATGCAAAATTAGGGGGCAAATCAGTAGCTGTACATATATTTCCACAATTTAAAAGCAATTGTTACCACAGACAATGACATGAAATGTGAAAATTTTTAACGGTCATTTTTTTTGCCTAGCGTGCATTCATACTGCAAAAAAGGAGCATCAATACAGGTATAGATAGTAAAAACCGGAGGTAGCAGAATGGAACACCCATGCACCATGCACAAATCAATTGCCTAAAACAAACGGTGAATAGCAAGCAAAAAAATTAGTAGAAAACAATAAAGTTATTTCCAACATTACTGAGAAAAAAGCTTAAAGGACTAACTATATTAACAAATATTACTGCGTACATGTTCATGGGAACATCAAAATACAAAGAACTAATTCACATTTTGAAATTAAATAAAAGGTTAATCATCCACATATTTTAAAAAATATGGCAATGCTAACTCAATATATGGACTGACAATTGATTAGCTCTGAAATGATTCTGTAAACTGGAAATGTAATGAAACCAAAGCTTGTTAGTTATACTCAACAAAATTAAGCTTTGAACGCCATATGTCACATTGATATACATTATCAAACATGGATCAGTGAAGCATATATCAAAATTATGCTTGGGGATTTATAATGATGAATGATATTAGAATTCAGATTTACATCATTTTTAAATTGATTCAGCAATATCTTGCTGCACCTCTAAATTGCTTCAGCAATAACATATAATTTATAAATTAAATATTATACTTTAAAAAAAAAATCAGAGCGTGGAAACAATAGTAATATTCTTTTCCAACTATCATTTGCCAAAATTAAACTCGCAGCATAACTATTCAGAAATGGAAGCATATACTGAATACTGGGCTCTATTCAATTAGAAAAACAACGATCCATTAATTTCTCATGAGTACATAACCATTAGAAAGAATTTTTTGATTACAAAGTTAAGCGCTTAATAAAAATAAAAAGAATAAGCATACCTTTATGAAGATGGGAGAAGAAATAAGTTGGCAAATCAAAATGCAACTTTTCCTTGAGTTCCCCTGTTTTGAACTTTTACGTATACCCATTTTAACTCAATGATGATGTTATAAATTTAAATGTAATGTCTTAGACGATGGTATACTTATATGTCTTGTACAACATCGCTATTTAACAAATATGGTATTATGGATTTGGGTAAAGAAAAAATGCAGAGACATTAATGAGGTGCTAATTGTTGAAGAACGGTTGCAAGCGTTTGAGGATATTACTTTAGCAGTTTTAAATGATGAAGGAACAGTGTACCTGTCAAGATTAAATACTTTGATACAATATTACTAAATTTGGTTAGCAATTAGCCATCAAAAATTTGAGAGGATCCATGAAAAATAATGTTGTATTACAGTTTTGTTTTCGCTAGCTAGTTTTAAAACTGAAAACTGGAAACAGTATAGCAGTTAAAATTTCAACTAATGATGTTACAGTGTTATGACTTATTAACTGCATGCGATGGACTCTAAAATTCTTACAAAGACTCAAGTTGATAGACGATGATCTTTGTTAACAGGAAATTGAACGAAAACTCCAAATCTATAAATGGTTAACAAAACACGATAAAGAATAAATGTGTATGTAAAAGGTAACATGTTTCAGTCTAACATACTCAAGGCCTGTTAATGTAAACCTTAACTGGAAATAAGATGAAACAGTGATAAAACCATGCATACATGCCTTCAAAAGCCTTCACATGCAACTAACTTATCCATTGTGGCAAAATAGGATCAACTGGTATGTCGGAAGCAACTCTAATGTAAAAGTTATAGGGTGCCATAAGCATCTATTTAAGATGCCTACTAAGTGTTAATTAATCATTTGATCACCAAACTTGACTAATAATATTGGTTTATGATTTGACAAAAAACTAAAGCGGCATAGAGAAAAGAAAACATACACACCGTTCTATGGGGCGCAGTGGTTCACTTCAAAGAAGGGAAAATCATGTTGTTGATATTATATTTTGCTATTGGGATATAACTTGTCAAAGATCTGAATTAAAAGTAATCCGTTAATGATTACCTTTGAAACTATATCTAATATGCATGTAAAAGATATATCAGATAGCAATCTTTGAGCTAATGCTAACCAACTGCAAGCTGGAACATTAAAATGTCAAACATATATTCACAAATTGTATCACATAACCAATAGCAAGCTGGAACATTAGAATATCAAACATGTATAATAGTTTTTTAATGTTAAAAATTAATAATGTTACTTTACATTCAAATGAAAAGGTTATTTGTAACAAAGCAAAGAAAATAAAATAAAATAAATAAATAGATAAGGCTCGATGGCTAAATAAACAAAAGACTTGACTTTGTTAACAACGGACTGAGTACAGAGTATTATATGTACCACTACAAACTGAATTTTCCATGTTTAAACGCAATCTACTTCTACTTTACTACTTAAAGCTACCGTATGAATCTTACTTTGTTGTCACAAATAACAATCTGACCTATTACTTTCGGCTTACACGTGCATCCTTCTTTACTTCCTTTAAAACGACATTGTTAAAGTAGTTAGCATTTTTCAGGTAATTTTTGTTCCTACTGTTAACAAAATGGTTGACACAATGTGTTATCTCATGTGAGAATAAAAAGTTAAATTACATGTTCATTACTGATGACGCACACGTTATCTTAATTAAGACTTGTCAAATAATGTGACTTAATACGATTTCATGAGTTGGCTAATGTAAACTCAAATACCGCGAAGTCAAAATAATACGTCTCCCATTATCACTACCATCTATTGATTCATCCTCATTTACAAATATGATGTTCATGGATAAAGGCAGGTATTCATCCCAACTATAGGTGTATTTTTCATGCATGCAACACACATTTAAATAGTTTCAAGCATGTGTCTGTGCGCATGTATGTGAGTATATATCATTTGCACTTAATTGTTAATTGTTTTGTACTTTAATATTTTTATTTTTGATTTTCTATAGTGACATTTTTGTCCAACAAATATAATTATGTGATTAATTTGAATTGACGAAAAATTGAAGCAAATGTTTTTTTTTCCAACATTTCTGTTGAAATTATTCAGATAAATAGTTAATTCCCCATTGATCACGCCGAAAAATGTGAATCTTAATTAAAATTTATCAGAGCTCAGGGAAACACAAATAACCTATGAGTATATAATACAATTTTAAATAAGCCAATGAAAATTTAGGACATATACAATAAGTTGCTGGAAACTGGTACCCAAATTAATCAAATCGAAGTACAACAAATATTTTCAAAGATTGGTAATTCTCGATTTCAGACCAATAGAAAGTAGCAAACAACCTGAACGATCCAATGGGAGATGGATTCATCACCTATTCCCCACACAGTGCCTAATCCTTGATGAACCACATCTTCTATTTACTTCGATAATCATTATAAGAATAAAATTAATGGAACTTTTCAAATTGAAATCATTTATTAGATATATATACACACAAAAACCCGATTTAAGGGATGGAACAATGGAAAATAATATATTGTAACATACTACAAACCTAACCAACATAAAGAACAAAGACCTAAAGACTACCCGATGCTGAAACTAATATGGCGAAAGGAAGAGAGTAGGGATTAAAAAAATTGTAAATTAGAGAGTGATAAATAACCATACCAACAAAAAATAGGAAGCAACCTGAACGATAAAAAGGAGAGAAGTACCTATAAAAGGAGCATCCAAATAATAAACAATCGTTTATTTTTATTTATTTTTTAAGAAACCAAAATTGAAGAATACTGCAAATCTGTGGACTGCCAGATGTGTTGCTTTGGGACGATTCATTTCCTTCAGTAGAAGATCTGACAGAATTTGGAAAATTTCCAAGCAAAGAGTTAGAAATAGGAGTAAGGAGGGAATAAGTAAAGAAATTTACCGTTGATGTCATCGTCGAGGCAGTAGATGGGTTGATCGACTCCCAGATTTGAACTTCAGTAGCAGATCTGATCAAAACCGAAAATTTCGAAGCAAGTTAAACGTCCGGTCAGTCAATTAGAGGATTGGAAAGAAAACCGATGGACCTGGAGAGGAGAAGGCCGGAGGAGGTGAACAATTGAAGGAAACGAACGTTGAACTTGATAAAGGTGGAGTAAAGGCGGAAGATTGAGTCGCTCAAGGTTTGGGAATGGGGAAAATACACGGAAAAGAGGAGAAACACGGAGAATGCAGCAAGCAAAGGAAGAAAATATAAGAAACGCGTGGAAACGGTTGACTAACCGAACATGATGGAGTGGGGAGCAGAAAGTGGAACGACTAAAAGACGTCTTTGCCCTAAGCCAAATATCCTGTCGTGTTAAATTATAGGAGGATAGTGGGTATTTCTGGAAACACATAAAAGCTTCAACATTCTAAAAAGATTTTCTTTATTAGTAGAGATTTTGAAAAAAAGCTCTATCTTGATGGTGAAACTGTTAATGGCGATAAAATTCCTATTCACTTTTCTACGTATCTTCTACCTCCTATTTCTTCTACCCTTCTTTTACTTTCGTCTTTGATTCTTCATCCTCTTCCCCAATTAATTTTGCTTACATCAGCGTGGAATCTCCATCGAGAAACGTTTCATATATACCGATCTGAGTCTTTCCCCTAAATTACCGCTATTTTTCTTTCTCTTCACGATTGCTCTTTCTTCCCAAACTAATTCCGGTCAACCCTTCCAATCATAGCACGGTGGCACCTCCTGGAAACTTCTTGCTCGCTCTCCATCGATAGTTGGTTAGTTCTTCAGCAGTAGGTGGTTTAACTTGTTTTGGTATGAAGGTTTTTACCTAGCGGTGATGCTTCAAAGCGCAGCAATTTCCATCATCTTGACATGTCTCGCGTCTCACCACCCCCTTGTTTGGTATGTGGAGTCATTCTCATTATTTACTGAGTATTTAAGTGCAAAACCTCTAGCTCAGTGGGCTAGCATGTGGGAATCTTTGCACCATCAGTCTTTCGGTTGGTTGTGATGGATCATTCTGTGGTGATGGTTTCTCAATGCGCACTGCTTTATTCGACATGCTCGATATTTTTTATTGGCCGCGTTTTTTTGTTTGTGAAGTTTTTGAGTTTTTGTGTGAATGATCTATATCTCCTGGTAGTCTGGGTATGTGATATTGTCATGGAACCGTTGTTGTGCAATTTTGTGGCTCCTTGGTGTTGAGGTTGAGCGTTGCGTTCTGGAGTTTGCTTGCTTCATCGTGGACTGTCAGCAATACAGGTGAATCCAACGCTCCCAACATTGTCGCCTCGTTTGGTGAATATCGGTGCCTCCCTCACTCTCTCTCCTTGCCAATGTTGGCCTATGGCGATGTTACTGCAATGTGATTAGTACTTATGTTAGGATGTTTTGGCCCGATTGCCTATGTCAAATTTGGTGCTATTCTCTATGTATGTCCCTGCTGTTCGCATGCGGTGGGAATGGCTCAAAATGGAACTTGTAGTGTAGTCCTATCGTGGTAGCTGTTTCGAACAACACTAGCAATGGTACTATGCCTTTGTGCTCCTGCTATGACTTTTTCTACTGTAGCCTAAGATGAGATCATTTCACATGATTTGTATTAATTGTTTTTTTTTTGCAATAGTTTTTGATTCGCTCCGTGCGTGGAGAATGAAACACTTGTATTCTAGTTAATTTAGGCTAGCTCCAGTGCTGTAAGCCTGTAAGGTTGAGTGGGCGGAACACTATCAATTTCATAAGTGGGGGACGGTCCGTCTTAAAAACTGAAGTAGCTTATTGTTAACTAACAATCACTTGTACTATACTATATTTTATTATTAGTTATAATAAAAAGTGCTTACGGTCACCTTAAAAACCGGTTAGCTTTGCCTTTTTTATTATATATTTTTGAAACAATATAGAAATCATGCTTTGGAGTTTAAGAATAAAATAAGTAAATGTATGTTTTAAAAAAATGAAAACATGATTTAATCTTTTGACAAAATAAAATATTTGGTTTTTCTTGTAAAATGGATTGAAACGATGTTTTAGCAATTAGAAATAAGGTGGAAACTTGATAGGCTTGCATTTAATGTGTTGTACTAAGTAGCTTTTGTTATAAGATTTGAAATGATTCCAAGGTTAATATGGACTTTTTCTAATAGTTATTTTTTATAAAATTATACATCATCTTATATAAATATGCATATGTCCTTTTTCTCTTTGATATTTTTTTCCCTTCTCTTCTTTGAACTTTTACTTCCTTCTTGAAAGTGGCATCAACATTTAAAAAAAAAAAAGCAAGGTTGCAAGTAGAAAAATAAGCTTGCCAGTGAAAAGAAGCGTAAGCAAGAAAGACAACTTACATTATATGCGGGAAGTTTCAAAAGTCAATGCCAAGAAGTAAAAATGTTTTAAAATATCCAAACAATTTTGATTGAGTTGTTTTGGATTCAAGTTAAGATTTGGTGAGGTTTGAGGATGATCGAGCTTGTTTTGGGGATGTTGTACATAACACGATATGGTCGTAAATGGTTTAAGCTATGGTTACATTTGTATTAGATAGAAGCAGAGAAGGTGGAGTTCGAGAGTACTTTTGAGTTCCTGGTGGTATGGTGAAACTTTTTCCATAATTTCGTGGAACTTGGTCCACGTATATGAAGTGTGAGCCTCATTTGTCGCTAGATGGTTCGAGGCGATCGAATGGTCTGTTTTGGCTATAGGGAAGGAGGAGCGTGGTGGTGAATGCCAAAGGGAAGGGAACACCCTCATTAGGGATGGCGTTAATGATCAGTAGAAGGCCTTGTTTATTTAGAGTAAACGAACATAAGCGAGTTGATGAATGGAAATATACCGTTAGCAGTTTAAAATGTTCGTTACTTATTTGTTTCGAGTGTTGACGATTAACACATAATTCTAGAAGGAAAATTTGCACGTGCTATAATGGTATATTCCTATGACGACCCTTGCTCCCGTGCCACGGAAGCAAGGATAATCTTTGGAATATGACACAAAAACAATAATAGCATAACAGAAATATATCATTACACCAGATAATGTACAATATATTACACTGGAACAAATATAATCATCAGAGTTACACAACATAACAGGATCATACTTAGTACAAAATACATTTTCAGCTATATATAAAATGTCTGCAGCGGAGTCAAACATAATAAACATAACAAAGTCTGAACAGCATAATAGAAATGATAAGATCCATCTTCAGCTCCATAGCTGTAACACCCCACCTCCGCTAGGGTCACTCACAAAGGGAATGCCCTAGTTTTGGAGAGGTATTATCGAGATAACATCACAGAATTATCACAAGACAGAACATAAATAAATAATTAAGTAAACAACGGAAGAATTTCTGAGCAAAACAGAACTTCATTTCATTCCAAATTAAACCATGTCTTTTACAAACATTTCAAGTAACCTCATTACAACTGTCTTGTAATAATAGCCAAAGAAGCAGTAATTTAAAAACAGTAAAACAGCTTATTCCCCAAGTGCAGTCAAAAGAAGCAGCCATAGCAAACCGTACATGCTGAGCCAAAGCAAGTGATATCCAAGCTAAGAGCTAGTTATTCCTCCCTGAGAACCTGGGGGGGGGAACGAAAGAAAAAGAGGCGAAAGGAAAAGGGTCAGTCATAAAGACTGAGTAAGTTCTAGTGACTTTCAGTGTAAAAACGGTAAAACAACCTGTCATGTATGAACTGGAACTAGACTTAAGAATAGTGTCAAGGTGAACAAGATAGACTAAGGTGATCAGGATAAGTCAAGACAAGTCAAGTAAAGCATCACATGTTCGAGATCCGTTGCATCGACTTCACTAGTATACTAAGCCCGTGTCACAAGTTAATCACGAAATAAATCCCACGGCCCAATATCATGAAATGACCCTGAAACGGGGTCTGACCCAAGTACGGGGTCTTACGGAGCGATTATCTAGTCGATCGGCTCCCTACAAGTTCTAGCTCGTCAAGTGTCCGTGTCATACGGCTAATCACGAATGTAGTCACCTGTGCTGGGTCCACCTTCGGGTGTATCAGCCCTAAGGTGTCAACCCCTGACACGATTCAAGATGCACAGATAAATCTACGGATACCCAGTGTCTGCCCCGGATACGTGCACGATCGTAGTCCGCCGAACCTACACTGGCGTACCCCACTGCCGCCGTTCACCTCTTACAATCAGCCCAGTAATCGTGCCCCCACCCGGCCTAGCCCCAGGGTACCTTGATACATCTAGAGGGTTACTGCTGAAAGGGGTCGTGTCTAGGGTTTCGCCTAACAGATTAGGTCATGTAATTCGTGACCCAACCCGCCTAACAGATTAAGTCATGTAATTCGTGACTCAATCCTTTTCTAGTCTAGTCATATCAAGATGGTTAAGCATGTCATTTCAGTTCGCGACTTAACCCGCCTACGTGTCATGTCAAGTTGGCTAAGTGTCGTCGTTTTCAAGTTCATGACTTAGCCCTTCAAATCGTGTTCAAGTTGGTTAAGTTGTTTTTCATGTTCATGACTTAACCCTACTTGGCATTAATTGATTCGTTAATGCACCGAACCACTCACATTGGATCCTGTTGTTCGTAGCCACTGGATTTGCCGGGCGGTTCCGGGCAGGTTTACACTACGAACTCAACCCAACCTCGGGTTTCAAGCGCGATGTTTACCAACTACCCACATTGGATCCTATTGTTTGTAGCAACTGGATTTGCCGGGCGGTTCCGGGCAGATTTACACTACAAACTCAACCCAACCTCGAGTTGGCCACTTTCTTGTTTTCTAAAGTCATGCCCATGTTCTTATCAGATTTTGATATCATGTTCATATGTCAACTTCGTGCCCAACTAAGGCATGTTTAAAGTCAAGTTATGGCATGTTCAAGTCAAGTTTTTCGTGCCATATTTCATGTTCTACTTATGCCAAATTTCATAGTTTATGCTTATAATTAATTCAAGTTTTGCCTATTCTACCCAATCGTATCCCCAACGTATATAAACGTACTTCGTTCACAAGTATAAACAATTCAAGAGATAAAGGGGAATAACACCAAACATGTGATAGGCATGTGTGACAGTTACAACATTACTTGCATAATAAACATGCTATAACATAGTTGCAATACTAGTATGATGATAACTTGGCATAGTAATGATTCCAACATGATGATTTCAACTTTGCATCATAGGCATAATAATCATTGCGGCATCATAGTAATTTTATTATAAACATGAAACATTAAAGGCATAGTAATCCTAATAGGCATAATGGATTCCAATTTAGCATTTTTACATAATAATTCTCATAGACATAATAATTCCAATTTATCATAATGATTCTCATCTAATATTATAAACATAATGGTTCTAACTTAGCATTCTTAACATGATTAACATGGTAGACACAATGATTCCTATTTAGCGTTTTTAACATAATGATTCTCAATTAACAAGATAGACATAATGATCCTAATTTAGCGTTTTTAACATAATTAACATGATAGACATAATGATTCCAAATTTGGTGTTTTAACATAATTAACATGATAGACATAATGATTCCAATTTAGCGTTTTCAACATAATGATTCTCGATTAACATTATAAACATAATGATCCCAATTTAGCATTTTTAACAATTCTAACATTATAAACATAATAATTCCAACTTTTTATCATAACCTAGCAATATCCTATTTTTCATTAATCATGATGGGTATAATAACACCACAGGCATAATTCCATCAATATTCATAGCCATGGTCTAATTAACATCATAGGCATGGTTTTATCAACGTAAATATTTCAATAAACATAGCGATTCCATGGACATGTATTAGTCCAACTTGCCAAACAATTCAGCCCAAGTGATTCATAACAACATCAAAATCATGGCAAGTTTAACTTGCAACATTGCCATAGCAATATCCCCAAATTATAATTCAACGATAAATAATATAAACAATGGATTAGCAATAGTACATAAATTCAGTTTCAATTCATCGCATGTCCATATTGTTTTAGCGTTTTTGCCTAAAAAGTAACATAGAACTTACAATATGAAGCAAATAAAAATCCCAAATCAATTAGTCTCGAATTCGTTGTCTAAAGCGTCGTAGTTGTTGTAGCTTCTAGTTGTAGCCTTCAAGAATCGTCCTCCATCTTCTATAATTTTATTCTTTATATTTTTAATTCAGAGCTCTAGGTTTAATGGCGGCGGCCTGAGGCTAAAATGAAATAGTATGATTTAGGCTAGGTCTTAGGTCCTTTTTATAATGTTTGCAAGATGTTTTAGACCGTCGATGGAGCTTGATTCAACAATAGCCGTTCATTTGAAGGGGAGGCCAATCCGGAGCTGCCACCTAGCCCTAGTGACAAAGCAGGCTTTTGAAAATCGACCAAACATAGACTAGGCCAGCCAGGGTGGACTGGGTTCGACCTGGCTCTGGACCAGGTCGACAGCCCTGTCGACAGGCCTGTCGACAGCCCTGTCGACATGGCTAGCCCAGGTCGACAGCCCAGTCGACCTGGGTGCCTTAGGCGGGAATTTTCCCGCCTTGGCCAATTGGGCCCGATTTTGAATTTTAAACTTGTTTTTCTGAGCTGTTTTCTTCTGTTTTGAATTTTAAACTGAATTCTGAAACTTCCGGAGGCCATATCTTCTTCATACGGACTCCGTTTTTCGAAAACTCGGACTCTATTTCGCGTATTTTTCGGAGACGAACACAATGGCGTATCCCGTTTCCCTTAATTCTTTGATTTGAAATTAATTATACTTTAATTTGTGAATTTCACTGTTATAGAATACACGGGGTGTTACAATAGCTATCCAGAATAACCCAGCTAAAACCTGAATACAAAGCTCCCCATGTAGAAAATAGAGGCACTCGAGTTTGCAAAGTGAAACAAACTACGAATCAGTCATGGGACTGGTAAGAGAAATCTTACTTAACCTACTTAACAATAAGGTCAATCACAAGACCACGCCGCTAATGCGGAACGGGTTTACACCATTGGATTGCTAGTGCATAAATAAAGTAAATCATTTAAACAAAGCAATGCTTTTTTATAGAAAATGAAGCCATTGTAAGACTCAAGTCCCATCACACAATGCAATGCAAACCGAAGGATAGAGTTTTACCTTATAATGGCCAAAATATGCTTCATACGTATAAAAAAAATCATTTGATGTTATTACTAGTGTATATATGTTTCAAAAAAAATTCAATCATAATATCAATCATAGATGAAATAGCTACCATCTACTATGTCTTTATATATAGGTTTACAATCAAAACCGCACAATGTCGTATTGGAAATTGGATTTCCGTCATGAACCAAGGCAAGGGATCATCCTCACTGACTCGAGCCTCAGGATCAGAGCTCGAGTAACCCTTGGATCATCAGGGACGGTCCACACGAAGTGGATTAAAATGCCTAAACAATACATTTCCCCGCCCTATGGGGTGTAAATCTGGTCAGTATATCGACCATTCCATCCATCGGCCCCGTAGTGACCGATATGACCGAGGCGCCTCGCTTTTCATCATCCACATAAGTAAAAATGTCTGGGCTCCATACCATGACACCACTCCTAGCTAGAAGGAAACGCATGTCCTCCCTGAAGTCCTCTCCCGTTTCTGGTTCATACCCGGGGTGTGAGGCTCGCGAGTTAACGTTATACATAAAGCTATGCTATTTAAAGTCATGCTTTGATCATCAACCACAAGGCCCTGCTTTTCAACAAAATCCCTGATCACTGCATCTCAGCATTTCACATTGACATTCCATGCCATGCGACTGATGTCTATCGATATATAACCTCTAAGCTCGTACATCTTAGAGAATGGTGTTAAGCAAGAGAATAAATTCTCCGCCACCAAACAGATATATATTTAATATAAATCAATCAACACAGAACGAAATCCAATGTCAGATATACATCCATTTACTAGTTTGTTCTGGTTCTGAATGAAACCGGAGGCACCTTATTCCTCGTCCCGTATGTCCAATACATGAGAGTGGCTCCCGCACATTCGGATAATCAACAAATACGTCCGGACCACTACCACTGTAACCCCTTCCTGAGAGCTAACCAATCCAAGGCATCAGTAGTAATCCTTTCGATGTGAAAATCACCGGTCTTGCACCGTCTTCGTATCTTCGACTTCTAGTCGTTTGATTATTTGAAATGAGAATTAACTCGGCCTTTTCAAATAATCCACTTATATACAGAATTCAAACTAATTCTTTCCATGGTTAAACTACTTGACATCCACATTTTAATTCAATATAATAATTTCATGTCAAACACATCTAATCATCAGAATATCCAATAAACCAAGTATAATCGGTTAATTTCAATTTCATATCGTTTATAATATTTTATAATGATTTTTTACTATTTTATATATATAAAAATAGTCCATTTTCATCGAGCGACATTTCAGGTCATTCGATGGCACTAGCGCTGCTCTCATCCAAATTTGAATTTAACATTTCACAAAATCTAACCGTTGGATCTTAACGAATTTTATATCGTTGGAAAGATCTTTCCAAAGTGAACCCAACGGTTCCGGTTTTGGGGAAATCTGACAGTCGGATCTTCCGTAATAATCGTTCAAAATTACGATTTCAAAACGCGAACTGCAGCGTCGTTATTCGTTTTATTTTAATTTATATTTATATATAAAAACATAATTCATTCGACTATTTCCATACCATTTTCACTTCAAAAATTTGGCTAACGCCTTTAAATTTCAAAAATTTCACCATAATCTCCTTTGTACGGAGAGGGGTTTGGAAATTTATTGGGTCGTATTAGGCACCCAATAAATCCAGAATAAGCATACACAATTTTTAGTGACCCATTCTATGCCCGAGGGAGTGTGTAAATTACTCCAGAGATAAATCGCATCACCTCGTCCAGTGTTGGAAAATAAATAATTCATGGGTCATATCTAATAACTAGAGAGACGTGATTATTGTCAACTCCAGACACGTGTGGTGTTTTTATTTAATCTGGCAATTTACCATTATATTTTATTTAGTCCATATCAGTTCTCAGGTCAACCTGTAATTCAGTCATCACTATACGAGCGTCTTACCTGTATGGTAATCTCAAGCTCGTCATATAAGCACCTATTGCTTATGTGGAATATGATATGCTATGACATCAATAGTTCGTCTTCGGTTCAACCTCAAATGCAGTCATCACTATACAAGCCTCTCGCTTGCATGGTAATTCTAACCTCGTCATACAAGCTCCAAATGCTTATATGGAATATGATATGCTATGATATGATATCTTCACGAAGTATGCCATGTAGTGTAGTCCAAAATTAATTCTTACTATCCTATGGCACTGTTTATAATCTCACACAGAACAACTAGCACACCGCATCCAATGGCATTCACAGGAGTTTGTATAATAAATAAAATTTTGCAGCCAACTCATTAAGGTTTACCTATTTGTCGGGCACGCAAATAAAATCTTTACTTAACAGTTCATATACATGTTAAAAAAAATATTTCTAATGAACAAGCATTTATTTCAACCCGTGGTTATGTGATAAAAATAATATTTTTAGCAAACAAAAATATTTTTCAACACATGACTATTTTTAACACATCATATATATGTTAAAAATAATATTTTCAATGAACAAATATTTATTTCAACCAATGGTTATTTTTAACACTTCATATGCATGATAAAATAATATTTCCAATCAACAAATATTTATTTCAACCTTCGACTATTTTTAAAGGATCCTACATACAATAAAAATGTGATTTTTATTGTTAAAACATTTTATTTCAACCATGAATATTTTTAGTGAATCATATATACAATAAAAATGTGATTTTTATTGTTCATACAATTTATATCAAACATGAATATTTTTTATGATTCATATATATAATAAAAAAGTGATTTTTATTGTTCAAACAATTTATTTCAAACACGAATATTTTTAGTGATTCATATATACAATAAAAATGTGATTTTTATTGTTCAAACCATTTATTTCAAACATGAATATTTTTAGTGATTCATATATACAATAAAAATGTGATTTTTATTGTTCAAACCATTTATTTCAAACATGAATATTTTTAGTGATTCATATATACAATAAAAAGGTGATTTTTATTGTTCAAACCATTTATTTCAAACTTGAATATTTAACAACACATGAATATTTCAGAAAATTTCGGCATTATAACGGCAGGGTAATTAAAACTGGCACTGTATTTAGCACGGCTCCTCTGCTATCCTAGGCCTTGCGGCGATACAAGGGTTTCATTTCAATGATTTCCACAATATCATTCATTTCCACAACATAAGGAGTATACCACAACCAATCTTGTTGCAACCACAATCAATCATTCACAATCACAATCCAAACAATTTATATCGTTCATGGTCTGTGGATAAGTGGTGTGTGTGTATATATGTGTGTATATATATATATTTCCATTTCAGGTTCATTTCAATTCTATTCAACGCATATATGATTTATACAATGTGTATATAATTTATACAACGCTTGTATGTGAGATATACAACGCTTATATAATTTATACATCGATTATATAATTTATACATCGCTATTCCATTCCAATTTGGATTTAGAAATCTCACATTAGGTTCCACTCCTTCTAAAATTGTTGAGAGCTCCAAATATGTTCCAGTCTCTTTTAGAATGTAGAAGACGTTGCCACGAGTCCGATGTCTCTTGTTTCACTGGATTTTGACAACATACGAAAAAGATATGATTTTTATTCATAAACCAAACTTTGCAATGCTTTAAAGTGTTGAAACCCCTTTAAATTAACCTAGGCTGTTACCTCCCAGTACACGTTCAAAACTAGGATTGCAGTTTTCTCCAAATCTGGGGCACGAGAAACTAATCGGATTGTTGCACGTCGAAGAGGGCCGAAGGACGCGCCTGATGCCGGTGGTGGCGTTGAACTCGGTGGTGGCTAGGGGGCATGGCGGGTCTTCGAACGGCTGGTTTTCGGGAAGGTGGTTCTCGAAAAATACAACACGATAAAGAGTGTAGTTAGTATGGATTTAAAGAGGACGAGAAGATCCACAAATTCCTCAACTGGAGCAAGTGATTTTATAGTGTGGATTGGTCGGAATTGAGGAGAGAAGTTCGGAATTGCTTTCCATCGTCGGTCAACGATTTTCTGGGTGTTTTTGGGAAATTAAATTAATGAATGGAAAATTGTGACTGGCCGGTTTATATATTTATTCGAAAAATAGTGTTTTCTTATCCGAACTCCAAATCAAACACAACGACGGACATCCCCAGCTAAATACCCCCATTCCGGACACAATGATTTATGTTTTTTAAGCCTATTCGACTGTTTTAGTCAGTTATTCTTCAAATTAAAATATAAAACATTCAATTTTGGATTTGAATGTACATTTTAATTTGTCGAGGCCACGTACTGATTCCCAAAATTCTCAAAAATAAATCTAGCTATGTTGGGGCGATAAGGTCCAAAAAAATTAATTTCATTGAATTTGGAGACCATTTGAAAAATGGCCATTTTCTGGTCGATCCAATTCAAACCGAAATTACCGAACGCGTTCTCTTTTGCCAAACTCACATATTAATTCCAAAAATTAAGAAAATTGAAATCTAGCAACAATTTGACATTCCGGATCCAACCAAAGTAGTTTCATCGAAAACGGAGGTCGTTTGCAAAATGTCTATTTTTAAGGGCTATATTTATGTTAAATTCCATAGCGACTATTCTGAATATTTAACTGGCCATAACTTTTTATTCTCGCTATGAAATTTCAATTTTTCAGTCCATTAGAAAGATATAATTAAACAGATTTAAATATTTTTGGTTTTACTGAAATTCGATTTATTTTGAATTCTATACATTCAATTGAAATTTAAAATCGAATTTTCAAACTATCGCGCCATTTCAGGCTCGTTTTATAATTAAAATAAATTTATTCGTTCACTTCGATTTAAATAAATTTTTAGTTGTTATTATTTAAAATAAATCATTTTAAATATTCTAGATCCATTAAAATAGCTAAAATAAAAATTTTAAATTGGTTCTGATTTTCTGGGTTGTTACAATCTCCCCCACTTAAAACTTTTCGTCCTCGAAAAGGAAGCAATAGTAAATAAAGTAGGAAACAAAACGGAAAATAGAATATACTGTAAATGTACCTTGCACCAGAGATAATCAGAGATGTCCACTCTCCACTTGGGATAAGCCTGTTTGATGCTATCTTATGTCTCCCATGTACGGTCTTTAGGATATCCACTCCATTTCACTTTGACTAAATGAACCTTCTTGTTCGTTAGCTCTTTGGTTTCTTTGCCAATAATCTTTATCGGCTCTCTTCTCACTGCTAATTTCAGATTAATATCCAAATCTTAGTGCGCGGCTTCTTCCACGACCAAGTCTGGATCATGCACATGCTTACGAAGTTGAGAAACATGAAACACATCATGTACTCTGGGCAACCAGTCAGGCAATTGAACCTTGTAAGCAAGATTTACAACCCTTTCGAGTATAGGAAACAGACCAATAAATCTAGGTGCCAACTTCCCTGTCTTCCCGAATCTGACTACTCCTCTCATCGGATAAACTCTCAAATACACATAATCACTAACAGCAAATGCTAAATCTCTTCTTCTAGAATCTGCATAACTCTTCTGTCAGATTTGAGCTGCTTGTAGTCGCTCCTTATTGAAATCAACACTATCTGAAGCTTCATGAATCATGTCAGGACCCAATACCAGTCGATTTCCAGGTTCTACCTAACATGCATGAGATCTACAAGGTCTACCATACAATGCTTCAAATGGTGACATTTTTAAGCTCGCTTAATAACTGTTATTATATGAAAACTCAGCCAAATGCAAGTGATCTTCCCACGATCCGCCAAAATCAATAATACAAGCCCGTAATAAATCTTCTAATATACGATTTACCCTCTCAGTTTGGCCATCTGTTTGAGGAAGATATGCGGTACTATGGTTAAACTTTTTCCCAGCTCTTCCTAAAATGCTTCCCAGAATTTACCACCAAAAATTGGATCTCTATAACTAACAATACTTCTAGGCACTCCATGTAGTCTAACGATTTCTCTGAAATAAATCTGCGCCAGACTATTAGCTATTCTATTTGATCTGAGAGGAATAAAATGGGCGGTCTTCGTGAAACGATCTATGATCACCCATATACTGTCATTTCCTTTCTTGGTTCTAGGCAAACCATCTATGAAATCCATGGAGATTTGATCCCACTTCCATTCTGAAACCTCCAATGGTTGTAACAATCCAGCGAGTTTCTATTGATTGCTTTTGACTTGTTGGCAAGTAGAACACCTGCTAACATATACGGGAATGTCTCTTTTCATTGCCCTCCACCAGAATGTACGTTTGAGATCATTATACATCTTACTCACTCCTGGATGGATACTAAGCTTAGATTTGTGACATTCATCCATTACTTCTCTTCGAAGGTTAGGAATATTCAGGATGCAAATTCGTCCCTTTAACCATAGAATTCCCTTGTTATCAATTTGGAAACTCGAGGGTTCACTTTCCTTCATTATCTTGCTAATCCTCTGAATAAATTCATCGTCTTTCTGAAGAACATAGATCTTATCAATCAACGAAGGTGTAATGATAAGATTAGTGATGATTGTATTCTTTCTGCTAGGCATATCAGCTACAACATTGGCTTTCCCTGGAGTATACAAAATATTTAGGTCATACACAGTAAGAAATTCTAGCCAATGGTGCTGTCTCAGATTTAAATCCTTCTGGGTGAACAAATACTTTAAGGACTTGTGATCCGTGTATAATTCGAATTTCTCACCTAATAAATAATACCTCTAGATTTTCAAAGCAAACACGATGGCTAACAACTCAAGATCATGTGTAGCGTATCTCTTCTCATGCTGTTTCTGCTGATGGCTAGCATAAGAAACTACTTGGCCTTTCAGCATTAATACCACACCAAAACCTTCAAGAGAAGCATCTGTATAAACTATCAAATCTTAATTGCCATCGATAATAGTTAAAACTGGAGCAGTGGTTAATCTTAATTCCAGCTCTTGGAAAGCTGCCTCACTCGCTGGAGTCTAATTAAATCTTGCATGCTTCTTAGTAAACTGAGTTAATGGACTAGATAGCTTCGAAAAATCTTTAATGAATTTCCGATAAAAACTAGCCAATCCTAGAAAACTTCGGACTTCTGTGGGTGTACTAAGTTGTTACCAATCTTGAATAACTGTAATTTTAATTGGATCAACTGAAATTCCTTCCTTTGATACAACGTGACCAAGGAACTTCACTTCTTCTTGCCAGAATATATATTTGGAAAATTTTTCCATTAATACATTTTTCTGAGGATTTCCAAAACTTGTTCCAAATGTTTTGCATGTTCGCTATTTGACTTAGAGAAGATCAATATGTCATCAATGAAGACCAGTACGAATTTATTAAAGACTTCTCTAAATACCCTGTTCATCAGATCGACAAAATAAGATGGAGCATTACATAGTTGAATGACATTACTAACCACTCATAGAATAAGTCTGGACCTCTGAATGATGTCAAAGAAACACATTCTTTGGCAAATCGCAGCTGATGGAAACCTGTAGCTAGGTCCATCCTTGAAAATACTTGTGCTCCATTCAAACGATCCAACAAATCATCAATTCGCGGCAATAGATATTTATTCTTTAATGTTTTCTTATTCAAGTCACGATAATCCACGCATAGTCTAAGAGTACCGTCTGACTTTGGAACAAACACCACTGCTGCTCCCCAATTAGAGAAACTAGGCATGATCAGACCTTTTCACAGTAATTGTCGAGTCTAGTCCCCCAATTCTTCTTTCTCCTTTTTATTCTCCAAAAAGCGTGCACAACTGGCCTTGCATTCGAAATCAGATTGATTCGGAAATCAATTTCTCTACGCGGAGGTAAGCTATCCACTTCTTCAAACACATCCGCATAATTTTTGATGACAGGAATTTTTTCTGTGAGAACAAGAATATTTTTTATTGGAGCAGGAGAAACATCAAGAGCTGACTAAAGTTCTTTTATATCCGAATTCGAACCTTCATGTGGTATGGTTATATATTTCCCTAGTTTAGTCTTTGCCTTAACAATTCTCTCGGCGCATTTAACTTCAGCCTTATATTGGGTTAACCAATCCAATCCTAAAATAAGATCAAATTCGGTAAAATTCATGATGATCGAGATGGAAGGGAACCAATAATGGGAAAAAGAGACAGGCATCCCACAAATCCAACTAAGATTGAGGGAACCCCCAATCGGATTATGGGCACTGATGGGTTCTTTGAGCTTTTTCAATTTTAAATCCAATTTCTTAACCACAATACTTGCAATAAAGCTTTGTGACGCGCCTGTGTCAAACAGTACTTTAACTGGAATATTTTTGACAGTAAACGTTCCTTCCAAAACATCTGGCCTTACTTGACCGGCTGAGGGTGCGGGAGCTTCTGCCACTTCATTCACATGTACTATTTCAGAATTCTTTGATAGCTGGCAACCCTTTGAAAGATGACCAGTCTGATGGCATTTATTGCATTCTCTATTCTCTTGAAACTTCTTATCGGATTTAGATCCATTCTTTCTTTGTTTCTTTAAAGATCTGCAGTTTATCGACAGATGTCCTTGCTTATTGCAGTTAGAGCATGTGGCAGCCGTTACTGGTTCCTTCTCAGATTTAACCCTTTTGCTATTGATTTTTGGATTCTTACTGACCTCAAACGTCGTACTTGCCTCAAGGCTATCAGTTTACGACTTCCTTTTATGGCTAGAACTGCCTTCCTCTTCGTCTTCTAAAACACCTTGCTTATCAAGATCCTCATAGCGATAAGCCATTTGTGTCATCTTATAAAAAGGAAGATTCACATTTGCAGTTATTGTACCTTTGTATTTTTTTTGAAGTCCGTTAATAAATTTCAGATTCTTCCTCAAAGGATCTTCAATTAGCTTCGGGCCAAAGCGGGAAAGTTCACTGAATTTATTTAGATCCATTCTTGTAGTGAAACCGGAGGCACCTTACTTCTCGTCCCGTATGTCCAATACAAGAGAGAGGCCCTCGCATATCCGGACAATCAACAAATACGTCCGAACCACTACCACTGTAACCCCTTCCTGGGAGCTAACCAATCCAAGGCATCAGTAGTAATCCTTTCGATGTGAAGATCACCGGTCTTGCACCGTCTTCATATCTTCAACTTCTAGCTGTCGTTTGATTATTTGAAATGAGAATTAACTCGGCCTTTTCAAATAATCCACGTATATACAGAATTCAAACTAATTCTTCCCATGATTAAAATATTTGACATTCACGTTTCAATTCAATATAATAATTTCACGTCAAACACATCTAACCATCAGAATATCCAATAAACCAAGTAAAATTGGTTTATTTCCATTCAATATCGTTTATAATATTTTATACCAATTTTCACTATTTTTATATATATAAAAATAGTCCATTTTCATCAAATGATGTTTCAGGTCATTCGATGGCACTGGAGCTGCTCTCATCCAAATTTGAATTTAACATTTCACAAAATCAAACTGTTGGATCTTAACGAATTTTATATCGTTGGAAGATCTTTCCAAAGCAAACCCAACGGTTCCGGTTTGGGGAAAATCCGACGGTAGGACCTTCTGTAATAATCATATAAAATTACGATTTCAAAATGCGAATTGCAGCGTCGTTATTCGTTTTATTTTAATTTATATATATATATATAATTCATTCGACAATTTCCAAACCATTTTCACTTCAAAAATTTGGCTAATGCCTTTAAATTTCGAAAAATTTCGCCATAACCTCCTTTGTACGGAGAGAGGTTTGGAAACTTATTGGACCATATTAGGCACCCAATAAATCCAGAATAAGCATACACAATTTTTAGTGACCTATTCTATGCCCGAGGGAGTGTGTAAATTACTCCAGAGATTTATCTCGTCACCTCGTCCAGTGTTGGAAAATAAATAATCCATGTGTCGTATTTAATAACTAGAGAGACGTGATTATTGTCAACTCTAGACCCCTGTGGGGGTTTTTGAAAAGACGGTTGTGTACGACTTGTGCAGGATCTTTAATATGTCTATGCGGAATATGATATGATAACAATATATATCACAGATAACTATAAATGCAATAAATAAAGTAGTGTAACGACACCAGGATTTTTATACTGTTTCGGACCTCCCGTCCTACGTCCAGTCCCGAAGCTCCTCTTCGGCTTTTCACTAAACAACACCCTCGCTTCACCTGGAGGAACAGGTTCACAACAACTTGATTTACGGGCTACAAGTTTACCCACTTGATTTCACGGGCTACAAGCTTACCCACTTGATTTCACGGGCTACAAGCTTACCCACACAGGACAATTACAAGAGTTTGACTTCAGATTGTGTTCTTCTTTCAACACTGATTAGTCAATGATTGAGCACACCCTTCCTATAATCTTATCCTCAAGTATATGAATTGAATGCGAAGATTTGAAGGAAGTTAGTTGCTTGTTGAATCAAGATATGAGAAATATTATCAAGGATTCAATAAGTAACTTGAATTTGGAGAGCTTTTGTTTGCAAAGAATATAGAAGTTTAAATCAGAAATTAGAGAGAAAAATTCGGTATTCTGTGATTTGAATGATTGAATCTTGATGTATTTATAGAGTTTGAGAAGATGCAATCATTCATGAAAAGTTGCAATCAAAAGAGATGATTCTTGATGAAGAGAAATGGATGCAACCTTTCATGAAAGAAGATGACTCTTCACAAATTTCAAAAAGGTGTTGACAGGAAAAAATAACAGGTTGACAGGTTTTTGACCGTTATTTTAAAAAGCTGTTGACCTGTTAATTTTAACAGGTTGACCTGTTAAGTTTAAAAAGCTGTTGACCTGTTAAATTTAACAGGTTGACAGGTTTTTGTCAACATACATAAAAAATGAGTTTTCATGTATATTTTTGAAGAGAATAAGAAGTATGATTATTTGAGGATAGATTTTAACATAAATAACTCTAAATAACCATCTTCTAACCTATAAAACATTGAATATTCTTTTTGTCGATCATGAAGCTCCTTCTTGTCATTAATCAAAATAAGCATTGAAACCGTTGACTCAACATTCTCCCCCTTTTTGATTGATGACAATATAGCTTGATATTTTAATCTTCATTGCTATCTCCCCCTGTATATATGCTTCTCCCTGAAATATATATATATATATATATATATAAAGTATCTGCAAGAGGGATTGTTAGTAACATTTTCTCCCCCTTTATCATCGACAAAAAGGGTACATAGTATTGCAAAAATGATAGTAACAACAATATTACTATAAGGTTTTCTCCCTCTGAATATAAAGCTCCCCCTGAATTTCTGCAACATTTGTTATAAAATAAATAATCTTACCTTTTGATTCCTGCATTAACAAATGTTAGCACACATGTACTTTTACCATATTAAGCATATAATTTTTAAATAGTATATGTAGCATGAATGATATGTGTTATCATAAGAGAAAATATTTCTCCCTTTTTTTTTACGAAACAGGTCGACTGGGTCTTTATCTGCGGTCGACAGCTTTATTTTTCTGGTTTCACAAATTACAAACAGAAATAGAAACGGTCGACAGGAGAGAAATGGCGGTCGACAGGTATACTCTCTGGTTTGAGTAATAAACAGTTTAAATATGTATCGGTCGACAGGAAAAAATTGAACTGGTCGACATCTTCATTGTTTGAAGCATTATAGGTCGACAGAAAAATTTGAAGCGGTCGTCAGGAAAAGTCTCTGGTTAGTTTAAAAAGCAATTTAAAGACTAACCGGTCAACAGAAATTTTCATATCGGTCGACAAGTTCTGTTGAAAACTGTTTTTCTGGCTTCTCTTTTAAATTTTCAAACTCCAACAACACTTATTATTATATATGCATATTTCTCCCTCTTTGTTATTGATTAAAAAGAATAAAAATCATGATAGAACAGTAATCGAATATAAGACATAATTTAAAGTACCTTCGGGAGATCATGTGCAATTTGATAAACTGAATTTTGTATACAAAGATATTTGGAGATATCGAAATTGTCTTCTTTTTGTTGTGGTGTACCTGCAAAGAATATGATGTATATACATTTGGTACCCACTTGCTTTGTTTGGGTCCATGGGTTAGATGGAAGGTAACCATACCCAAGAGGGTTTAACGGAACCTTTAAAGATAAAATTTTCGTTATTAACAACCGAATCAAAATAATCATCGATATATTTTTCTCTGTTTTTCCAACTTACAGGAACCCAAATACTTAAGTAATCTTTATTGATATTCCTTTTCGTACTTATAGATCTATTATACAGATCTCTAGTCATAGAAGTATTCGAATTTCTATAATAATTGGATCTAGGATGAGCATTAGTACTAGCAGTAATATTTTTATTGTACATGAACGCATATCTAGTACTATTTCTAAGATTAGTTTTATTATATCCTAAACTACTTTTATCATGTAAAGGTCGAGATCTAGATAAAATCATATTTAAATCATTTTGATCTTTATTAAATTTTGCGAACTTATTTGCACATTTATAAAATTTATTTCCAAAGTCGCTATTGACATTTTCAAAAGAAATTTTGTTATTCTTTAAATCATCAATTTCCTTATTTAATTCAGAATTTTTCCTTTTTAAAGTACCATTCTCAGTTTTAAGACCTAAAATTTGAGATTCTGAATTATCTAAAGAACATTGTAACTTTTCAAAATTTTCTTTTGAGTCAGAAATTTCATTTTGCAAAATATTATTATTCACCTTTAAAAACTCACATTCTTTAGATAATTCTAAATTCTTTTCAGTTAAAGCTCCATTCTCTTTTCAAGAGATGAAATTAAAGAACTAGAATTATTTAAAGAATCTTCTAAAGATTTATTTCTATTTTGCAAAAGATCGATTTCCTTTAAAAGAACATTGTTATATTCTTTTAATTTGGAATTTTCTTGCTCGCAAATTTTTGACTTAGCTATAATGACAGTATTGAGTTTGCTCAAAGTTTTAAATTCTTTCAATAATTTCTCATGGTTTAACAAAAGATCTTTATATAAAGAATCTGTACATACCGATTGTGATCTGACTTTTGCCATGAGACATTTGTTTCCTTGCTCTCCTGATTCTGCTTTGTTACTCTTCCATTTTCTAATGCCTTGACTAGATTTCTTTATTGCCATTTGTTCTAGGATGTTGTTACGATCTCTAGAACCCCAGGCTCTGATACCAATTGAAAAGTCGGTTGTGTACGACTTGTGCATGATCTTTAATATGGCTATGCGGAATATGATATGATAACTATATATATCACAGATAACTATAAATGCAATAAATAAAGTAGTGTAACGACACCAGGATTTTTATACTGGTTCGGACCTCCCGTCCTACGTCCAGTCCCGAAGCTCCTCTTCGGCTTTTCACTAAACAACACCCTCGCTTCATGTAACAACCCGAAAATCTGGGCCAGTTTAAAATTTTTATTTTGGCAATTTTAGCGAATTTTGATTATTTAAAATGAATTATTTTAAATAATATCGACGAGAAATTTATTTTGAATATAATTCGAACGTATATATTATATACGTCGTCGTTAGAATATAAATAATTATTTTAAATTATAGAAGGAATTGAAAATGGCGCGGTAGTTCGATAATTCGATTTCAAACTTCAATTGAATGTACCGGGTGCAAAACAATCCGGATTTTAGTGAAACCAATAACATTAGGATCTAATTGATAATATCTTTCCAACGAATCCGAAAAATCAAGATTTCATAGCGGGAATCAAAAGATATGTTCAGTTGAAAATTCTGAATAGTCGCTATGGAATTCAGGCCCTTAAAAATGGGAATTTTGCAAACGACCTCGGATTTCGACGAAACCTCTTTTGTTGGATCCGCAGTGTCAAGTTATTGCTAGAGTCCAAATTTCATAATTTTTCGAATCAATATGTGAGCGTGGCTAAGGAAAACGCGTTTGACCAGTTTCAGTTGATTTTAATCGACTGGAAAATGGCCATTTTTCTAACGGTCTCAGAATTCGACGAAACTAGTTTTGTTAGGACCGTATCGTCAATACGAAGCTAGAAAATATTTTTTTAGGAATTTTTAGAGTTCGTATGTGACCTCAGTAAATTGAAATGTGCGTTCAAAATCAATATATACTGGTTTATATTTTGAATTTGACGGAAACTAGTCAAAACAGTCGAATTGGCTTACGGAACATATCCCATTGTGTTCAGAATGGGGGTAATTAGTTAGGGGCGACAGTCGTTGGGCCTCGATTGGAGTTTGAATAGAAAGTCAACCTTTTGAAAATTAAATTAAAATAAATAAATAAATTATAAATCCCTTTACACATACCCCCCTTCTCTTCATTATTTTCCCAACCAGAAAACAACCGATCCCCAAATCGAATTGTCAGACCCGCCTCCCTCCCCTTCGCTGATGATCGTCGCGCCCTACCAGTAGCCGCCACCGCCATTGTCGACCGCCCCCACCTCCGATTAGGCGCCACACTCCTCCCCGTCGCACCCCTTCTCTCTGCCCTAGCCTGACCTCGCGCGAGCTGCCTGAACCGCCAAGCACCCACTTCGACAGCGCCAACCACCACCTCGCGCCCTCCTGTGCGCAACCGCCTCCGACCTCGCCAAGCACCCCCCCTGCTGCGATCCACGAGCCCAACCCCCACGCCCAATTCAAGAACCGCCACCCACAACACCAAATCCACAGCCGGTCGCACCCCTACCACCTTCCCCGCCCCCGTCAGCACCTCCGGTGGATCCCCCTTCGACTGGAAACCCCTCCAATCCCAAACCCTTCGCTGTAAGTCCTTCGATTTGTTTTATTTATCCATTTATGTAGGTAATTAGGATGAGTTTTACTTAGATAAAAAGGCGGATTTTTATTTTGTTAAAGATACGATTTTTATATAATAAAAATGGGATTTTTCGGTAGTAAAAATGTGATTTTTATATATTGAACATCGAAGTAAAAATGTGATTTTTATATATTGAACATCGAAGTAAAAATGTGATTTTTTTTATATTGAACATCGAAGTAAAAATGTGGTTTTTATATATTGAACATCGAAGTAAAAATGTGATTTTTATATATTGAACATCGAAGTAAAAATTCGATTTTTATATATGTAGTGGCTACGGGCGAAGAAAGTGATAAGAGACGAGAACAGTGAAGATTTCCTGCATTAGAAGTGCCGTGGAGTTAGGATAGCTATCGGTGAGAACTTCTCACTCTTCAATTTCTTTTTCTAGTTATATATATATACTAGGATGCAGACGGTGTTTAGTAGCACCCGACACCCGTCATCCACAGACCATGGATGGCTTGTTTGTTTAATTGTTTGGTTGTGTAGTTGGTTAGATTATTTGGTTTGGAATTGAATGGTTTGGTGAAATGAAATTGATTTGATTGATGTGTGAATGGCGTGGGCCTTCACTAGACCGGGGATAAGGCCAGGCCTTGTCCCGTTTCTAGTATCGTGCCGTTATGCCGCCGAAATTTTCTAAAAGTAAGTTAGAAAAATAAAGATAACATTTTATTTAATAAATGAATCGAATAGAATATTCATAGGTTGAATAAAATAGTTTGATCGTTAAAAATATAATTTGTAACGTGAATGTGAATAAATAAATATTCATTTACAAACCGGACGGTTTGTTTATGTACACCTATTTGAAGGACATTGATTGGGACGATAAATTTTACACATCGCCCAACTGCACAAATAAAAATCTGTGTTTGATTTCTTGAAACCCCACACGGGTATTGGGATGATATTTGACGTACACTAATCCCGATTATTTAGTTGTATGTCGATCGATTGATTGATAGGCTGTTATAAGCGTTAGATATCTATATTTGATGCTTATACAGTGTAGTGCACTTTGGTTGATGGTTGATTATTTTTCAATGCTATTATGTACGTGTGATGTGTGAAAATCCATATGATTAACTTTATATGGTAATTGATTGGGCCTCATTCCAATTTAGGAAATAAAGAATATTATAAAATAAAGGTTCAACTGTTGACAGTACTCATCCGTTGAGATTAGTCATGTGTTGAACGAAATAATTTAATAATAAAATTTACATCTTTATCAATATAAAATAAAGGTTCATGTGTTGACAGTACTCATCCGTTGAGATTAGTCATGTGTTGAACGAAATATTTTAATAATAGAAATATTTGAAATAGAAATATTTGAAAAGGAAATATTTGAAAGGGAAATATTTGAAAAAGAAATATTTGAAATAGAATATTTGAAAATAGAAATATATGAAGCCGTGTTGATTAGATTGACGCCATTTAGACGTGAACGATATTTATATCGATTTTATTCATTTTAAAATGAATATTGAAAAATGATTTCGAAATCGAATATTTTGAAATGAAATTTGAATTCGAATTGAATATATAACGAATTTGATTTCAATTGAATATATAACGAATTTGATTTGATTAGAAAATGAATTGAATTTGATTTGATTAGAAAACCAATTGAATTTGATTTGATTAGAAAACCAATTGAATTTGATTTGATTAGAAAATGAATTAAATTTGAATTGAATAGGAAAACGAATTCGAATTGAATTGAATTGAAAAGAAAATGAATTCGAATCGAATTAAAATCGATTTGAATTGAAATCAAATAGAAATGAAGGTAAAAAGGATTTATAATAGAAAATTCAATTTCGATTTGAATTTGAAATAAAGGTTGAAATCGTTTTTGAAACGAATTCAAAACTATTTATAAAATTCGTTTTAAATAGTAATCGACGAAATATATTATATATATATATTATATATATATAATATAATGGCCTGAATAGAACGCGCCGCGCCGCGGCAGATCGCGAATTTCGACCATTAACTTCGAACGAATATTACGGGAGATCCGACCGTCGGATTCTCCTGAAACCGGAACCGTTGGGTTTGTATCTAAAAGTGCTTTCTAACGAATATTAGAAATTTGAAATCTAACGGTTGGATTTGGAATTATGTCCAAATCAAATTTGAAAATGGTCGCTGTAAGTGCAGTTCGATGACCGTTGATGGAAATCGACTGTACGGGCCTTGATAAAATTATTAAAAATAGTAATAATTTGTGTAAAATCATAAGAAATGATTCAGAAAGAATTGGGATGAAAAACTCCATAATTGAAAAGATAAAAATAGATTTTTATCGAAATAAACTAGTTTTGAACTAGAATTATAATTCTATTTATTTTTAAGTAAATAAATTGAATTTGAAAAGGGTTTTAAAAATAACCAGAATTTCCAATGATTGCATTGGAGTGGATTTGAATCAAAATTGTCTTCGGAATATTTCGATGTTGGAATTCGTGATTATACGGATGTTGTTATGGAAATTTGAAAGATATATATTTATATCATTATTTCCAATACGACATTTGTTAATCGTAGAATTTGATATTGAATATAAGCCGATATATTTTCTATTCAGAGCCTTGTATTGAATATCAAATGTGATTTGGGTTTGTCGTGAATGGTGTCTTCATTAACACTGTTCTTGAACCCAGTTGAGAAAAGATTAAATCTTTTTATTTAGATTTAATGAAGTGTACCAATTAAACAATATTTAATTGGAATTGAGTTGATATTGAGTCTTGGGTTTATCGTGAATGATGTTTTTAAATAACACTCGTTCTTTAACCCGATAATTAATGGAAATGTGATTTTGGGTTTATCGTGAACCGTGTTTTAAATGACACTGATTCTTTAACCCAGTCACAGATTAAAACTAAGTGGAGTTTTAATGAATCTTTAATTAGATTGAAAAGATCGAGAATGGAGTATCACCAGTTTTACTCCAGGCGATAGTTAAATCTTTAATTAGATTTAAACGTGAAATGGTAATTGAATTTACCGATAACACCGTGGTGTTAGATATGAAGTATTACCAGTTTTACTTCATGGTATGAATAGGTTGGGATTGGGAAATTAAAACAAATGATTACTTCGGTAAGGTTCGTTAATCCCGACTAGTTGAATCGAAATTCAAAAGAAGATTTAAGAATAAATTTTAATGATTTATCTTGGATAAAATTAATGGGAACCTTTCCCTATGAATGTGAAATTTAGTAACGAACTGTCGGTTAGCGAAGCAGAATGGTTTTCTGGATATTGATCTGATGTTGGTTTCGGCCTTCGGGGTTAATATTTGGGGAATTATTCTCTTGATTAATTTACAGTTAGTGACTGATGAATTGGAATGAGGCGTATGCTGTGTTTGTGTAACACTTATTTAAAATATACGCGAGTTATTCGGGAAGACCGGGTTTGTCCCATTCTGAATAACTGATACGACGATAAGTTGAAGATGAAGACGATGGTCGAAGACCGGAGGTCTTCACGTCGTTTGGGTGATTACTGATGATCTTGATTGGGCTGTACACCCAAGAAGATGGAAACAGTTGGTGATCGTCCAGACGTACTTGGAGATCGATGGATATGCGGGGTACTAGGTGCCTCCGGTTTCGTTCAGACCCAGAACGGACTTGTAAATGGACTGTGTGTCTGACATTGGATTTTAGTCCGTGTGATTGATCTCTATTAAATATATATCTGTTTGGCGGCGGAGAATTTATTCTCTTGCTTAACGCCCTTCTCTGAGACGTACGAGCTCAGGGGTTATATACTGATGGATATCAAACGCATGGAGTAAATTGCCTGTGTGGCATGCCTAAGTGGCAATTGATCGAGGCTTCTGTTGAAAAGCAAAGCCTTGTGGCGATGATCAAAGCACAGCCTGTGTGGCACAGCTTTGTGTAACGTTTACTTCGCGAGTTTCACACCCGGTATGAACCAAAAACGGGAGACGGACCTCAGGGAGGGCATGCGTTTCCTTCTAGCTAAAAAGTGGCGTCAGTGGTTTTACATGCCCTGACGAGTTTGACTTATGTGGTTGTTGTTGTTGCGAGGCGCCTCGGTTATATCGGTTTCGGCCGATGCATTCTGGTCGGCAGACGGACCAGACTTACGCCCCAAAGGACGGCGAAACGCAGTGTTCAGGCATTTTAATCCACATCGGTGGACCGGCCCTGTCGCTCCAAGGGTCACTCGAGCTCTGATCCTGAGACTCGGGCTAGACAGTCTCGAATCGGTAGAGGATCTTGCCCCTAGCCTCGGTTCATACCATAAATGAAATCCAACTTCCAAATACGTGACATTTGCGGTTTTAATTGTAGAACTAGTATGGCGACATGATATATGGTACCCATGCCGCCTATGATTGATACTTATGATTTGAAGTTGTTTTATACACTATGCACTTATAATAGTATCAAATGATTTGTTTTAAACGTATCAAGCATTCTTTGGCTGTTATAAGGGAAAACCCTATCCCCCGGCTTGCGTTGCATTGTGTGATAGGACCTGGGTCTTATAACATCTTCATTTTTCTTTATTTAGCATTGCGCTGTTTGTTTTATGCACTGGTATTCTTGGGAGGAAACCCGTTCCGTGTTATACGGCGTGGTCCCTTGATTTACCTAACTTTAAAAACAAAGATTGATAACTGTTTTTAGTTCTCACACCAGTCCCATGACTGACCTGGAGTTTATTGTTTTGACCTAAACTCGGGGTGCCCCTATTTTGACACGGGCAGCTAGTAGTTTTGGTTTTGCAGATTTATATTCACAGGATCCTGGTTTACAGCTGGAACGATATCCGGAAAGCTTTGTATCCGTATATCTACTTCTAGTTGTGTATTGTATTATTTTCCGCTGCTATGTATTTAAATGTAATTTAAATCTCTGATATTTCTGTGTAATATTCATTTATACTCTGTATATTCTTGTAATCTGATGCATTGTTTTAATATACAGTGAAGCCGTCTGCGTTCTGTTGTGGCTTGTTCCCGAACTATCCGCCGCTTTCCTTTACGGGGAAGTTACGGGTTTTTACACTTCACCTGGAGGAACAGGTTCACAACTACTTGATTTACGGGCTACAAGTTTACCCACTTGATTTCACGGGCTACAAGCTTACCCACTTGATTTCACGGGCTACAAGCTTACCCACTTGATTTCACGGGCTACAAGCTTACCCACACAGGACAATTACAAGAGTTTGACTTCAGATTGTGTTCTTCTTTCAACACTGATTAGTCAATGATTGAGCACACCCTTCCTATAATCTTATCCTCAAGTATATGAATTGAATGCGAAGATTTGAAGGAAGTTAGTTGCTTGTTGAATCAAGATATGAGAAATATTATTAAGGATTCAATAAGTAACTTGAATTTGGAGAGCTTTTGTTTGCAAAGAATATAGAAGTTTAAATCAGAAATTAGAGAGAAAAATTCGGTATTATGTGATTTGAATGATTGAATCTTGATGTATTTATAGAGTTTGAGAAGATGCAATCATTCATGAAAAGTTGCAATCAAAAGAGATGATTCTTGATGAAGAGAAATGGATGCAACCTTTCATGAAAGAAGATGACTCTTCACAAATTTCAAAAAGGTGTTGACAGGAAAAAATAACAGGTTGACAGGTTTTTGATCGTTATTTTAAAAAGCTGTTGACCTGTTAATTTTAACAGGTTGACCTGTTAAGTTTAAAAAGCTGTTGACCTGTTAAATTTAACAGGTTGACAGGTTTTTGTCAACATACATAAAAAATGAGTTTTCATGTATACTTTTGAAGAGAATAAGAAGTATGATTATTTGAGGATAGATTTTAACATAAATAACTCTAAATAACCATCTTCTAACCTATAAAACATTGAATCTTCTTTTTGTCGATCATGAAGCTCCTTCTTGTCATTAATCAAAATAAGCATTGAAACCGTTGACTCAACAGTTTTATTTAATCTGGCAATTTATCGTTATATTTTATTTATTCCATATCAGTCCTTAGTTTAACCTGTAATTCAGTCATCGTCATACGAGCGTCTTACCCGTATAGTAATCATTGTCATATAAGCACCTGTTGCTTATGTGGAATATGATATGCTATGACATCGATAGTTCGTCTTCAATTCAACCTGAAATGCAGTAATCGCCATACAGGCCTCTCGCTTGTACGGTGATTCCAATCTTGTCATACAAGCTCCAAATGCTTATATGGAATATGATATGCTATGATATCTTCACGAAGTATGTCATGTAGTGTAGTCTAAAATTAATTGCCACTATCCTATGGCGTTGTTTATAATCTCATACAGAACAACCAGCACATTGCATCCAATGGTATTCACAGGAGTTTGTATAATAAATAAATTGTGCAGCCAACTCATTAAGGTTTACCTATTTGTCGGGCACGCAAATAAATTCTTTACTCAGCAACAAATCCATTTACATGTTTAGCATATATATATATATATATATATATATATATATATATTTGCATATCTAAGCTAAAAATAATATTTTTAGCGAACAAATACTTATTTCCATACATGACTATTTTTAACAGTTCATATACATGTTAAAAATAACATTTCTAATGAACAAGCATTATTTCATCCCGTGGTTATTTTTACCACTTCATATATGTGATAAAAATAGTATTTTTAGTGAACAAAAATATTTTTCTACAAAAGACTATTTTTAGCACTTCATATATATGTTAAAAATAATATTTTCAATGAACAAATATTTATTTCAACCTGTGGTTATTTTTAACACTTCATATACATGTTAAAATAATATTTTCAATCAGCAAATATTTATTTCAACCTTCGACTATTTTTAAAGATTCCTACATACAATAGAAATGTGATTTTTATTGCTAAAACATTTTATTTCAAGCATGAATATTTTTAGTAATTCATATATACAATAAAAATGTGATTTTTATTGTTTAAACAATTTATTTCAAACATGAATATTTTTAGTGATTCATATATACAATAAAATTGTGATTTTTATTGTTCAAACAATTTATTTCAAACATGAATATTTTTACTGATTCATATATACAATAAAAATGAGACTTTTGTTGTTCAACCAATTTATTTCAAACATGAATATTTTTAGTGATTCATATATACAATAAAAATGTGATTTTTATTGTTCAAACCATTTATTTCAAATATGAATATTTTTAGTGATTCATATATAAAATAAAAATGTGATTTTTATTGTTCAAACCATTTATTTCAAACATGAGTATTTTTAGTGATTCATATATACAATAAAAATGTGATTTTTATTGTTCAAACCATTTATTTAAAACATGAATATTTTTAGTAATTCATATATACAATAAAAATGTGATTTTTATTGTTCAAACCATTTATTTCAAACACGAATATTTTTAGTGATTCATATATACAATAAAAATATGATTTTTATTGTTCAAACCATTTATTTCAAACATGAATATTTAACAACACATGAATATTTCTGAAAATTTCGGCATTATAACGGCAGGGTAATTAAAACCGACACCGTGTCCAGCACAGCTCCTCTGTTATCCTAGGCCTTGCGGCAATACAAGGGTTTCATTTCATTGATTTCCACAATATCATTCATTTCCACAACATAAGGAATATACCACAAACACAACCAATCTTGTTGCAACGACAATCAATTATTCATAATCACAATCCAAACAATTTATATCGTCCATGGTCTATGGGCGAGGGGAGTGTGTGTGTGTGTATATATATATATATATGTATATGTATATAAATATATTTATTTCCATTTCAATTTCATTTCAATTTCATTTCAATTCCATTCAACGAATATATGATTTATACAGCATATATAATTTATACAACGCTTGTATGTGAGATATACAACGCTTATATAATTTGTACATCGATTATATAATTTATACATCGCTATTCCATTCCAATTTGAATTTAGAAATCTCACATTGGGTTCTACTCCTTCTAAAATTGTAGAGAGCTCCAAATATGTTCCAGTCTCTTCTAGAATGTAGAAGACGTTGCCACGAGTCTGATGTCTCTTGTTTCACTGGATTTTGACAACATACGAAAAAGATATGATTTTTATTCATAAATCAAACTTTGCAACGCTTTAAAGTGTTGAAACCCCTTTAATTTAACCCAGGCCATTACCTCTCGGTAAACGTTACAAACTAGGGTTGCGGTTTTCTCCAAATCCGGGGCACGAGAAGCTAATCGGATTGTTGCACGTCGAAGAGGGCCGAAGGCCGCGCCTGACGTCGGTCGTGGCATTGAACTCGGTGGCGGCTAGGGGGCACGGTGGGTCTTCGAACGGTCGATCTTCGTGAAGGTGATTCACGAAAAATACAACACAATAAAGGGTGTAGTTGGAACGGATTTGAAGAGGACGAGAAGATCTACAAAATCCTCAACTGGAGCAAGTGATTTTATAGTGTGGATTGACCGGAATCGAGGAGAGAAGTTCGGAATTGATTTCTATCGTCGGTCGAGGGTTTTCTGGATGTTTTTGGGAAATTAAATTAATGAATGGAAAATTGTGATTGGCCGGTTTATACATTTATTTGAAAAATAGTGTTTTCTTATCCGAACTCCAAATCAAACCCAACGACCGACATTCCTAGCTAGATACCCCCGTTCTGGACACGATGGAATATGTTTCATAAGCCCATTGGACTGTTTCAGTCAGTTATTCTTCAAATTAAAATATAAAACATTCAATTTTGGATTTGAACGTACATTTTAATTTGTCGGGGCCACATACTAATTCCAAAAATTCCCGAAAAATAAATCTTGCTATGTTGGGATGATACGGTCCCAACAAAACTAATTTCGTCGAATTTGGAGACCATTTGAAAAATGGCCATTTTCTGGTTGATCTAATTTAAACTGAAATTACTGAACGCGTTTTCTTTTGTCATGCTCACATATTAATTCCAAAAATTATGAAAATTGGAATCTAGCAAAAATTTGACATTGGATCCAACCAAAGTGGTTTCGTCGAAAATGGAGTTCGTTTGCAAAATGTCTATTTTTAAGGGCTATATTTATATTAAATTCCATAGCGACTATTCTGAATATTTAACTGGCCATACTTTTTATTCCCGCTATGAAATTTCAATTTTTCACATCCGTTAGAAAGATATAATTAAATGGATTAAAATATTTTTGGTTTTACTGAAATCCGATTTATTTTGACTTCTATGCATTCAATTGAAATTTAAAATCAATTTTTTAAACTACCATGCCATTTCAGGCTCGTTTTATAATTAAAATAAATTTATTCGTTCTAACATCGATTTAAATAAATTTTAGTTGTTATTATTTAAAATAAATCATTTAAATATTCTAAATCCATTAAAAAAGCTAAAATAAATTTTTTAAATTGGTTCTGATTTTCCGGGTTGTTTCAATTTCCATCGGTAATATTTATAGCATTCATTGACATATAACATATAAATAACTATGTACAAATGTTCGTATTCATAACTCCTAGGACCGGAATCAGTGGATTCCTTAATTGGAAGTTGCTGCCTTGGTTCTTCTCTGTTAACTTCACTTACCTCACACTATCCCCCCTTTTTATATCTTATGTTGTATGCACTACTGTAGGACCTGGTGATTTAGGTTTTGGAGTTGGCATGGAACTGGGATCCATTTTTACTGGTGGTGCTGCCTCGAAACTGGATAGGTTGGAGCTTGTGGACCGCAAGCTCTTGGAGATTATGGTGCATGGAGTTCGTAGTTTCCATCCCGTGACTGTGATCTTCCCAGGAGTGCTCGCCCTTTGATCTTGCCTCTTACTCGTCTTATGAGGAGCCCTGGAGATATCAGCATCGCTATTGTCTTTGGAGTCTATTGAGGATTTTCCTACATCGCTTGGCTTACTATTTTCCATATTGTTGTCGACTTGTCGGCGTTCTTTGTATTAGAGATGTTTTTGTTTTGTGTCTATTGTTTGTGTGTGTGCACGATTTCTGCTTTTTACGGGAACTATTTTTGTAAGCCGTTAGAGAATTGCTGGATTCTCTCTTTTGTTATATTATATTTCGTTTCATGAAAAAAATGTTCGTATACGTAACTATTTTGATTGTGGGAATCAATCCTCCATTAGATTCGTGTTGAAGAAAGTAGTAGCACTTGAAACTACTACTAAATTCATGTTTTTCATAGAGTCTGTGCAGCCTTTTCTCCATGCACAGGTACCCAAAGGCAATAGTCTATGTGATACTTTAAAAAAACTTAGGTTAACTAAGCTTGGAACTCCTGCAATAGAATGTAGAAAATGAATTATTTACGAAATAAAAAGCTTTCAAATATTGTTTAATAAGCTAGTAAGTGTGTTCTCGTTCCATTATGTATGCTGATAAAAAAATAGATAAAAATAAATAGCAAATTTTTTTTTTTTGATTTTTCAATGTTAAAGGATAAATTTCACAATATTGAACAAGTATTTGCAAAAGCCACATAATAACTTGTATCAATAACACCTTTAAATCAATAAGCATTGATGGAACAAATTCATGAGTTAAATATGTTGGTACTATTAAAATGAAAATGTAAAGGGTCATTCTATATAACTTGAAACCAAATATGTTTTGAACAGCACGGAACAATTCCAAGGTGGAATAATTTAAATTTACATTAAAATCTTTAAGTGTTTGCCGCATATAAATTACTTGTGCACAAGCCAATGCTGATGATATATATTCAGCTTCACATGTAGATTGTGAAACACTGTTTTGTTTCTTGCTAAACCAAGATATTAGTGATTTGCCAATAAAATGACAAATACCACTTATACTTTTTTAATCCGTCCGTGATCCTCCAAAATCAGCATCGTTGTACAATGTTAATTCAAAGGAACAATCTTTCAGATAGAAAAGTCTAAAATCTTTGATGTTGCTTAGATAATAACGCAGTATGCGTTTAACTGCTCGTAGGTGTGATTCTTTAGGATTGTCTTGAAATCGAGCGCACAAACAAACACTCACCATTATATATGGTCGACTTGCTATTAAATATAATAATGATCATATCATACTACGATATAATTTTTGATCGACACTTTTACCTTTTTCATCCTTTTCTAAATGTGTTGGTGTACTCATAGGTGTCGGTTTACTTCACGTATTTCCATACCAAAACATTTTATTAAATTCTTACAATATTTTTCTTGATTTATAAAAATACTATTTGAAATTTATTTAATTTGTAAACCCAAAATGTATGATAATTCACCCATATGTGGCATCCTAAATTCGTTAGTCATACCTTTGTAAAGTTCTTGACATAATTTTTCATTTGTGGAACCCAAATTAATGTAGTTGACATAAATTTGAATTATTAAAATATCTTTATTATCATGTTTTATAAAAAGTGTTTGATCAACCTTTCCAGTTTAGAATCCTGAATCAATTAAATAACTCTTAAGATGTTCATAGCAACCACAGGGTGCTCACTTTAAGCCGTAGAACGCCTTTTCAATTTATAAATGTGATCAGGATACTTTCCATGTGTAAACAAGGGTGGTTGTTCAACATAAACTCTTTCTTTTATATAACTATTTAAAAATGCACTTTTCACATCCATTTGATATAATTTGAAATTATGATGACAGGCATAAGCTAATAAGATAGAATTGCTTCTAATCTAGCGATTGGAGCGAACGTTTCTTCATAGTCTATTCCTTCTTCTTGATTATATCCTTGTGCGATCTTTGTTTCTTGTTATATTTCCTAACTCGTATGCTTTATTTTTGTAAACTCATTTTGTTCCTATAACAACTTGATCACTTGGTCTTGGAACTGCTATAATCTAGTTTTCGTCAGTAGACGCTTCTTTTGGATTTTTGGGTTCAATGTTGGATAAGAAAGCAACATGACTTACTAAATTCAATTGACTTCTAGTTCTTACATTTGAATTTATTTCTCCGATAATATTTTGAGTCGGATGATCTCGTAACATTCTTGATGGAGATCTTATTTTGTTATTATTTTGAATAATATTTTCATTAATAACATTATTATTTTCTATATTTTCTATTTGATTATTATCTACAGTACCTTGATTTTTAGTGAGATTTTCATTTATATTATTATGAATAACGATTTCATCTTCTCTAGAATTAAAGGTTATATTATCATCATCCTGAGAAGTTTTATTTTTCAAAACTTTGGTATTATAAGAATTCTAAATATAATATTCATCGGAAAAAAACATGAAGTGATTCTTCTATTTTATTTGTTCTTTTATTATAAATACGATAAGCTTTGCTTCGATATGAATATTCTAGAAATATACCTTCATCGGATTTCGAATCGAATTTTCCAAGTTGATCTTTAGTAGTTAAAATAAAACAACCAAAAAACTTGAAAATATGAAATATTTGGTTTTTTGCCATTAAACAATTCATATGGACTATTTTTCGTAGTGGTTGAATAGTAACGCGATTCAAAAATAGCGACTGCTTCTTCCTAGAAATGTTTTGGTAACAAACTTCCACTCAATGATGTTCTAACACATTCTTGTAACGTTCGATTTTTTCATTCTACAACTCCATTTTGTTGTGGAGTTCTAGAAACGAAAATATATGAAAAATTCCTTTCGTTTTACAATATAAATCAAATCTTTCATTTTCGAATTCTCCTCCATGATCACTTCATATATTCTTAATTTTCAAGTCTTTTAAATTTTGAACTAGTTTTACAAACGTTTTAAAATAATCAAAAGTATCACTTCTATTTTTCAAAAATACCGCCCAGGTGTATCTATAAAAGTCATCAACTATTACAAACACGTATCTATTGTGATTTATGGTTTTAATTTGAGTTGGCCCAAATAAATTCATATGTAGTAATTCTAATGGTTGCAAAGTTGAAATGACTTAAACAATGATTTCATTAATTTTCCTAGCTGACAAGCATCGCATACATTTTCAGTTTTGAATTTCATTTTTGGTAATCCTTTTATGATTTCATTTTTTGAAATTTTATTAATGGTTTCAAAAAATTTGTGACAAAATCTCTTTTGCCACTACCAAGGATCGTTATCTTTGGCTAATAAGCACACATCTAGATTATTATTAATTTTCATATTTAAGATATAAATATTTTATATCTATTACCTTCGAAAATAAGATTTTGATTTTTATCAAAAACACTACCTTTATTTTTAGAAAAAAATATTTTAAAAACCTTATCTCATAATTGACTAATACTTAATAGATTATGTTTTAAATTCATAACTAGTAAAACATCGGTAATAAGAGGAAAATTCGATGTACCTTGTTTGCTTACATCACCTTTACCGATGATATATCCTTTGGAATTATCTCCAAATGTGATAGTTCCTCCTCTTGAGTAGGTAATATTTATTAGCATTTCTTTGTCTTTTGCCATATGTTTTGAACAATCACTGTCGAGTATCTATTTTCTTCTTTTCTTGAGTGGGACCGGCAAAAAAATGTAATAACGTTGGTACTCACTTCCTCCGTTTAGGTCCTAAGAGTTAGGTCTTAGAAAACCAAACCCAAGAGGGTTCTGTGTCCCTTTTAAAAATGTAATTTTTATTGTTATGAACTGATTCTAAGAACGTTTTTATATACTTATTCCTAATAAAATAATTATTTGTTTTAGGAACCGATATACTAATAGTTTTAGAAACCTTTTTCTTTATAGATGGTGTTACTGGTTTGCTAGTTTTGGATTTTCTAGATTTAGATAACTTTTCTTGAATTTCTTAGAAATGTTAGTTTTCAGTATATATCCTAGTCCATTTTTGTTAGATGCAGGTTGATAATTCTCTATAATATTTGACAAATTTTCTCTACCTTTATTAAAATTTGTGACATTTCTAGTAAGATCATCTAGTTTAACTTTAAGACTATAGTTATCTAATTCCATGATCTTAACTCTAGCATTTAACGGTTCCTATTTGGATTCACTTACCTGATTTGGACTTAGACTTCTGGTCTGTAGAATCTATCAGTAGAATAGCATCATTGTTAGGTAATCCTCTAAAGTTGGATAATGTTACGGAAAATTTAATGAGGATTTCATATGCTAGAATATTAGTTGAAATAAATTCAGACTTTAAATTTCCTGATGTTGTTCTAATTAAGTGTTTTAATGGTGAGATAGTCTGGCAAAAAGTGATATATGAATGGAGTCCTTTTATACGTTCTAACTGTAAGATCTTCGGATATTCAAATGTTACATGTAAAGCAATAAAGGTCTGGAACCCCAAGAGTAATTCTGGTTTGGTGACATCAAATGTTGAGAACGTGATGGATATTGATGTTTCAGTTGGTAATCTAAATAAGTATAATCTTATGAGCAGTGATAAGGATGCCAATGGTGTAATTAGTATGCAATTAGACATTAGTGAAGCCCCTGTTAGAGATTGCAAAGATAATGCATGTATTTCAAATTATAACAGCGGAAAAGATAAGGAAAATTCAGGTGCTTATGTAAATCCATTCAGTTTATTACACTACGCCATAGATGGCCTACGACAACCCCAGAGAAGTGACGCAGTAGGTGCAAAATAGTGTTGCTATAGGCAAAAAATGATCTGTGGCAACATTTTTTTGGGGTTGCCTTTTGCCGCGTTGCCTTAGAGTCAAAGGCAACACATTTGCGACTCTAAGGCAACATCACCACCGGTGTTGCCGCATGTACTAAATTTACAAAAATGTTAGGTCCACTAAAATCTGTAACCCGGGTTTACGGAATCGCCACTAAAATATGTAGCCCAGGTTCGTGGAATCCAGTTGTGGGGGCCCATATGCATCCAATGGCAACAATTTTTCCATCCAATGGCAACACTATATCATAGCTATGACTACATTTCACATCACATACTGCAACATTATATCATATATATGGAAACATTACATAACACAAACCGAAATTAACAAAGAACTTTTTATTTCAAATTAATTAACCAACAAACACAAGTACTTAGTCAACTACAAAATAACAAAACATAGTCACTAAATTCAATGCTTACATAAAACTAAAACAGTTTCAAAATATAGCGCAAGCCTCCAATGCATTCAATGCCTCCACTGCATCGAGTACCTCTAGTGCCTTTAGTAATAAGTTCTTGAAAATCGTCATCACTGCCTCCTTCACCTGCATACATCAATTGCATTTCAGCACAAAATAAGAGGTATGCATACCTCAATTGCATTTCAGCACAAACTATGGTCATAATGTAACTGAGTTTCCTTTCAGCACAAACTGAGTTTCATAACTAGATTCCATTTGCATTTCAGTATAACATATTATACTGATCTAAACATAACCGAGTTTCATTTGCATTTACGTTTCATTTACATAACTGAGGCACAATGTGATCACAGGAGTGTATACTGATCTAAACATAATTGAGTTACATAGTTGCCATAACATACAATCACGGAGATAGCTGATAGCTCATTTTGGACAATGATGCTGCATAAAAAATTCATAAAAGAAAATTTGGAAGCTGAACGGAGTTCAAAGGCAATACAGAACAAGGGGATGAAAATGATCAAGATAATTAGATAGTTATATAAGTTCCAAATGTTGTTGAAAAAAAACCTGCACCTAACACCGACAATAAGAATCCCATCCCGGATCAGGAGATAAGATTGACCCGCCTAAGGATAAACCGAGTAAGAAAACTGAATTTATACAACATCAACACCTAACAATCCTACTAGCAGATCTATGGGTCAAATTACAAAAACAATGCGAGTAGATAAATCTAGTTTCAGTTTAAAGCAAACCAAACTGCTGCTGTGATCAATGATCGTACATGGGTATACCTATAGTTACACAAATCAAATTTAAAGGTAGAAAAAGTAGAAAGAGTAAACAATCGACTACCTTCCTAGCTCGGTGTCGGTGAGTAGGGCAAATTCTTCTTGCAATATTCAGTGATGTCCGCAGTCCGAGACGTCAGGGTTTTTAATTCACTTACAAGAAGCTATGATGTCACTGCACAAATTAGTAAATATAAATAAGCCATTATAGTATTACTGAGAATAAGATGAATTCAAGTAATATGAAGAAAATGTGAAGTCATTAACCCGATTTGAAATGTATTTCTGTTACAAATCATGACGCAATTAAAAGTAGGATATTACATCCTTTCCATTGCTTGAAATAAAACAAGCTTTGATCCAAGCTTCATAAACTTCATTGTCGCAAAACTAATTTCCTTCCAAATGCAGATACTATAATTTTGATAAAATAAATCAGGGACTAGTGGATAATGGAAAACAAATCCTTGGTGTTTCTATCAACGTAAAATTTAGCATCCATTGTTTTAAGAACTGATGCATAAGTAAGAACAAATTCAATAATAAAACTAAGCTAGGTTTCATTTCAAATAAAAGAAAGTCACCTAAGCATTCTGGAGATGATCCAATTTGAAACTTAAGTCATGGTTTTCCTCTCAAAATCTATTAGCGGACATTCTTCATGAGATTTTGGTCACAGAGTGCCTAGTGGAACATTATCCAGAGAACTTTTGTGCTCACAAGCATTGTCACATTCTACCTCCATTCCCCAAATAATGTTCCACCAGGCATTATGGTGGAGAACAAAATCTACCACCCAAAGAATTACGATTTCTATATGTGCTCACAAGCTGGAATGATAGGCACAACCCAAAGAAGTACTTTTGTGAAACAACATATTTAACAATGTACGTTTGAGGAAAAAAAGACTTAAATGGCTAGGGAATACCTTCATGTTAAGCCTGAAACAGATTAGCCTAAAAAATGAATGTACAGACTGACGAAGTACAACACTATGGATCATCGAAAAAAGGTAAGTTAAGATCAAAAAATTCGTTTACAGTACCTTAGGGTAACGAAACCAGATTAGTAGCGAAACAATTTCGTGCAAAATAAGATCTTTATTTATTAGTGGAAGAAGGTAGTTCCAGTCGTTGAAAATCAGATAGAAACCGATCATTATTTTACTGGAGAACAAGAATTGGGATTCCCTGTGATAAGAATTGGGATTTTTTTTCAAGAATTGGGATTCCCTACGGTAGTGGAAGAGGTTTTTTTGAGAGGAAAGAGAATTTAGGGAAGAAGAAGGGCAACAAGAATTGGGATTCCCTGCAATAAGAATTGGGATTTTAGTTTAAGGTTCGAACGATTTAGGGTTGAAAGTGGAAAAGTGAAAATAACGAGAATTATTTTATTATTTTTCAGCGGGAAAATGAAAATTTGGGGAAAAGAAGCTGCGCTTTTGAAGGAAAATCAGATTGACGCGGATCAGTAACCTAGACCGTTGGATTGTGTTGATGCAGATTGATAATTTTATTCACACGGCTACTGCAACACATGTTGATATCTATGCTAACACATTGAAGCGTGTGTTGAAGTAGACAAAAAACAGCATAGCAATGGCAACATTGTAGCTAGCAACACCATGGGTTTTCGTTGCGATAGGTCATCTATAGCGTAGTGTTAGAAAGATATGAAGAGTGTAATATGGCAATTGAGGATAGAGAAGATAAATGGTCTCAACAATGCAATGCACTAGATAAAAATAAGGAATAAGTGAATCTGAGTGATGAAGTTGTCAAGGAAAACATAAGTGAGCAAACTTACAAGAATAGTAAAGAGACTGGGAATGGTAATAATAAAACAATGGAATACAACAAAACTTCTAGACAAGGCGTTGATAAACATGAGAATGATAGTTGAGATTGTACTGGTTTTCTAAATAGTGACGATACTACTAATAAAGACTTCATTATGAATGAGTCCGACAGCTCATATTGTTCCAATAGTTCTACTAACAGCTTCAAAAGGAGGAGAACTAAAGTTAAAACTAGTAACTACAAAAAGGGAAGCACGTTTGAATTTGATGAACCCTTAGTAGAAGATAATCCGGAGTGGGATAAATTGATGCAGCAGATACAAACTCGAGCTAAGACCAGGAAAGCAAGAGGAGGAGGTAATCCAGGTGGTGTTACCAATGGAGGTGTGTTAAAGAAGTGATCGATTTTTGGATTTCTTTATTACATATGGGTTTGTGGCTTCTGCAATGCAGTAGTGGTTTTCTTAGATTTTAGCATAACTATCTGTGCTCTTGGAATTTTATTTTATCTGCATGGTGTTGATCTTGGGTTTGCAGGAATTTCAGTGATTTTGGAGCAGTAATATTTTCAGTTCTGTTCTCGGTGTCCTGTTTAGTTGTTTTGCCAGTTTGATCCTTGGAACTTTTATGTTGAGAGGATGTTGGTAGATGTTTGCTTCAGGTTTTTGGTTTCTTGCTATTTCGTAGTTTGCAAGGTATTGCTTTTTGAGACTCTTCTTTGGTGGACTAGGCTTAAGTGCATGCTATGGTTTTTTTGTTGGGTCTTAGAGTTTCGTAGATTATATGTGCTGAAGCTATGTTCAGTTAATTGTGTGGTTTTAAGTATTTCAGTGTTTATTTTGTGTTGTAGTCATGTAGTGTACTGTCGTCTTTTGAGTTGGCTTTCTTGTTTTGTTGTACAGTATTTGTTTCAGTAGTTTTTGTTTTTTAGCCAACTCAAATGTTTGTAATCTTCTTTATGTAATAAATAAAAGTACCCTTTACGTTAAAAAAATAAATAAAATTAACATATATTTTTTCTTACAATTTTACAAGTACATAATATGAGGTTGTATGTGTACCATTCTGAGGTAGACTATTAGTTAATCCGAGTATGAGGTTGTATATTTGCGGAATCTACAGATTACAATTTAACAAATATATAGTATGCTACAAAAATTGCTGATTGCAATTTTTCAAATATATAATATGACGTTGCATCTACAAAATTTTCAAATATCTCTTAATATTACAATGTTTGAAGTAACTGAAATCGTGTAAAAGCCTATATGTTAATTTAGCGTTTATAAAATTAGGATTTAAATCAGGCAAGCAATAAATAAATTAAAGTTTCATTTTATTGAAAAAATTGCACTAAATGGAAGAATTTACAAGCGTACCATCTATTTGTAAAAAGTTTAAGTAAAATAAATCTCTTACCAATTTTTAACGTTGGATAAACCTGTTTTAGAACTATTTCAAATTATGGCAACTATCATCATGTGATATTATCAAAAGTGGTAACCCATTAAATGTTATAAAAAGGAATAATCAACATTGATTAACAAATAGAAAATATGTGAAGTATGCATTAACCAAGTATCTGCATAAATGATGAATAGACTAGTACAAAATTACGTGTAGTAGAAACTAATACAAAATTAGGGCAAAAAAGGAAAATGATCTGGTAATTTTTTTTATTACTTGTAGTAGAAACTAGTACAAAATTACAATAATATTTTCTTCAAATTATGTACTTTTAGTCTTCTTATTTCAACCCCGGTTCTAATTTTGGTCCAGTTCAATTTCGCAGCCCAGAAGGAACTGTCCACATGCCTTTATAAAGGGTGCGTTCGAAGTCAAAATTTGGCACGCTTATTTTTTTTTGGCGTCCGACGCAGCGGACGCAAGCACCTTTTCCCCCTTCCAGATTCCACGATTCTCGAACGTTGGAAAAGCAACCGTTGGCGTCGGACGCCAACGGTTAATTTTCCAACGTTTCGTTCCACCGCCTATAAGAACGCAACCCCCCCTTTCTTCCCATCTCAACCCGAATCCTCTCCTCCTAACCCCAAAATTCGATTTTTTTGAGAAATTTCAAGCTGCAAAACGGTAATTTTTTATACCATTGTGTTTATTTTTCAATTTCCTACAACATATATTTTTTTTTAATTTTTCTGGAATATTTTTTTTTGGTTACGCAGATGGTATCCTCTTCCACCTCTACTACCTCGCAACCATTTGCGAACTGGACGGACGACCGGGAGTCCGCTTTTATAGATATTTGCGTTAAGTTTATAGCCGCTCGCGATACAGGCTTCAGTGGTTTCTACTCAACGGTCACGGCAATAATGAATGACCGTTATAATCTGGAGTTCACAGAAACTCAGATCAAAAATAAATGGGACAACATGAAGCGCTCTTTTCGCGATTGGGATAGACTGCTACGAACACCCGGCGGTGTATGGAATGCAGAGTTCGATTATCTGGACGGTCTAGATGATTTTTGGAGTACCAGCGGTGGCAGACCTTACAGACGGTTCAGGAGGAACTCGCCTTTGAAGTTCCGAAAGCAGGACATTATGTTCGAGGGTTATTTGCGGAAAGATACTTGTGCGTATCCGATATCTGCGGTTGCACCTCCTACTGCACCAGCACCTCCACCAGCGCCTGTGCCAGCTGCTTCTTTCTCCCCTGCCGATGCGGGTTTCTATACTGGTTGGATGGCTTCGGGCGATCCCCCTTCTGGTCAGCCATCTAGGCGCAGACAGGTACCGCGTGTAACGACCCGTATTCTACACATCATAGGATTGTAGAATATTTATTTCTTTCCCATGTGAAGTCGTATGGTCATGTAACTTTGGGAAACATTCATTAGAGTCATTTCCCATGTTCATGATTTTTGTCGATTTTTAAATGACCATTTTGCCCCTAGTTGGTACTGTTTTGGCCATAACTTTTGATTGGAAAGGAATTTTGACCTGAAACCACTTCCATTAGATTCGTTTGATGGTTTACCTTTCCGTAGAGTGGTCATAATAGCCAAACGGACTTACAGTTTGGGAGATATGGCTGAAATAAGGTTTGGAGGGTGAAAAACTGCTTAACCGGGCCAAATCGGGTGATTAGTGAGTAGGCCCATAACCCATTTCGGGATTAGGGTTATGGGGAGGCTGAAATGAGATAGAGGATCATTCCATTTCAGTTTTCTAGCCTCCACTTATCACCAAAGAACCCTAAAAATGGCCTCCAACCTCTAAATCACCTCCAAATCATCTTTTGGTCAAGGATTTGGCTTAGCAACCCCTAATCAAGGAAGATCTACACCAAATCAACATTGGAGCTGCTGTTTAGGATTGGGATTTGCATCAAATCAGAGATTTATTTCAGATCTTAGTTTATTTGTGGCTAAGGTGAGTGATTTGCATAGTTTTGCACTAATTATGGCTAATTAGGGGTGATTAGTGTTAATTAGCGAATTTAAACATGATAAAATTCGGGAAAAATGTTCATAAATTCTTAAATGATGTTTTAGACCTCTGATATGAATTTGGGTTAATTTGGTTAAGTTTTGTTAATCCTATCGTTAGTTTCACCTAAACATGCTTAGGGGGAGATATGAGATTTTGGGGTATGTTTGATCCATTTTAACCTATTATATTGATGTTTTGATGTTTGTGGTTGATTATGTATGTTGCTATGACTGTATGAAATGCTTTATGATTGATTTCAATAGTTAGAATGGTCGAAAACGTCATCGAATGGCGTAAACACTTGCTGGAACAGTTTCAGAAAACAGTGCAGGGTTCGGATCGGATCGGATATGGGGCTCGGATCGGATATGTTGAACTGTGCAAGGAATTCGATCGGACCGGAACCCAACACTTGGGAAAAATGGCAAAAAGGAAGGCCACGCTAGCTGAACTGGGATCGGATCGGATTAAGGAGGATGGATCGGAGCGGAAGCACGAAGATGGATCGGATCGGAGCACGTGGAGGATAAGGAAACGGATCGGAGCGGAGGCACGAGCTGGTGGAAAGATGGCACCCGACCCGACCCGAAGTAAAGCACCCGACCCGACCCAAGGAGAAACGCCCGACCCGAACCGATGGAGTGGCACTCGACCCGAACCGCACCAGAAGAAGACCCGACCCGACCCAATGGAGAACTCCCGACCCGAACCGATTGCTTGAGAAGGAACCCGACCCGACCCAGTATTTGACCAATAACCCGAGATGCAAAGGTAGTCCAATATGGGAAGTTAGAGTTCAGGATCCAGTTGGGAACCGATGAGTTCACTTCATGGTTGGACTTTGCTGCGGGACGTGTGCTAAGGAGTTGTCGACGTTCATAACTTCGATTCACCACTAAAAAGGAATGATGGGCTACTTATCAGTGCAGTAGGGTCATTATGACCTGAGGGGCAAGGTGATGGTAGCAAGACTACGTTATCAGTGCAGTAGAGTCATTGTGACTCGAGGGGAAAAGTGATGCGTAGTACGACTATGAGCCAGTGCAGTGGAGTTCTTGTGACTCCATGGGGCAGAGTGGACATAGTAAGGACTAGTAAGGCTATGAGCCAGTGCAATGGGGTTCTTGTGACTCCATGGGGCAAAGTGGACATAGTGAAGGATTTGTGGCTACGTTATCAGTGCAGTGAAGCCATTTATGACTTCATGGGGGTAAAGTGATCGTAGCAAGGTATGTTGGGTGATCGAAGTGGTGAATATCGTATGCTTTACGCACCGAGTGAGAGATGTGAGGATGGATGCTATGTTTGATTGTTTGCCATCCCTATGACATGCACACCTCCCCCACCTCCGTATCTTTACACTGTTTGATGTGGTACCTTAGGGTGTTGTACAGTATGTAGTGCTAACTCTTTGGTTGCAGGTCCAGGTTCAGGTATGTTTTAGTCTACCTGTTATTGTTCACTTTAGATGCTTATCGCTCATACCAGGCTTTATGTCTGACCCGGAGTTTTATGTCTCCTCTTATTACTCTGGGTGCTCACACGAGCAGACTAGAGACAGGTTAGCTGGTGATGCGCGAGTAGCTGATTCGGAGGCGGGCAGGAGGCTTCCACGTATGATATATATATATACACATTCTCCCTGTGTCGTTGGTGGTCGCTACTTGGGCATTAGTAGTGTACCTCCTTTATCTTACTTTTGCTTTGAGACAGTTTGAAAGTTGTAATAAGTTGTATTTTGGATTTCCGCTGCTATGATGTTTAGTTCTGATTTTCAGCTTATGCACTGTCTCTCCTGTTTTATGTCAAGTATGTTATTATTATATTTTGTTCAATGCGCTGTGAGACATTCTACAGGTTCTTTGTATGTTCATTTCCTTCTCACGACCCGTTCCGTGCTAACTGGACATGTGTACAGCGCACTTTTGGAGTAAATGTCGGTTGGTGCGGGGCGGGCCGTCACACTTGGTATTAGAGCACTAGGTTGCGTAGTTAACCTAGGGAAAGACACTAGGGAGAGTTAGTACGTATATGAGAGAGCGTATTTGTGATTACTTTGGTTTTCAAAAGTTATGTATATATATACTGTTAGTAGTATAAAGAATGAAGTCGCACTGCACTAGCACCACTATGGGGTCGTTAATCGTTTCCCTTTTTCAGATTGACGATGAGCCGAGACACGAGGGGTGCGGGTAGAGGGACCAACCAAGGGAATTCCACTGACATGAGGGCTATGTTTACTAACCTCATGAGAGACATGCTTAGAGAAGTGCAAGGGGCAGTTCCCAATCCCGGGGTTGGTGTTGGCCCAGTAGTGCAGGCGCCTAGGGTCGATTTCGCCAAGTTGTGCAAGGATTACACTAATCTTGGTGGGAAGCCGTTCCACGGGACGGAGTCGGCCACAGATGTTCAAGATTGGATGGATAGCTGTGATTGTATCTTTGATGACTTGGGTCTTGAGGATGCGATGAAGAGAAGGCTAGCGTCTCGTCAGCTGCAAGGGCGAGCGATGAATTGGTGGAATGCCATTAGAACAGCTACTCCAGAGGATCAGGTTACTTGGGATCAGTTCAAGGCTCGCTTTAGCGAGAAGTTCATTCCAGCTGCCCAGAAGTCAGTATTGTTTAAGAGGTTCTTGGAACTCAAGCAGAATGGAAGGGCAGTTTCTGACTATATTGCTGAGTTCGACACTTTGTCGAAGTATGGACTGTCTCTTATCGACACTCCTGAGAAGAAGAATGAGAAGTTTATTACTGGTTTGGATGGGTACTTGGGGGAAAGGCTTATCAACCACATCGATGAGACTTTTGAATCGATCGTGGGGAAAGCTTTGAGATCAGAGAGCCTTTACCCTAAGTCAAAGACTGAGGCTGCATCTGCAGAAGGGCCAAAGCCGCAAGCAGGCGGTGGAGGCAAGAATAACTCTCAGAATAAGAGGAAGCAGGACCAATCTAAGGGTGGCCAGAAAAAGAGCAAGAAGGATGTTGACTGCTTCAGCTGTGGAAAGAAGGGCCATTATGCTAAAGAATGTCGGGCCAAGCCAGTGGAAAGGAAGTGCTACAACTGTGGTCAAATGGGACATCAGAAGGATAAGTGTCTGCAACCTCTTAAGGAGAAGCAGATTGTGAAAGCATATGCTATTGATGTTGTTCCTTCTTCGTCGAATGCCCCAACTGCGGCGGAGAAAGGAAAGAATGTTGTTATTCAAGGTATGATTTCTATTTATGATGTACCAGTTCGAGTTTTGTTTGATACTGGGGCTTCCCGTTCCTTCATATCTAGTGACTTGGTAGATGGGTTGGGACTGGAACCCGAGATAGTCGATAGACCTTTGGTTGTGACGAACCCGATTGGTGGTTCGACTAGCCTTAGTATGATTTGCAGGAATTTGGTCTTATCGAGTCATGGATGTAAGTTTGTATGTGATTGCTTTGTTTTGGGCTCTACTGGGTATGGCATTATATTGGGAGCCGATTGGCTCCAAAGATACGGGGTGGTGGTAGACAGTGAGGGCTTTTTGGTGACAGTGAGGGCGGATGATGGGCGGAGGGTAGTGTTTAGTAGTCTACCTAATGATGGGGTTATGGCTAGTTTTGTAAATTCCCTCGACATCCCGCATGATGAGTTGTCAGATGTGCCCGTGGTTGGCCAGTATCCGGACGTCTTCGAGGAGGTGACCGGGCTTCCACCACACCGAGAGATTGAGTTCCGTATTGATTTAGTGAAAGATGCCAGACCTATAGTGATGCCACTTCGTCGTATGGCACCAAAGGAGCAGCGAGAGCTCGGGGTGCAAGTCAGCAATCTTTTGAAGAAGGGATTTATTAGAAGGAGTGTCTCCGAGTGGGGAGCACCAGTTGTGTTTGCCACTAAGGCAGATGGTTCCCTTCGTTTGTGTGTGGACTATCGCGAGTTTAATAAGGTGACGAGGAAGAATAAGTATCCTCTACCGCGGATAGATGATTTATTTGATCAACTGGAAGGAGCAAGAGTGTTCTCCCAGTTGGACCTCGCGACAGGATTTCATCAGCTCCGAGTAGCAGATGAGAGTGTTCCGAAAACGGCATTCAGGACGCCGTCTAGATTTTATGAGTGGTTGGTCATGCCATTTGGGTTGACCAATGCACCAGCCTACTTTGTGGATCTTATGAATCGAGTATTCAGAGATCAGTTGAATAAGTTTGTTCTTGTGTTCGAGGATGATATCCTTGTTTATTCAAGGACAGAGGAGGAACACAAGGGACACTTGAGGATAGTGATGGAGGTGTTGAGGAAACACCAATTGAAAGCGAAATTCTCTAAGTGTCATTTTTGGAGAAGGGAAGTAAGATTCTTGGGTCATGTTGTTTCAGAGAGTGGTATTGCCGTAGACCCTGCGAAGGTGGCTACGGTACAGGATTGGCCTACACCCAAGAATGCAACAGATGTAAGAAGTTTCTTGGGATTAGCTGGATATTATCGTAAGTTTATCCAGGACTTCTCCAAGATAGCAGCACCGTTGACTCAATTGACTAAGAAGAATCAGTCCTTCATCTGGGACGGAGTGTGTGAGGATGCCTTCAAGAGTCTAAAGGAGAGGTTGACGCGTGCGCTAGTGTTAGTCATTCCAAAAGGGAATGAAGAGATGACGGTATACACGGATGCTTGTGGTACCGGACTGGGTGCTGTATTGATGCAAGGAGGTAGGGTTGTAGCTTATGCTAGTCGACAGCTAAAGCTGCATGAGAAGAAGTATCCTACCCATGATTTGGAATTGGCAGCGATTGTATTTGCGCTGAAGATGTGGAGACACTATCTCTTGGGAGAAAGATTTGAGTTGTTTACCGATCATAAATCGTTGAAGTATCTCTTCTCTCAGAAGGATCTGAATCTCCGTCAGCAGAGATGGTTAGAGTTCTTGGCTTCGTATGATTTTGATATCGCATACACACCTGGGAAGGGTAATGCGGTAGTCAATGCCTTGAGTAGGAGACATGCCAGTTTAGGGGCAATGTTTCTTGACTGGAAGCAACTGGAGTACATCGCGGGGTTTGATTTCAGACCAAAGTGCAAATTGGATCCGGTTATGCTAGCTAGTTTGACGATCAGACCCACTTTGATAGAGCAGATTTGTTCCAGTCAGAGGGACGATCCGAATCTATTGGAAATCATCTCCAAGTTGAAGATGGGTATCGATGAGGAGATGAATGCGTATGGGCTTGATCGAGATAGATGGCTTCGGAAGAATGGAAGACTAGTTGTGCCCAACGTGAATGGTTTGAGAGATGAAGTGCTTAGAGAATGTCATCACTCAAAACTGGCTATACATCCCGGTGGTAATAAGATGTATCGAGACATGAGACAGACTTACTACTGGGAAGGGATGAAAAGAGACGTTGGGAAGTTTATATCCAAATGCATGAATTGCCAACTAGTTAAAGCTGAGCAAAAGAAGCCTAGTGGGTTGTTGCAACCATTAGAAATTCCCGAATGGAAATGGGAGCAAGTCTCGATGGATTTCATCGATGGTTTACCAAGGACTAGATCGGGACATGATAGCATTTGGGTAATTGTGGATCGATTGACTAAGAGCGCAAGATTTATACCAGTCAAATCGACCAGAACGGCAGCCAAGTTGGCAGAATTGTATATGAAGTGGGTAGTGAGATTTCATGGAGTACCCAAAAGCATTGTGAGTGACCGAGACCCGTTGTTCACTAGTGGGTTTTGGAAGAGCTTACAAGAGGCTCTAGGGTCAGGATTACATCTCAGTACCGCATATCATCCTCAGACCGACGGTAAGACGGAGAGGGTGAATCGTATATTGGAAGATCTCTTGAGAGCTTGTATATTGAATTTTGGTGGATCGTGGGATGACCATTTGCATCTAGTAGAGTTTGCATATAATAATAGCTACCAATCCAGTATCGGTATGGCTCCATATGAAGCTTTGTACGGAAGACCGTGCAACTCACCATCATGTTGGATAGAGACTGGCGAGAAGTTTGTGCTTGGACCAGATGTAGTGAGAGAAACTTCCGATAAGATCAAGATCATTCAGCAACGAATGAAAGCTGCCCAAGATAGGCAGAAGAGTTATGCTGATAAGAGGAGAAGAGACTTGAAATTCTCCATTGGTGACTTGGTGTTTGTCAAGATCTCTCCGTTGAAGAGCGTGATACGATTTAGCAGGAGAGGCAAATTAGCACCAAGATTTGTTGGCCCATTCCCTGTTCTTGAATTAGTCGGGAATTTGGCATATAGAGTTGGCTTACCAGAGAAAATGGCGGGAGTTCACAATGTATTTCATGTTTCCCAATTAAGGAAGTTCGTTCACGACTCAGATATGACTATTTCACCTGATCAGTTAGAGGACTTCGAAGTAGAACCCGAGGCGGTTGGGAACCGCAAGCCGATCCGTATTGTGGGGCACGATACGAAGCAACTTCGAAGGAAGGCGGTGAAGCTAGTCAAGGTTCAGTGGGGCGAGGACGAGAATGATTGTACTTGGGAGACAGAGGAGAGCATTAGGAAGGCATATCCAGAACTCTTTGCCTGGTAAGATTTACTTTGCGATTTAGTTATTCCGCATGCTAGGATAGACTTATTTTACTTGTTTTGCATGTTTGATGGTTGTTTTATGGTTGATAGGCATGCGGGACCTTTGTGTGTATTTGGATTAGGGAATTTCGGGGGCGAAATTTCTTAAGGGGGGGAGAGTGTAACGACCCGTATTCTACACATCATAGGATTGTAGAATATTTATTTCTTTCCCATGTGAAGTCGTATGGTCATGTAACTTTGGGAAACATCCATTAGAGTCATTTCCCATGTTCATGATTTTTGTCGATTTTTAAATGATCATTTTGCCCCTAGTTGGTACTGTTTTGGCCATAACTTTTGATTGGAAAGGAATTTTGACCTGAAACCACTTCCATTAGATTTGTTTGATGGTTTACCTTTCCTTAGAGTGGTCATAATAGCCAAACGGACTTACCGTTTGGGAGATATGGCTGAAATAAGGTTTGGAGGGTGAAAATCTGCTTAACCGGGCCAAATCGGGTGATTAGTGAGTAGGCCCATAACCCATTTCGGGATTAGGGTTATGAGGAGGCTGAAATGAGATAGAGGATCATTCCATTTCAGTTTTCTAGCCTCCACTTATCACCAAGGAACCCTAAAAATGGCCTCCAACCTCTAAATCACCTCCAAATCATCTTTTGGTCAAGGATTTGGCTTAGCAACCCCTAATCAAGGAAGATCTACACCAAATCAACATTGGAGCTGCTGTTTAGGATTGGGATTTGCATCAAATCAGAGATTTATTTCAGATCTTAGTTTATTTGTGGCTAAGGTGAGTGATTTGCATAGTTTTGCACTAATTATGGCTAATTAGGGGTGATTAGTGTTAATTAGCGAATTTAAACATGATAAAATTCGGGAAAAATGTTCATAAATTCTTAAATGATGTTTTAGACCTCTGATATGAATTTGGGTTAATTTGGTTAAGTTTTGTTAATCCTATCGTTAGTTTCACCTAAACATGCTTAGGGGGAGATATGGGATTTTGGGGTATGTTTGATCCATTTTAACCTATTATATTGATGTTTTGATGTTTGTGGTTGATTATGTATGTTGCTATGACTGTATGAAATGCTTTATGATTGATTTCAATAGTTAGAATGGTCGAAAACGTCGTCGAATGGCGTAAACACTTGCTGGAACAGTTTCAGAAAACAGTGCAGGGTTCGGATCGGATATGGGGCTCGGATCGGATATGTTGAACCGAGCAAGGAATTCGATCGGACCGGAACCCAACACTAGGGAAAAATGGCAAAAAGGAAGGCCACGCTAGCTGAACTGGGATCGGATCGGATTAAGGAGGACGGATCGGAGCGGAAGCACGAAGATGGACCAGATCGGAGCACGTGGAGGATAAGGAGACGAATCGGAGCGGAGGCACGAGCTGGTGGAAAGATGGCACCCGACCCGACCCGAAGTAAAGCACCCGACCCGACCCAAGGAGAAACGCCCGACCCGAACCGATGGAGTGGCACTCGACCCGAACCGCACCAGAAGAAGACCCGACCCGACCCAATGGAGAACTCCCGACCCGAACCGATTGCTTGAGAAGGAACCCGACCCAGTATTTGACCAATAACCTGAGATGCAAAGGTAGTCCAATATGGGAAGTTAGAGCTCAGGATCCAGTTGGGAACCGATGAGTTCACTTCATGGTTGGACTTTGCTGCGGGACGTGTGCTAAGGAGTTGTCGACGTTCATAACTTCGATTCACCACTAAAAAGGAATGATGGGCTACTTATCAGTGCAGTAGGGTCATTATGACCTGAGGGGCAAGGTGATGGTAGCAAGACTACGTTATCAGTGCAGTAGAGTCATTGTGACTCGAGGGGCAAAGTGATGCGTAGTACGACTATGAGCCAGTGCAGTGGAGTTCTTGTGACTCCATGGGGCAGAGTGGACATAGTAAGGACTAGTAAGGCTATGAGCCAGTGCAGTGGGGTTCTTGTGACTCCATGGGGCAAAGTGGACATAGCGAAGGATTTGTGGCTACGTTATCAGTGCAGTGAAGCTATTTATGATTTCATGGGGCAAAGTGATCGTAGCAAGGTATGTTAGGTGATCGAAGTGGTGAATATCGTATGCTTTACGCACCGAGTGAGAGATGTGAGGATGGATGCTATGTTTGATTGTTTGCCATCCCTATGACATGCACACCTCCCCCACCTCCGTATCTTTACACTGTTTGATGTGGTACCTTAGGGTGTTGTACAGTATGTAGTGCTAACTCTTTGGTTGCAGGTCCAGGTTCAGGTATGTTTTAGTCTACCTGTTATTGTTCACTTTAGATGCTTATCGCTCATACCAGGCTTTATGCCTGACCCAGAGTTTTATGTCTCCTCTTATTACTCTGGGTGCTCACACGAGCAGACTAGAGACAGGTTAGCTGGTGATGCGCGAGTAGCTGATTCGAAGGCGGGCAGGAGGCTTCCACGTATGATATATATATATATATATACACATTCTCCCTGTGTCGTTGGTGGTCGCTACTTGGGCATTAGTAGTGTACCTCCTTTATCTTACTTTTGCTTTGAGACAGTTTGAAAGTTGTAATAAGCTGTATTTTGGATTTCCACTGCTATGATGTTTAGTTCTGATTTTCAGCTTATGCACTGTCTCTCCTGTTTTATGTCAAGTATGTTATTATTATATTTTGTTCAATGCGCTGTGAGACATTCTACAGGTTCTTTGTATGTTCATTTCCTTCTCACGACCCGTTCCGTGCTAACCGGACATGTGTACAGCGCACTTTTGGAGTAAATGTCGGTTGGTGCGGGGCGGGCCGTCACACCGCGTGCCATCTCGTTTATGACCGACGATACGAGACAGCTTGCCCGGCGGTGCTTGGAGCTTCTTTAGAGATCGGGTACGCGTGTGGACCTTCGGGAGATTCTGACGATTTTCCGCAATGACGAGCGGAATGTGGATATTGTTCGGGAGCTTACCGATGAGGGCATATGTGGGTTTATTTCAGCTAAGTTGAGTCAGTTACCTCATCGTCGTTTATTTTAGATTTTCATGTACTTGTTTTAATTCCAGTACCGTTGTGTTCTTTATCTTTTATGAAAAATGTTGTCGTTTATTTTATGAAATATGTTGTCATTTTGTTTGATGCAATTAGAATTTAATTAAATCAAAACCATTAATTTAACAATTAAATACCACGCTCAAATACCCCGTTCGCAGCTAAAAACACATTCTCCGTTCGCTACAGTACCACGCTCAAATGCCACGCTCAAAAGCCATGCTCAAATACCCCGCTCGCGTTGGTTAAGAACGCACCCTTTCTCTGCCTCTTCTGAAATAATTAGGGTTCCCTTCCATACCCAGCTCCTCTTCTCACCTTCTTTATCTAATTCAGAAAAAAAATCTCTTTGTTCCTTTTCACTCTTCTTTTGTTATGTTTCTCTATTTGTATTGTTGGAAGGATGTGACCTTCAAGTTTAATGCTCAAAATTTGTTATGGACGGAAATTTGTTCACCTGTGCAACGATAGTTTTTGCTCATACTATTGCGATCGATGTGATTACGGTGATTAGTTTGCAATTTTGGTGGATCTATTCGATTTGTTATCAATTTCGATTTGGTTTGCTTCTTTTGCAAATTTTCACTGCCATTCTTCAACTATTCTTTGGCTTTCTTGTTGAATAGTTTTGGACGTTTGAATCAAATTATAAAGTGTACAACTATGATATTTCTTCATTTTTTTTTCTTCTTATTAATTATTATTTTGCTACTGTACTTTGTTATCTCGACATCGTTTTCAATGATCTAGGTTTATATACTATCATCTCTTTTGCGTTCTGTTTATGCTATTACTGTTTGAGTCATGTTGCATTCGAAATCACCGCGTTACTATCATCTTTATGCCTTTATTTTCATTGGACAGAAATGAAAAAAATGGGTCTCGGTTTATGTTCGTTTTCTTTTCTAATCGTTGCTGCAATGTGATATTCTATTACTGACTTTGTCTTTTCAATTATTTGGTTCATCTCGCCTATTATTCTGATTTTTGTTTTATGGATATTACGTCCTGTAGAAAGATATGTTTCAAGCTGGTTGGTTCTACAGACAATTGGTATGACATTCATCTAGGCCACATTATTTTACCTCTTCCGTCATTTTACGACAGTTTAAAGTTTACCTGACTATTTATTAATGGTTAGCTCCTAACATTTTGTATTTGCATCGACATATTTAAATTAATTACAAAACTCAAAATTTAAGTAATTTAGATAAATTTAATTACCCAATCAGGTAAATAGGCACAAGTGAGAAGTTAGAGAAAAATTTAGTTCCAGGGACAAGAAGTTTGCTTTTTAGGTTGAAGGACACTTTTTAGTGTAATCCATCTAGTTAATTTAAAAAATATTAGTTTTGTTCCTAGTAATTCAATTTAATTTGAATGGTAATTTAATTATTGTAATTTAAAACCATACAACTATTCGATTGTCAAAGCAAGCCAACGTACGAAATTCTGACATCATTTCGTTTGGATTAGTGATTAATCGCAATCTTCGATCAAAATATGCCATGTTTGAGTTGTTGATTTATGCAATAATATGTTATTTTCATTTTGTTTTATGATAGCATCCTCAATCAAATTTGGGATTTTGGACTTGTTGCCAACTCTAAATTGGAGGTATTTGATTTGTATCACCTAGTTTGGAGTCGTGATTTGGGCTCAATCGTAATTCCTTTTGATCACAAATGATTTTTGATATACTAAGATATCTTGGAAATTTTTTGGTCCAAAGCGATTGCTTCTCTCGCTTTGCCTTAGGGTTAGATTCGGAAAACAAATGCAAACATGAGATTCTTCTTTCATGTTTGAAATGCATACTGCAGCAAAAAATATAGTCTACGAAGTAAAATTTCTACATATATTGTTTTAAGGGAAAAACACATTTCGCTGTGTACATATACCTTCATGCAGCAAAATGCAGCTATGCTGGCATAGTTAATAGCAATTGAATTCATGTTAATTTCACTACACCAAAATAGGTAATTCCCAACGAGTATAACCATCACAAATAATTTCAGCAATGTTTATTAGTGTTGCTATAGGGGCGTGGCAATTTACTCCAATGCATATAAGCGTTGGTAGTTTTTCTTTTGCAATGCTTATAAGCGTTGGTAGATTTTGTTTGCCAACGCTTATAAGTGTTGGAAGATTTTTGTTTACAACGCTTATACATGTTGCAATATTTTTGTTTGCAATGCTTATACATGTTACAAGATTTTAATTCACAACAAATGTAAATGTTAATAGTAACAAAAATATGTATTACTAATTCCCATATTCTAATATTGATAGTCAATTTATAACCAACTTGATTATAATACAGACGATATTTAATATTAATCCAAAACTAATATTATTCTCAATTTAAAAAGTATAATTCAATGCATACCAATAGACAACATTCATAATCTAGTAACGACATAAAATATTAGTTAACAACAGATAAGTACAATACATAATTAAATTGCTAAATTCAATACATCATTAGGTTGCCAAATTCAATACATAATTGAAATTTTACAAATACCGAATATCAAATTCCAGCCATCCAATTTCAAATTTTCTTCCGCAGCTTCTAAAAGTGCCTGCATTAATTGAATATCACATTAAATTGAAAATTTCATTTTCTTATTAATAACCAAAAAACATGAGTGTGCATCACGTATAAAAAAACATTAAACTGTAGAATCATTAAAACAAAACCATTACGTTCAACCGAATGACTCAGTAAAACTGAGCCGTTTGGCTCAGTTTTGCTGAATGGAACGGCCTAGTAAAACTGAGCCTAAGGCTAAGTAAAAGTTATGCAGATCAAATATGTAAATTGCTTTTAATAAGCAAACCATTGAAACCCTAGCTGTTAGATTTTAAGAAACACCTGAGACACAGATGCTAAAATTATTTTCATTCCAAGCAATTCTAAACAATATGCTACCAGTTGGTGAAGTTATATAAATATCGGTTTGACTACAAATTAGATAGGAAAGTGTAATTGTAAGAAGAGAAACTTGCCAGGAACACAACCCAGGTTGGAGGAGACTTTTTATTTGAAGCATTACGATGTAAAAGCTTCAACTTTCGCAGAACATGACATGTTTGGAAAACAATTGCTATGTTTGACAGAGAATGAAATGTCTATTTCTATAAGTCAAGCATTGTTTGACCTTCTGAAATCATGATCCAAAAGATATAGCATAAAAGTCACTAGAACTGAAACATGAAGCTTTGGTTCCTCACTAGCACGAAAATAGTTACTAAGACCGAGCCTACCATTAATCCCATTAGTAAGTTGTGTATCACTCCAACTATTCCATTGAGTTTGACTACTTAGGTTATTTAGGTTATGTGCAGGCTGCTGCTGGGAAACATGAGAAATAAGCGATGGATCTTGTTTATGCAATGAGCATCTAGAATTTATATAAGCATCATCAATATGCATGAACCTTTTGTCAAATTGATTCAGATTTCTTGAAGCATGATTAGAAATAGAATGTTGCATCAGTAACCATCTTTTTCCATCAATATCTGTTGTGTTAACATGTAGAATGAAAGTGGGCGATCTGGAAGTCAATCCGTTCACATTATACAATTCCAGTGGCATCCTTCTTTTGCCAACAACAAGAATATCCGGATGTATAAGTTCCACATCAGAAGCAGTCTTTGTTAGAAGAACTTGGAATTGATTTTGTAGATAACTATTAAGTAACAGAGGGTCTGCAAGCAGGCGTAAATAATATATAAACTATTTAGAAATCCAGGCAGACAAAATATCACATTTGATTGGATATTTACTACTCTTTAACTTGTAAGGAATTCCAGTACACTTTCATTGCGAAAAGACCAAAAAGGAACGAATATTCTTTCTGCAAACATTATACACTTTAAAAGGATCCCAAAGAATTCTGTTAATATTTAAGTTGTTTCTGCAAACATTACACATTTAAATGAACCTCAAAGAATACGTCGAGAATAAAAACATTAATGACCATAAGTGATACGACCAGCAACAATAGGCAAGCTAAGCAGAACTTGACTAGCAGTGGAAGAAAATAAATGAATTTCAAAAGTACTTACATCAAAAAACTTGGAACAAATTTCATCGTTTATCCCCTTAGCAAATTGGCTCAGATAATATATGCCAGCATTGGTTACATCCTTCCAAATAAAACAAAACATTAAAATCAACATTAGGCACATGTTGCATGTTGCATGCATCTACTTTCAACAGTTGTTGATGAAGACAGACCTCTTTGCCTTCAATAAGTTCGACTTTCCCTTCCTGATTAGAAATGTGATAACCACATTACATTAAGTCATATGACCACCCATGTAAATTTAGTTCATACACAAACCATGTAAGCTTTATTATTTGAGCATGTAAATTTAGTTCATACACAAACCATGTATATTTAGTCAAAACAAAATATTTCATGACACGATTAAATAGATTTATTATTATTATTATTTGTTTGCAACAAACCTCGTCTTTTATATGTTTGCAACAAAATATTTTCTCTATTAGTTTTAAATGACATTGAATTTTATAATTACCTCAGCATGGATCATCAATTTGGTCAAACCTAAACTTATATTATGTTTTTCTCATGGATTCAAAGTATCCACCAGCATTTAGTTTTTCTTCCTTTGAAGTTTGAGTGAACGCCTAATTTGGTTCAAGATAGGGCATGAGTTTGGTTAAGGAAAACAATGAAAAGGGAGAAGGAAAAGGATTTTCATTAGTTTTTTAAATTAATCTGAGGGGGTTTTCATTCCACTTGTTAGGCTAGCAAAATTAAAATTGGTTCAAAATAGTATATTAAAAAACTTACACGAAACAATAGTAAGCAAACTTAGTTAATGATTTGTATAGGGCTAGAAACGAATTTATGTTAATAATATAGTAAGTAAAGTTTTCATGAACTTCATGTAAATTTGTTCACACTTAATTATTTATTGAGTATGAAGAAAAACTGGAATATTAAATAGAAACACATAAACTACAATAGTAAACCTTGGTCAATTTTTTCTTCTTCTTCTTCTCATTCTTAGAGGTTATGAAAGAGACTAGGAGCCAAAAAGAGTTTTCACAAATACTTGTCTTTCTTTCTTCAGATATGGTTACTATGTTTAAAATCTCGATATTTCCTATTAAAATGGTCACATTGCGAAACAACTATGTGCTAGTCTACTTATAAAAATATGTTTCCATCTATTTAAAACAGTATTTCATCAAATTCTCTAGTAATAAATACCAGACGGAGTTTATACTAAGAAACATCAGCCTTCTACTACAAATCTCTAGCTTCTAAGGTTGAAGTTAAATTCAGATGCACAAGAAACCTAGCTGCCACTTCCACAGCAAATTCGTATATGCCAAAGACACAATCAATGGGATTTCTTAGTACAGTCACAACTGAAGTTCTATCAACTGGAAGTTTTGACATCAAACTATAGTCATCATGTATAACCAATAATCTGCAATTTGATTTCCTACCATAATAAAATTGAGTAAGCAATGGTGATTTTTTTCACTAGAAAAATTCAATTAAATACCATGTTACAGTCATAAAAATAAACTCCATCCAAGGTTATATTCAAGAACCAAGTCAAAATGAGTTCACCGGATATGTTAATCGAAGAAATATAAAGGACAATATCTAAACAAAGTAAAGATGGTGTTTAATACGTCTCAAACGCATGTCAAACTCTTAGGTTTGGTATCCTATTCATACAAGAAAATTTGTTCCAACATCCTAAAAAGTATTAAAAGGAGGGATTAATAGAAAGAACCTGGGGTTAAAACGTAATTTGTCATAGGACCGAGGGCATTCTTGATCAGCAGTATAGAATTTCTTCAGAAAACTGTTAATGATAAAATGAATCAGTTACCTCTTTAAAACATGCCATGGCAAGCAATGTAAACAAGAAATTGGGTGAACATACCAGTAGAAGTAAGTTTGTCCCCTTCTTCTGGGGATATGTATGAAAAATAATAAATCCTTCAAACTAAATTTATCTTCCATTAGCTTTTGAGCTTTTTACCCAGTTCCTGACTATGATTTCAGATTTGTTTTGATCACTGGAAGATTGTCCACCTAATTTTGTTGCTACAAACCAAAAAAGCAACTTAAATTTAGTTATCATATACGAGTATCCAAGGATAAAATCTCTTAGCTCTAGCCCAAACAATCAAGGGCTAAGCTTTGAATAGTGAAAGGACACCAAAATGTTTGCTTTTAGGATTTATAGTTACTAAATATCTTCAAAATCATCATTTTATTGTTAATTTCTGGTCTGGTAAATAATATTTTGAGTATCATCATAATTTTTTTCATACTTTTAAGTGGCAAGAAGAAGGATGCATTTTTCATCTCTCTACTTGGACAACAAAAATAAAATAGACCACCATTCAAAGAATACTGTTTTTCTAATAACGTCATATGCATAAAATTATATCAAAAATAACAGTTTGGTAGAAATACATATGTATAATAATTACAAAAACAAATAGGAAACATTAGCTAATAATTTGTAAATACAAGCCCTAAAGTAGTGATCTTCTATTCTGAAACTCCTTAGAAGGAGATTTGAATAGTAATTTCTAAGTAGTTTTAAATAGCAATGTATTTGTTGAAGTGTTTGGACCTAATTTGACATTTAATAGAAACATTTAGTCCAAATTGCCTACAAAATTGATTATATGTCCAACAGAACAATTATTTGCTCTTGAATTTCTAATTATTAGCTACTTTTGCGACCTGATAACAAGAAGTTTACCAACATCAAAATCACAATAAGTTACTTGCAGCTAGTTTGACTACGGGAGTTGTCAAACATGTTTTAAAATGTTTTGACATGAAATTCATCCATTACAAACTATGATAAACGAATAATAAGCCTGGGTTCAGATTTAAAAAAAATAAACCTAACTCTAGCTCAACAAATTGTTCACTCATTCGCTATCGGCTATTTTATAATTTCCCATCCGATTTGAGTACTACAAATCATGTTTGGGTTTTCGAAAATTTTGAACTTTTCACTTATTAGAATAAATAAAATGCATACAGACAAATTTGAAGCAATATTAGAATGTATATTACCTACTGGAGAAGGAGGCAAAGTACGAGGAAAGTTCAAAGAACTAAAACAGAATATCCAAAGTTAATGAAATGGAAGCGAAATTTCAAAATTTTGTGCTAATGGACGAAATAATGGCAATTTTTACCCCCGAATGAATTATGATCACCATTAATCATGCATATAGAGATAAGCATTCATATTGTGTAATCTTGATATTTTAAAATCGATTTACAATAACGAAAATGATCAAGTTATATGTCAATCTATGTAACAACCTGCATTCTACGCATCGAAGGATCGTAGAATATTTTTTTTCTTTCACATACGAAGTCGTATGGGCATGTAAACTACTGGGTCATTTCTCATGTTCATGATCTTTCTCGATTTTTAAATGACCATTTTGCCCCTAGCTAATCTTTTTTTGGCCATAACTTTTGATTGAAAAGGAGTTTTGACCTGAAACCACTTCCATTAGATCTGGATGATGGTTTACCTTTCCGTAGAGTGGTCATATGTGAAAAACGGACTTACTGTTTGGGAGATATGGCTGAAATAGGTTTAGAAGAAGAAAAACTGCTTAACTGGGCCTAATTAGGGTGATTAGCAAGAGGGCTCATAACCCATTTCAAGATTAGAGTTATGGGGAGGCTGAGAACAGTAGGAGAACGATCTAATTTCGTTTACTCAGCCGCCTAAAATATTTCCCTAACCCTAACAATGGCCTCTAACATCTAGAATCTCCTTTAATCACTTTCTAATCAAGTATTAGCCTAATCTACTCAAATCAAAGGGAAATAGCACCAAGGCAAGGTTAGAACTGTTGTGTTGTCTTGGGAGCAGCGCCAAATCGGAGGATAGTTTAGTTTTGAAAGTTCAAAGGTGAGTGATTTGCATAGTTCCTCACTAATTATGGTTAATTAAGGGTAATTAGTGTTAATTAGCGAATTCAAACATGATTAAATTCTGGAAAAATATTCATAAATTTTGAAATATTGTTTTAGGCCTCTGTTAGAAAATTTGGTTAAGTTTTACTAATCCAATCATTAGTCTTGCTTAAACATGATTAAAGGAAAATATGGGTTTTTGGCTATGTTTGATCCGTTTTAACATATCAAATTGTCGTTTTGGTGTTTATGGTTAGTCCTCTATGTTTCTATGACTGTTTGGAATGATTTGTGATTGTTTAGAAAAGTTAGATTGGTTGAAAACGCCGTCGAATGGCGTAAACAAGTCATTGGAAAAGTTGCAGAAAATATGCAGGAACCGGATCGGATTGTCCCTGCCCCCTCCGATCCGAACCGCTCGCACTTGAGGCTCCACAACCCGACCCGAGCATGGTGGCACGACCTGAAAAGAGCACCCGATCCGAACCGCGCCACTCGATCTGAACCACGCCACTCGACCCGAACCGATTTACCATGGATGGACTCGAGAGGCTCGACCCGATCCGGAGTGCTTGGGAAAGAGAACCGAACCGCTTGCCTGGAGTCACGATCTGATACTCTGGAGATGACCCGAACCGAAGTAGGAGCCATGATTCGACTCGTATGGGGTATTCCGATCCGAACCGAGATGCTTGGGTTTGAGGCGTAAACCACGATCCGAACTGGAAGTAGGAGTTGAAGTGAAGAACAGGAACCGAACCGATCCGGAGAAGACCAAAACCCGAGATGCAAAGGTAGTCCAAATGGGAAGTTTGTACCCAGGATCCAGTTGGGAACCAACGGGACAACTTCATGAGTTGGGCTTTGCTGCGGGACGTGTGTAAAGGGGTTATCAACGTCCATAGCTTTGATTCACCACCGAGACGGATGTTAGGCTACGTATCAGTGCAGTGGGGTAGTTATTACTCCATGGGGCAGAGTGATCGTAGCATGACTATGAGCCAGTGCAGTGAAGTTGTTATGACTTCATGGGGCAGAATGGACATAGCAAGGACTAGTGGCTATGGATCAGTGCAGTGGTGTCATTATGACTCCATGGGGCAGAGTGATCATAGCAAGGAATGGGTGGTCAGAGCGGTGGATATCGTATGCTTTACGCACTGAGTGAGAGATGTGAGGATGGTTGCTATGCTTGTTTGTTTGTTATCACTATGAAATGCACACCCCCTCCCCCGTATTCTTACACCATATGTTGTGGCACCTTAGAGTATTGTACAGTATGTAGTGCTAACTCTTTGGTTGCAGGTCCAGGTTCAGATATGGTTTAGTATACCTGTTATTGTTCAGTTTTGATGCTTGTCGCTCATACCAGACTTTAGTCTGACCCAGAGTTTTATGTCTCATCTTATTACTCTGGGTGCTCTTAAACAGGCAGACTAGAGACAGGTTAGGTGATATGCACGAGTAGCTGTACCGAAGACGAGCAGGAGGCTCTCACGTATGATATATATATATATTCTTCCTGTGTCGATGCTGGTCACTACTTTGGGCATTAGTAGTGTACCTCCCTTATTTGCTTTAGAGACAGTTTTCAAAAGTTGTAATAATAATGATGATGTGGAACATAAGCTGTATTTGGATTTTCTATTGCTATGATGTTTAGTTTTCAGCTTATGCACTGTCTCGCTTGTTTTATGTCAAAGTATGTTATTATTATATTTTATTCCACGCGCTGTGAGACATTCTACAGGTTCCTTGTTAGTTCAATTTCCTTTCCTTTCCTTTCTTGGGCGATCGTCCCGTGCTGGTTGGACATTAGCACAACACACTTTCATTGAAATGTCGGCTGGTGCGGGGAGGGCCGTCACACTTGGTATCAGAGCTCTAGGTTGCGTAGTTAACCTAGGGAAAGACACCAGGGAGAGATAATACGTATATGAGAGCGCATATTTGTGATTATTTTGGTTTTCAAAAGCTATATATATACAATTAGTATAGCTAAGGATGAAGTCGCACTGCACTGACACCAGAAACAGGATGTTAATCGTTTCCGTTTACAGATTGAATGATGAGCCGATATACGAGGGGTGCTGGTAGAGGAGCCAGCTATCGGAATGCTCCTGACATGAGGGCTATGTTTACTGACTTCATAAGAGAGATGCTTAGAAATGTGCAAGAAGCAGCTCCCAATGCTGGAAATGGTGGTGCAGAGGTGCAGGCGCCTAGAGCCGATTTCGCCAAGCTTTGCAAGGATTACACTAGTCTTGGTGGAAAGCCGTTCCACGGAACGGAATCGGCTACAGAAGTTCAGGATTAGTTGGATAGCTGTGAGAGCATCTTCGAAGACTTTGGTATCGAGGATGCGATGAAAAGAAAGCTAGCGTCCCGTCAGTTGCAAGGACGTGCAATGAATTGGTGGAACGCTATTAAGGCAGCTACTTCAGAGGATCAAGTTACATGGGATCAGTTTAAGGCCCGATTCAGTGAAAAATTTATCCCAGCTGCCCAGAAGTCAGAGTTGTTTAGGAAATTTCTGGAGCTTATGCAGAATGGTAGGGCGGTCACGGAGTACATTGCAGAATTCGATACTTTATCGAAGTATGGATTATCCCTCATTGACACTCCCAAGAAGAAGAATGAGAATTTTATAATAGGCTTGGATCAGTACTTGGGGGAAAGGCTTATTAACCACATCGATGAGACATTTGAATCGATTGTGGGGAAAGCATTGAGGTCAGAGAGTCTTTACCCTAAGTCGAAGACTGAGGTTGCATCTGCAGAGGAGCCAAAGCCGCAAGCAAGCAGTCTAGGCAAGAATGGTTCTCAGAGTAAGAGAAAGCAGAATCAGACCAAGGATGGCCAGAAGAAAAAGAATAAGAAAGATGTTGAGTGCTTCAGCTATGGTAAGAAGGGCCACTATGCCAAAGAATGTTGGGCCAAGCCAGCGGATAGGAAGTGCTTCAACTATGGCCAAGTGGGACATCACAAGGACAAGTGTCCGCAACCCCCTAAGGAAAAGCAGATTGTGAAAGCATATGCTATCAATGTTGTTCTTTCTTCGTCAAATGCCCCAACCGCGGCGGAGAAAGGAAAGAATGTTGTTATTCAAGGTATGCTTTCTGTTTATGATGTTCTTGTTCGGGTATTGTTTGATATCGGAGCTTCCCGTTCCTTCATATCTAGTGACCTGGTAGATAGGTGTAACAATCCGAAAATCTGGGCTAGTTTAAAATTTTTATTTTGGCAATTTTAGCGAATTTATTATATTTAAAATAGATTATTTTAAATAAAAACGACGAGAAATTTATTTTGAATATAATTCAAACGTATATAGTTATATAGTTCGTCGTTAGAATATAAATAATTATATATAATTATAAAAGGGATTGGAAATGGCGCGGTAGTTCGATAATTCGATTTCAAACTTCAATTGAATGTACCGGGTGCAAAACAATCCGGATTTTAGTGAAACCAAAAACATTAGGATCTAATTGATAATATCTTTCCAGCGAATTCGACCAATCGAAATTTCATAGCGGGAATCAAAAGATATGTCCAGTTGAAAATTCTGAATAGTCGCTATGGAATTCAGGCCCTTAAAAATGGACATTTTGCAAACGACCTCGGATTTCGACGAAACCAGTTTTGTTGGATCCGTGATGTTAAATTATTGCTAGATTCCAAATTTCATAATTTTTCGAATCAATATGCGAGCGTGGCAAAGGAAAACGTGTTTGACCAGTTTCAATTGATTTTAATCGACTGGGAATTGGCCATTTTTCAAACGGTCTCAGAATTCGACGAAACTAGTTTTGTTAGGACCGTATCGTCAATACGAAGCTAGAAAATATTTTTCTGGAATTTTTAAAGTTCGTATGCGACCCCGGTAATTTGAAATGTACGTTTAAAATTCAAAATAATGATTTAAATGTAAATTCAACGGAAACTGATCGTAACGATCAAATTAGCTTACGAAACATGTCCCATTGTGTTCGGAACGGGGGTAAAACGCTATGGACGACAGGCGGTGGGCTTCGTTTCAAGGTCGTATGAAAAAGTCAACTTTTTGAAAATTAAATAAATAAAAAAAAACCCTCTTCCCTTTTATACGCTGGCCCCCCACTCTTCTTCTTTCATAATCGATTTTCTATAGAAAAAAAAAAGAAGGGCGACGAACGATCGTCGATGCCGCCCTGGTGGCGTCGCATCACCGCAGCCCCCCCCCCCCCCATCGGAACCCCGCCTCCTCACGCCACCCGCCTCCGTACCCCTCGCCGAACACCCCCCCAACCCTAGCGCCCATCGCCGAACACCACCCCCCCTCGATTCAGCGCCGCTCCACCCCACCGAAGCCACCTCCGACGAACCCTGCAGGCGCCCCCCTGGATCCAAGACCGACGCCCAAAAACCCCGACCCCCTGCGAAAAAAAAGGTAATAGCATTGATTTTATTCAGTTTTTAATTCGAATTTAATTCTTTTTATTTCCCGTTTTTATCTCTATAAATGCTGGAAAAAAAACTGATTTTTCTAAGTTATTAACTATAGTATAAAACGGTGATTTTATATGTATATATATAGCGGTAAAGGCAGTGATCTTTATTTTTAAATCAGTAAAGATAGGATTTTTAAATCAGTAAAGATAGGATTTTTAAATCGGTAAAGATAGGATTTTTAAATCAGTAAAGATAGGATTTTTTAAAAACGGCAAAGGTAGAATTTTTAACACGGTAAAGCTTTGATTTTTGTCGAAGTAAAAATATGATTTTTATATTTTTAAAGTATTAAAAATATAGTCTTTACTATATAGAAGAAATAAAAATATGATTTTTATATTTTTAAAGTATTAAAAATATAGTTTTTACTATCTAGAAGATGTAAAAATATGATTTTTGGTTAGGTAGAGAATTAAAAATATAATTTTTACATGATAGGAATATTAAAAATAGCATCTTTATATGTGTAGAAAAATAAAAATTTGATTTTTATAATGAAGTGAAATATAATTTTTCTATAGAAAGAGTGAAAAAAATAGGGAGAAATCTTTATTTTTATAAAGGCGAAATCTATACTTTTATAAAGGCGAAATCTATATTTTTATAAGGGCGAAATCTATATTTTTGAAATGGAATTTTTATCTATATGAATAGTATAATAAAAAATTCAATTTTTACATATGTAGAGAATACGGGCAACGAAGGTGATAAAAATGCGATAACGACGAAGATTTCTATCAAAGAAGAGTCAAGATGATTGGATAGCTATCGGTGAGAATTTCTCACCTTTCACTTTCTTTTCTCTAGTTATATATATATACTAGGATGCAGACGGTGCTTAGTAGCACCCGACACAATCGTCCACAGACCATGGACTTGTTTGTTTGGTTGCATAGATTAGTTAGATGATTTGATTTGGAATTGAATTGAAAACGATTTCGAAATGAATTGAATTGAAAACGATTTCGAAATGAATTGAATTGAAAACGATTTCAAAATGAATTGAATTGAAAACGATTTCGAAATGAATTGAATTGAAAACGATTTCGAAATGAATTGAATTGAAAACGATTTCGAAATGAATTGAATTGAAAACGATTTCGAAATGAATTGAATTGAAAACGATTTCGAAATGAATTGAATTGAAAACGATTTCGAAATGAATTGAATTGAAAACGATTTCGAAATGAATTGAATTGAAAACGATTTCGAAATGAATTGAATTGAAAACGATTTCGAAATGAATTGAATTGAAAACGATTTCGAAATGAATTGAATTGAAAACGATTTCGAAATGAATTGAATTGAAAACGATTTCGAAATGAATTGAATTGAAAACGATTTCGAAATGAATTGAATTGAAAACGATTTCGAAATGAATTGAATTGAAAACGATTTCGAAATGAATTGAATTGAAAACGATTTCGAAATGAATTGAATTGAAAACGATTTCGAAATGAATTGAATTGAAAACGAATTCAAATTGAATTAAAAGCGAATTGAAATGAATTCAAATTGAATTGAAATTTGAATTGAATAGAAATGAATTTTAAAACGAATTTATAAAGAAGAATTCAATTTTGATTTGAATTGAAATGGAAGTTGAAATTTGCTTTTGAAACGAATTTAAAACTATTTATATAATTCGTTTTAAATAGAAATCGACGAAATATATATTATATATATTATATATATAATATAATGGCCTGAATAGAACGCACCGCGCCGCGGCAGTTCGTGAATTTCGACTATTTATTTCAAACGGTCTGGGTCGGTTTAGCGACTTGTTCGGACCGAGCGAAATTCCTTCTCGTCACAATAGGTTGGGATTGAAGCCCGAGATTGTCGATAGACCTTTTGTAGTGACGAACCCGATTGGTGGTTCAAGTAGCCTTAGCATGATTTGTCGTAATGTGGTCTTATTGAGTCATGGATGCATATTTGTTTGTGATTGCTTTGTTTTGGGCTTTACTGGGTTTGACATTATTTTGGGAGTTGATTGACTACAAAGATACGGGGTGGTGGTAGACTGTGAGGGCTTTTTGGTGACGGTTAGAGCGGATGATGGGTGGAGGGTAGTGTTTGGTGGTCTACCTAGTAATGGGGTAATGGCTAGTTTTCTAAATTCCCTCGACATCGCGCATGATGAGTTGTCAGATGTGCCCGTGGCTGGCCAGTATCCGGACGTCTTCGAGGAAGCGACCAGACTTCCACCACACCGAGAGATTGAGTTCCGTATAGATTAAGTGAAAGATGCCAGACCTATAGTGATGCCACTTCGTTGTATGGCGCCAAGGGAGCAGCGGGAGCTCGGGGTGCAAGTAAGCGATCTTTTGAAGAAGGGATTTATCAGAAGAAGTGTTTCCGAGTGGGGAGCACCAGTTGTGTTTGCTACCAAGGCAGATGGTTCGCTTCGATTGTGTGTGGACTACCGCGAGTTGAATATGGTGACAAGAAAGAACAAGTATCCTCTACCGCGGATAGATGATTTGTTTGATCAGTTGAGTGGCGCGAGAGTGTGTTCGCTCAGTTAGATCTCGCGACAGGTTTTCATCAGCTTAGAGTGGAAGCTGAGAGTATAGCTAAAATGGTCTTTCGAACACCATCTAGATTCTACGAGTGGTTGGTCATGCTATTCGGGTTGACCAATGCACCAGCGTATTTTGTGGATCTTATGAATAGTGTATTCAGAGATCAGTTGAATAAGTTTGTTCTTGTGTTCATGGACGATATACTTGTTTATTCGAGGACAGAGGAAGAACACAAGGAACACTTAAGGATTGTGATGGAGGTGAATTGAAAGCAAAGTTTTCTAAGTGTCACTTCTGGAGAAGGGAAGTGAGATCCTTGGGCCATGTCGTTTAAGAGAATGGTATTGCCATGGACCCTGCGAAGGTGGCTACGGTACAAGATTGGTCTACGCCCAAGAATGCAACAGACATAAGAAGTTTCTTGGGGTTAGCTGGATATTATCGTAAGTTTATCCAAGACTTCTCCAAGATAGCAGCACCGTTGACTCAGTTGACTAAGAAGAATCAAGCTTTCGTCTGGGACGAAAAGTGCAAGTATGCATTCAAGAGTCTACAGGAAAAGTTGACATGGGCACCAGTGTTAGTCATTCTAAGGGGAATGAAGAGATGACAGTATATACAGATGCATGTGGCACAGGACTAGGTGCTGTACTGATGCAAGGAGGTAGGGTTGTAGCTTATGCAAGTCGGCAATTGAAACCGCACGAGAAGAGATACCCTACCCATGATTTGGAATTAGCAGTGATCGTATTCACGTTGAAGATGTGGAGGCATTATCTCTTGGGAGAAAGATTCGAGTTGTTTACTGATCATAAGTCACTAAAGTATATTTTCTCTCAAAAGGATCTAAATCTCCGACAACAAAGATGGTTAGAATTCTTGGCTTCCTACGATTTCGATATCGCATACATACCAGGAAAGGGCAATGCGGTAGCTGATGCATTAAGTAGAAGACATGCCAGTTTAGGGGCTATGTTTCTAGAATGGAAGCAACTGGAGTACATCGCTGGGTATGATTTCAGACCAAAGTGCGAATTGGATCCAGAAATGTTAGCAAGTTTGACGATCAGACCTACTTTGATTGAGCGGATTGGTTCCAGTCATAAGAACGATCCTAACTTATTGGAAGTCATCTCCAAGTTAGAGATGGGTATCGATGAGGAGATGAACAAGTATGGGCTTAATCGAGATGGATGGCTTAGAAAGAATGGAAGACTAGATGTACCCAATGTCAATGGATTGAGAGACGAAGTGCTTAGAGAATGTCATCACTCAAAACTAATTATACACCCCGGTGGTAACAAAATGTATCGAGACATGAAGCAGACCTACTACTGGGAAGGGATGAAAAGAGACGTTGGGAAGTTTATATCCAAGTGCATGAATTGCCAGCTAGTTAAAACTGAGGAAAAGAAGCCTAGTGGTTTGTTGCAACCATTAGAAGTTCCAGAATGGAAATGAGAACAAGTCTCAATGGATTTCATTGATGGGTTACCAAGAACTAGATCGGGCCATGATAGCATTTGGGTGATTGTGGACCGATTGACTAAGAGTGCAAGGTTTATACCCATCAAGTCGAATAGAACGGCAGCTAAGTTAGCGGAACTATATGTGAAGTGGGTAGTGAGGTTTCATGGAATACCCAAAGGCATTGTGAGTGACCGAGATCCGTTGTTCACTAGTGGATTTTGGAAGAGCTTACAAGAGGCGTTAGGATCAGAATTACATCTCAGTACCGCGTATCATCCTCAAACTGACGGACAGACAGAGAGGGTGAACCGAGTGTTAGAAGATCTTTTGCTTGCTTGTGTATTGGATTTTGGTGGATCATGGGATGACCATATACATCTAGTAGAGTTTGCCTATAATAATTGTTATCAATCCAGTATTGGTATGGCGCCATTTGAAGCTTTGTACGGAAGACCGTGCAACTCACCATCATGTTGGTTAGAAACTGGTGAGAAATTTGTGCTTGGACCAGATGTGATAAGAGAAACTTCAGACAAGATTAAGATTATCCAACAGAGATGAAGGCTGCTCAAGATAGACAGAAGAGTTATGCTGATAAGAGGAGAAGATATTTAACGTTCTCCATTGGCGACTTGGTGTTTGTCAAGATTTCTCCGTTAAAGAGCGTGATACGATTTGGCAGAAGAGGCAAGTTAACACCAAGATTCGTTGGTCCATTCCCAGTTCTTGAGCAAATTGGGAATTCGGCATATAAAGTTGAATTACCAGAGAAGATGGCAGGAGTTCATAACGTATTTCATGTTTCCCAGTTAAGGAAATTCGTGCACGACCCCGATATGACTATTTCACCTGATCAGGTTGATGATATCGAGGTTGAACCCAAGGTGGTTCGGAACCGCAGGCCTATGCGCATTGTTGGGAACGATACGAAGCAACTTCGAAGGAAAGCGGTGAATCTAGTCAAAGTTCAGTGGGGCGAGAATGAGAATGACTGTACTTGGGAGACAGAGGAGAGCATTAGGAAGACGTATCCAGAACTCTTCACCTGGTAAGATTTCAGTTTCGATTTAGTCTTTCCGCATGCTAGGATAGGTTTGTTTTATTTGTTTTTCATGTTTTATTTTTGTATATGGCTGGTAGGCATGCGGGATCCTTTGCATGTTTTGGGTTAAGGAATTTCGAGGACGAAATTTCTTAAGGGGGGAGAATGTAACGACCCGCATTCTACGCATCGAAGGTTCATAGAATATATTTTTCTTTCACATACAGAGTCGTATGGTCATGTAACTTTGGGAGATGACTATTGGGGTCATTTCACATGTTCATGATTTTTGTCAATTTTTAAATGACCATTTTGCCCCTAGCTAATCTTATTTTGCCCATAACTTTTGATTGAAACGGAGTTTTGACCTGAAACCACTTCCATTAGATCCGGATGATGGTTTACCTTTCCGTAGAGTGGTCATATGTGAAAAAGGGACTTACCATTTGGGAGATATGGCTGAAACAGGGTTTAGAAGGTGAAAAACTGCTTAACTGGGCCTAATTAGGGTGATTAGCAAGAGGTCCCATAACCCATTTCGGGATTAGGGTTATGGGGAGGCTGAGAACAGTAGGAGAACGATCTAATTTCATTTACTCAGCCACCTAAAATATTTTCCTAACCCTAACAATGGCCTCCAACATCTAGAATCTCCTTTGATCACTTTCTAATCAAGTATTAGCCTAATCTACGTCAAATCAAAGGGAAATAGCACAAAGGCAAGGTTAGAACTGATGTGTTGTCTTGGGAACAGCGCCAAATCAGAGGATAGTTCAGTTTTGAAAGTTTATTTGTAGCAAAGGTGAGTGATTTGCATAATTCCTCACTAATTATGGTTAATTAAGGGTAATTAGTGTTAATTAGCGAATACAAACATGATTAAATTCTGGAAAAATATTCATAAATTTTGAAATATTGTTTTAGGCCTCTGTTAGAAAATTTGGTTAAGTTTTACTAATCCAATCATTAGTCTTGCTTAAACATGATTAAGGGAAAATATGGGTTTTTGGCTATGTTTGATCCGTTTTAACATATCAAATTGTCGTTTTGGTGTTTATGGTTAGTCCTCTATGTTTCTATGACTGTTTGGAATGATTTGTGATTGTTTAGAAAAGTTAGATTGGTTGAAAACGCCGTCGAATGGCGTAAACAGGTCATTGGAAAAGTTGCAGAAAATATGCAGGAACCGGATCGGATCGTCCCTGCCCCCTCCGATCCGAACCGCTCACACTTGAGGCTCCACAACCCAACCCGAGCATGGTGGCACGACCTGAAAAGAGCACCCGATCCGAACCGCGCCACTCGATCCGAACCACGCCACTCGACCCGAACCGATTTACCATGGATGGACTCGAGAGGCTCGACCCGACCGGAGTGCTTGGGAAAGAGAACCGAACCGCTTGCCTGGAGTCACGATCTGATGCTCTGGAGATGAACCGAACCGAAGTAGGAGCCACGATTCGACTCGTATGGGGTATTCCGATCCGAACCGAGATGCTTGGGTTTGAGGCGTAAACCACGATCCGAACTGGAAGTAGGAGGTGAAGTGAAGAACAGGAACCGAACCGATCCGGAGAAGACCAAAACCCGAGATGCAAAGGTAGTCCAAATGGGAAGTTTGTACCCAGGATCCAGTTGGGAACCAACGGGACAACTTCATGAGTTGGGCTTTGCTGCGGGACGTGTGCAAAGGGGTTATCAACGTCCAGAGCTTTGATTCACCACCGAGACGGATGTTAGGCTACGTATCAGTGCAGTGGGGTAGTTATTACTCCAAGGGGCAGAGTGATCGTAGCATGACTATGAGCCAGTGCAGTGAAGTTGTTATGACTTCATGGGGCAGAGTGGACATAGCAAGGACTAGTGGCTATGGATCAGTGCAGTGGTGTCATTATGACTCCATGGGGCAGAGTGATCATAGCAAGGAATGGGTGGTCAGAGCGGTGGATATCGTATGCTTTACGCATTGAGTGAGAGATGTGAGGATGGTTGCTATGCTTGATTGTTTGTTATCACTATGAAATGCACACTCCCTCCCCCGTATCCTTACACCATATGTTGTGGCACCTTAGAGTATTGTACAGTATGTAGTGCTAACTCTTTGGTTGCAGGTCCAGGTTCAGATATGGTTTAGTATACCTGTTATTGTTCTGTTTTGATGCTTGTCGCTCATACCAGACTTTAGTCTGACCCAGAGTTTTATATCTCTTCTTATTACTCTGGGTGCTCTTAAATGGGCAGACTAGAGACAAGTTAGGTGATATGCACGAGTAGCTGTATCGAAGACGAGCAGGAGGCTCCCACGTATGATATATATAGATATTCTCCCTGTGTCGCTGTTGGTCACTACTTTGGGCATTAGTAGTGTACCTCCCTTATTTGCTTTAGAGACAGTTTTCAAAAGTTGTAATAATAATGATGATGTGGAACATAAGCTGTATTTGGATTTTCTGCTATGATGTTAAGTTTTCAGCTTATGCAATGTCTCGCCTGTTTTATGTCAAAGTATGTTATTATTATATTTTATTCCATGCGCTGTGAGACAATCTACAAGTTCCTTGTTAGTTCAATTTCCTTTCCTTTCTTTGGCGATCGTCCCGTGCTGGTTGGACATTAGAACAGCGCACTTTCATTGAAATGTCGGCTGGTGCGGGGCAGGCCGTCACAATCTACATGTCTCAGAAAATTTAAATCCATTGATTTTGATCCATCCTTGAATACTTAATGCATACTTTAATTTACAGAATAAGTCATTGTAAATAAGTACCTAAAATATCATCATCGTCCGCCTTCTTCTAAAATGATTTTTAATTCCAAGACTGTTCTATTTTTACAAACTGAAAAGACTCCTTTTTTCTAAGAAAAAATGTGATGTTAATTCCAATGAAAATGATATGATTATAATAACATCTCTTGTATCATTTCCCTCGATTTAAAACAAACATCAGACAACAAATAACTTTAGGGATTAGCTGTTGGTGATCAGAAATCACCAAATCAATTTAAAACAAACATTAGATAATGAATCGCACTTACAGTGAGTTACATGAAGAACAACGAATTACACGAAGATCAGCGAGTTGTTCAAAATCACCAAATCGATTCTCTAAAGTCGAAATTAAATGCGACTTCCCCCAAAATTCGATTCTCTGAAGTCCGATTAGAGAGGAATTGAGAAACGGGATTCCTATTTTTTTAGTCGTGGGATTCTCTGAAGGAATGGATTCGTATTTCTTATTTTATCGGTCGCTTGAGGCAAAAGCGTTCGAGAAGAGCTGAGAGAAATGGGATATAGGGTTACTGGTGTTGTCTACGGTTTTACCCTCGCAGTCCAACCTTACCAACGCAAATAAGCATTGGCGATAACTTTTTTTATAATTATGTATTTTTGATAATGCTTTTTTAACATAGCAACACATATTATTGTGACTAACCTGCAACACAAATAAGTGTTGACAATTAAAAAAAAAAATGTTACCAAATGGCCATTATGGTGTAGTGTTTGAAAGTAGAATATCCCTAATTCATGTTCTATTTATATCCATTCATGGTAAAACCACATAATTGGAGAATCCTATATCCATTCTTATGAGATACAAATTATATCAAAAAACCCTTCGAACTACGTTAGTTGAACTAGCCGTGGTAGTGATGCGAATGATGATGATGACAACATCAGTTGCATCTCTGACGGTGGCAAATAACCATACAAGGTTATAATGATTACGGTGCCCACGACCTCGACCACGACAACGAGAAGCACTGCCAGGGATTAACTACATCATTCCCATGTGTACTACGAGCATTGGCGAGGGGCGGAGGGGGAGCAAGAGCTGGAGTTGCAGCATCTGCATTAGCATACTCCCTCTGGTCGACATATGCTCGTGGTACGCATAGGGGTGTTGTAGTTTCTCCCTATGGCGGTGCTTCTCGATGTCGTGGCCGCGATCGCTGGCGCCACAATCATTATAACCTCTGCTTGACTATTTGCAATCGTCGGTGTTGCACGGGAGCTGTTGTCATCATGATTTGTATCATTACTATTTCAAGGTCAAAAAATATGGATTTGGTGTTTTCTAAGATGATCCGTATCTCATAAAGATGGATCTGGGGTTTTCTTATTGTATGGTTTTAAAGTAGACGGGTATGAATAGTACATGTGTAACAATCCACATTTTACGTATCGAAGGATCATAAGATATTTTTATTTAATTTCCTGAGGGTTGGATCATTCTCATATTTTAATATATTGTTTATGGGGATGTGAGACATGTCCATAATTGTTACCAATTTTCTTTGTGACCATTTTTCCTCGATCAGTCTTGTATAGGGGATAATTTTTGACTTGGATCGAATCAGGTGATGAGATTGGTCTCGTTGGAAAGGAAATGGTGTTGCCAATTTCATAGAGTGGTCACATTAAAGATTTGGTTCGGTGGTTTGTGAGGAATCGTTGTTTTTGTGTTTTACATTTCGCTGCTCAGGTTTTTAAAGCCATAATAGGCTGATAATCCCCACTGAAACCACATCTTTCATCGCTGATAATCCATACCAACACACAGAAGTCAACATGAACCATCGTTACGTCATCCGACCATCGAGGAAAATTCAGTTGCGGATTGCTAATCTCCCCCAAATCTCTCCGCCAAAACCTTCTCTGATTTTTTTGTCAAATTTGAAGCCTTAACCATTTATAAATAATCCCCAATTCCTCGATATCTTCAAATCAGACAATAAACCTTAATTTGATTAAAAAAATCATATTAGCAGCCAACAATGTAAGGAAGAAGAAAGGGAGGAATAGGACTGGGAAAGGGAGGAGCGAAGAGGTACAGAAAAGTACTCAGGGATAATATTCAAGACATTACCAAGCCTGCCATTCGTGGTCTCGGTCATTGTGGTGGCGTCAAGCGTATCAGTGGTCTCATATATGAAGAGACTCATGGCGTCCTTAAGATCTTTTTGGAGAACGTTATCCGTGACGCTGTTACTTACACCAAGCATGCTCGTAGGAAAATGGTGACGGCCATGGACGTTGTTTATGCCCTCAAGCGTCAGGGAAGAACCCTCTATGGTTTTGGCGGTTAATATTTGTCGACTACTATTCCGTATTGTGAAATTATACGTTCGGAAGTCTGGATTTCTAGTAGATCTTATGTAATCCTTTTGTTTCTGAAATGCAATTTCTACTTTAAAATAAGTATATCTGAATCATGTGATCAAGGGAAATTAAGGGGTCTGTCTGTACATGGTCTTCATCCTATCATATTTTCAATCTTTCTTAATACCATGACACTGAATTTTTTAATTTAGTGCTTACATTGCACCAGGTTGTGTGAACCATTTTGTTTGTTTTCTGTAGTGTTTTGGCATACTACTCAACCTTTTGGTTCAAGGATTGAGAGCCTGCTTAATGCTTGTTGAAATGTTGCTTTTTAAGTCTCTATCATTTTATGTTATGCTGAATTTATTCTCATCTTCTCCCCTTTTTTTGAACAGTGTTAACTTCCAAATTGTGGTATCATAGGTTGTGTGTTTGATCACATGCTTTGTCTATGGTTTAGGTGTTGTTTCATTATTTAATTAGTTAATTACTTTGTAATTATCATGATTTTTTTCAGCTTTGTCACATGCGTCTGAGTGTTTGTGCATTTAAAGTCCTTATCATGTATCTTCATCGGTTATATTGACTACTAATTATAGTAGCGTATTGTAGTTCTTTATTAATGTGTTTGAGCATATGCAAAATACAGGGTAAAGGCTTGTGCACTAATACAAAACTGCTAGTTGACACCATTACTGCCGGATAGGTTCATGCTGGTGACAAAAAAGAAGGGCAAGGAGAAGTTAAAGGTGGTCCGCAATCTGGATGCGCATGAGGATAAGGGATTAGCAGTAGAGTCGGTGCATGAGGCACCGAACATGTCAAAGTCTGTTTCCAATTTATGCATTAACTGACAACATAACGATGAAGAATCTTCAACATGCCAGGGTGAATGATCAGCTTCTTACGGATGCACGGAAAAACTGGCAGAATACTATTGCTATATATGTTATTGGTGCATGGCCATACTATCGAAGGCTGCAGTTGAGTTTAAATTTTTTTACTCGAGATAACGGGTTTTATTTAATTTGGTTTCACAGTCAGGAAGATTGTGGTAGTTTTAGCTAATGCATGAACCGTATTGTTGTATATAACGCAGTTGTATACACAATTATATGATTTTTGTTTAATGATAACAACCAAATATATTTTATTATTGTGTTTGTAACTGTACTGCTATACCACACAATAGTCAGGAATATAATATTTCTGTTTAAATAAAATACAACTGTACAGAAATTTATACATTCACACGGTATTTTATTTGAATAGAATATTTTATTTCAATATCAAACAATACAAATTTTATACTTCACTATTTGAACACTTCACTGATACATTCAATTCAGTACATTTGTTACATCAACTCCTCACTACATCACTTAGTCACTCTGTACAATTCCATTCACTTATGTACACATTTACACACTGTTCTTGTCTTCAGTCTTCTGTCTTCACAGTATATTCACTGTCAGTCCAGTCATCACCTGCTAACCTGTCACATGAAACACACACAGTACACTGCAATAGAAATAAAATATGGATAAATGAGAATATAAATTTTATTTTTAAAATTCTATTTGCCTCAGATTTATGGTGTGTTTCTCATCATTTTTCATAACTTGATCTGATTCATCTATGTCTAGTCAGTTTGTATATGCATAGTACAGGGACATGAAATCTTGTCTGATGGCTGCATATACACACGTGTGCACTGGCTCGCCAATCAGCGAGCAGCTGAGGAGTAGCCACGAGAACCATCTCAACTCAGTGTGTATGATTTTGGTCAAGAGTGTGAACAACTCAAATGCAGCAGTGAATTACAAGTCAACAAGCATAATCATGGTCGAGTATAGTGGTTACATGCTTGTTGAAATGGTTGAATGGTACAACAGATTTACACAAACCACAAGCTCAAGGAATCAATTCAAAGTAGTCGAGCAATCATAGTGTAGTACAATTCAGCATGGCAATTCATAAATGGTGCAGATTCCATTTCTGCAATACATGGAGAGTAACACAGCAAGTTTAAACAAATTCAGTTCAGTTTTTTCATTGGTGAACAACAAACATGGACAGATCAAGTATGGACAGCATGGATCACTTAAGATCAAGCGATCTTAACATGGCAGATCACTCGATGAAACATCATGGCTGATCATCTCATGTGCAAGTATCATATTCTATACAGCATGATGCAAATGGCCGTGGCAGCAGTTTTATATAGATGCAAGTATCAATACACAGAAGAATATGACAGGTTTCAATACATGTTAAAAGGTGTATACATAGGCAGCTTTTCAGGAATGATGCAGCTAACATAAGTGATGGTTCAACAGTTCAATATGCATGGTGCTGTGCAACACATATGATGCAGTTTTTTTAGTATACACTGGACGATGCAATGAAGTCAGCAAACACAAGTGTGCAATACATAGCAGCAAAGTTGTGAACAAGGAATAAATATACATGAACTAATGTAGCATACATATAGTCTGCATGCACACGGGAGATGCAAGAAAAAGGGTGCAACAGTTCCACAAGAGCTCAATGTACACATGGATGTATACAAGCAGAAATTTAGCAACAATCTCGAAAACCATATATAGGCAAGTGTAACACCCCGTATTTCTGTTAACACTAAAGTTACTAATTTGATAATAAATGTGTAAAGGGGAGATGTATCTAATGTGCATACAAATTTAAGAATAAATGTGTAAAGGGGAGATGTATCTAATGTGCATACAAATTTAATAATAAATGTGTAAAGGGGGGATGTATCTAATGTGCATACAAATTTAATAATAAATGTTAATAATGTACATTAAGAAAGTAATTGTGAACATAATTGGCTTCTCTTTAGAACGGATGGCTTTGATTAACCTTGGCTTCATCGACGGCTCAAATTAACTTGCAATCCTATATAAACAGCCCCCTAGTCTCCTTCTCTTTGCACCATTCTTCTCTAACCTTATGCTGTACAAATTCTTGATGGACATGGCTTCTTCTTCTTCTTCTTCTAAATCTAAATAAATAGATTAAAAAATATATAAATCAAGACGAGGATATCCTGCTCAAGTCTTTCAAAAGAAGATTCAAAACAAGTTAGGATTCATGTAAAGATTCAACGGCTTCAAGCAACGCCATCTTTCTATTCTTTTCTAGATCCAATCAATGTAAGTCGGTTACTTTTTAGATTTGAACGCCTTTTCTATTTGTGACATGAAATTAAAAGAATATAAGAAATATGCCTTATTATTTCATTGAATCTGTGCTTGTTTATGACTTTGGATCTGATTCTTGATTATGGCCTAGAACACATTGTGACTAAATTGCCAATGCTTAAGATTATGACTATGGAACTGTGGCCTTTGAAACCATAAGCCTTTGACTATGAACATAAGCCTTTGACTATGAACATAAGCCTTTGACTAGGAGCATAAACCAATGCCTATGACTATGACTATGACAAGGACAATAGTGGATAATTACCTATGATTCATGAACATGATATTATTGCCTAGGATTATGACTGTGAGATTGGATCTAAACTTGATTATCAATTCAGTTTATTCTTAATTATCCTTGGATCTTGATTATGGGAATTTATCTATTAAGTTAGATCTACCCATATACTTGAACCTATGTTATTTGTTCAACCCTTTTCATGTCATAATATTATAAGATCTATAGGCCTTCGATGCTTTAATCAATTTATTCAGTGTAATTTGTTAGATCTGTGATTAGCGAATTATCATCTTCTGCCAGTCATTATGTCTATCTTTTCATGGCATTTTGGTTCATTCCCTTTTTATCCACGAATCTAGATTTATCTATAATCTAGGATGAAATCACGATTACACGAACGATGAGAATACGATTTGGGCAAATCATAAATTTGACTTAAACATGGTTGTAAACTTGGAAATTGGCATAATGTAGAACATTAACATAATTATGATTGACATAGTTTAGAACATGTATTATGGCATGTTTATTAGAACGCAAATTTGAAAATTTGACATGAATTATGGAATATGTAATTTGACATAATAAATTTAGTATTGGCAAGTAAGCTAAGTTTTAGGCGTAAACGGTAAACTAGAATAATAATTCTAGTCTTGCTATAAACTGTAAATTAGGATGTTAAATCTGAATTGGGTCAATTAAAGTTAATTTGGCGTAATAAGTATATTAGCACAAATTTGGAATTTAGTCATAATTGTGAGTAATTGTCATGTTTAGAATAATCATTGTTACTGACACTTAATTTGGTATAATTTACATACCAAAAACTATAAATATGATATATAGGGAAAATGGGCCATAATAATAAATGTTGACAATGTACATTAAAAGAGTAATAATGGAATAAGTAAATTAGGGAAAATTTACTTATAGAATTTATCCTAAATGAGAAAAGTAAATTTAGACAATACGAACATGCTTAACCCGAGGTTGGATTGAGTTATGATGTAAACCTGCCCGGACCCGCCCGGCTGTCCAGTGATCACAACAATACCTATCCAATGTGGGAGGTTAAGGCATTGAGCCGGATAAAGGCCCGAGGTTAGACTGAGTTGTGGCGTAAGACTGCTCGGAACCAACCGGCATACCGGCAGCCACAACAATACCTATCTAATGTGAGTGGCTGGTGCTTTAATAAGACAATTAAAGTTAAGCTTGAATGGGAGGGTTAAGTCCATAAGAACACTTAACCAACTTAACACAGTTAAGCTAGAATGGGAGTGTTAAGTCCATAGGAACACTTAACCAACTTAACACGGTTAAGTTAGAACGATAGGGTTAAGTTAACTAGAACACTTAACCAACTTAACATGGTAACAAGACAAGATTTGTAGGGGTTAAGTAACTAAGAAAAACACTTAGCCAATTTAATATGTTAACCAGACTAGAAAGTGGGGGTTAAGTAAATTCAATACACTTAGCCAATTTAACATGTTAACTAGACTAGAGGTTGGGGATAAGTAAAGCTAATACACTTAGCCAATTTAACATGCTAACTAGACTAGAGGTTGGGGTTAAGTAAATTTAATACACTTAGCCAATTTAATATGTTAGCTGGACTAGACCGTAGGGTTAAGTAAGCTTAAACACTTAACCATCAGAGTGTGATAAATGAATAGGGTTAAGTTAAAAACATGAAGGGACAATACTTAACCATTATAACATGTTAATCAAACCAATGTTAGGGTTAAGTTAACTAAGGGAACACTTAACCGTTATAACATGTTAGTTAAAACAGATAGGCAAGGTTAAGTTAAAAAGTAACACTTAACCAATACAAGATGAATGGGTAGGGTTAAGTAAATACTTAACCAATATAACTTGATGCTGGTAGGGTTAAGTCAACGTGAGTTACTGGTAACACTTAACCAGTTTAACATGACAAATGAATAGGTTAAGTTAACTTGTATCGACTAATGACACTTAACCAATCCAACTTGACGAGAAAGAGAACTAAGTAGTAAACCTTTGTTAAAAGGACTAAGTGGTAAACCTTAGTTAAGAAAACGATGATTCAGGAAACTAAGTGGTAAACCTTAGTTAGGAAAACTAAGTAGTAATTCTTAGTATAACACGTGGAGGAGCGAACGTCCATCTGATCTTAAAGAAAGCTCCAACGAATTGGGTTACGAAGCCCGAGGCTTCGAGGGGACGTGAGGGTACTCTTGGTATCCCTCTATGAGGCTGCAGATGATCCTCCTGGGCTCACAGAGGTTAAGGTCCGTGTTAGGATAACCAAGGGTATGCCTTGGTTGCAATTTAAGGCAACCTAAAGACTAGGGTGGACCCGCGTGATTCGGCGAGACCAGTAGCCCTGTGATAGCAACTCGTCGTCTACCTACCATATTGAGTCAGTCGAGATACGTAAAGTGGAAAGGCGGAGAACTCCAAAAGACCATATACTTGCTATCTAGTTATGGGTGAGGATGGCCATAAGACAGTGGGGCATAGGGGGTCTGCTTATAGTTCTCAATTTTTCAAGGGTGGCCTTTCATTAGTTGAGGGAGGGGTCAGGTGGGACCATAGCCACTGGAAAAACAGACCTTAGCATCTGCATCGGCAGATATCTGAAAGCTCCCGACTGAGTTCCGTGTTTCTAGAATAGCCCTGCCACGGGACTCGGGTCGCACATTTCAGGACATGTGCTTCTAGACAGCGATAAACGATTCACGACACATACGCGGGGAAAGTCTAGGAACATATACCACTCTAGGTAGTGCGTCCTAGACTAGGGGCATCGTTCGACAGGTAGCGTAATCCCTAGTTGGACCTAGGTGGCATAAACCCTGAATCTGTGAAGCATTAGATAAGCCACGTAAACCCGAGTGGAATCTAGGAAGCACTTTGATATAAAACCCTAGATTAGATCTAGGTAATAAATAATAAATTTACGCCTAAAGGAAACCACAATTACTGGATTGACAGATTACTAGTTGGGACACTAGATAGGTGGTGCAGAGACATAGAAACCATAATAACAGGTTAATAGCGAAGCGGAGAAAGTATTAAAGCATATCCAGTTTATCTTGTCTTAGCATATCTTATGTTAATCTTATCCTATATTATTGGCCCTATCATCATGGTATTGTCTTGTATTCAGTTAATTCATGTCGTTTTGTTTTTCCTTGTTCACATGCTAGAAGTAACTGAACTTACCAGACTTTATGTCTGACCCAGTTTTCTTTCGTCTTCTTTTCTTCCGTCCCCCCCCCCCCCCCAAGGTAGTTAAGGAGGGAATAGTATAGCTCAGGTTAGATTGGACCGTCACTCTTCCCAAGCTCGAAGATTCTTTGACAAAGTGCTTTGGACTCTCTTTTTCTGCTGCTATGGCTGGCTTATGCTACATTGGGGAATATAAATGTTATTTTATGCTTCTTTATTTTGTAAGACAGATGATACTCTGATATTGGAAAACAATTGTTGTACAAACTATTTTTATCAATAAAGTAAAGTTTTATTTTCCGCTGTTTTAATTTTGTCTGTCATGTAATTTATCTGCATTTTTTACCCTAAATGCTCCACAGAACTTAGTGCATTCCCTTTGTGAGTGACACTAAAGGATGTGGGGTGTTACATGTGGTATCAGAACTGAAGGTTACCGGATCAGATAAAAGATTTGAAAAAAATTATTATTTTCAAACAGTTTTAAAAGAAGCAATTTCAAAAGAAAAGTTTTGTTTTAAAGGCATATTCCCCAAAAGCCATACGCACTATCTTCTGATTCTCTGTTCGAATTCTTGTCCCCTTCTTTCTTGAGTCTCTGGGGCTCCTGGCTTTCTGGGAGGTAACCTCATCGAAGGGCGAAGTAGTGCCCGACTTCCATCTATAACCGTAGTAGTTTCACCTACGGCTAGTTTTCTTTCAAGCTTAGTAGGGTTTTCTATATGATGGAGGCAGCTTTCGAGAGATTTGTCAACATGATTACACACGAAAGAGGATGAGGAGTTTGGCTAAGGAGCACAACCCAAGGATGAGGAATTCATGGATGTAGACTTGGCTCACGAAGGAGGAAGGGATTATAAAACCTAAGACAAGAGGAAGTATCTTTACTATGGTAGAATATGACATATAATTAAGAACAAAGGACAAGATTTTCAGAAGGGCAAGTGCATGCTTTCACCACTAAGCGTACCTAGGAGAAAGGCAGTAAAGTTCTGTTGGAAGAGTCTAGTTTTCTGTTTGTACTCTTTCTTTTGGTTTTAGCACTTTGCATTTGTTCGTATTTGCTTCCATAGTTGAGTCTCTGCACCTTAGTACTTGTATAGTAAAAGATCCCAACTAGTGCTCAAGTGTTTGGTTGTTTTTGCTTAGATCATCTCACGTAGATCGTCCAAATTCGGAGGAGACATTCCTCGAGTGCTTGTCTGATATTGGTTTAGGCCTTTGGGGCTTGTACTTGAGGGATGTCGAGTTCGACTAGGATGGTTTGCTTGAGAGATGAATAGTTGTGGCAGGCGCTCTATATAGAGAAGGACTAACCTTAAGAGAGGTAAAAAGTACGCAGTGACCTTTTGACCCTCATAGTTATGGCATGATGGATAAGCTAAGAGGAGAGACCTCTGATCATCCTAGTATATACACTCAGTATCATGGTTGACATTTGTTTATTTTGGAAATGGAGGTCAAGAAACTTCGCAATCGTGAAGTTGAATCTGTTAAGGTACAGTTGAGTAAAGCTCAAGAAGACGTGATACGGGAGATTGAATATAAGGCATATGCGCCTCATACCCTTTTTCTTAAGGGTACATCCTTGATTCCTTTTTTTTAGGAATTCTATGCATACTAATTTCTAGCTTTTAAGGTATATCCTCTAGGACGTATCATCGATCCTTAGGTAGAAACCCTTTTGGATATAAACATGTATTTGAAACATGTTATGGTTGATGGTTGTGAATGGTTGCTAGTGGTTGCTCGTGAATGCATATACACACGTATTAGGCACTAGATCAGCTCAGACGCCTTCATATTTCATTTACATATATGTATTTGTTTATGAATTGAACTTAATGTGTTATCATATGGATGTCGCATTTGAGTGAATGATTGTGCACTCATATAAAAATAATATGTATCATTAGGATTTGCATACATATTAGACGCATGGCACTGACATGATTTGCATTAAGGAGGTCAACTGAATCAGTAGACCACCTGATTTTGCATTAGATAAATACATGTACACACACTATGCATATGAACATACAAGCATTAGAAGTCTTTAAGGACAATGGATGCCTATGTTTGATGGTTGAGTAGATGGATGATTGGATGGTAGGATTTACATTCTTCTTGACTTGAAGATTTCGAGGTTGAAATCCTTTAAGGAGGGGAGAATGTAACACCCCGTATTTCTGTTAACACTAAAGTTACTAATTTAATAATAAATGTGTAAAGGGGAGATGTGTCTAATGAGCATACAAATTTAAGAATAAATGTGTAAAGGGGAGATGTATCTAATGTGCATACAAATTTAATAATAAATGTGTAAAGGGGGGATGTATCTAATGTGCATACAAATTTAATAATAAATGTCAATAATGTACATTAAGAAAGTAATTGTGAACATAAATGGCTTCTCTTTAGAACGGATGGCTTTGATTAACCTTGGCTTCATCGACGGCTCAAATTAACTTGCAATCCTATATAAACAGCCCCCTAGTCTCCTTCTCTTTGCACCATTCTTCTCTAACCTTATGTTGTACAAATTCTTGATGGACATGGCTTCTTCTTCTTCCTCTAAATCTAAATAAATAGATTAAAATAAAATATAAATCAAGACGAGGATATCCTGCTCAAGTCTTTCAAGAGAAGATTCAAAACAAGTTAGGATTCAAGTAAAGATTCAACGGCTTCAAGCAACGCTATCTTTCTATTCTTTTCTAGATCCAATCAATGTAAGTCGGTTACTTTTTAGATTTGAACGCCTTTTCTATTTGTGACATGAAATTAAAAGAATATAAGAAATATGCCTTATCATTTCATTGAATCTGTTCTTGTTTATGACTTTGGATCTGATTCTTGATTATGGCCTAGAACACATTGTGACTAAATTGCCAATGATTAAGATTATGACTATGGAACTGTGGCCTTTGAAACCATAAGCCTTTGACTATGAACATAAGCCTTTGACTATGAACATAAGCCTTTGACTATGAACATAAGCCTTTGACTAGGAGCATAAACCAATGCCTATGACTATGAAAAGGACAATAGTGGATAATTACCTATGATTCATGAACATGATATTATTGCCTAGGATTATGACTGTGAGATTGGATCTAAACTTGATTATCAATTCAGTTTATTCTTAATTATCCTTGGATCTTGATTATGGGAATTTGTCTATTAAGTTAGATCTACCCATATACTTGAACCTATGTTATTTGTTCAACCCTTTTTATGTCATAATATTATAAGATCTATAGGCCTTCGATGCTTTAATCAATTTATTCAGTGTAATTTGTTAGATCTATGATTAGTGAATTATCATCTTCTGCCAGTCATTATGTCTATCTTTTCATGGCATTTTGGTTCATTCCCTTTTTATCCACGAATCTAGATTTATCTATAATCTAGGATGAAATCACGATTACACGAACGATGGGAATACGATTTGGGCAAATCATAAATTTGACTTAAACATGGTTGTAAACTTGGAAATTGGTATAATGTGGAACATTAACATAATTATGATTGACATAATTTAGAACATGTATTATGGCATGTTTATTAGAACGCAAATTTGAAAATTTGACATGAATTATGGAATATGTAATTTGACATATTAAATTTAGTATTGGCAAGTAAGCTAAGTTTTAGGCGTAAACGGTAAACTAGAATAATAATTCTAGTCTTGTTATAAACTGTAAATTAGGATGTTAAATCTGAATTGGGTCAATTAAAGTTAATTTGGCGTAATAAGTATATTAGCATAAATTTTGAATTTAGTCATAATTGTGAGTAATTGTCATGTTTAGAATAATCATTGTTAGTGACACTTAATTTGGTATAATTTACATACCAAAAACTATAAATATGATATATATATATATATAGGGAAAATGGGCCATAATAATAAATGTTGACAATGTACATTAAAAGAGTAATAATGGAATAAGTAAATTAGGGAAAACTTACTTATAGAATTTATCCTAAATGAGAAAAGTAAATTTAGACAATACGAACATGCTTAACCCGAGGTTGGATTGAGTTGTGATGTAAACCTGCCCGGACCCGCTCGACTGTCCAGTGATCACAATAATACCTATCCAATGTGGGAGGTTAAGGCATTGAGCCCGATAAAGGCCCGAGGTTAGGCTGAGTTGTGGTGTAAGACTGCCCGGAACCAACCGACATACCGGCAGCCACAACAATACCTGTCTAATGTGAGTGGCTGGTGCTTTAATAAGACAATTAAAGTTAAGCTTGAATGGTAGGGTTAAGTCCATAAGAACACTTAACCAACTTAACACAGTTAAGCTAGAATGGGAGTGTTAAGTCCATAGGAACACTTAACCAACTTAACACAGTTAAGTTAGAACGATAGGGTTAAGTTAACTAGAACACTTAACTAACTTAACATGGTAACAAGACAAGATTTGTAGGGGTTAAGTAACTAAGAAAAACACTTAGCCAATTTAATATGTTAACCAGACTAGAAAGTGGGGGTTAAGTAAATTCAATACACTTAGCCAATTTAACATGTTAACTAGACTAGAGGTTGGGGATAAGTAAAGTTAATACACTTAGCCAATTTAACATGCTAACTAGACTAGAGGTTGGGGTTAAGTAAATTTAATACACTTAGCCAATTTAATATGTTAGCTGGACTAGACCGTAGGGTTAAGTAAGCTTGAACACTTAACCATCAGAGTGTGATAAATGAATAGGGTTAAGTTAAAAACATGAAGGGACAATACTTAACCATTAGAACATGTTAATCAAACCAATATTAGGGTTAAGTTAACTAAGGGAGCACTTAACCGTTATAACATGTTAGTTAAAACAGATAGGCAAGGTTAAGTTAAAAAGTAACACTTAACCAATACAAGATTAATGGGTAGGGTTAAGTAAATACTTAACCAATATAACTTGATGCTGGTAGGGTTAAGTCAACGTGAATTACTGGTAACACTTAACCAGTTTAACATGACAAATGAATAGGTTAAGTTAACTTGTATCGACTAATGACACTTAACCAATCCAACTTGACGAGAAAGAGAACTAAGTAGTAAACCTTAGTTAAAAGGACTAAGTGGTAAACCTTAGTTAAGAAAACGATGATTCAGGAAATTAAGTGGTAAACCTTAGTTAGGAAAACTAAGTAGTAATTCTTAGTATAACACGAGGAGGAGCGAACGTCCATCTGATCTTAAAGAAAGCTCCAACGAATTGGGTTACGAAGCCCGAGGCTTCGAGGGGACGTGAGGTTACTCTTGGTATCCCTCTGTGAGGCTGCAGATGATCCTCCTGGGATCACAGAGGTTAAGGTCTGCGTTAGGAGAACCAAGGGTATGCCTTGGTTGCAATTTAAGGAAACCTAAAGACTAGGGTGGACCAGCGTGATTCGGCGAGACCAGTAGCCCTGTGATAGCAACTCGTCGTCTACCTACCATCTTGAGTCAGTCGAGATACGTAAAGCGGAAAGGCGGAGAACTCCAAAAGACCATATACTTGCTATCTAGTTATGGGTGAGGATGGCCATAAGACAGTGGGGCATAGAGGGCCTGCGTATAGTTCTCAATTTTTCAAGGGTGGCCTATCATTAGTTGAGGGAGGGGTCAGGTGGGACCATAGCCTCTGGAAAAACAGACCTTAGCATCTGCATTGGCAGAAATCTGAAATCTCTCGACCGAGTTCCGTGTTTCTAGAATAGCCCTGCCACGGGACTCGGGTCGCACATTTCAGGACATGTGCATCTAGACAGCGATAAACGATTCACGACACATACGCGGGGAAAGTCTAGGAACATATACCACTCTAGGTAGTGCGTCCTAGACTAGGGGCATTATTCGACAGGTAGCGTAATCCCTAGTTGGACCTAGGTGGCATAAACCCTGATTCTGTGAAGCATTAGATAAGCCGCGTAAACCCGAGTTGAATCTAGGAAGCACTTTGATATAAAACCATAGATTAGATCTAGGTAATAAATAATAAATGTATTCCTAAAGGCAACCACAATTACTGGGATTGGGATCGCGTTATCATTTTAGACAGATTACTAGTTAGGACACTAGATAGGTGGTGCAGAGACATAGAAACCATAATAACAGGTTAATAGCGAAGCAGAGAAAGTATTAAAGCATATCCAGTTTATCTTGTCTTAGCATATCTTGTGTTAATCTTATCCTATCTTGTTGGCCCTATCATCATGGTATTGTCTTGTATTCAGTTAATTCATGTCGTTTTGTTTTTCCTTGTTCACATGCTAGAAGTAACTGAACTTACCAGACTTTATGTCTGACCCAGTTTTCTTTTGTCTTCTTTTCTTCCGTTCCCCCCCCCCCGGTAGTTAAGGAGGGAATAGTATAGCTCAGGTTAGATTGGACCGTCACTCTTCCCAAGCTCGAAGATTCTTTGACAAAGTTCTTTGGACTCTCTTTTTCTGCTGCTATGGCTGGCTTATGCTACATTGGGGAATACAAATGTTATTTTATGCTTCTTTATTTTGTAAGACAGATGATACTCTGATATTGGAAAACAATTGTTGTACAAACTATTTTATCAATAAAGTAAAGTTTTATTTTCCGCTGTTTTAATTTTGTCTGTCTTGTAATTTATCTGCATTTTTTACCCTAAATGCTCCACAGAACTTAGTGCATTCCCTTTGTGAGTGACACTAAAGGATATGGGGTGTTACAGCAAGTAAATGAATTTTGTTTTCAATTTGGCAATTTATATTCTGTTCTGGACATAAGTTTATGGGAAGAGTGAAACAAATGTTTTTCCTTCCTGATATCAGTAATTTATTGCCCAAATTCACAAGAGCTGTTTAAGGCAAAATATCACAAATCTGTTTTAAGTATTTTTATTTCCAGAAAATAAAGCATGTCCAAAATCATCTCAGTTCAAATGCCAAGGATTAAATCATATATAGAATAATGTTTTGGCATGTAATCAACTCGACATCTATATGATAACAAGGAATTCGAAGTGTATATAATCAATCAGAGAATCCAAACTTAGCAAGAATTTGATTTTAAGAAATTCAGATGCATATTTTCAATTCAGAAATGTTTGGTAAGAAATCAATCAATTCGACTGTCAGCAATTCATTCTTGGCAATTTCTAAAAGGGGCAAATTTAGTTTCAAATCAGACAACAAAAGGCCTCAATCAAGTCCAGCATATCATCTATGTGTATCGAGGAAATCAAGGCATCAAATTTCATCAATTAAATCAATTATTTCAAAAGAGGGGAACATGAGATAAATCAGGCCAAGCCACGTATGTGAAATCAGAGAATTTACGGTTTTAATTAACCCTATAAATACACCAACTCATCACTGGCAACACATATCGAAAACCCAGAACTCAAATCTAAGTGCAGAAAGTTTTTTCAAATAAATTTACTCACGTTTGTTTTCGATCGAGAGCTAGAAAGAGGAATCCCAAATCGAAGAATCACATAACAACAATTTTGAGCACCAAAGAACCATCTTATCAAGCACCGAATTGACTTGGGAGAATTTCAGAAAACCCTAGAAAATTTTCCAGATCGACCGCCATTTTTATTGCAAAAGGAAAGTGAACAAAGCAAGAGAAATAAGGGTGCACCAATTCACAAAGTGGTCGGTCAAGCCTAGTCAAGTGATTAAAAGGGGAGATTATAATTCCTTTATAAACTAGGGTTTTGATTTGTATTTCGTTTTTATTGTTTTGTTTTCAATTTCTTTTGTAATCAAACGATCAGTTCTAGAGTCTGTAAAATCTAGGGGGAACCAGTTAGGGTGTTAACTGGCAGTTTCCTAGAGTCTGTAAAAACTAGGGTTACTGGTTACGGGGTTGTAATCAGGGGAAATCTGATCTAGGGGTTTAGATCAGTATAGGGTTTTGAGCGTAGGGTTAGTATAGGAGCAGGGAGTGCGAGTTTATAGTGTCTGTAAGCATGATCTGTTATTAACACCTAGTAGAAACCTTAGGAATGCAGCAGTAGGCATGATTTTGTCGAAGCTGGGTATCTTTGTGTGTTATTTCATTTCAGCTTTTTATTTCTGCTGCAGTCTGTGATCTGTTTATTATTTAATATCCCGTTAGATTTTTAACTCAGCGAAAAACTGTGATAAACCCTATTCACCCCCCTCTAGGGTTAATCTAGATCCAATACGTATTTCTATGATAAACGCCCACTAATTCTTGAAAATTGGTAAGCGGGTACGAAATTAACTAGAGATTTTTTAAAGACTTTACCTCTTCGGATTAGATTTCCTAATTTAGAAATAGATTTCTGGATTGAAGAGATTATTGGAAGATTGGCTTCGGTATGGATTACCTGTTGAAATGGATCAAATGACGAAGGGAATGATTCACATATCCTATGCTAGAGTATTAGTGGTGATAAATGTTAATTTTTCTTTCCCTAAAAGGATTAAATTTAGTTAAGATATGGATGCCTAAACAGAGTAGTTCTCATCTCATGTTGAAAATAAGGAGAGTGCTTCTGAAGCTATGCTAGTTCTTTTAGGGAAAAAAAGATACTCATAATAATTTACCAGTACAAAATGTTACACCTAATGGAGCAACAAATACCTAATGCAAATGATAAATAAAGTAATTTCCCCAACACGACAACACAGTCTCAGATCAAGCCTGCCATTCTAAAAAACTTTTCCAAGTGCACCAGAAATGTTGTAATAGATGTTTTGAGTCCAAAGCCATTATAAAGAACCCATAACTTTTCACAGTGCAACAGAAAAGCTGTAATAGCTATTTTTGTGTCTAAAAACAATCTTTTCATAATGATTTATAAATGCTGCATTTTTTATTCTAACATATACGACTGATGATTGAGGACATTTATGACTTAGTACGACCAAAACTTTCTATAACATTTTCTAAAATGCTACCTTTTTAGTTTGAAAGATTTAACGGGGAGTAAACGACGTTTACCTTAACTATTTTTCTTCGATCTTTGAAGTTTCCAAACATATATTAGAGAGATATAAAGCTGGTTTGAGATTGTTTATAAAGGAGTTTCTGCATAAGGAAGTTGATTAGTATTTAAAATAAAAGATGTTTATCTTTTGAAAGGAAGTGCTACAAGAGATGCTTAGATATCTTTCAAAATGAGTATTTACAAAGTGTTTTACCCCTGCTTGATATAAAGAGTATTCTAGAAATAAATATTGATTTTAAATGTTTTATGTAAAGAAGAACTACGTTGACTTGATCCTGTATCTAATTGCTCATGCAATTAGATAAAGGTACGTAGGCAGTCACAAGTGGTAGTGATGCAGCTTCTATATTAATAAAAAAAATTTGTTTGTTATTTGTTATTATATCTTGTGTTGGTTCATCTTTCAAGTTTAAAATTTAAGCCATACTAACATATTTTTCGAGATTGCAGAAATTAATATCGATGTCCATCTCACCAGAGTCGCATTAAAATAGATTTATGGCAATTATGTTTAATTTGTATTTAAGAAAACCTTTTGAATTAAATGAATATTATGATAAGTGCTATTTAGTGATGCTGTATATCCAATGCATTTAGTGATGTTGTATATTTATTCAAATAAAGTGGTAGTTGTCATTGTTTGTTTTGGACAGTAGGATTTTCGCCAATTTTGGCTGATTCGAAATTTCCGAGGTGTTACATCCCTTCAATCCAAGAGTCTTCATTTTCATCAATAGAAGGAACAACCACGCTATTGACTTGATGGTGTTCAACATTTGTTTCAGCAACACCAAAGCTTGCATCATTGTCAACAATTACATCGGAAGAGCGGTGCAATGGTCCATTTATCTAATAAAAATGTAAAAAAAAAAACAAATATTAAAAAAAACATTATCAAAAACATATGTCTGCCTCATATCATATACTTTGAATGGACTAGGAAGTATTAGTTGTGACGGATGAGGATTAAAAGGTGCATAACTTTTGTTCTATTTAATGTATTGCCGCTTAGAACTAAATAGAAAGCAGTAAAGTATGAAAATTTAAATGCATAACAGCAAGTCACTAAAGTAGTCAAAATGATGTTACATTGCACTACTTCATGATTTCACGGATGGAGTGTTAAAACGAAGGCTTTGTTGCATAATCATTACTAAGTTTGTGTTCGATATAAAATTGTACTGCATGGAGGAAAAACAACATCTTCCAGGAGTAACATATGGATTACTCAAACAAGGAGAATCATAGTAAGCAGAATGATTGGTCACATCCAACATCTGTGTATAGTATCTAATTTTAGTACATATTGCAGGGGATGGAAACTCATGTTCACCTTGTTGTCTAGAAAACTTTCCATGCGTACAACTCGATAAATTTTGTAACAATAAGAAACATTACAAAACCATCTTCATCATCTGCTAATGCTAATACTTTAAAACCCGAGTCTGTTGGCCAATTAAATACTAATTCAATGTCAAATTCTTCTGGTTTGATATTCATTGTTTTATACATGGATTTTTCTAATTCCGTTGAACTGCAACATTTTCACACTATTCCATCTTTGCACATACCACCAACGTATTTACCATTCTTCTGATCGTCAATGATCAGTTCGCCATCGTAATAGCAAGGTGTAGAAATTGTAATTTTTGGTCATTCTGCAATTGATATAAACTTCTTTACCTACGATGCAAGACATAACCAAGCATAACAATACCACTATTTAAACTGTTTGAGATTAACTTTAAACTAAAAAATGCTTCAAAAAATTGTGACGAAACCAAAGTTTAATTGTAAAATCTTGAGTTTGGTACCGTTTATTGAACAGATTTGTGAAGATCTAGAAGGAAAATCAAACTAAAAAAGTGGAATTTCTTTATCTTTCAGGTTTTAATTTCGTAAAGTTTGTAGTGGAAAAGAAGGTAGGTGGATGAAAAGATATCATATATTGTGGAATCCTAGCCCAGTGAAATTGGCCTTTTTTGTAAATACTTCTGTAATAGGCTTATTTCTGTTATCAACTGACAAAAATAGCCTTAAATGGTTAAATTTCCTATGACATATGAATGATGGATATACTTCGCAGTGAGTGGATCAGTCAACACGTGACAGAAAAACGATGAAAGCAGCTGCATCTACTGTGAGGAACTAGAGTAGAAGCTATAGTAGATACTTATGGGGCATTGCTGGAAGGTTTGCGTAAAGAAGCATAATAGTTAGAACACGATTAGCAAGAAAAGAAGGAGCACATTGATTCTTCAAATGAATAAGCAGAGATTAATCCATGTTCAATTTTGCCTCTAAGTTGTTCTTAGCATTTTTTTTGTTATTATCTTTTAATGTCGCTATAATTACCACAACACCAAAACAGGAAATTCCTAACAAGAGTATTTTTTCAGTACTAACACTCATTTGCCGTTATAACGTAACAACGCACAAACTCGTTACAATCGTTTAAAGTATCGTTATAAAACGAGCAAGAATATATTATAACTATTTTGGACCGTTACGAAATTTAATGAAAATAACAACCGAGGGGCAAACGTGGAAACCATTAAACATTTAACCCTTCTCACGCTCCCGTTACCTCACCACAGCCGCCTCTTCCCAAAATTTTCACGAAATAGAAGCGGGAAATCATCGTACGCCATATCAAAGCGGGAATCGAAAGGAAAACGTCTCAAATCGGAATCGAAGAATCGAAAGCGAAGCTTTTTCTTCAAAGATTTTACCTGTTGATTATCACGGAGGAGGTAAGGGAAAACAAAGGTACTGCGATTTCTGATTGATGATTAATGGATGCGATTTATGATTATAATCCTTATCATCGTTTTACTATAACAAGCGTTTGGTTTGAAGATCATTTGTTTATTATAAATTTAAATGATTAATGGATGCGATTGTTAAGCTAAGTATAATATCTGTGTGTAAGTGTTGATTGTTATATCACAGTATCTATTTTAATCAAACTGCTGCTACACATCGTAGATGGTTTAGTGTAGATGGGAGAGGAGTCCACACTTGTCCATGACCTATCATACTGAAGTCAGAAGTAGTTATGAACACAATATCTGTAAGGAATATGTCATATGTTCCAAACATGAAATTTAACACTAGAATAGACGTGTAATTAGTATTAATTTCAACCAAAACTTAAGAAACATAATTGTAGGTGAATCCTACAGTTTACTGTCCATGTAGTAGATTTAGAACTTATATATACTAATAAAGTAATATGATGGACAATCACTATAAGTCTACATAAAAGTTGGTCTATGTAAATATGGAGCAAATTACCCATGTTGGAGTCATGTAATATTTAAGCAAAAGGAGACATCAACTCATATATGTGTGTTGTTGCATGACAACATTACTATTACTATTACACTAACCTGAACTTTAACAAAAGCCTCAGGCACTCGAGCCTTGTCATTAGGCTGAATATCCTGTGCCTCGATCACATTAACCCTGAGATACCAAAGCTTAGGGGACACATAGACCTTAGACCTTATATTATAAATGCCTTCTCCCTGCACTAAAGTTGCATCTGCATGCCATGCTTCCGGAAAAGCTTCGTCTGCCTGAGTTCCCATCCAGACAGCAAGCATTATCTCACCTCTGACTTTCCCATCTCCACGCCTGTCCTCCAGCCTGTACCACTGTGGGGCCAGTGGGCTGTCTGGTGGGAACCTTGTAGGTACTTCATGTAGGTCAAAGGGCACTTTGCCTATGTAATCGTCTCTTGACACTATTTCTTTGTCTTTTACGTACACTTCTAGGGTCGATGATTGTATTCTGTCTTTCGAGAAGGCGAACACCTTGTTTGATAATAATTTCAGTTACTTTTCAGTTCATTTCCTCAATAGGTGATAAATATATACATTAAGAGAATGTAGAATTCTATATATAAACCCATTCAGGGGAAGGGAAAAAAACATATTGTAGGCTTTCAAATTTATTGCAGAAACAGATTTGGTATTTACCTAATCTAAAATTGTACTTGAACACTTCAAAATGCACTAGTGCAATTTCAAAAGTTGTACTTAAGCATTTTAGATAAGGCGCACGTTCAATTTCAGTTTCAGTATCTATCGAAATCATTTTAATTTGCAAACTTTGAAACTGTGCACAGTAAGATTAAAATTGAACTGATATATTTTCTAAGTGCTAAGATACAAATTTTATTCTGTTGAATACCAAATCTCTTTCTAGAATTTAGCAAGCCTGTTGTTAAAATTAGTTTTCTATGAGCTCATATACGTAAAAATTATCCATTTTTTTTCTATATCCCCAATATTGCATTCAAGCATCCAAAATGACACCGAGAGATTAATTTTGAAATTTGCTTGCAGGGAGTAAATTTTGTGAATGATAGCATGATATTTGGCTATTGGGGCTTATTGTTAAAGACACTTCATATCTTGTTAAATGGCCCTCTTTTTTGGGAAGATTTCAAGATCGGAGGACTTAAAATGTGTGTGTAATTGCATATGCATATGCAGAACCGTCCTATTGATTTGAAATCATGAATAAATTTCATTACCCTTCAACTCCTTAGAAGAATATCTCTGTTATTCAAAATCTACAAAGTAGATAAGGTTATGGACAAACAGAACTACTTTGTAATAATATAACTTATTAGCAAGTTTATTGATTTAAGTTCACTTCATAATGGGAAAAAAAATAGTGAAATAAAACTGGACAAACCTGGTTCCATTCTGGATTGGTTTTCTTCTCAAAATGCTTGGTAGTTCCCTTGTAGTTACCAAGCTTAACTTCAACATAAGGATCACAGCTTGCCGTCAAAGCATTGATAGGCAGATCCCAGGTTTGGTTTTGTGTCTTTAAGCTTGTAATCTTCTGACTTTGCTTGACTCATTTTTCCTTATCTTTTCTTGATTATAATGTCTTGAATTCGAATGAGAGAAAGTTGTTATCCCAATTGATTAGTCTTCATAAATGGAAGAGAATATATTTGATGTGAATAGATATATGAAAGTGAATGGTATATTTAAAAGATGAAAGTGGAGGGAATATTAGACTTTGTGAATTTATATATGAAAGTGAATGGCAGAGGTTTGTTGATATCGAATATAGTGATAAGAAAAAGAAACAATGTAAGACAAATTCCGGAAATAAAGGCAAAAGCACTTTGACCCATACATTGGGAAGAAAACCTTATCTTAAAGTATATGAAGAATTGGTATGTAAAAGATTTTTCTATATTAATATTTCAATAACAAAAATATATTTCATGAAATTTTCAAATGCAGGCGGCGGAGAATCCAGGACGTAAGGTCACGCGCACAATGGTATGGAAAGTGGCTCATACAAGTAGAAAAACGGGGAAGGTGATTCCATGTGCTACCGAGAAATTTGTAAGTAATTCACAGTTTTGAATCTTATTTTAAAACTTTGATTTTGATCATGAATATTTATGTGTTAAATTGTCATGTTAAAAAGATAGATTAGGAGTCTTATTTAAATTAACGTTTACTCCTCTAATTGATCAAATATTTATTTCTCTTTGTTATGCTTAGCTGTGAACCTTTAAACTAGTCACCACAATATATAGTAAATTCCATTTCTGTGGAATGACATGTATTACAGATATATTTCATCGTCCACAATCGATCAAAGATCCATCAAAATAACATCGAAGTCCTAATTTTAACATCACTACCATCGTCATCCTCACTAATGGTATTTGCTGCATAGTCAAAATATTTATAATAATGCAATACAAAAATGCCAACTAAGCCCATAACCACTAAAACAAACAATAATATGGAATTTCGTCCGTAAAGAGAGAATATTGTCTGATAACTTTTTAACTAAACAAATTATACTTCGAATATAAGAAATTCCAGTTAAAAAACAGCGACACTGAAAAAAAACTAAAAAAAAAATTGATATTAGAGAGTTGCCTATTCTGACTTGTGATCAGTTTTGCAAATATGGCTGAACATGGTGGTTTCAGTCATTTAAAACCTCGTATAAAGGAACCGAACATCTGGACTTTCATTCGATGAAGATATAAATCATGGAAAAAGAAGCATGCATTATAATAGGAATTTATATTACATTGATTGAGACAGAATAAAAAATCCTAACATCTATGAGCAGTGTTCTATCTTAAATCAAATTTATAATGTATCAAAAATAATTTTTGTATAGTTCAGGCTAAAATTATCGCACAACAGTGATAACTCCCCAAACGATGAAAGTTTTTCAGTTGTATGCTGATGCAAAATCTTTGTCACCACTTCTTTTCCTTGCTCTTCCTAACTCATAGTTTGATGTTTAGTAAGAGTTCATGTAAATGGATGATATCGAAGCACATATATGCAGAAAAAAGGCTTCAAAATAAACAGTAATATAAAATTTCGTGCATGTACAACCTTTAGGACTGATACTACTAAAAATTCCGGTTTGACAATTCCGGTGTTTCTTTTAATAAATACGCAATTTCGTTTTAACGCCATTCCTGAATTCTTCGCTATTCAAAACATTTTGAATACAAATAGTTAGATTAATAATTATTACCAACCTTTATTTAAAATGAACAAGGATTTAATCCTTCAGAGTATTTAAATTCTAAACTGAAATCAACCTGCTCAAAAGATTAGTTTCAAATCATTTTTTTAATCATTGTCGTATAATACTTACTGGATCCAGAGGCAAATATATAATATATGATGAAAAATTATGCCAAACTGCATTCTTTCATAAAAATATAATAATATATAGGTTTAATCAATCTTTATCAAACTTTAATATGTATATGTCATAAGTTAAACTTTAAAATGCATTTTACTAAATTCTGGACAAAACGATATAAAGACAGAAGCTCAATAAACCAAGTGCAATTAAATATGTTATAAAGTTTCGTTGTACCAGTATATGGCATTCACTGTTTGCATAAACCGGTACACACGTGAGCACCTGATCACCAAAATATCACAAAAGCAAACTCCACTCTGAAAATGCATCTTCCACAAAGCAGATCTGGTTTTTTGCGCAAAATAAAATCAAAAATGGAGTACGAAGCAAATCGAGAAAGAATCAAAAATGGATATATGGCTACCGCTTTTCTTTTCATTTTAACATCTTTTTCATGCTTTAGGCCGGAACCCGGATTTTAGCCGTAATTCCGTTCCGGTGCTGGCCGGAACCGGAACGGGATGGACGGAATTCCGTGGTTCCGGCCGGATTCTCAAACCATGATATGTACAGATATTTATATGAATTACCCGTAGATTGCGAAGACAACTCTCCATTCAAATAACATAAATGTAACCGCCTTCTCCTCTCTGCACATGAATTAAGGTAATACAGAAAACACCTGTACATACAATAAAAATGAACAACAAATTGGTGTGAAAACACTTGTATATATGCACAGTTAGCACACGTGAAAATAGGTATATAACAAATATCAGGCTACATGAAAAAGGAAATAAACTTAATATATATGAATATACAATAGTAACAATCTTAGCAAAGCTGTTGCCGCATAAGCTATATATGTATCAAAATCATTATATTTGAAAACCCATAAAACAATTTCCAGCTACCGTCATGAGAAATTAGCTGAACACCCAAATCAATATATATTCATTATAGTACTTACCAAATTCTATATTATATGTCGGATAATATTCTACCTTATACGTTTGCATTGCAGGTGAACTTCCCATATGGTCAATAAATAATTGTTTATTCTGAACCTTCAAATACTAAAAACTTGAATTATACGCATGTAGCATAAACCTTATCTATTTGGTAACCTTCTGTAGCATAAACCTTATCTTGATATCTTATTTATATAAGTCAGATTAATCTTATCATTAAGATTATCTTGCATGTTATTCCTCCACGATATTGATGATCTAACTTACCCATTAACATCAGGTATATCTTCTCAAACCTCTCATTTGTTTCCTTTTAATCTGTATGTGCATTGTCGGGAAGTCAGGCTCTTTTTGACTGGTCTCGGAATCAAAATTATTATTGCTATCTGTTGCACAATGTTATACCCTACAGCGCAGATATTGAAATCTAATGGTATTAACAAATGCTAGTATGATAGCAACATATGAATGAAATGATGATTATACGACAACAAAAGTAGTTGACATGTGAACTTTATTAAAGATATATACTTGATGCAGCCTCGTATATGCCATTCACATGAGTGGTGGATGAAATACCCTTTTGTCAACATGGTATGATTACAAATGTGGTGTCAATACTAATTAATACCATGTCCTACTTTCAGATTTATAAATATTGGCCCCAGAGCATGACAAATTTGTTATCTTAAATCAATTTTCGAAAATGTCAGCTGGAATACAAAAATTTGTTGCAATAAATGTATCCCCTGTTAAGTACTATCCTATTTTTAAATCATCACACAGAATCAAATAAAATGGATAGGTTTTTGAGGAACTGTTGGTGCTTTGGTTATTAATGGAACATGGTAGAATCAAAGATAATCCTCAGCAATTTTTTTGTTCTAATGAAAGTGGATGCTGGTTGTGTACAAATAGGAACATGTACAAATAAATTTTAGATTGAAATCTCGTAGTGAACCCGGGTAATTATCATAAAAATATATGTATGAATGACTAAGCCACTAATGTAACTGTAGCCCTTCTAAGATGGTCAAGTATAGGTTTTGAATGGTTGTTATTATATGATAGTGGAAATATATAGTCCAGAAAGAAGTAAAGATAGCAATAAATAGCTATCAAATGTCCAAAGGAGTTACTGAAATATATGGTGACGATTGGTTTATAATAGCTAAGAAACCGTGGGAACATTTAATTCTTGTTCTTGTGGAAATATAAGCTGTTTTTTTGTTGTCTCGCCATGGTTCTTGATAAAAGCTGTTTTTTTAACCAATAATTGTTCTTTATAAAAGCTGTTTTTTGTGGAAATATAAGCTGTTTTTTTTTTTTAACCAATAATTGTTCTTGATATAGCTAAGAAGTAAGATGGTACTAGAAGGTAGAAATTTTGGTTGCTATTGTTGTTTTAGAGCTAGACTGTGTTTACAACTCTTGTCTGAGCGTAGAAGTGGCTATTTTTTTTAAAATTGGAATTAAGAACAGGCAATCTTTTCTTGGGCGCACAGCACCATTTTAATTTTTGTTATTTGGGTATTACATCAAGTCTGTCAATGCAAGTCTGTTAATGCAAGTCATCCAACTCAAGTCTGTCAATGCAAGTCTGTCAATGCAAGTCTGTGTTTACAACTCTTGTATGAGCGTAGAAGTAACTCTGTCAATGCAAGTCATCCAACTCTGCTAATACATCAACTCACTTTAATTTTTGTTATTTGGGTATTATGCAGGCGCTAGTTGAAGCAGCAGAGGAAAGACAAAAGGAAGGTCTCAATGACAACAATGAAAGTAGAAGTTTTGAAGATTTTGAGAACGATCCCATTGCTGAAGTGTTTGGAAATGAGAAAAGAAAAAGCTATTGTCGTGCAGTTAGCTCTTCATCGACTATAAAACAAGTGAAGCTTACACAAGCAGCAAAAGCAATAGCCAATTTCAAGGAAGACGAAGATAGAAAGTGGAAAACAAAGATGGAAAACAACCAAGAGAGACTAGCTGAACAATATACATCAATGAATTCGGTTATGATGAATATGCAACAAACTTTATCACAATTTATGAATCAGTTTGGAGGGAATGTGGGATCAAGAAATGAAGTAGCTTCTAACAACCAGCATGAGAGTTCTAGAGCTAGCTTGGGTGTTCAATCCAATGGTGCTATTGGATCTTCCACAAGAGATAGACAGTCTGTAGTCTTATTGTCAGAAGAGTTGAAAGAGGTTGCTAAAGGCCATCTTGGGACACAGAAAAGATGCCATCATAGAGAGGTGATGCATGGGGAAAGAGTTGCATGGGTGGAGAAAGTGTTTGATCCAGAAGCACCTATTTATGAAGCACCACAAAATGGTAATTACAAGCTATTTGATATTATTGATGGAGGTTTTGTTATTTGGCCTGAATGTCGTATTTGCTATTTGTAGGATCTAGAATTTATTTCAAAGTTATGTTAGAAGCTGTAATATTTTGATTTCATACTCTTTGGTTATGTATGATGAACTTATGAAATTTCGAATTTTTCTTCAATTTGTTATCAAATATTTGTGCAATTTAAGGTATATGCTTTAGATGTGTAATCATTTATTATTATTGAAATTCTGTAATTTTTGATGTGTGTGTGTGTGTATATATATATATATATATATACATACACCTGCTGTATTATAGTAGACAAATATGTAGTGAATGCTAGCAGGAAGGCAGTAATATATTGGTTGGTAATTGTAACGAACATATTCGTTGCTAGTGAAGCAATTTATAACGAATATATTCGTTGCAAATGAATGTATACTAGTCGCAACTGAATATAATTATAACGAGCATATTCGTTGCAAACGAAGATATTTACAACGAACATTCTCGTTACAATCCATATCGGGAACACCTACCCGAGTACATTTAGTAACGAAATTTACTCGTTACAAAACGATGGTATTAATAACGAACTATTTCGTTATTAAATTTCATCTTCCCAACGAAACAATCCGTTAGTAAGTTATAATGTTAATAACGAGTATTGGCCGTTACGAATATTTATAACGACATTCCCCACGCCTGTTCCGCTCACGACTGTATTTGTTATAAATTTACATTGTAACGACTGTGTTCGTTACAAATACACTGTTTTGGTGTTGTGTACTGCAATGTTTATTGTTCTAGCTTAAATGTCAAGCCAATTTACAAATAATGCAACTTTTTTTTTTGCCATATTTGGATTATTTTACTTAGCTTTGTTGACTCGTTTGCAAGAAACATAGCTATGTGAGCTAGTTGATTCATTTGCAAGAAACATAGCTAGGCAAATTATCTGTTGTCATAACATGGTAGACAATGAAAATGATGGTTGGTTTTCAAAGCTTACTAAAAGGAAAGAACCAGTTTTTGTTGATAGTATTAGTCCAGTAAATAAAAATTTAGTTGCTAAGCTAATTATTTTTATTTTGTTTACTGTTGTGTGTTAAGGAAAGTACGCAATTTTTTATCATGTAGTAACATACAATTTTCAGGATTGTTTTCTGCTCATAGAAAGTTGCATTTTTTTTAACTCATTTTTTATAAAGAAGTATTTTGAAAGTGTTGGGGGTTTGTTAATGACACTCTAATTTTTGTTAAGGGAGGGTCAAATTTTAAGCACACTCCACTTTCTAAAAAAATGTTAAGGGATGGTCATATTGGATTGCTATTTTTTTAAAATTCTTCCGCTTTTACCCTTAAAAGTTATTATCCGTTCCTAAATCACAAAACCCAAAGTCGGTTCAATTGAAACACGAAGTCGAACAAAACCCCCCACCCAAAATCGATTCAATTGTGAAACACGAAGTCGAACAAAACCCCCCACCCAAAATCGTTTCAATTGATATACGAAGTCGAATAGAAAATGGTGAGAAGAAAGAGAACATCTCTGATCCAAAGGTACACTCTTTTATTCTCATTCTGCGGTGTGCCGATTGATTCAAAGCCTCGATTTTGTAGTAGTTAATCGAAGCGATTCATCAAAGTTCGAAAATTTCTGGGAATTAGTAGCAATTTTATGGTCTTTCGAGTTACTGGGTGAATTTACTTTGGTCATGGGGTGTTGAGTTACTGGATGATTTTATTTCAGAAATGGAATTCCTTTTTATTTTGTTGTATCGGTGCACTTGAACTAGAGATGCTGTTTAAAAATTGTCTGAATATCAAAACTTACGAAAATGCAACAAGATTGTATCAATTTTTGTTGCAAGTGCCACGCTAAGTTAATTATTTTCTATTTCACATTGCAAAACTGGATAACAGAGCGTCTGCTTCTTCACCGGCTAAATGGTAATCAAATCTTCCTTAGAAAAAAATGATGAGTGATAATTAAATTAGAGATTTGGTAGTGTTCGTATCTTTCATTCTTCTTCTCAATTAAATTAGAAAAATGATGTCTAAATTATAAGCTTCAATTAATCATAGCTTATAGATTGACAATCTTGATGGATAATTCATTTTAACGTAAGCAACATGGTACAAAATAACTATGGGAAGAATTGCCTTTCAGAGCATGAAAGACTTTGGAAACTCATTTTAAATACATAGATTATGTTTAAATAGTTGGAAATAGCCCTTCTTCTGGTTAATTTTCTTTTTGCAATATGTATTTTCATAGATGATATTGAAAAAAGTCTTTGTATAAAATTGTCTGTTAAAGTAAGTAATGTTATATATAATTTTACCTTTACAAAATAAGAGACAATACCAGTTTATGCTTTACTTAGTGAAAGGAAAAGGCTTATTTGTAAGTCTGAAGAGTCATGATTCATGAACAAGTAGACATTATGGACAAGTACATGTTTTTTATACATTAAAGAAAAAAAGCAAGGAGATTTAAACTTATCCCTAGCAGTAGTATGTCTATATTAGTTATCACTCACTTACAAACAAATTAAATCAGTATTTATAGAAATGCAATATATTGTCATGTAACATTTGAGATCAAAATTTCCTGCTGATATTAATTTATCTTTTGCAGTTCCTATTGCATGTTTGTATAAGGAACAGGTTAGGCGGTTACTGATTACATTAACTCACTTCTGCTAGTTTGCTACTTGCTACCACAATTATTTAATATAAGTGAAATCTGCATTTTCTAATTTGCATAAGCCACTAAAATTAGTCTATTGGAAGATTTTATTTCTACTAAATAATTTTGCTGCAATGCAACAATGATGAAAGGACAAGGATCATATTATATTCATATTCTGATATATTACTTGATCTGATATGCATAGATATTCACCTTAGCAGATGATACTTTTATAATATTACATATAAGGTACACACTAAAAATGTAATGGTTTTCTGAAATATGTTTTAGCAAGATTGAGGTGTAATCCTCAATAATTGCATATCTTTGTGAATATACTTAGAATATGGGTTGTGAGTTTGGTGTGGACTTCCTCGTGATTCTTTGTGCTTTTTTTGGGGGGGGGGGGGGGGTGGGAGGGGTGTGGGCGGGGGCAATAGCAACACGAAAACCAAAAAATCTGAGTTGCTTGAATGTAGGCTAAGAAGTAAAATAAAATGGATGAAATACAAGTAGGGATGAAATAACCTAGTTAATATTGATCATATCTATTTTAACCATTATTTGCTCAAAGCCCTTTTTGATAAAGGTGATGATCAAACCAAAATGAAAAATATATAGACTTGATGCTCAATTAGTCATGCTCATTATGGCTATAATTGCAAGGTCGAGGGTGGATTTTGTTTTTGTCTATGTACCATATCATTTTTCCTTAAGTAAAAATATATCGATTCTAAACTATAATGTCAAGTATAAATATATTGTGCTGAGTAAAAAAATATAGACATGCACTTTTTTGATTTTTATGTGCCATATCACTTATGTCAACAGGGGCTTTCAATGTATGCAGTGAGAGTGAAAATGTGGAATCATCAAGTACTAGAGTTCCACCTACGTCGTCCAATCGGAAAATTTTAGAAATGGAACGATTGAAGGCTAGAGTAGATGAGGAAAGATTAGGCATCGATAAAGCTAATAGTAGTAGTACAAGCATGGAAGAGGATGATAGGGAAAATGAAGAAGAACGTGAGAATGTAGTTGAAGAGGAAGATGAAGAGCGGCATGAGCAGGAAATTGAAGAGCGGCATGAGCAGGAAATTGACGAGCGGCATGAGCACGAAGTTGAAGAGCGGCATGAGCTTGAAGTTGATGAGGTGAAAAGGAAAAATAAAGGTAAGAAGGTAATGACCGAAGCCCCAACTGATAGTAGGCAAACAGATCTTCAACCTTCCTTGCTATTTGCCTTTAAGGATCATATTGCTAGTTCTATTTGGAATGCCAAGGTTTCTTTTGTACTTCGTGTTGTATACGTGATAAACATTAAGTTATCATGAGTATGCATTGACTATAACTATTCCTATATCAGGAACCAAGGGGTGAAGTTAGAATCACAAAACTTCATAGTCACGTTGGAACTCATAAACGTAGGGATTTGAGCAACGATTGTGAGTTTGTGAAGAATGCAGCAGCTGAATCAGGATTTGAGAATTTGATAAAATATGCACATGATCGAATTGACAAGGTTTTGATCAATGCATTTATAGAGAGATTTTATCCAGAGACTAATACATTTCATCTTCCATTCGGTGAATTGGGAATCAGTATCGATGAAGTGCTTCATATCACTGGTCTTCCGGTTGATGGCAAAGCTGTTACAGGACCGCTTGGAGGTTCGAGGGGGATAAGTGATGACAATGTGTATGATTTGTTATGTGAATGCTTTCATATTGATTCGAAAACAGCGGACGATCTATTGGGTGGGGAGAAAAAAGTGAGGTTGGAGTGGTTAAGAACAAAGTTTTCTGGTTCTCAAGAGCGAGATAGAGCAGAGAGTAAACGACAGTGTGCAATTGCATACCTACTTTATACGATTGGTGTACTAGTTTGTGGAAACAAATCCGGAAACAAAGTGTCAGTTCATTTTCTACGATGTTTACGTGATTTAAGAGAAGTGCGCACATATTCATGGGGGACTGCATGTTTGATTTAAAAGTTAGTTGTTTTTCTTTATATTTATAATAATTGCTTCACCGATAGGTATGGATATACAAGCATTTTCCAATATTGAGGCGACATAATCGAAGTGCTCGTGCAGTGCTTGGTGAACCGAGATCCGCCTTTTATTTTGCAATTGAACCGAGTAATTGTTTATCGTCTGATTTGGTCACTTTGAGGGAGAAGATTGACGACTTGCAAACTAATGATGTTATTTGGGATTGTCTTAAAGACATTAGACAACAATATCCATTTCAGCGATGTTCGTTGTATAATGGTCTCATTGTCTGCTTTGAAGTTGTGTAGTTGTATTTGCCACAAAGATTTCTTCGTTAGTTCGGATACGTTCAACCTATACCTGCTAATCTCTTCACCATAGACAAAAAAAATTGAAATCTTCATCAAAGGGATACAAGGCCATATACTCAAACTTAGGAGATTTTGCATGGAATGAGTGGAGAAATCATCTTCCACATGACGATTTAACATCAAGGCAAGTAGTACACTCTTCAGATTGTTGTGACCAATATTTGGAGTGGTATTTGTCTGTGTCACATCCATTAGTGGCCAATCCACAATCTCGCATTACAGAACGCGTCCGCTCGAGCGAACAAAACTCGCCTGTGGTTCGCCTTGTAAGTTAATTTGCTTATTCACTTTTGTTTAACTAAATTTTATTAGTGTTGTAGTGTGACTGATATAAGAATTCAAAATTGTAGAAATGAAGATTGCGTTGCATTGCGGAATTCGTTAAAACTTGTACACATAGTGATGCTATGTCTCAAGTGTTGGAAAGAGTTGAACGGATCGAGGAAGATGAACCGCTTGATATTTACGAGGAAGATGTTTGTGATAAAGATGAAGCTGAAGGAACAACGGCCAAGAAAACCAAAAGTGCGGCTATTGGAGAACAAGCTTCTACTACCGTTAAAAAGGAAAACCAGAAAGAGCAGAAAAAGGGGAACAATAAGAAAGGTGCAATCACAAAGCAAGTGAAAAAACGGAGAACAAAGTGAAATAGCTGATGGCCAGTGTATTTTGTTTTTAATGGTCTGGACATAGTGTTGTCATTTTGGTGTGAAAAGTTGGTGGTTTAAGTTTATTTGGTATATGGACATGTATTTGGTATATGGTCAAGTATATTAGCTTTATATGCTAAAGGCTTTATATGGTCATGTACTGATGATTTTTTGTTAAAGGCTTTATATGCTAAAGACATATTTACATAGAGCTGAAATGGATCTCTTTTGTAATGATAATGATTTAGTACAGGTTTTTTGCAATGATAATTTTATTGAGGCAGTTCACTACCTGCATGAGTGCATGCTTCACTGGTTGGTTGCCATTGAAATTGCAGTGAGTAAATAGTCTTTTAGTAGACTGTATGTCTTACTATAGCATGAACTTTATGTAAATATGAATAAGCCGATCTATAATGACTATTTATTAAACAATGGAAATGATTAGATAACAGCAACTCATTTTTTATATGGGAAAAAAATAGAGCTTATGAAGAACCAACCCCAAGCTGTTGCATGTATATTTATGTGAATAGTCACCCATATAATTTGCATGTATATTTGTGTATATTTGCATGTGTATTTGTGTGAATAGTCTAACGTGGTACATGCTTCACTGGTTGTTTGATTTCTCATTAGATGTATAATTTGGTGTAGATTAAAATGTGGCGTAATCCTACAAAAAGTACTCTTAGCTGTGTATTTTGTCTTGTTGATTACATGTGTGAAAAATATGTTGCTATGTTCTTATACTTTGGATAGTCTTAACTGGGAACCCATCTGCTTGTTTTAAAATATGTTATATGAAATAAGTTCGATGGGGGGAGGAACTAAAGACCAGCAGGATCGGCAAGTGTTTGTCGACGGGTGTATGAAGTAGCTTCGACATGGGGTCATTGCATATAATCAATTTTACACGATGGACCCCCTTCGAACGTGAAATTGGCACATATATTTTCGATGGGGGGAGGTACATCCCAGAAGCAGGTTCGATACCTACTCCTCGAAGATCGATTTTGCACACAATTAAAATGATACTTGTTCGACATGATAACGTCGAAAACAATCAAATATCTCAGGAACGAAGGGGGATTATCGAAACTTAAATATACAGTTGACGTAACCCGTCGAACCACATCGAAAATTGCAACCAATTAGCAGAATGCGATTAATATAAAATGGAAGTAAACTGCTATAAGAACAAGTAGAAAAATGAGATCACAAATCACATTGAGATCAACAATCAAACTACAATGGCATTAATTCCACCAAATTAAATACCACTAATTTTAAGATCAATGAGAACAATAACAAATACAAAGACTAGATTAATGAGAACAATCAAATACCATAAACTTTTATTTTCAACCATATACCAAAATTTTCTTATTCATTGGCAAATACAACTTCGTAGTCAAAAATAAATTTATGATCATGCAAAATCAATGTAGTCTATGTCAAATACCACAATACTCTATGGCCATACAAAATTCTAACTCATAAGTTGATGACAGTGGCATCCTCTTTATGACGAACCATCGAAGCTACATACTTGTTCAATCGTTCCAGATAAGCTTTAATCCAATCTTCTGCGTTTGTATTATAGAATTGTTGAAAGTATGCGTACTGAGGTGTAGGCGGCAAAGGATAGTCAGCACTAAGCTTAATACTAACAAAATGTGAGTTATTTACGAAGCTCATGACTACCATTCTATTTTGATTTAACATAGTCGCACGAACAGTCGTGGGAACAAAAGTACAACTCATATGCTTGCTTAACAGTACAACAACAGTGCCAAATGTCTCCGCGATGACAAATCCTGATTCGGGCATCTGCATCCAGTGGCTGATCCCAACCTCATTTGTATATTGTATCCTTTCCTTCGTTTCCTCATAACCAGTGTCATCCCACATCCTTCTGTACATTTGCGAGTGTAGCACTAAATTGTCAATCATAGCTTCAAGTACAAACTTACAAGGATTTTCCGGTCTTCTATTTTGAAGATTCAATTGATTAACCACAACCCAATAACCACAATTACCATCGCTTGGCATGTCCTCTATACCAGTTACGTATGGCCTCATGTTTTCGGGTAGTTGCATCAAATAATAATCATCAACTTGATTCTTCTTGCATGGTTTATTCTTTACGCCAAGCTTTTTTAAGTAACGACCAACTGGCGTAAGATCTGAACTGCAAGACAACGACGATTCAACATGTTCAAAGTACGAAGGATCTCTTGCAGTTGACTTTTCTTTTTTTGTAGGTCTTCCTTTTCTTATCGTAGCCACTGAGGGTTCTAATATAGTGGTTGTTTGAGGGAATGCCATCAATTTCAGTTGTTGTTGCATATCAAGTCTCACGTTATCAGGAGATTCCTCGTACCTGGTTTTCAATACTCGTAATTTGGGCAAATCTATGAAATCAAGAGTAGAACGATGCAATGTGGGAGGAGTACATGACAATTGTTTCCAATATGAATCTATAACGCTAAGAGGGATGAAACCGTTTGAATGTCTAAATTCCACAAGCATATGTGCACATGGTAGCCCATTTATTTGCCATAAAACACAACCACAATTCTCGATATTTAAGCCCACGGTTGAAATGCTCCGCAACTCTTCGAGCAGTAAATCAAGTGCTTTGTGAGATACAAACCCAAGAGGCCTTTAAACATGGGCTGGGTTCGAAATCTATGCATTGTCCTAGACGTACTTAATTCGAATGCATTTTCAATTGCAACTAATTCATTCTCACAAAAAAGATGTGCACTAGTCCAGCATTGCACGAAACTACCTGCTGCTGAATCGAAGTACAATTTCAAACGTGCATGTGCACTTTCAACTATGCTCATTGAGACATTGTCGTAGTGTTTCACTTTGTTTGTCCAAGCCAAAACAAACATCTCCTTATATTTACTAAGCCAATTTTTCATTACGTACGTGATAGCTTTTTTCTGTTTCTCCAACCATGCATCACGAAACACTTTTAAGTTTCGATGGTACTCTTCTTCGGACAATGAATTAATCACATTTACCCAACCATTCCAAAATTGTTCATACTGTTTTTTTCCTTCCTCGTCCTCCAGCACTACTTCTTTATCGTTAACCATTATCTGTTTTTTCCTTATAAAATTAGGTTCGCAATTCGCTTGAACATTCTTCGAGATATGTCATGCACAAAGAATATGACGTGCCGCTGGAAAGACAGTTGCGACAGCATTTGAAAGAGCAATTTCAGCATCTGTGATCATAACATTTGGAATTTCTTTATCTCTATAACACTTTCGCACACATTCAAGAGCCCATATATATGACTCCGTAGTCTCACGGCTAATAAAAGCAAGTGCCACTGTAAAAGAAGCCCCGGTTGATGTTTGCGACACCATATGAAAACAAGGTAGCTTGTATCGGTTTGTCTTGAACGTGCAATCTAAGAATAAAATTTGATGAAAACATTGGGCTAGAACAACAAATCTGGGATGACTAAAGAATAAGTCAGAAACTTCATTGCTCGCACCATCAACTCTATGGTCCACGGAATAATTATGACTATGAGCCAATTTCATGAACTGTTGCATTATCGATCTACCTTCTGTATTATGCAATTTAAGCTTAACCTTGGCATTATAGATACTTCTTATAGTCGATTGGTTCTCCGGATTGTTACTTTTGATAGCCGTTAATATATTTCGAGGCCTAACACCACTTTTTGTCATTGTCTCAACTGTTTTCACTTCATGCTCTTTCAACCTCGCAACGTACGGATGCCCGGTTAGTACATTCGGAAGTATGTGATTATGACGTCCATCCTTCATAGTTAATGCCCACCTACCATCATCTATACAACTTGCACTTAATTCAAATGGACAACCACATTTTCTACTTCCAGACCTTCGTCTTTTTGGTTGGGTTTTTGGAGCATGACTCTTTGGTTTGTGATCGATATACTCCCCACTTCTTTCACATGCTAAAACCATCCAAGAGCCTTTTACATTTGACAACAAATTTCTCATTCTAGTTCTTTTTGTCACAACAATACAATTTGCAATAATGCCACGATTCATGCACCATTCTCTTACATTTTCTTTTGAATCAAACAGCTGCATCAAAAATAAAGAACATGAATCAGAATAATATAAGTTAAATAGAAAAATAATTGAAATAATTAAATGTACCATGTCAGTACTGAAATGAGAAGTTAGGTCGGGATAATCGAGAGGAGTCATGGTAACTTCTTCATTTTGGTTGTCATTGACAACATCCTTGTCAATTTTATTTGAGCAACTACAATCATCATTATCGTTTGATGCATCTTCGAATTCTTCATCATTTTCCACTTGATTTGGTTCATTATTCCAGTCATCATATGTTATCTATGGACAGTACAAATTTTAACACATTCAAATGTGCATTAAATAATTGCCGTTGGACATTGTCAATTTTATTGTACAATGTCCCTGAACTAATTCAAAGAACAAGAGTTGCATACACTAACTTGAATATTTTATGAACTGTAAATGCAATCTATTCATTTTACTTATTTATTTATTTTTGCTATGGTCTGCATTTATAGAATCATGTTTGTTGGGTCCATCTAAAGAAATTAGTACACAAGTCAAAAGTGAGAAAGCAGTAGCTTGTCAAACAATGGTATTATGGCTAAATCCTATTTTAAGCTGGATTTAAGCTTTTGATCAGAAACTATGTTAAAGGATATTTACTGGTCATGTTATCATTTGCAGTTTGGATATGTAATTCGACATACAACCTGTCGATATAATTTAATACAAGTAATAGTAGGTCTCCTAAATATATTCCTATTGCCACATGTAATTCAAACATCTACAGTGGGTCTACGAGATATATCCTTGCCCATGCAATTCAAAGATCGGTGATAACCGATCGAACTAAATTGATAAGTTCGATGTGTTCTCCTCGGTTTTGAACCAGTAACGAATTATTTTAAACCGTTACTTACCTGATCGTCATCTTAATCCTTCCCAACCCTAGAAATTAATGTTTCTCAATTAAACGAAAACAAACCTGATCATCAGATTGAATAATTCCCATGTAACGTTCACTTTCTTGAGTCAATATGATATTGTTTTCCTTCTCCTCCATTGTGGATTTCATTAGGGTTTTCTAGGTTTTCAATCATAAGAAGATTACTGTTATAATTAACTAAGGGTAATTTAGTAAAAATATTATTTGTTGTTAAGGGGGGGGGGGCTATTTCTAGTGGTACCTCCCTTAGTAAATTTAATCTTTTTTGAAAAATGAAACCCCCCCCACCCCAAAACCGAAATTGGAGTGTTATTAACAAACCCCAAGTGTAGATTTCGAACTCATTTTATACATTCTTCTTAAGTAATTTAGAGATATATTTCCTACAAACTAAATAAAGGGAAAATTGTATAACACTCCATGACTTCTGTTATGTGAACGTTAGTACTAACAATCTTCATCTTCTATCTAAGATGGAAAGACCAACATAAATAGTATTACATCTTTGACTGAAAATCTTCAAATTTACATATAAGGTTAGTTATGATTTATTTTTAAATAGCAAAATTTATGGTGTTTAAGATATAACATGATTGATATAGAATGATATATGTTAAACTTTCACCTTTAGCCTCTATGGAAGCTTTGAAAATAAAGTATTTATAAATTAACACATTTTTTTTTGCGTATAATTTTACAAGTACATAATATGAGGTTGCATGTGTACTATTCTGAGGTAGATGATTAGTTAATCCGAGTATGAGGTTGTATATCTGCAGCATCTGCAGATTACAATTTTACAAATATACAGTATGAGGTTGCATATCTGCAAAAATTGCTGATTGCAAATTTTCAAGCATATAATATAACGTTGCATTCACAAAATTTTCAATTATCTGTAGTATGATTTCTAGTAATAGTTAAGAATGAATAAGGACATACTACGTAAGAAAATAAGCACAACACATGTACGTTAATTTAGCGTTTACAAAATTAGGAATTAAATCAGGGATTCAGGCAAGCAATAAATACGTTAAAGTTTCGTTTCATTGAAAAAAAATGCACTGAATGGAAGAATTTATAAGCTTACCATTTATTTGCAAAAGGTCTACATAAAATAAAACTCTTACTAATTTTTTACATTGGATAAGCCTACTTTAGGACTATTTTAAATTATGGCAACAACTATCAAGTGATATATTATCGAAAGCAGTAACCCATTAAATGTTATAAAAAGGAATAATCAACATTGATTAACGAATAGAAAATATGTAAAGTACACATTAACCGAGTATCTGCGTAAATGATGAAAAAACTAAATACGTTTTTAAATTAGATCCTAAAATAACACGTCAGATCATTGGGATCAATACGAGAAGACACCCCTAAACTTCGGAATATTCAGAAATAATTTAAATTTGGGATTATTATGGAAAGACACGTTAAGCTTTGGATTATTATTAACAATTAATCTCTCTTTTTATTACAATTAAATTACAATAAATTTTTCTTCAAATTATGGTAAATGAGATCTTCACGCTACCAACCCCGGTTCTAATTTTGGTCCAGTTCAATTTAGCAGCCCAGAACGAACTGTCCACATGCCTTTATAAAGTCTCTTCCTCTTCTGAAATAATTAGGGTTCCGTTTGATACCCAGCTCCCCTTCTCCCTTTCTTTATCTAATTCAGAAAGAAGAAGAAAAATCTCTTTGTGCCTTTCCACTCTTCTTTTGTTATGTTTCTCTATTGTATTGTTGGAAGGATGAGACCTTCAAGTTTAATGCTCAAAATTTGTTATGGATGGAAATTTGTTCACCTGAGCAACCATAATTTTGCTCATACTATTGCGATCGATGTGATTACGGCGATTAGTTTGCAATTTTGGTGGATCTGTTTGATTATTTTCTTATTTTTTTCTTATTGATTATATCATATATTTTTTACTTGTTGATTATTATCTTGCTACTGTACTTTGTTATTTCAATATCGTTTTCAATGATCTAGGTTCTTTTGCGTTATGTTTATGCTATTACTGTTTGAGTCATGTTGCATTCGAAATCACGGCGGTGCTATCATCTTTATGCCTTTATTTTCATTGGACTGAAATGGAAAAATGGGTTCGTTTCTTTTCTAATCGTTGCTGCAATGTGATATTCTTTCACTGACTATGCTATCCATCCTTGATTAAATAAAATAAGGCAAATTCTATTCACACCCCTTCTTTTTCCTTTTTCACCCCACCATTTTTAAAAAATGACACACACCTCATTATTTTCTTTTCTTACCCCGATTTATTCCAAAACCGCCCTTGGTTCATTTTCCTTGTTTTCAGTACAAATGTTATTCATTGTTCAATGTAATTCAACTAACTTGGTTGTGAATAATCCCTAGTGCAATACACACTTTGAATGCAACAATTCCAAGTTACATCTGAATTAGGTTGCTACCATATCCATGTTATGTTGAAGAAAATCAACCAAAAATATACGTAAAGTGCTGGACCAAAAAAATGTAACCTAGTGTTTTCTTCTTTGCGATTGCTATTTTTTGATTTCTATATATCATCCACTTCAAAAAAAAAAAAAAAACTTTTATTTGTACCTATTTGCATAAAATAAAATAGAATTTTTGACAATACATGAAACATGTGATGAATGAAGGAACACGAATAGATGCTCAATTCATTTTCCTAAAATAATTAATTAAATAATAGCAAACCAGAAGCTTTTAAAACTCTCTTTCCTTAATTTTTGTAGCTCTTTCTCTTCTTGATTCTTTCCAAGTATTTTATTTTTAAATTAATTTGTCATTTTACACTTATTTATTAAATGTCTCACATTATTTTACCTTTTCCATTATTTTAAATTTTGGTATTGACATTTTAAAGTTTATGCGACTATTTATTAATGGTTAGCTTCTAACAATTTGTATTTGTATCAACATATTTAAATTAATTACAAAACTCAAATTTTAAGTAATTTAGATAAATTTAATTAACCAATATTCCTTTAAATACTAAAAAATGACAAATTTATGGTTTTTGGCTTTAAATACCTGCATTTTAAATTTTTATAACCACTTTCTTTTCTATTATTTTACATTTAGTGCCATATTTTACAATTAATTACATAATATTAAAAGCATTTAAATAAGTTTAGCAAATTTTTAATCATTTATTAGTCTAATAAACCACATCTAGATTGACAAAAATGAGAAAAATAATAATTCAAATATATAAATATGTCAATCACATATATTATGCACATAAATAAGTAAATAACAATAACAAGTTCAAAGTTTAACTAATTTACATCAACATATTTACTATGTATTAAATGTAATATTAATGTAAAACGCCTACATTTTAAATTTATTTAGTTATTATGGACAGTATATTATAAGATATCACTTAACATTGTACATTTAAGACAATAAATTTAAATTAATTATGTGATTTTGAATTCAACATATAAGCTGTTAATTCGTATAATTAACCGTAAGTGTGATGTTTAGAATGTACATCAAGTCTATATAAACAAAAATGGCAAAATTATATTTTCTTTCAAATATAAAATGAAATAAGTCACACAGCTTAAATAATGTATGTAAACAATAATAGAAAATTGGATTTATTACACACTTATTTTAATATTTATCATATAAGAAAATAATTTTTGCTTTAATACCTGCATTTTAACATTTCTACAATTATTTGTCGAACCTCCTTAATTCTTTCGTAATATTTTATATTTCAATTCATTTGTTTAACCTATGAAATCTTAAATTTTAGTTATTTAAATAGTCTTAGAGAATATTTAGTTCATTTTTATAATAGTTATTAAAAATATACACCTTCACTATATATATTCAAATTACAAAATGTAGTTTTCCATGCAACTATAAAGATGTATAAATCACATAACATAAACTATGTATATCAACATTAGTGACAAAAATAAATTATAAATTAGTTATGATTTGTTTATATAAAAAATTATCATATATTATATCATAAAGTTCTTTTTGAACATCAACAACTCCACAAGAAAATTATACATTTTATTAAATTTCTTTTCAATTTTATTTAAATAGTCTTAGAAAATATTTAGTTCATTTTTATAATAGTTATTAAAAATATACACCTTCACTATATATATTCAAATTACAAAATGTAGTTTTCCATGCAACTATAAAGATGTATAAATCACATAACATAAACTATGTATATCAACATTAGTGACAAAAATAAATTATAAATTAGTTATGATTTGTTTATATAAAAAATTATCATATATTATATCATAAAGTTCTTTTTGAACATCAACAACTCCACAAGAAAATTATACATTTTATTAAATTTCTTTTCAATTTTTCCCTTTACATTATACTGTTTAACTAAATTCGTAATTTTACATTTGACTTATTTAAATAGATTATATTAAATAATATTGCAAGTTTATCGAATGAATAACTAACATGAATTTCAACATGTATATTTATATTAACATATATAATTAAGAAAAAATTCAAAGATACACACATGCGTATTATTTGTATAAGCTATAGAACATAAATTACACACAAACGATAATAATAATTTTAGTTAATTGTTTGTGTATCTCATATCAAAGTTATGATATATTATATAATGTTGCTTTTATTTTAACATTAAAATAACAAATTCTATTTTTAATAATATTATTGTGTGCGACCTATAAGTTACACACTAGTTATGTAGTTACTTTCTTTTGTATGCTTTTTCAAGGTTGATGCTAATAATAGTGTTTTTGGAAATGAAACTTTGGACCATGACATTATGTAATCACTTTCTTTTGTATGTATTTTCAAGGTTGATGTCAATGATAGTTCTTGTTTCATTTCCACAAGCACTATCATTGACATCAACCTTGAAAAAACGTACAAAAGAAAATTACGACATAATGTCATGGTCCTAAGTTTCGTTTCCGCAAGCACTATCATTGACATAACCTTGAAAAAATATATAAAAGAAAATTACTACATAATGTTGTAGTCCTAAGTTTCATTTCCAAAAGTACTATCATTGACATCAATTTTGAAAAAACGTACAAAAGAAAACAGGAAAATAGGCTGAAGGAAAAAGTTAGAGAAAAATTTAGGCTGAAGGACAATAAGTCTATTTTTTTTTTAACTTTTTCCTTCAGCCTTTTTTCCTGTTTCTTTTCTTTTGTATGTTTTTTCAAGGTTGATGCCAATGTTAGTGCTTGTGGTAATGAAGCTTAGGACTACGACATCTATTAAATATTAATAGTAAAGCAGAATTTTTTAAAGCTCTCTCCTTAATTTTTGGAGTTCTTTATCTTCTTAATTCTCTCCAGATATTATTTTTTTAAATTAATTTATCACTTTACACTTGTTTATTAATTGTCTCACATTATTTTACTTCCACTACTACAAAACAGGTCTGTTGCTTCGCTTCATTTGCATCAGTTGTCCTTACAACTGAAGCAATAGTGTTATTTTGCTTCTGTTATCCTTGCAAACGAAGCAAATGATAGAAGCAAACAATGTTAATTGCTTATGTTATGCTTGCAACAGAAGCAAATAGTATCATTTGCTTCCGTTCTCCTTACAACCGAAGCAAATGCACCGAAGGAACTACTGTCATTTGCTTCTGTTTCTTAGAAACCGAAGCAACTAGTGTTATTTGCTTCGGTTTCTTAGCAACAGAAGCAAATGTAACAAAGCAAATATTATTACTTGCATATGTTCCATTTGAAATGAAGTAAATACAAATTATTTTAATCAAAGCTAATGCGTGTACAAATAATCATACACAATAACTTTATATGTTACTTTTCATAGTTGATTAACAATTAATAATTTCTAATCATTGTTAATCAATCATTATTTTTTATATTTAATATTTAAATTTAACAAATAGAAATTTCTATTTAATGATTAATATTAAATGAATACTATCTTGCCAAAAAAATTAATGAATACTATTGATTTTGTTATGAGAAATATTAATTATTTAGTAATTAATAATTAGTATCGAATAAATATTATGATCAATATTCCATAATTAATTAATGCCTTGCCAAAAAAACTTCCATAGTTAATGTTTAACGTTTAATGTTTAAATCATTAATATTAAAGAATTAATAATTAAATATAATTAATATGTAATATTTAATAATAAATAGATAATAAATAAAAAGTTAAAATTAATAGTTACATTAAGTAATTAACATTATGAAGTATTGTATTAATAAAGTTCGAAAATTTTGTAATAAATATATAATTCATAAAAATCAAAAACAAAATTTTAAATTTTCATCAAATTACAATATGAAATAGAATTAGAACTTCTAGAAAAATTGAAATTTCATAGGATTTAATCATTTATATATAATTACTTGTTATTGTTGACTATTCGTGGTTTGTAATTAAGTCATATTTAATTTTTATTAATTATATTTAATAGCTAAAAAATATAATTAACACCACTTTATTAATAAACTTGAAATAGGTAGTAATAATTAATTATTATATTTCACCATTTATTGTTAGTAGTTAATAGCTAATAAACATAATTAAAAATATAAAACTAATCCCAGCCAACTTTTCCTTTGGAAGGCATGGACGGATGAGACAATAAAAAAAGAGAAAGTATCCGTTCATATGAAATTAATCCCAACGCAGGTCGGCACATATATATAAAACTAATCCCACCCATTTTTTCGTTTTCCCCCATAACTTTTCGTTTCCCTCCATCTTTTCATTCGTGCTTATCCTTTCCCAATAAAAAAAAGAGAAAGTATCTGTTCCACCCCATCAGAACAGGATACTCCTTCACCAAAACAAAAATGGACACAGTAGCTGTCCCCTTATTTTCTTCCATCCCCATTTCCAATTTTCCACCCTCCTGCTAGTCCAGACTCCCCATGCCCATTAGTCCGTGCTGACCTCTCAGCCTCCCCACGTCCAGCAGCCGCCCTCGCCCAAGACGGCGAAGCCACCCGAGCGTCACCGTCAGCCGACCGCTCCGCCTGTCCCCTGCTGTCCTCCGACCAAGCTCCGACGCCTTTGCACTTGAACCCACAGCGCACTTTTCAATTCCTCCGGAGGAGCTGCTGATCTGTCCCGATCCCGATTTCACGGACTCCCAGCTATACGGAGGCGGTCTCCAGCTGAGGCGAAGCTACTCGAACTTGGAGCCTTGCGGTTTCGGGTGGAAACCGTGCCTCTACTACGCAAGCGGCTTCTGCAAGAATGGAAGCGCCTGCATTGGTTGGTATTGCCATGTTTGTTACTTTTCTAATATCACAATATTCTTTTCATTAGGCCCCCTTTGGTTTGTGACTTTTCTAATATTTCAATATTCTTTATTATGATACTAAACCTGTTCCTCGGTTGGTATCGCCATGTTTGTTACCAGTACAAGATGGGAGGACGTTACTTAAATTTATGAACCATACCATGAATATGGTTAGCTACTTAGCTAGTTATCGCTCATACCAAGAATATGGTTAGCTACTTAGCTAGTTATCATTCACTTGTTATCAGTTGAAGGCGTTACTTAAATTTATGAACCATTATATGGTGCAGCTGGTTTTCCATGAATCTAACATCAGCTAGTTATCGTTCACTTGTAATGATGCATTGTTTTGCTTTGTATTATCAAAGTAAATCTTCGTGTGCATATCAACTGGCGGAATTATCAAATTATCTATCTCTACTTGTTATCTTAGTATCTGAAAACAACACTTTTTGTGGCATTACCTGTTTGTGAGCATACCAAACCACTTATATACTTGTTTGGTATTATTTTAATGTGACACATGATACATTTTGTTGACATTTATTGTCATATTTGTAGGTTCCTACATACCTCAACTTTACTGGAAAAGAAGCCGCTCACCAACTACCAAAGAATTTCAGTTTATTCTAGCGTTTACTTGTGTGTGAGTAATGTATTATGTCCTTTATGTTAAATGATGTGACCATGCAACAAGCTATGATACTAAAAACACCATCTTATATTATGTTATTGCCAGAGGGTATTATGATGTAATTATTATTCACTGAAGTTGAATCAAACCGAATGCTGGCCAGTTCATCGTTGTTATCATCACTTGTATTTTCATATGAATTTCATCTGTTGTGTTTTTATATGATTTTTGTCAGATTTTGAGATGCTAGCGTTCTTACTGCCAACACCGCGCAAAGCGCTAGTGGATATGCTGAAGATGATATTGCACTGTATGTTTTTAGCTGACGATACATCCACAAAATAGCATATTTGCTGATATGTTAGCAGATAATTACATTTAGCATTGACTTGCTCATAAGTTTCTAAGTGGAAAACTTTAACAAGACTTGTTTGTGCAGTTGGCTAAGTTCACTTTTCTATATATTATTAGTACGGGTACAGGATGATGTAAACTAGCTTAAACTGGCCATTATTCTAATAAAACATCTCATTGTTTTTATATTATTTGTTTCCTTTTTGTGTTTTGAGCTAATAATCTATAATTGTCCATCTTTTCAGGGATATTTTGAAGCATAATGGACTCTAGGCTCTATATTCAATAAGATGTTGGGTTTGATTTTAAAAGATTGCCTTTAGTGCGAAGTTGCATTTAGTAAATACTGCACTCATTTTTTGAAGTCGTGATTTAGTAAGTTAGAATTCGTAACTTGTATTTGATTCTTTCTTGTATTAAGATCAGATTATTAACATTAACTATGTATTATACTGTTTTATAATATGTTGTTCTTAAATGTATGGATTATCATTAACACTATCAATGAAATTATTGCATCTTAGTAATGTCCAATTTGAATTGTTTTATAGTTTGAATATATAAATTATTTCCTTTGATATATATATATATATATATACTGCCCCATGTTTGAGAATATTAATGATTTGTAAGGAGGTATTTTTTTTAGTCAAAGAGGATTTTTTTGCTCCTGTTGTAACTACAACCGAAGCAACAAGTAGGGTGGTAGATGATATGAGCAAAAATGATTTTTTTTGTTGCTTCGGTTGTTTATCCGAAGCAACAATTATTTTTTGGTTGCGTCTTCTGCATTTTCTTCGGTTGTTGAACCGAAGCAACATGGGGTAAACAACTGAAGCAATTAAGTTTATTTGCTTCGGTTGTTTATCTAAAGCAACAAATTTTGGCATGTTGCGTCTGTTGCATTTGCTTCGGTTGTAGAACTGAAGCAACAGGGGGTAAATAACCGAAGCAACAGAGCTGTTTTGTAGTAGTGTTCTTTCATCATTTTACATTTTGGTATGGACATTTTAAAGTTTACGCAACTATTTATTAACGGTTAGCACCTAACATTTTGTATTTGCGTCCAAACATTTAAATTAATTATAAAACTCAAAATTTAAGTAATTTAGATAAATTTAATTAACTAATATTTCCTTTAAATACTAAAAAATGACAAATTTATGGTTTTTGGCTTCAAATACCTACATTTTAAATTTTTATAACCACTTAAATCTTTCTCGGTTCTTTTCCATTGTTTTACATTTAGTGCCATATTTTACAATTAAATACATAATACTAAAAGGATTTTAATAACTTTAGCAAAATTTTAATCATTTATTTGCCTAATAAATCACATCAAGTTTAACCATATTCATATTAACAAAAATGAGAAAAATAATAATTCAAATATATAAATATGGTAATCACATATATTATATACATAAATAAGTAAATAACAAGTTCAAAGTTCAACTAATTTACATAAACATATTTACTATTTACATTGTAATATTAATGTAAAATGCCTACATTTCAAATTTATTTAGTTATTATTTACAATATACTATAAGGTATCACTTAACATTGTACATTTAAGACAATAAATTTTAAGTTAATTATGTGATTCTGAATTCATCATATGAGTTGTGGTTAATTCATATAATTAACCCTAAGTGTGATGTTTAAAATGTACATCATGTCTATATCAACAAAAATGACAAAACTAGTTTTTCTTTCAAATATAAAATGAAATAAGTCACACGGTTTAAATAATAGGATTAATTGACAGGAATAATCCAAAGTTTAATGTGTCTTCCCATAATAATCCCAAATTTGGATTATTTTTAAATAATCCTAAGTTTAGGGGGTCCCTTCACATATAGATCCGGATGACCGGTCCTAGTGACTTGTTATAGTCGGTTTTAAGCTACTTTCCCAAATCAAATGATAAATTCATTTCTTCTGTCGCTCTAAGCATAGAAAATTCGATCTAAAGAAAATGAAAAATTCATTTCTCCCAAAGCCACAGTAAATTCCAACCAGCTTTAAATTAAAAATCAAACATATACCCAGATGCAAATAAAAGTTTCAGTACATTCCTAAAAATAAGAGGATGAAGAAACAATCTGCTACCTCAGTTTTTAACGATTAATTCAAGCTCGCTTTCTCCAAACTGATCTAAAAGGCACATGCAATGATTCTGAAATTCCAAATACCTTTCCAGATTAAAAATCCTCTTCTAATACAATTTCCTACGTCTTGAAGCAAAAAGACTTCTCATCAACTCCTGGTAGGTAGGATCTTTTGATGTAAGAGAAAATAAGAGGACCCAACAAGTATATCAGCTATAGTGCCGAAGAAGTCCATAGACTGCATGACATCCCATGAAAATTCCCAAAATGTGAGTTTGAAGAAAAGGCTGATTTGAAGTATGAAAAAGCCTAAACCGGACCAAAGCTGACGGCACACTTGGTTATAATGTGCAAGCAGGTGGAGTTCTTTGTCTGTTGTAGTTGTTCTAATTCCTCTCCTCTTGGATCGTTTTATGGTGTGAGTGTTAGGGATATTTCTCTTCTTACAAGATCCACCACCTTATCAGGGTGCAAATAAACTTTATCGTGGAAAAGCGAAATTATGCCAGCCCCATCCAGCACCTTGGCGAAAGCAACCACTTCTTCCTTAGCTTTAGCAACGCCGACTCCTTTACAAGCATCTAGAAGCTCCGAATACTTAATGGTATCTTGGGCCTCCGTACCTAACTACCTCATCAGTGCTTGATCGCCTGAAGCCTCGCACAAAGGTCAAATTCCAACCGGCTTTAAATCAAGATTCGGTTTTTTTTGGCAATCAGTCACTTCCTACTCCGTTAGATTGCAGAGGGACTGTATGTAGATTAGTTTGACATAATAAGACGGTATAGGTGGATCAACAAGTTGGTTTTGAAGGTATAATGGTGTTTATGATGTAGCAAGTTAGGCAGAAATATTTGATCTGGAAAAGTAAAAGATGGAAAAACGGTTAAACAGGTCACCGGGTCATCGGGATCAATATGGGAAGGGACCCCCTAAACTTGAGATTATTTATAAATAATCCAAACCTGGGATTATTATGGGAAGATACGTTAAACTTTGGATTATTCCTGTCTATTAATCCATAATAATATATGTAAACAATAAAAGAAAATGGATTTATTACACACTTATTTTACAAATTTATCATATAAGAAAATAATTTTTTCTTTAAATACCTGCATTTTAACATTTCTACAATTATTTGTCAAACCTCCTCAATTTTTTTGTAATATTTATATTTCAATTCATTTGTTTAAACAATGAATCATAAATTTTAATTATTTAAATAGACTTAGAGAATATTTAGTTCATTTTTATAATAGCTCTTAAAAATATACGCCAATTTCACTATTTATATTCAAATTAAAAAATGTAGTTTTCCATGCAACTATAAGGATGTATAAATCACATAACATAAACTATGTATATCAACATTAGTTACAAAATTAATTTATAAATTAGTTATGATTTGTTTATATCAAAAATTTATCATATATTATATCAAAAAGTTCTTTTTGAACATCAACAACTCCACAAGAAATTTATACATTTTATTGCAAATTTCTTTTCAATTTTTTCTTTTATACTATACTGTTTAACTAAATTCGTAATTTTACATTTGACTTATTTAAATAGATTATTTTAAATAATATTTGCAAATTCATCGAATGAATAACAAACATGAATTTCAACATGTATATTTATATTAACACATACGATTAAAAAAATCTCAAAGATACACACATATATATTATTTGTATAAGCTATAGAACATAAATTACACATAAACAATAATAATAATTTTAGTTAATAGTTTGTATATCTCATATCAAAGTTATGATATATTGTATAACGTTGTTCTTATTCTAGCGTTAAAATAATAAATATTATTTTTAATAATATTGTCGTGTGCGATGCTCGAGCTACACACTAGTTAAATTTAATAATAGTTATGGTATCTAAAACGAGCTGCAAAGTCTTGGTGTTTGTAAAAAAATAATGGTACTACAGTTAATTAAATAAAATAACAACTTATATTTTTAAAAGCAACGAGAAAAGCAACAAAAATAATAATTTAATTTGTAAAGATAATTCAGTTTATACACAAAATTTTGTATTAATTGTTTATGAAATTCTTTCTTACATTTGAATAGAACTATTAATAATACTTAATAATTCAAGCTTGTTAGTCGAGTCTTAGTTCATTACATTAACCAACCATTAAAAAACATTCATTAACCATTATCAAAAGTTTAAATCAGTTCTTACCATATTGTTATTTCAAATAACAAATTAACTTCAAACTAAAACACATAAAAAATTCAAATTGAATAGTAGTTTTATTTAAAAGTATCAGAGTACCATATAATCCATATAGTTAATTTAAAAAATATTAGTTTTGTTCCTATTAATTCAATTTAATTTGAATGGTAATTTAATTATTGTAATTTAAAACCAATACAACAATTCGATTGTCAAAGCAAGCCAACATAAAAAATTCTGACATCATTTTCATTTGAATTAGTGATTAATCGCACTCTTCAATCAAAATATGCTATGTTTGAGTTGTTGATTTATGCAATAATATGTGATTTTCATTTTGTTTTATGATAGCGTCCTCAATCAAATTTGGGATTTTGGAGTTGTTGCCACCTCTAAATTGGAGGTGTTTGATTTGTATCACCTAGTTTGGAGTCGTGATTTGGGCTCAATCGTAATTCCTTTTGATCACAAATGATTTTTGATATACTAAGATGTCTTGGAAATTTTTTGGTCCAAAGCGATTGCTTCTCTCGCTTTGCCGTAGGGTCGGATCCGTAAAAAAAAATGCAAACATGAGATTCTTCTTTCATGCTTGAAATGCATACTGCAGCAAAAAATATAGTCTACGAAGTAAAATTTCTACATATATTGTTTTAAGGGAAAAACGCATTTCGCTGTCTACATATACCTTCATGCAGCAAAATGCAGCTATACTGGCATAGTTAATAGCAATTGAGGAAATTCATGTTGAATTCACTACACCAAAACATGTGATTCCCAACGAGTATAACCATCGCAAATAATTTCTGCAATGCTTATTAGTGTTGCTATAGGAGCGTGTCAATTTACTCCAACGCATATAAGCGTTGGTAGAATTTCTCTTCCAACGCTTATAAGCGTTGGTAGATTTTCTTTTGCAATGCTTATAAGCATTGGAAGATTTTTGTTTGCAACGCTTATACATGTTGCAATATTTTTGTTTGCGATGCTCATACATGTTACAAGATTTTAATTCACGACAAATGTAAATGTTAATAGTAACAAAAATATGTATTAGTAATTCCCATATTCTAACATTGATAGTCAATTTATAACCAACTTGATTATAATATAGATGATATTTAATATGAATCCAAAACTAATATTATTCTCAATTTAAAAGTATAATTTAATGCATACCAATAGACAACATTCATAATCTAGTAACGACATAAAATATTAGTTAACAACAGATAAGTATAATACATAATTAAATTGCTAAATTCAATACATAATTAAATTGTTAAATTCAATACATAATTAGGTTGCCAAATACAATACATAATTGACATTTTACAAATAGCGAATATCAAATTCCAGCCATCCACTTTCATATTTTTTTCCGCAGCCTATAAAAGTGCCTGCATTAATTGAATATCACATTAAATTGAAAATTTCAGTTTCTTATTAATAACCATAAAACATGAGAGTGCATCACGTATAAAAAACATTAAATTATAGGCTCAGTAAAACAAAATCATTAGGATCAGCCGAACGGCTCAATAAAACTGAGCCGTTTGGCACAGTAAAACTGAGCCGTTTGGCTCAGTTTTGCTGAGTGGAACGACCTAGTAAAACTGAGCCTAAGGCTCAGTAAAAGTTTTGCAGATCAAATATGTAAATTGCTTTTAATAAGCAATCCATTGAAACCCTAGCTGATAGATTTTAAGAAACACCTGAGACACAGATGCTAAAATTATTTTCATTCCAAGCAATCCTAAACAATACGCTACCAGTTGGTGAAGTTATATAAATATCGGTTCGACTACAAATTAGATAGGAATGTGTAATTATAAGAAGAGAAACTTGCCTGGAACACAACCCAGGTTGGAGGAGACTTTTTATTTGAAGCACTATGATGTAAAAACTTCAATTTCCGCAGAACATGACACGTTTGGGAAAAAATTGCTATGTTTGACAAAGAATGAGATGCCAATTTCTACAAGTCAAGCATTGTTTGACCTTCTGAAATCATGATCCAAAAGATCTAGCATAAAAGTCACTAGAACTGAAACATGAAGCTTTGGTTCCTCACTAGCACGGAAATAGTTACTAAGACCGAGCCTACCATTAATCCCATTAGTAAGTTGTGTATCACTCCAACTATTCTGTTGAGTTTGACTACTTAGGTTATTTAGGTTATGTGCAGACTACTGCTAGGACACATGAGAAATAAGCGATGGATCTTGATTATGCAATGAGAATCTAGAATTTATATAAGCATCATCAATATGCATGAACCTTTTGTCAAATTGATTCAGATTTCTTGAAGCATGATTAGAAATAGATTGTTGCATCAGTAACCGTCTTCTTCCATCAATATCTGTTGTGTTAACATGTAGAATAAAAGTGGGCGATCTGGAAGTCAATCCGTTCACATTATACAATTCCAGTGGCATCCTTCTTTTGCCAACAACAAGAATATCCGGATGAATAAGTTCCACATCAACATCAGTGTTTGTTGGAGGAACTTGGAACTGATTTTGTAGATAACTATTAAGTAACAGAGGGTCTGCAAGCAGGCGTAAAGAATATATAAACGATTTAGAAATCCAGGCAAACAAAATATCACATTTGATTGGATATTTACCACTCTTTAACTTGTAAGGAATGCCGGTATCTAGATGTATAAGTTCCACATCAGCAACAGTGTTTGTTGGAGGAACTTGGAACTGATTTTGTAGATAACTATTAAGTAATAGAGGGTCTACAAGCAGGAGTAAAGAATATAAACTATTTAGAAATCCAGGCAAACAAAATATCACATTTGATTGGATATTTACCACTCTTTAACTTGTAAGGAATGCCGGTACACTTTCATTGCGAAAAGACCAAAAAGGAACGAATATTCTTTCTGCAAACATTATACACTTTAAAAGGATCCCAAAGAATTCTGTTAATATTTAAGTTGTTTCTGCAAACATTACACATTTAAATGAACCTCAAAGAATACGTCGAGAATAAAAACATTAATGATCATAAGTGTTACGACCAGCAACAATAGGCAAGCTAAGCAGAATTTGACTAGCAGTGGAAGAAAATAAATGAATTTCAAAAGTACTTACATCAACAAACTTGGAACAAATTTCATCATTTATCCCCCTACAAATTGGCTCAGATAATATATGCCAGTATTGGTTACATCCTTCCAAAATAAAATAAAACATTAAAATCAACATTAGGCACATGTTACATGTTGCATGCGTCTACTTTCAACAGTTGTTGATGAAGACAGACCTGTTTGCCTTCAATAAGTTCGACTTTCCCTTCCTGATTAGAAATGTGATAACCACATTACATTAAGTCATATGATCACCGATGTAAATTTAGTTCATACACAAACCATATAAGCTTTATTATCCGAGCTTGTAAATTTAGTTTATACACAAACCATGTATATTTAGTCAAAACAAAATATTTCGTGACACGATTAAACAGATTTATTATTATTATTATTTGTTTGCAACAAACCTCGTCTTTTATATGTTTGCAACAAAATATTTTCTCTATTAGTTTTAAATGACATTAAATTTTAAAATTACCTCAGCATGGATCATCAATTTGGGTCAAACCTAACCTCGTATTATGTTTTTCTCATGGATTCCAAGTATACATCAGCATTTAGTTATTCTTCCTGATAGAATTCGGATCCAGAGAGAAGAGAGACATGAAACGGTAAACAATAAAGGGACTACATTTTTATATATTTATTTTACTGCTATTACAATAGAGATAATTGATTGACTGAATACAATGCTAAATCATATATTTATAGGCTACATTTATTCTCTAGAATATTCCTAGCCTATTCTTTATTCTGTAGCATATTCCCTAGCATATCTCTAGGCATATACTCTAACATCCCCCTCAAACTCACGATGCGGATAATCGTGAGTTTGCCAAATACAAAGCTACGAAGAAACTGCCACAAGAAGTAGAGAAGAAACTGTCAAATAGAAGATGCCAATAGAAGCTGTGAAGAAACTGCCAAATAGAAGTCTGCCAAATAGAAGCTGCCAAAAGAAGTAGAGAAGAAACTGCCATATACCAAATACCAAATACCAAATACTCAACATCAACTCAACAATTCAACACAATCTTCAATCTGATCGGTAAGCAAAAGATCTGAGCGGCCAAATGACAAAACTGGTCCCCGGATGAGTTTATATGTTTGCATCCCCCAAACATATTAAACGAAAACAGAACTAAACCAAAGTGGGATGGTTTTGTATGTTTGCATCCCCCAAACATACAAACAAAAACAAAACAAAATCAAAAGGGATGGTCAGCATATGTTTGCATCCTCCAAACACACCTGCAGTACCACCTACCACCTTCAATCAACGTCAATTGCCCCCTAATAAACAGGGTTACCGATACAGATATCAACCGAATAATAAACAAACACTAACACCTAACAAACCACTACGAATCCATCTTCATCAATTACCAAAACACAGCAAAATGCCATACATAACTCCATACTACCATCACAACCGCGACTGCTCCCCTTACTCACATCGCAGTAGCCTCAACCAGAAACTAATCCTCAACATCTGCCAAACACAACACCAACTGTCATCAAACACACACCAGTTCAAAACAATACACACTTCAACGCCAATCTACAAAAAACACCCACTCTGCTCCCTCTACTGTCACCATTCAGAATCTCAATTAACCAAACTAAACCATACATAACCAATCACCAATTCACCTACTGCTCCTACCCATAACAGATTTTCATTACCTGCCTGCTAGTGACAACAATTTAACCCACATCACTCCAGTCCGCATCGCCAAAGCATTATCACAACAAAATAGTAACACATTCATCACTTTTTCTATCACCAGCAATCCACACCACACTTCAATCTCAGCAAACCTCTCTGCACTCATAACGAACTTCAATCTCGGCAAATTTCAGTATCAACACTCACAGCAAACCTCTCTGCACGGCATACCTCCTCCATAGAGCCGCCATCTCCACCTGAATACTGCTACATACCACAACCCTTCAATCAAAACCACGCACAACTTCAAATCACCACAAGTTTGTCCACGAGCATCTCCACAAATCTTCACGCAAACCCAAATAGTCACGGCCTCACCAAAAAAAAAACACGTCCATAACCCGTCTGCCAATACCCATCAGCCACACACGCAATCCCAGCACATTCTCGTGCTATCATTTAAACTTCCTCACAATCCAAGATCCGCATGCCTCCATCACCACGCAATCACCAAACTCACTCCTTTAACCGCAACTCACGGCCATTCACTTCCGACGTCATCCGACGATCATAAAGGACTACACCACCAGCCACCGAAACGCCTCACTGCTGTGAACTCAGAGCCAACGCCCTTTTCCTCTCCGGCGTTACGAACTTCGCCGAACCACAAAGCTCCTGAAAGCATCAGCGTCGGTTAATCCAACAACCAGCGAAAGCAAGTGAACCACCTCCTGCGTAGCCCCTTCTTTGTCGGCGGTTCCAGATCCGCATCCACTAAATCGATGATAGTGCTTTTTTTAAGATCCGGCACCTGTAGTAGCTTTCTCGATTAAATTTCTGATTTGAGCATCTCATGCTTTGATGCAGCAACCCTCTCTGATTTGAGATCTAATATTATTTTTATCAAAACAGCTGGTGCGTGATTGTGTGATGGAAAATAGACGGGGGCGATTTTGTTTTTGGACTTTACTGGGTGGAGTTTCAGATCCGAACGAAATTATCACAAGGGATTCATTACCAAATGTTTAAAGGACTCACTTAGAACCCTATATTTAATCTCTCTCTCCTCTCTGTCCTAGCTCTGATACCATGATAGAATTCGGATCCAGAGAGAAGAGAGACATGAAACGGTAAACAATAAAGGGACTACATTTTTATATATTTATTTTACTGCTATTACAATAGAGATAACTGATTGACTGAATACAATGCTAAATCATATATTTATAGGCTACATTTATTCTCTAGAATATTCCTAGCATATTCTTTATTCTGTAGCATATTCCCTAGCATATCTCTAGGCATATACTCTAACACTTCCTTCGAAGTTTGAGTGAACGCCTAATTTGATTCAAGATAGGGCATGAGTTTGGTTAAGGAAAACAATGAAAAGAGAGAAGGAAAAGGATTTTCATTAGTTTTTTAAATGAATCTGAGGGGGTTTTCATTCCACTTGTTAGGCTAGTAAAATTAAAATTGGTACAAAATAGTGTATTAAAAAACTTACACAAAACAATAGTAAGCAAACTTAGTTAATGATTTGTTTATAGCTAGAAACGAATTTATGTTAATAATATAGTAAGTAAAGTTTTCGTGAACTTCATGTAAATTTGTTCACACTTAATTATTTATTGAGTATGAAAAAAAAAACTGGAATATTAAATAGAAACACGGAAACTACAATAGTAAACCTTGGTCAATTTTTCCTTCTTCTTCTCATTCTTAGAGGTTATGAAAGAGACTACGAGTCAAAAAGAGTTTTCACAAATACTTGTCTTTCTTTCTTCAGATATGGTTACTATGTTTAAAATCTCGATATTTCATGTTAAAATGGTCACACTGCGAAACAATTATGTGCCAGTCTACTTATAAAAATATGTTTCCATCTATTTAAAACAGTATTTCATCAAATTCTCCAGTAAGAAATACCGGACGGAGTTTATACTAAGAAACATCAGCCTTCTACTACAAAGCTCTAGCTTCTAAGGTTGAAGTTAAATTAAATGCACAAGAAACCTAGCTGCCAATTCCACAGCAAATTCGTATATGCTAAATGCGCAATCAATAGGATTTCTTAGTACCGTCACAAATGAAGTTCTATCAACTGGAAGTTTTGACATCAAACTATAATCATCGTGTATAACCAATAATCTGCAATTTGATTTCCGACCATAATAAAATTAAGTAAGCAACGGTGATTTTTTTTCACTAGAAAAATTCAATTAAATACCATGTTACAATCATAAGAATAAATTCCATCCAAGGTTATATTGAAGAACCAAGTCAAAATGAGTTCACTGGATATGTTAATCGAAGAAATATAAAGGACAATATCTAAACAAAGTAAAGATGGTGTTTAATACGTCTCAAATGCATGTCAAACTCTTAGGTTTGGTATCCTATTCATACAAGAAAATTTGTTCCAACATCCTAAAAAGTACTAAAAGGAGGGTTTAATAGAAAGAACCTGGGGTTAAAACGTAATTTGTCATATGACCGAGGGCATTCTTGATCAGCAGTATAGAATTTCTTCAGAAAACTGTTAATGATAAAATGAATTAGTTACCTATTTAAAACACGCCATGGCAAGCAATGTTAACAAGAAACTGGGTGAACTTACTAGTAGAAGTAAATTTGTCCCCCTCTTCTGGGGATATGTATGAAAAATAATAAATCCTTCAAACTAAATTTATCTTCAATTAGCTTTTGAGCTTTTTACCCAGTTCCTGACTATGATTTCATATTTGTTTAGATCACTGGAAGATTGTCCACCTGATTTTGTTGCTACAAACAAAAAAAGCAACTTAAATTTAATTATCATATATGAGTATCCAAGGATAAAATCTCTTTGCTCTAACCCAAACAATCAAGGGCTAAGCTTTGAATTGTGAAAGGACCCCAAAATGTTTGCTTTAAGGATTTATAGTTACTAAATATCTTCAGAATCTTCATTTTATTGTTAATTTCTGGTCTGGTAAATAATATTTTGAGTGTCATCATAATTTTTTTTTTCATACTTTTAAGTGGCAAGAAGAAGGATGCATTTTTCATCTCTCTACTTGGAAAACAAAAATGAAATTGACGACCATTCAAAGAATACTATTTTTCTAATCACGTCATATGCATAAAAATATATTAAAAATGACAGTTTGTTAGAAATACATATGCATACTAATTACAAAAACAAATAGGAAACATTAGCTAATAATTTGTAAATACAAGCTGTAATGCAATGATCTTCTATTCTAATTTTTAGCTGCTTTTGCTAATAATTAGGAAACATTAGCTAATTATTAGCTTCTTTTGTAAATACAATTAGGAAACATTAGCTAATAATTTGTAAATACAAGTAGTTATGAATAAAAAATTATTTGTTGAAGTGTTTGGACATAATTTGACATTTAATAGAAACATTTAGTCCAAATTGCCTACAAAATTGATTATATGTCCAACAGAACAATTATTTGCTCTTGAATTTCTAATTATTAGCAGCTTTTGTGAGCTGCTAATAAGAAGTTCACCAACATCAAAATCACAATAAGTTACTTGCAACTACGGGAGTTGTCAAACATGTTCTAAAACGATCTGACGTGAAATTCATCCATTACAAACTATGATAAACAAGTAATAAGCCTGGGTTTAGATTTAAAAAAATAAACCTAAGACTAGCTCATCAAATTGTTCACTCATTTGCTATCGACTATTTTATAATTTCCCATTCAATTTGAGTACTACAAATCATATTTGGGTTTTCGAAAATTTTGATCTTTTTACTTATTAGAATAAATAAATCGCATACACACAAATTTGAAGCAATATTAGAATGTATATTACCTACTGGAGAAGGAGGCAAAGTACGCCGAAAGTTCAAAGAACTAAAACAGAATATCCAAAGTTAAAGAAATGGAAGTGAAATTTCAAAATTTTGGGCTCAACGGACGAAATAATGGCAATTTTTACCCTAGAATGAATTATGATCACCGTTAATCATGCATATTGAGGTAAACATTCATATTGTGTAATCTTGATATTTTCAAATCGATTTATAATAACGTAAATGATCATGTTATATGTCAATCTACATGTCTCAGAAAATTCAAATCCATTGATTTTGATCCATCCTTGAATACTTAATGCATGCTTTACTTTACAGAATAAGTCATTGCAAGTAAGTACCTAAAATATCATCATCGTCCGCCTTCTTCTAAAATGATTGTTAATTCCAAGACTGTTCTATCTTTATAAACGGAAAAGACTCCTTTTTTCTAAGAAAAAAAATGTGATTTTAATTCCAATGAAAATGATATGATTGAAAATGCGTGTACGTGCTAGTATAGTACACACAGATCGTGTAATATGGTGTATAACACACAAGTATGAAATAATAGCTAATCACAGGTATATATAAAACAGTAAATGCAGTAAAATAGAAAAATCACACCAGGGATTTTTATACCGGTTCGGAGCACCTCCTACGTCCAGTCCCAGACTTCTACCTGGATTTTCACTAACAACCACCTCACTTCACTCGGAGGAACATGTATACAACACCCGAACAGATGAACGGGATTTCACGCCTCTAACAACACCGAGGACTTCAACATTTGCCTCTTACAATACCGAGGACTTCAACTAAGATGAATACAATTGTTGTTGACAATATGTGTTCTTGATAACACGAATTTGTCACTTGTGGTGCAACCTTCCTATAATCTTATCCTCAAATAGAATATTTGTGTATATGAAGATTTGGAAGTGGGTATCGTATTGAATCAAAATAATATTACATAGATTCTAGGATTCAAACGATATTTTATTGAATATGAGCAATTGAGCACTTGAGAATATAGAAATGAGATCAAGAATATAGATAGCAATAAGTCAAGTTAGTATGATAGAAATCGATGATAGGAATGATGATCTCATGGTGTTTATATAAAGAATAAATAGTTGTAACCCTTTGTGAAGAGTAACAAACAATGGCCATGATTGTTGGTGAAGAGAAGGAGATGCAACCATTGATGAAAGGAAGTGTCTATTCAAAAGGTTGCTTTCTGAAAGAGAACGGTCGATAGGTCAAAAGGACCAGTAGACAGGAATTTGAATATATATACGCTATATTTATGTGTACACGTTTATTGTGCAAAATGGGCAGAAATGGTCGACTGGTAGAAATCCAGGCGGTCGACCGGTTGCACCTAGTGTGCACAATTAATGTGTACACATATATATATTTTTATATATATATATTGATAATTTCGAGGTATGTGATTATTTGAGGATAGATTTTAACATAAATAACACTACTAAAACACCAAATAATCAACCTCTAATGTAAAATACCATATGTAACTCTTTGTGTGTCTCTTCAAACCAATGAATATCTTCTTTTTGTTGATCACGGCTTATCTCTTTGTCAAAAATCAAAACTCTATGAAATTCTTGACTCCACATTATCCCCCTTTTTGATTGATGACAGCATAGTTCTGAATCTCCCCCTGTATATGATCTCCCGCTGAACTATATATTCCTGCATCATACTGTTAGTACCAATTTCTCCCCCTTTGTCATCGACAAAAAGTAGTTGATAAATAAATAAGTGAGGATGTAAATGATATATCAGAATTATAAGCAACATAAACTAATATCATAAGTCATGCCAAGAGTCACAAAATATGATCATACACACACAACTCTAATACGAATAAAACACGACACTATTTAGATACAAGTGCCGGATTAAGTAGGAGGAGCTGGACATTTTCCGGGATCTTGAGCTTACATAGATGATGATGCACCACACGACATTGCTTCTCATAATGTTCCGAAGAAAGATTTAATCTTGTTAAAGCGTTTGTCACGCTTAAGTCTTACTTCAAGTAGAAATTGGTTACGAGCAATGGTGTCAAGAGATTCCTTTGTAGAGGAAGACGATCATAGAAGTTTGACTTCCTCAGGTTTTGGGCGGGATGATCATGATGAAGCTACTTGATGTCCTTGTTCTTTCCATTGTTCAAAAGGCATAATAGTGAAGTATGGATCGGGGAGCTTCATCCGTTTAATCGTTGCTTTGTTAATGCATTTGGGCTTTGAAACAGAAGACTCAGGGGGTGTAATGCCACAATCAAGCAATAGGCGCATTATATATTCATTATAGAACAAATGTGGCCTAGTACAATCATTCACTTGCAAAATCTCATCAAAAATCATACCAACCCAATTGATATGAATATCCCTGTAGATTGCATATAATGACTTGAAATTTCCTTTATAAACGGCATCAAAATTTCCTATTCTGGGTAATAGAGAGTGCAAAAGGGTGTGATGAGTAACTCTCGCAGTAGGTCATAAACCTATAGATTTTATGCTATCCTTATCATCTTCAAAGAATTGATGGCTAACGTGATCACCGTGGTCAGACGTTATCCACGGCCTGTGTCGCTAGGGCAGTGATATACCGACGATCGAGGAAGGAGTGACAGTTTAATGGCGCCTTAAGGCATCATGGTCAGTGTTTAACCATCTACCGCGGTCCCCATAGGCATAGCAATAGCGTTGTGCCATAGCACAACATTTCGCGAAGAACTACAAAATTTCGTTGAAAATTGGATGGATATTTGAGCATTGTAAAATTTTGAACTAGAGCTTTGATCGCTCAAATTGAACAAGAAGAATTAATATGGATAGAATTTTAATTTTAGCTTAATGCGTAGATGATAAGAGAACATATGTGAATTTGAGCATTTACCCGAATCTTTCTTTGAAAGCTCAGACCTCAGTCATACCAACTTACTGATTAACATAGAAATATGTTTATTTAATGCTCTTATACTTTATCTTTTATAAATAAATAAATGATACTTTGGGTATTTTTATGTGTATTTACAGATTGTCAAGTGATGTCTCTTTCATTTCAAATTAAAGGCCAACTACAAAGAAAAAGCTACTTCCTTATGTCAACACTTTCTCAGTCCCAAAAGAAGTTGTAGCTCACTGGTAAATGCATAGAGATTTGTACTGAGAGACCTGAGTTCGATCCCCGTCAAGCTCACTTTTTGCCAAAGAACGGAACATTCACACTGCCCCTTTGCTATGAAGAATATCTGGAATAGTGATGTGTTATATGTATATATTCTTATGTATGCATATAATGCATGCACTTAATAAGGATTTTTGAATTTTAGCATAATCCCCTCAAGAATTCAAATCCAATTAATCGTATTTAATTGCCATGCAAAAAAGAAGGGAATGTTTTAATCACACATCTTCAATTAAACACATCCTTATCTTCTCACTGACTGTGCAATGCATCAAAAGGAAGGACATTAATTACAATTCTTCAATCAAGCAAGGAATATTCCTTCATTCTGGAAAGGATATTTTCATGTATTTATTCTGTGGGCCTTGTATTCAAATAAGGGAGAAGGCTACAACCTGTATAAAAAGACCACTGTATCATTGTAAAGGAAGGCCATTTTTTTTATGCAATTATTCTGTATTCTGTACTGTCATTTAGTTTTAATAAAGTTCTCCTTTGTTCTAGTTTATTTACTTTTCTTATATAACAAATTGTGTATCCACTCAATTAGTTTTGGGTAGAACACGAATTGTTAGTGTTATTTCTATTGCTTATTAGGATTGACCGTTGATTAGATTAAACGGCAATACTAATTTAATTTCTGTTGTTTTTTTTGTTTATTGTTCATTTCTAGTATTTGTTCTTCGTTTTGTGGTTGAATTTGGTAATGATCTGATTAGATTCAGGTCCATAGTAAATTCAATAGCTTTGTTGTCAAAACCAACCCCAAACTATTGTTTAACTCGCCCAAGAATAAATAGATAATAATTTTTAATTACACCTCGCTGTGTTCGACCTGTATGCTACGCACCTGTATGCTTGCAGAATTTAATTTAAATATCGCGCTTTTCTAATTCATAGATTAGCGACGATCAAGTTTTTGACGCCGTTGCCGGGGAGGTAACGTTAAATTTTATTATTTATTTAATTCTGATTCGTGTTAGTTTTTTTTTTCTTCTTGTTTTTGTTTTGTTTTGTTTAGTAGAAAAAAATCTCTTGATTGGTAGATTGGATATTATTTATTGATATTTCAATCTCCAAAAACAAGAAGAAAAAATCTTGCTAGTTTTTCTTTTATTTCTTTTTTTTTCCTCAGTCTATTCCCTTTTTTTACAAGTTCCTCTCTCTCTTCATTTAAAAAAAAAAACTTGCCAATTCTTTCTCATTTTGTTTCACGGCTTTCTTTCCTGTTTTTCAATACATTTGATTCCCTATCTTCTTTTCCAAACTTTCAAAAAAAAAAAAATCTCATTTTGTTGATTTGGTATTGATAGTTGTAGCCATAATCTTCTAAATAAATAAAAAAAAACTTGTTTTTTTTCTTATCCTCTGATTTCTTTCCCGTTTTTGAATTCCATTCCAATTCGAAAAAATATCTGGTTTAGTAATTTGGTTTATCAGTTTGATTGGTACTGCCATCAACTAAACAGAGAAAAAAAAAGACTTGCCCATTTTTATTCAGTTTCTTTTTTTCTGTCTTCATTTCTTTCCCTTCTTACCCTTCCATTACAACCTGATTTCTTTCTCGAAAAAAAAAGAACTTTTCATTAATTTTTTCCTTATTTCCCTCTCTGCTTTTAATTCTCTCCCTTTTCTCACATTTCTTTCCCTTATTTTCTTCTCTGTAGATCCACGCCATTCAAAATTCACACCCATCCTCTACTACAAAGCCACTGTCTTCTTCCATTTTCTAACCCTACACCAACTCGCTGAAACCATACCGTCCACTCCCAACATCCAACCCTCCTCACGTCCAACACCAACAGCACCTCCCCCTTCATTGCCTTCGCAACTGCAAAGTCACCTTGCAAACACCACTTCACCCCAACATTCATCCACCGCCCATACATCTTCCTGCGCCAGCAAAAACCTCCCGGTCCTCCAAATCGCAACTCCTAAATTCGATTAAAAACCCAATTCGATTAGAATCAAGCTGAGTTGATTCGAGACCAAAAGAGCGAAAAAAAAAACAAAGGAAGGTCTGAGTTGATTTTTTGTTTTGTGCGTGATTTATCTGGGTTGAAACATAAAAGAGAAGGGGTATCAAAGAAGGAAGGGATTTTCATTGTTGACTGTTTCTTTTCGGTCTCACTGTTCGCTGTTCTGTGTGTGACTTGCTGAAGCTTGTGTGTGTGACACTGTTTTATAGTCATTTCTTTTGTGGTTGATTTGAAGAAATAAATTTCATACTTGTGATTTGCTTCCTGAAAAGTAAAGGAAGTGCGTTTGGGAAATCAAAGAAATAGGGGGCGTGATTGTCTCATAATTGGACTAGCTTGATTTTTTTTATATATTACAATAACTGGATAGTCAAGCCTGGTTCGTTCTTAGGGTTGTGTACGCTCATTTTGTGACTGGCTGAGTGCGTGTGATCTGCCAATTGGGTGCGTGAGTGTTGTCGCTTTGTTCTTGTCTCTTTGTCAGGTTTTATCGCTTTGTTTTGTTGGAGTCTACTTTAGCTTGTTTCTTTTGTTTTGTGTTTGGTTAGTCTAGTTTATTTTTTTTATTTTATTTTCTTCTCAAACAAACCCAAAAAAATAAGTGTTTTAATTGATTGAGCGAGTGTCGGATTTTGTTTTAGAGTAAATTGTTTTTGTTTAGTTTAGTTTTTAATTTTATTTCTTCCTTCCAATTTAGTTCTTAATTTTGTTGTCTCTCTACCTTGTCTTTTCTTCAAAAAAAAAAGAAAAAAAAAGAGTTAGAAGCGAAAAAAGGCCCACACAACAAACAAAGAGATTCAAAAATCAGTCAACTTGCAAACAAAATTCGAATTGTTGGAGCTGTTGCACACCAAGTGGGGTGTGAACGCGCTAGCGCTTCCCAAATTCACTAGAGGACTGCCGATCAAGGTGAGAATTTTTAAAACTCTACAGGTGCTCTGCTGCAAAAAGAAAAAAATATAGACAATTGTTGTAAAAATTTCTGCAGGGGCAGCGGCTTGCAATGTACAATTTTTAATTTCTGCAATTATTTTGTCTGATTGTTGTTATTTCTGCATTTTTTTCATTCTGTTAAGGGCAATACCCCAATTCACATAAGGTGAGGGATTTCATCACCCTTTCCTTAGCCCATAAATTGCATTTCATCGTAGAATCTGACTAATAATAACGGTTAGACGTTGGACTTAAGGGAGTCACGGGCTCATCTAGGGCTTAATTGTATTGTGATAGTTGATTCATTTGGAATGAATTATTTCTCGGTGTCTAGACTACGGCAGAGGAATAACCGTTTATAAATATTACGGTGATTCGTAAATATTATATCGGTTGTTACTCTGAAGGTACTTAAACCTTCAGCAGCATTGCTAGGGTGATTCCTGGTGCACCGATAACTCCTGTCCGTTAACTGGCTGAGAAATCTTTTGATCTATGTAATCAAACGTGTCACTTTATAATTTTGGGTTAGGAGCCATTAAGGACAGAAAATTTCATTGTAGCTAATTTTTGTGCGTGCGTCTAACAACAATGAGTGAAAAAAGTGTTAGCCAAAATAATTCTCCTAGGGGTTCTCAAATAAATCAAAATTTTGATACTAGGATGGATCAAAATCAAACAAATCAAAACTTGCATAATCTCAATATGGATAGACCCTTATCTCTTCGTGACCGATGTTATCCAACTAGGACCGTTCAACCCTCTGTCATCGTATTCCCACCAGCTGAAGGAAACAATTTTGAACTTAAACATTCTTTCATTCAAGGGGTACCAAAATTTACTGGGTCTGAAAATGCTTATGAATTTCTAAGTGAATTTGAATTGTATGCATCCACAACAAAAATGCAACAATTGTCTAACGAATCGATCAAGCTAAGGCTAATTCCATTTGCATTACTTGAAAGCGCTAAAAGATGGCTAAATTCTCTTCCAAAACATTCCATAAGAAGTTGGGATGAATTTGTCACTATATTCTTGAAAAAGTTTTTCCCTTTCCATAAAACTCTCAAAATTCGAACTGAAATAAATCAGTTTTGTCAGAATGAGGGGGAACTTTTTCAAAATATTTTGAGAGATTCAACCAACTATTGTATAGTTGCCCTCATCATGGAATTCTAAAAGATCACTTATGTCAAATTGCATATGAAGGGCTAAACTATCAGTCTAGAACTCAACTAGAATCAATGTGTGGAGGAGACTTTATGTCTAAGACGGCCGATGAAGCTTGGCAATTCTTAGAAGATTATTCTGAAAAGGACATGCAATGGGAATCAATTCTTGTTCATGTTCGTACTTCTACTAGAGGAGTGCATGTCGTGGACCCAAATCAAATTTCCTTAGAAAATCAAACTCCTCAAGTCGGAGAAGGGCTACCCTACTATTACCCTCAAGACCAAGCCAATGCCATAGCTCAAAATAATCCTTACTCATCCACGTACAATCCTGGTTGGAGAAACCACCCAAATTTTTCTTGGTCAAACAATAATAATTCGGCAAACCCATCTCATGTGCAACCCTTTATCCCCAACCCGAATTACCAAGCTTCATCTCCCAAGTCTCAAACCTCTCAAGCTGCACCCCTATCCAAACAACCTTATAAGCACCCCAATTTTCAATCATCAAACCAATCATCTCAATCTTCTCAACCGTCACAAGATATTGTTCAATTAGAAAAACAAATAAATAATCAAGATGTTAAACTCGAACAAATGATGAATATGATGAAGGAACTAATGAAAAGTAATGAGAAAGGAAAGTTACCTAGTCAATCCGAGGTGAATCCAAAATATAACTCTCGTACTGTGAATTCTTGTGAGGATGGAAATAATTCGGTTAACGTTGTCACCACCCTGAGGTCTAGAAAAATGATTGACAATAATGTTGGCAATCCCGACAACCATTCGATTTCAACCCCAATTGAAAAGCTTGACACTCTTGCGATGGCAACCAATGCCAACTCCTTGGAACCTTATGAAACCCCATCTTCTTCGAATGTTGGCAATCCCAACATCTCTTCTTCTAATGTCGGCAACCATGACAATATCTCCTCCTCTAATGTTGGCAATCCCAGCATCTCACCTTCTATTCCTGTACCTCAGTCACTTTCCACATCGAAACCTTCTTCTTCGAACGATCAAAATTCTGAAAGAGTCTATAAACCAATAGCCCCTTATCCTCATAGACTTAACAATAAGAAGAAGGATGCGAATTTTGAAAAAATTCTTGAAATCTTCAAACAAGTTCGTGTCAATATTCCACTCTTAGACACCATCGAACAAATTCCTCAATATGCCAAGTGTCTCAAAGAGCTATGCACCCGAAAACGAGCCACTAATGTTCCTAAAACTGCCTTTCTGACTGCGAATACAAGATCCATTCTTTCGAATCCTACCCCAGTCAAGTACAAAGACCCTGGTTGCCCTACAATTGATTGCAAAATAGGAAACATTCACATATCTCGTGCCCTACTTGATCTTGGTGCCAGTGTAAATCTTCTTCCTTACACTGTTTATCGTCAACTTGGATTAGGGGAGATTAAACCAACAAACATCACTCTTCAGTTAGCTGATCGATCTTTTAAAAAACCATTGGGTATAATTGAAGACGTTTTGATTCAAATTGAACAATTTTACTTCCCTGACGATTTCATAGTTCTATAAACCGAGCCTGTTTTGAGTCATGGTAATCAAATTCCATTGATTTTGGGACGTCCCTTCTTAGCCACCTCAAACGCTATCATAAATTGTAGGAGCGGCCAACTTCGACTATCGTTTGGGCACTTAACCATTGAATTGAATATTTTTCATCAACCCAAATATTCTGAAATAGGAGAAGTTGACGTGATTGAAACAGTTGAAGAAGACACATCAGATTTAGCCCTTCAAGAAATTTCTCTTGCCTCAATAAACATATCCACTATGTCTTTTGAAGAAATTTTTGAAGACGAACTTAAACTTTTAAATGACGAGGATGAATATATGGAACATCTCAAAGATAATCGTAATTCCATATCATCAAAAGAAATTGTGGTTAAACGCTCAAATTTATGGGATTTTGATAATCTTCTGCTGAATAACACAAATCATTGTCACAACAAACTTTTCATAGGGAAGATTTTGATTTCAGAATCTATTGACATGCCTATGATACCTTACGAATTTGGAGGTAAGAAACCATCACTTAACATTTTCGATAAGAACAAGTGTGGGGGGAAAAGGAAATTTCATTCTTCACAAACCATTTATCATCTTCATAGATTTCATCTTGCATATGATTTTCACACGCATATAGTTGCTAAATTGCATTTTATTTTACAAATCATTTTGCATTTAATCCATCTTTGGATTCTATCTTTCACATTTAGGAAACGTGTTTACAGTGTGGACACTGTTTAGTCCAAGTGTGGGGGGAGTCTGCATTGCATCCTTTTCATTTTTCTTTAATTTCTTTTCCTTTTCATGCATTGAGATTAGACAATCATGCATTTTAGGTCATAGTAACATGCCAATTTTTTTTTCCTTTAAAAAAAAAACATGACTCATTTTAGATTGATACAGCTAAATAAGTTTACAATTTTTAGTCAGTTGATAGTATTTTTTTCTCTCAACTTTGATCGAATAAGAAATATAATGAAAAGTTTAATTTTGAGGAATAATAGTGTAATCGGTACATAGGGAGATTCTTAGGTGATGGCCATGAAATCTATTCTATATTGTAGTCTTTGTTTAAATAAGTGGAGGACTTAAAATACTTATATTGGCTTTTCGAATCTTTAAAACTAAGTTATGTTAAGTTGAATTCATGTAACTCTCTTTTGTGCTTATATTTTCAATAATAATAATAATAGTAATCCAAGGGTATCCAACATTGCTTGTATATCTAGCGTTGGTGTGCAAACCCGCCAAGCTCTATCCGACATGTTGTTGACAAAGTCAGCGTTGGAATATCTTGGTCTCATTTTATGAGATTGGACGCCTAAGGATTACCGACATGTTGTTGACAAAGTCAGTGTCGGTCTGCACAATCCGCCAAGCTCTGTCCCAACTCTCCGTCAGTCCGCAAGGCAGTGTATGATTGGTATACCTTGGTCTTTTAAGTTAGGTGTATGTAATTAATCATAAATTTTAACTTTTATATATAGAGAATAAGCGATGATGCCCAAACATTTCTTGACCTTATTGATTCGACTAGCCATACACAAGGAAATTAGAATACCACTTTACAAACTGTGACAAGCAAACTAAGAATTTATTTCATGGCTGCACTATGTTGTCGACCGAACCAACTGGCCAAACTGGAATTTAACATTTGAAAACTTGATTTCTGTTGAAAATTTGTGACAAGTTAAGTTATCTAAAATAAAATCAACTGAATAGAAATTGTCAACTTAATTTGTTGTACCACTTTCCTAAAAAAAAGTCATGTTTTCATTTTTATTTGCATATGTCTGCTCCATTCATGTAGTTACATTAGAGCCATAGCATACTGCATTTGGATTTTGTGGGTAGTATCCGCTGAAAACCCTCACGAGACATCACTCGTCCTATTAGGGACACCTAGAGGTTTAACGGCTTGTTGCATATGCTCAGTGCAATCGTGTTTCCTACGAAAGTGTGACCTATCTAGTTAGTTTTTAATTTTTGTTTTACTCGAGGACAAGTAAAAGATAAGTGTGGGGATATTTGATTAACATAGAAATATGTTTATTTAATGCTCTTATACTTTATCTTTTATAAATAAATAAATGATACTTTGGGTATTTTTATGTGTATTTACAGATTGTCAAGTGATGTCTCTTTCATTTCAAATTAAAGGCCAACTACAAAGAAAAAGCTACTTCCTTATGTCAACACTTTCTCAGTCCCAAAAGAAGTTGTAGCTCACTGGTAAATGCATAGAGATTTGTACTGAGAGACTAGAGTTCGATCCCCGTCAAGCACACTTTTTGCCAAAGAACGGAACATTCACACTGCCCCTTTGCTATGAAGAATATATGGAATAGTGATGTGTTATATGTATATATTCTTATGTATGCATATAATGCATGCACTTAATAAGGATTTTTGAATTTTAGCATAATCCCCTCGAGAATTCAAATCCAATTAATCGTATTTAATTGCCATGCAAAAAAGAAGGGAATGTTTTAATCACACATCTTCAATTAAACACATCCTTATCTTCTCACTGACTGTGCAATGCATCAAAAGGAAGGACATTAATTACAATTCTTCAATCAAGCAAGGAATATTCCTTCATTCTGGAAAGGATATTTTCATGTATTTATTCTGTGGGCCTTGTATTCAAATAAGGGAGAAGGCTACATCCTGTATAAAAAGACCACTGTATCATTGTAAAGGAAGGCCATTTTTTTTATGCAATTATTCTGTATTCTGTACTGTCATTTAGTTTTAATAAAGTTCTCCTTTGTTCTAGTTTATTTACTTTTCTTATATGACAAATTGTGTATCCACTCAATTAGTTTTGGGTAGAACACGAATTGTTAGTGTTATTTCTATTGCTTATTAGGATTGATCGTTGATTAGATTCAACGGCAATACTAATTTAATTTCTGTTGTTTTTTTTGTTTATTGTTCATTTCTAGTATTTGTTCTTCGTTTTGTGGTTGAATTTGGTAATGATCTGATTAGATTCAGGTCCATAGTAAATTCAATAGCTTTGTTGTCAAAACCAACCCCCAACTATTGTCTAACTCGCCCAAGAATAAATAGATAATAATTTTTAATTACACCTCCCTGTGTTCGACCTGTATGCTACGCACCTGTATGCTTGCAGAATTTAATTTAAATATCGCGCTTTTCTAATTCATAGATTAGCGACGATCACTTACCATTTAAAATAAACATTTATGCCTCTAAAATAAATTCAGTATATATATTCATTTATTAGGTTGTCATTTTCACCAATTTCGGTGTATACAATAGTGATGTCTGTAGCAAAGGAGGACATCACAAATTTCAGATTTCATCATCAGTATTAACTTCATTATTACTAATAATAATCGCATCAAAAATTTTTTTTTTAACATAATGTAGCAACTACATGGGCATCATTAAAACCATATAAAATGTTACCTAGTTCTACGAAATAAAATCAACAATAATAAAATGGCACACTAAAAATAATTATAACCTGCTATAGTGCAATTAAAGGAAATTATAATTAAAAAAACAATAATGTAAAACTAAAATTGGGCAGAAATTTTCTGTAGTCATTCTGTTGATTGCCCTTACATAGGAGGTTAACTAAAGTGGTGCAGGCAGCACTATTTCAAGTTCAGTCTATTAACTATGGCTATCAATCCGGTCTAGTAAAACACCCTCAAACTAAAATTCAGTTACGTAACAAAAGTGGGTTTCAAACAAAATCACCAGCTCAGATTTTGAAAACCTTCTAGCAATTTTTCACACCACTAGTTTTCAAACGATGGCAATACAAGCTTTGAATCACAAGCTATTAAAATAGATGTAAAACTAAAACTCTTTGATTTCAAACTATTTTTACAGCAACCATAAAGAAAAACACAAAACCTCAAGCAATAAACAAAAGCCAGAGCCACTTGAAACATGTGGCATTGATAATTCAGAAAATAAAGGCAATAAGTAATGTTCTCATTTAGAACCAAGTTAAACTACACAGGATACACAGACATCGTTACACAGGCATCATTAAACTTTTTATCCTAGCATTTGTTGAGTAGTCCTTTTTCTTTAATATAATGTAGCAACTACATGGGCATCATTAGAACCATATAAAATGTTACCTAGTACTACGAAATAAAATCAACAATAATAAAATGGAACACTAAAAATTGTTATAACCTGCTATAGTGCAATTAAAGGAAATTATAATGAAAAAAACAATAATGTAAAACTAAAAATTGGGCAGAAATTTTCAGTAGTCATTCTGTTGATTGCCCTTACATGGGAGGTTAACTAAAATGGTGCAGGCAACACTATTTCATGTTCAGTCTATTAAGTATTTCAAAACAGGCATCAATTTAGTACCATCTTTGATAGTGAACTCGGCCTTAGGAATAAGATATATATAAATTAGGAGTACACCCTTAACATGACTAACTTAGAAGCAAGGACAATATTATGTTTTATTAGAAAATATTCATACAGCCTGACTTCCAAATACCTGCCAATACATTAGTGTCAAAGTCATAGTCATCCGATATGATTACACACTGATGGAACTGCCAGTTGCCTAATTCTAAAAAATATGATCGAATTTACATGGAACCAGTATGAGATTATATAATAAGCAGTTAAAATTTACTAAAAATCCTATTTCGCTCCTCTGCATAAAAGATTCAAACGTAACGTTGGGTTATTCATTACATTTTTCTTTGATTATTTGATTTGTAGGAAAAAGAAGGAAGCTATCTCAAAAAAAGGGGACAGGAAAATATTTACAAGGACAAAACTGAAGGCCTTTTTATCCATAAGGACAGCCCACTAAAATTTTACTCAGAAGGACAACCGCCTAATATCTTTTCTTCACGTGCGCTTTCTTCTCCCCTCAGCTCGCGATTCACGTCCGCTCCAAACAATCGAACCCAAAAATCACTTACGCAAAAACTAAATTGTATTCATAACAATTCATAAATCACGACAAGGACATGGACATCAGAATCGAAATTGCAGTCGAACCCAAAAATTCGATTCCATAAATCGCGAGAAACTGGAACCCTAAAAAAAATGTCGAACAACAAAAATCCAGTGGAAATCACGATTGAATTGAATAAAAATATTTTTCTAACGACGGAAAACACAATTGAAGAAGTCGAAATTGTTGAAACAATTTTTTCGTAATTGGAAAAGTTTTTTTTTATCGTTAATATTATAGCAGTTCGTAGGTATCATTTTTCTATTTTTGTAGTTATCATTTTTCCTGTTTTAACTTTAAAATATAGCAGCAGTTTTTAGTTATCATTTTTCTATTTTTTTGGTTATCATTTTTACTGTAGTTTATGTGTTATGTTAAACATCAAAGCAGGTTTAAGGTATCATTTTTATATTTTTTAAGGTATCATTTTTAGTGTGATTTCTTTGTTATGTTACACATTACTGCAGTTCGAAGGTATCATTTATATATTTTTTAAGTTATCATTTTTACTGTAATTTATGTGTTATATTCATATATGTCTTTTTTTTATGTGATAATTTTTGTGATGGTGGAAATGAAACATAAAATGAAATACGTTCGACTGAGTGACGAAGTTGATGCAAAAAAACAGTTTCAAAATTAACACAGCAATAAAATCACATGAAAACAACACATAACATAGCTAAAACAGTAAAAATGATACCTAAAATATTAGAAAAATGATACCTAAATACTGATGCAATGCTTTGAAGATAAAAAAAATGAAAAAAAAAAATTATATCACAGTTTTATTGATTAAAATGAAAAAATTTCGACTTAGTTTCAAAGCTGATACAACAATATAACTTCAAAATTAACACAGCAACAAAATCTCCTGAAAAAACATGAAACACAGTTAAAACGGTAAAAATGTACAAAAATAGCAAAATGATAACTAAAAACTGCTGCTATGTTTTTAAAGTTAAAACAGGAAAAATGATAACTAAAAAAATAGAAAAATGATAACTAAAAACTGCTTCTACGTTATAAAGTTAAAAACAGGAAAAATGATAACTACAAAAATACAAAAATGATACCTACGAACTGCTGTACTGGTAAATGAAAAAGAAAAAAAACATTTTCAATCTAAAAAAATTGTTGAAACAATTTCGACTTCTTCAATTGTGATTTCCGTCGTCTGCTACATATTTTTATTCCGTTCAATTAGGATTTTCAATGAATTTTTGTTGTTCGACGTATTTTTTTCTAGGGTTTCTGTTTCCAATCGATTTTGATTTCTTGATGTTTGGCTTCGATTTCGTATTTCGATTTTTATTCTGAATGATGTTTGCCTTCGATTTTTGATTTCTCGATTTTGGATTTCGTGATTTTTGATTTCGCGATTTTGGATTTCGTGATTTCGACATACGTGCGTGAGGGGAGAAGATGAAATCAGCGGCCGAATGTTTATTTCCAGTGTTTTGTCCTTTTGGATAAAATATTTGGTGGGTATTGTCCTTATGGATAAAATATTAGGCGGCTGTCCTTATGGATAAATTTTAGTGGGCTTTTGTCCTTTAAAATTTTTTTCCCAAAAGGGGAAATACTTCTTATTGGATTCCTAATAACATCAAATTTTCCATTTCTATTATATACTACAAAGATTTGGTCTAACTAATATTTTTGAAAATAAATCTGGTTTGTTATATCTAACATAGAAAGAATACATTATAAGAACCTAAAAAGTATTACCTTACCTATGGGTAACAGAAGCGTTCGCATGAAAGGTAAGCGAGTCATAGTTATTAACGGATAAGAAAATTGATTGATTCAAAATTTCCCATGATAGATGAGTGATCACATGTTTATTAATAACAACTGGGAGGAATTAATAATGAAAATATAGCAGATGTGTGTGTGTATTATGAATGATTACGTAAAAAAAAACTCACTGGAATTGGCCACTTATATGCACAATTTATAAATTGAAACAAAAATGGAAAACAATTAATTTCTACCAAGTCAAAAAGATATGATGACTTAAATTTGTACCAACTTATATTTCACAATGCTAAAAGTATGTGAAAAGAATCCATGGCCAATTTTAGAATATAAGGCAATTATATCACACACTTGAAAAATGCACTTTTGTTTTATATATTTCTGTTATAGTTACGTTTATATTCCTGTTATTAACTCTATAAACCTTTTTTATCCAATTTTTGATTAATCCATGGCCAATTCTAGCTATAGTTACATCTATATTCCTATTATGAATTATTCTGTAAAGAAATATGGTTTCTTGATTGATTTTGTAATAGCAAAAATTAACAAATAACACAGACCAATTACATGAATAAAAAGAGAATAAAATCAGTTCAATCGAATAATATATTCAATCAATGCAATAAAAAAATTACTAATATCTGAATTGAAGCCTACTGCCAAAAGTAAGAAAGGACAGATATAACTTGCGATTAGGAGATGGAAGAGAGATTCCTAAAATTCGAATGATGAAATGGGTAAACACACCAAACATATGCAGTAACTGAAATATATAGAAGATAAATGTATGAAGATTCAATCAAACACGGAAGAAGATGCGGAAAACTTCTAGATATACAGTTTAAACATGGACAGTACTTATGATATGGGGTAAACAATTGAAATGGGAGGCGAGTGATCTCCACTGTCATTAATTTCTTAGGGCATTTTACAACTAAGGACACATATAAATGGTTGATGAAAAATTAAAGGATGGAGGAAGTTTAATGTAAAATTTGCGCTGAAGACTCTAAGAATTCACTGCCCAGCCCTTACCTGACATTAAAATCAAAATCCCATACCTGACATCAAATTCACTCCCCAGCCCTTCTATAAATCAAAACATTTATAAATGCAAACTAATTAAATAAGCAAGAATCAAAACATTTATAAATCTGCTCATAATTAATGGTTAATTTGACCACATGAAGATCAATCATCTTCGTAAAATACCCAATTTATTCAGAACTAATTAGTAGTTAATCCCATCATTTTATCTTAACTGATATCAAACGAAAGCTGAAAAAACGGATCTGATATCAATCAATATAAACACAACTAGTATTATAAACATGCATTTAGAAAATATTCCAGTAGATTGATAAAAAAATCTCATAAATCCGAGGGAACATACGTAAACTTACAGGGAGATAGATGGCGGAAAGCGCAAAGAAGAACGATTCAGCAAGAAATGGAAGGAAAAGCACTCCGCCTCAATCCAACAAAAAAATTAAACGATAAAGGAAAAACCTAAATTCGGGATTTGTTTCAATTGCAGCGCCAAAAGAGTGAAATATTTCACCTGTCGCGCCAAAAAGGTAAAAGGAGGTAGCGTGAGAAAGAATTTTGGACACAAATTATTTACAAATTGACGATTATGTCCATCGTTGGGCAACGGGAAAAAAAATTGTCATGTGCAATAATGTTTATAACAGTGATAAACAATTATAATGGTAATATCCATTGGAAGCTTCTAACGGTTATAAGTGTTATGATTTGAAATGGAATAAGTGTTAGAACAGAGCCTGTTTGGTGTAGTGAGAATCAAAAGATCTGAATAAAATAAGCGTGGAAGAGTTGATCGGAAATCTGATTACTTACGAGATGGAGTTAAAAGCAAGAGAAGAACGAAAGAATTCTGAGTCAAAGAAAAAAACGATCGCTCTAAATAATACTGTTGAAAGTGATGATGAAGATCCCGCTGAAGAGCTAGCCATGGTTTTGAGAAAGTGGGCCAAAGGAAATTACGAGCCACAAAAGAAGAATTCAAAAACTAACAAGTCCGAAAGCTCAGAAAGTTCAGACGATGAAGTGTTTTGCTACAATTGCAAGAAAGCCGGACATATCAAACCAAATTGCCCACAGCTTAAAAATGAAAAGAAGAAGAAGTTAAAAAGAAAGAAGAAGGCTTTTGCTGCTACATGGGATGACGAGGAAGGAGAAGAAGTTTCTGAAAGCGATGAAGAGGAAGCTAATTTGTGTCTTAAGGCTCAATCTGATTCGGAAAATAGTGAAGAGGATTCAAGTGAGGTATCGAATTTTACTTATAAAGAATTAATTTTAATGTGTCACGATCTCACAAAAACCTTTGATTCTCTTGAACTAAAAGTTAAGAAACTGAAATCTGATAGGTCAAAACTAGTTCAAGAAAATAACAGTTTAGGAAGAAAACTTGAAAAAGTTAAGAATTCACCGTTTTCAAAATGCGAAAAATGTCAATTTTTGAGTAATGATCTTTGAAATTCAAAACTGATTTTGAGTTACTTAAAAGTGAAAACGTGAATTTCAAGAATGAAAATCGTGATTTTGAAAAGGAAACTCAAAAGCTTAGAGAATCTGAAAAACTTGATTTTGAAAAACGAAAACAATTTGAAATTGAAATTTCTAAGTCCAATGCTAAAATCAAAGCACTTGAAAATGAAAATTTGGTTTTAAAACAAACTGATGTTGAAAAGAGGAAAATCTCTATTAATTGTTGTTCAAATTTAATGAAAGAAAATAGCAATCTTAAATTAAAAATTCAAGACTTGAGTCAGCTTTGATTAAATTTTCTAAAGGAGAGAAATCGTTGAATATGTTATTAAAAAATCAGTTTTTTATTCAGAATAAAAAGGGACTTGGTTTTGGATTTGATCAAGTTGAAAAACAAAATTCTAATGTTTTTTAAAATCCTTTAAATGGCTTTGAAAATGATCAAATTGAAATTTTGAAATCTAATAATTTCGAAGGGTTTTTAAATCATAAACAGAATAATGACTCGTTTAAAAACAGTTCATTTAAACATGTTTGGATTACAAAAAGTAACAAAATGATTTTGAATAAGTCTATACGAATTTGGGTTCCAAAGGGTGCTGTTGTGGATAGTAATGGATTGTTATATAAACGGGTTTGGGTACCAAAACGTGCAAACGAAGATAAGAGTGGTAAAACAATTTTTGTTAGACCTCTCGATCCTACAAACATTTAGGTAGCGAGGATAGGCTAAGGAATAACTGTGTTTAAAAATCAAATTCTTCCATTTTATTGAATTGTTTGAAGTTCCTTAGCCATAGATTTTAGAATTGGAGATTCATTGGATCACATCGATTATGGTAAGTCAGGTATGATCTCCAAAACTCGTATTTTTTTAAGTTTTTTTCCCTTTTTTGGTTTTTATTTCTTTTATTTATTTATGCTGATTTTTTGTTGATAGGCCGCAATTTTTTGAGCATATCTTGAACACGTAAATCGGAATTTTAAAATTTATGATGTTCTTGTATGCTAATGAAATTTCACACATTTTTGCTTTTCTGAGTTTCTTCTTATTCATTTGTTTTTGAAAATATTGAAAAACTGAACTCAATACAGCGGATAACTTGAAAGTCATGATTGATTCATTGTGAAAATTTTATTTTTTTTACTTGCCTGATTTTGAAAACATTCGTTATTGATTGTGGAATTTCTTGAATTATAAAAATTTGACTTTTTCCTCAAGTGATTTCAAACAATTTCCTTCAGATTTGATCGTTGACCGTTTCTTGTTCTTATTTAAAAATTCTCAGAAAAATTTCACTTGTGATTCCTACTTTGAAAATGATCTTGTGCTGCTCTGATAAGGAAATTGATTTGATTCATTTGAATATCTTGGTGACTGGACGACGAGTTGAAAAATCAGTGATTAAATATCTTTAAATTCCATAGACAATTTGAATTAAATATATAAGTTGTCTTAAAATTGTCTAGGAACAATCAGCATTAGAAATATTAGATAATTTCATATTCTACTGATTGATTTTTGAAACTGATTTCAAACTTTCATTGAAATTTCCAAAAAATTCCTCTTGAAATTTATATTTTCATTTTTAAAATTATTTTTGATTATTTATTCAAAAATTAAAATTATTGATTGATTTGATCCATTTTGTGACTCATTAAAATTATTAATAGAATTATGAAATTGTGATGAGTTGTGACAATGGTATAATTCATAACTAGAGGAGATGTTATTTTAAATCTCATGAAGATTGGACAGATTTTATAATATCTTTGATTTAGAGCTTATCTCACGACCATCTTCTATATCTACCATATTTCTGTCATTCATTATGGTTTTATTTAATTTGGGGAGTTCTAATTATTCCTGGAACTAAAAATAAAAAAAAATAAAAAAAAGAAAAATAAATAATTTATCCTTGGTATTCACTCCCATTTAAAAGTCATCGCGGTTATGCATGGGTGAATTACCTTAATCTCTATGTGCTTCCATTCTCACTTAAAAGACCTTTGGGCTATGCATGGATGGAACTAATTAGAGAGGATAAAGTTAAGTTACTACTAACCCCATTTAAAAGACCTTTGGGCTATGCGTGGTTAGCAAGTGCTTAACACATTTTTGAGCAGATTTAAAATCTTTAAAATTCATATTCAAATATTCAATTTTTATTGAACTCTCCCCATTGTATAAAATCCATCGTAAATCCATTCATTCTGAAAGTGAAATTTTGCTTCTGATTTAAAGATTATTATGATTTTTGTTTGATTAAATGGGATTTGCGATATATATTCTCTCTCTTAATTTGAATTTATATTTATGGTCTATATTCATCACTGTTTCGATTTTTATTATCCTTTTGATGATAACAAAAGGGGGAGAATGGTCAAGATTCTGATCGGTGAGTATTTAATTCAAGAATATTTTAAAATTGGAAATTAAATATCTAAAGGGAGAATGTCAGTTGAATTTCATTATTTATATTTTCTACATATACAGGGGAGTATAGTTGTGGGGGGAGCATACAAATAGGGGGAGTTCAATATTCATTGTTAAACACATTTATCCTCAAAATCTTTTATTTGTTTGTCATCATCAAAAGGGGGAGATTGTTGTATATGATGTAGTTGTATACACAATTGTATGATTTTTGTTTGATGATAACAACCAAATAAATATTATTTTAATGTGTTTGTTACTATACTGTTTTATATATATACATCACAGACAGAAATATAATATTTATATTCAATTAGAATACGACTGTACAGACATTCATATATTCATACAGTATTTTATTTAAATTGAATATTATATTTCAAACATTCAAACAGTACAACTATTTATAACTCCATTATTTAAACACTTTACAGGAATTTGTACATGTAAATAAACTGAATACGAAAGACAAATTTGTTTGAACACAATAAAATAAAATTTTATTTCAACCAAATCTGTTTATTACAAATATCGGTACAACTTTCTATTTTCTGTACATCAGCTCCTCACTGCAGTTCACTCAACACTCAGTCACATTTCTATACGGTTCACTCATATATACTGACACATATGAATATCATCATCTTCAGTCTTCTGTCTTCGCTGCTCTCCAATCCAGTCCAGTCATCTCCATATCTGTCACAAAAACACACACGCAGTAAACTGGAAAAAAAAATTAAATACAAGCAAATAAAAAATTATTTTTAAATTTTATTTGCCTCAGAATTATGGTGTGTTTCACATCATTTTTCTGATTCAGTCTGATATACAAAGACAGGAAGATCATTCTGATGGCTGCATATACACACGTATATAAATATACACATGTGCATTGCCTCGTCAATCAAAATACAACAGTGTGCAACTGAGGAGTAGCCACGTGAACCTTCTCGACTCAGTGCAAATCAGTGTGCAAATGGTCGAGTCAAAAGTGCAAATAAAAAAAACAGAAATATTAAAACAAAAGTTTCAGGTCATGGCAAAACAAGCAAAGACATGCATGGTGGAGGACAGAACTATTTGACAAGGTCGACAAAATGCCAAAGTGCCAAATCTCATGAACTAACCAAGCAAGGCTCAAATATAGTACCAGTTCTTATCAATGAAACATGCAGATAAATGGAAGTGTTTAACATCAATACAATCAAGAATACTCAACCAACAAAGCACTCAACATATTCATATCAATGGGTTGAAATAGCATGTGCAAGGCAGTAACAAAGTATATGGTACAACAACAAAATAATGGACATGCACAAAAAAAACTTGGTGCGACAAGTTTAACACAACAAGGAGACTTGCGTGGCATGCACAAATGAAATGTGTTCAGTTAATATAAAAATGAATGGAGCAAGGCTACAAGATATACATGGAGTACTTCTCAAATGAACATGGTCAACACAGTGCATGTACACAAATGAATGGCACAAGTTCAACGCTTAAGCATGGATGGATGGTACAACTACACAGTGTGTCAACATGAGAGTGCAGGGAAAACTTCAAGTAGGTAATGCAATTTTAACATGGGGCAGTAAGGCATAATCAAGTATGGCATAAAACACAAAGACAATTTTAAATACAATAGTTCAGGCATGTCAATAAGACATGGATACATGCAAACATGTATGGGTGCAAGTACACAAAACTGGAGTAGCATTACAAATGCAAGTGGACATTCATGCAAGACTGAAGACATGATAAACATACAAAAATATATTTGCACAAAAGTGATGCATGATAGAAGAGTCTAAGCCAATGGTGCAACAAGCATTTCCGGAAGTCATGGTGATTATACAAGTTTGAGGACATACAAGGAAATGGCAAAACAGGTAGCAACAGCACATAACAGTGCACAGGCAAGGATCTGCGTTCAAGATTGTCGAATACAAAGACCACAAGCACAGTTTTTAACAAGAACACATGAAGCACAGAAAGGCAAAGTGTAGTATCAGTTCTTAAATCTGTTCAACACATGGAAATGCCAAGTCGAGCAGTATAACTATGGTGCACACAACATGATGTCAAACAAGGAAGAATAACAAAAAGTCGAGCAGTACAACTATGGTGCACACAGCAGGTTTCAAGTTCAAAATTTTATCAAGTCTTAGATGCGTTCAATGGCAAATAAAATTATAAAGCATCTGTTCGTATCAGTTTCTTTTATGTATAAATTCAAACCCAAATTTCAAAGTATATTTCAAGAAGTTAGAGTTTAAATTCTGGGAGTATATACGAAATATATAAGAAAGAATGAAATTCCAAAATTCTCGCAAAGTTCCAGAAATCAAGGGATTGATTCAAAGCAGGAAATTCAAGTTTAAAATATACAGAAGCAATGAAGATTTCAAGCCCAAAATCACACAATATTCATTCAAGTTAAAATCGAAGGAAGTTCTAGTATATACGAAAATTCCAGAACAAAAAATTCGTATATATCAGGACCAAATCACTAGATGAAATCAGAGATAAATACGGATTCTAAATCCTATATATACACCACATCCTCATCGGTAGTAAATCATCCAAGTTCAAGCACAATTAAAGAGAAATTCGAAATAAGAAATCATACCAGAGAGCAAGCAAGTAACTTGGATCCAAATCAAAGCATTTCAATTCGAACAAGCAACGAAGATAGCCACTGGAGATTCGCAGCATCACCTAAGAGAGCGGCGGCCTTCAGACTCCAAGAGAATTAAAAATCCTAGATCGCAAATCGCCTCCGCCATATTTTTTTAGAAGGAAACCCTAGGAGATGGGCATATATCAAAAGGGTGAAGCAAGGAACAAGTGTGGTCGGCCAAGTTTGAAAGGGCTAAGCACTAAAGGATTTGATATTTAAATAAAACTAGGGTTTTTATTCTAAGGGTTTTTTTTTAATTTTGTTTTTTAGGGTTTTTATTTCTTCTTTAATTTCAATTTGTAATCGAATTAGTGTTTTCTAGTTTGTCTCTAAAACTAGGGAGACGAATTACGGGATTTGTAATTCGGATAATCTGGTTTCGGGGATAGTAACCAGTGCAGGGTTTTGAGCGTAGGGTTAAGAACAGTTGGGAGCGAGTGTCGCGAATTTACAAGGGATTGTAAGCATAGAGATTGTTTTAACTCATAGTAGAAACCTTGGGGACTGCAGCAGTAGGCATGGTTTTGCCGAAGCTGGGTATATCTGTGTGTTATTTATTTTATGTATTTACTCTGATTATTATCTGAGTTGTTATTACTTAATTACTCTACGAAAACCTGGGATAAACCCTATTCACCTTCCCCCCTCCCCCTTTTAGAGTTAATTTAGATCCTACAGTTCCTTCTTGAGGACCAGACACATTGATGGAGGCTGATGATGAATTGCTATTTTCCATGAAGAAACAACACAGTGCAAAATAGATGGCCGAAAACTGTGTCAAGTATATCGAATATCAGGGAGGAGGGGAACAGTTGTCAGAGATTAACTCTATGTAATCAGGATATAACTTTGATGAGAAACTCTCTGATCTGAATTCCTAAATGGAACGGTTGATTTCTTGATTTCTTTTCTTCACTTCTTGAAGATTTCTTGATTCAGAAAGAAGATCGGTGGCCTGAGATTCAACTGCAGCCACAATTCTGTATTCCGATAATCGGATCGCCTGAATCAGGTTGCAGGCAAGACACTGATGACCGAATCGCCTCTTTACCCTCTCCAATGATGAAAATTAACTAAAGAGAGAGAAAATCACACCAACTACAGTGTGAATCTGCACTATCTAATCACGATTCAAGATCTTGGTGTTGTTAGGATTAAAGTATGCTCTGATACCATGATAGAGTTTATGTTAGAAAATTTTAGAAGAAGAGGAATTTTTGAAAAAATAATGTATGAGGAAAATGCTTATTTTATTTTCTTTCTTCAAACTTGATTGCATACATAAGTTTAATACACTGCTTGATATTGCTTCACACAACTTCATAATTTATATAAGAGAGAATATCTAGACTCTTCTTTTTCTAGACTTTTCTTCTTTTTTGCATATTTGTTTAGTCTAGATTCTTCTCTAATCTTATTCTGATAAGGCTATATTTATTTCCATTTATCTATAGGCCTTTCCTAAATACAATAAGTGAATTTGTCACATAATCAGCATTTCCTTAAAAACCATGTTTATTTCCAACATCCCCCCGTAAACTTGGTTTTTGAACTCCAAGAATGTCTCGTAATTTTTTAAAATCATCATGCTTTAATGCTTTTGTGAAAATATCTGCAACTTGGTCTTTTGAATTGATGAACTTCACTTGTATCTCCTTTTTGGCAATCTTTTCTCGAATAAAATGGTATCGTGTGTCAATACGTGAACTTCGATTATGGAAAACAGGGTTCTTGGCAAGTGCTATGGCTGACTTGTTATCCATAAATATCTTTGTTTCATTATGCTGTGACACGTGCAACTCCTTTAATAATTCTCGAACCCAAATTGCATGACGTACACAATCTGATGCAGCAACATACACAGCTTCACAAGTTGACAATGTAACAATTGGTTGCTTTTTTGAGCTCCAAGTAAATGCCATGTCTCCCAAGAAGAAAGCAAATCCAGTTGTACTTTTACGGTCATCAACATCTTCTGTCCAATCACTATCACTGTAACCAATCAACTTGAAATTATTAGAATGTGAATACAACAACCCAAAATTAGCGGTACCTTTAATATATCGGAAAATTCTTTTCGCCGTTTTCAAATGCGATGTAGTAGGAGCTTCCATGTAACGACTAATAAGGCCCACACCATAGAGTATATCTGGCCTTGTGCATGTTAAGTATCTCAAACAACCAATCATGCTCTTGAATAGGGTGGGATCCACCATCTCTTCTTGCATACATTTTGAGAGTTTTGTACCACATTCTACTGGTGTGTTTACAGGTTTGCATCCATCCATGTTGAATTTTTTCAATATTTCATTTGCATATGATTCCTGAGAAATAAATATACCATGCTCACTTTGAATCACTCTCGCTATCCTGCTTTTGATCTTCCTCATCAATCAACTTATCTTCATTAATTATTTTTGCAGCATCTTTTCCATATACCTTTTTCAACAGATTCCATGAATCTTTTGCACAACTTTCTGCAAAAATGAGATCTGAAGCTTTCTCATCGACTTTCTCAGCAATCACATAAAGAGCACAGTAATTATTTCGTTTTAATTTCGCAAAGGCTTTCTTGTTCATCTGCGACATGCTCTCGAAGTCATTACGCCATTTATAGTCATTTTCAACAATCTCTCATAAACTTTTGGAGATTAGCTCCTCTTTTTTTCTACCGCTCCATTCCTCGTAATTCTCTTTTGTGAGAACAATTGATGAAAAAAATAGAAATTCCATGATTTCAAACTTGCTCTTGTTGAAAGGATCTTCTAGTTCTGATACCACTGCTAGAAAATTTTAGAAGAAGAGAAATTTTTGAAAAAATAATGTATGAGGAGGAAAATGCTTATTTTATTTTCTTTCTTCAAACTTGAGTGCATACATAAGTTTAATACACTGCTTGATATTGCTTCACACAACTTCATAATTTATATAAGAAAGAATATCCAGACTCTTCTTTTTCTAGACTTTTCTTCTTTTTTGCATATTTGTTTTGTCTAGATTCTTCTCTAATCTTATTCTGATAAGGCTATATTTATTTCCATTTATCTAGGCCTTTCCTAAATACAATAAGTAAATTTGTCACATAATCAGCATTTCCTTAAAAACCATGTTTATTTCCAACAGTTTATACAGAGTTTGTAATTTGTAATGTCAAAGAGGAGTGAAAATGTATTGCTGACTTGAATAGTGATTCTGTGCTGTTACGTGTAATTATATAGTAAATAGTATGGGCCTGTAAACACAGCCCATAGCCCAGATAAAACAAAAAATGGGTTAAGCCTGAACCGCTTTGTAACCCTTATTACATAATATCATATATCGGCCAACACTTTCTTATACTCTATGCTTTATTTAATCATATTGTGTTAATCATGAATTCCATATTGTCATACTGTAATATTTTCACACAAATGACTAGGTAATGTAATTATGAGTGAGTTTATGACAGGTATGTATAGCAATTCAATTTTTTAAGAACCTTTTATGATTATTCCCTAATTTTCTAGCTTGCTAATCAAATGAATTGTCACCATAATATGGTCATTTAATAAATTGCATGTAATTTTTACAATGTTACCATCTCGTGCTTTTTGGCCAGGAAAGAAGATGAATAATTAAGCTACATTTAATGCATTTCAGATGCAGAGAATTGAAAAGGAAAAAAAAGGAAAATACAAATGCTGTTTTTTCTTTTGTTGTACAGAATCTAATAAACTTTACTTCTTTATTTTCATGATAAATTTTAGTATGGAAAAGATAATTCTTTTGCTTTTCATTATTCACTGATCAAACTGATCATCTGATGTTCTAGGGAGCATTATGCATTATTTCCATTATTCTGCATTTAAAGCTGAATAAACTTTGGTATGTGAGAACATTCTGCATTATTTGTTCCTGCTTGTTAAGAGGGGAAGTGCGCCTTTCAGAGAACTCATATAATCTCCGGTTTTGTGCTTCAATGGTAGCAGATGACTGAGGGCCATTGATCTTAGTTTTTGATTTCCATGATTATGTGTATGTAAGTCTGCTGCTCTTTGTATTATGGCCAAAAGGTTTGTAATTATCACATATTTTCAACCCATACTAATAGATAACTTGAATGTTAAACTATTCACCGTCAAAGTTCACTCCATGAATAGAAGCAAGGTAACTGAAATTAGGATTAATTTTTATTAATATTCCAGCGTATTCATTTTCAGTATTATAGGCTTGCTCAAAATATGAACAATGCGACTGATTACATCCAACTACAAACTTAGGTCTTGTAGTCTAACTCATATAAGTATGGTGGAAAAATATTCTTTGGTTAATTCCTTACCTGGTGAGTATTTCTTTATGATAATTATTCTTAAATCAAAGGTATAAGGCTTGAATTTTATCACTCTGTTGTAGTCTTCATTCTTTTCAAGCTGATGATAATGAAACCATTCGACTTGTAGTAAATGTCAATGTTCTATTCAGGTTTCATAAGTTTTCAATGATTTTTTTTGGAATTAGCCAAAAGCAGGTCTACTCCCCAGAACATAAGAGACTAAAAGGTTGCGCCATTTATTTCATTGTAGGCTTTAGTATGGAAAACCGACTCCACAAGTTCTGGGTCAAATGGATCATCTGATGGATTTGCATATGAGGAATGTGATACAATCACGACTAGTGGTAAGTTCATTAGCTTAGAGATGAGGAAATGCAAATAGCCAGCTCTAGAACCTTGGAATATCAAACCACTATTGGTACAAAGACAGTGTTAGAGGCATAAAAAAATTAGAGCTAACAACAAAAGCTATGAAAACGGTTGCATGGTATGCATTAATGGAAGCCCAGGAATTGGTAAAATTGAACTTGTAGTTGAATACACATACAGATATCTTCGAAAATACGAAAAGGTTCTACGGTTGGAGGTGAAGCAAGATATTTTTGACAAAATTTACCAAATCTATCTTCATGTCTAGGACTCAATGTGCCTGCAGAATCTGAGAAGGAGAGAGAGGAAGAATTAGAAGCTTCAAAGAGCAAAAAATGGAAGCGTTTCAAAGGGTAAGAAGTGAACTGTTCAAAGAGGTTTCTTATCTGCTTATAATAGACAATCTTGAAATAATAAAAAATGGTAGAAAGGGACAAACCTTGGTGACTTGATTCCAAGTAACACTGGTGCAACCCATGTTATTATAACTACATTTTAATGGTTAAATATTATATAAAAGATGCTGTAGTTGTATGATTTCTTTTGGAGGCCAAATATGGTGGTATTTGGGTTTGCATTGATCTGATTCATTCAGCCAAAAAAGTATGCAAAACCTATTGAAGTACCAAAAGGTGTGTCTGAAAGCTAAACATTTTTGTGGAAATAATTTGAACAAAAAGGAGATTTCACAGAACATCACTTAAGTTTTAAATACATCACTGTCCCTGGTTAGAACATGTTTTCTGAAACATCCATATTTTTAGTTTCAATCAGACTGGAAATTATTGTTCTCCTGCAATAAAAAATAAAAATAAAAACATCAGCAAAAAACTAATTTTGGTCATAGAAACCAATGTTGATTTTTCTAAAAAAGGTGGAAAATACTTCTATTAACAAATCTTAAGAGTGTAATTCAAAATATGCTTGTTTAGAAGGGTTTATTGTGTGACGAAGGTATCCATATAACGTAAAATAATAATGCGTGAAGAGTATAGCTGGTGTTGTTTGTTTAACCGTGCAAACTGTTGACATTACATGATTGATTTTTGTTTACATGGTAATTGCTAGATGCGATGCAGCAGAAAATTGCACCAAATTATTATTTACTATGTAACTAATTGTTAGAGTTTATGCCCTAGAGGCAATTCATTTGATGAGGTTGATAACACTGTTGATGCTATTATTTTATTTGGAATAAAATATTATTCTATTATATTGTATTTACTGCGTAATATAAATAATAATATAATAGAAGTCCTTAGAATAATAATACGGAATTATATAGTTCGAGTAAGACTGAATTTGAGATTATATAATTATTAAGTATTATAATTCTTAAATGCCCCTAGTCGAGTTTTATTGTGTATATAGGACAACAATAAAACGTTGAGACCGGTATATTGATTGACTGATGATCACATCTCATTGATCATTAATATACGTGATATTAAAGTCAAGATATAAATGCGTATTGGAGAATAACGTATTGGGTTGACCCACCGTGAGATAACTCCATGGAATATAATTAACAGTATCATGAGTTATTCTCATAGTGACAGTGATGTAACGGTCCTCAGACCTGAAATCATTATAATTTTATTCGAGGATATTTGTGTTTTGATATCATCTAAAGTTATTCGTAACAGAGTAACGATAACGGTGATTATTGGATATATCTAGAATCGAATGAAAATTATGAATGATCTAGATGGAATTTAACCCTTCGATATATTCGTAGTGATATCCATGGGCCTCTTGATTGAGTGAGACTGTGAAATGCATGGCCGTGCTCAAATACTGATTTGTTTTAAACAGTCTGCTCATCGATCAAGAAATACAGATTAAATTATAACGAGGATGATACGATCCATGCCTCCAGTTTAATCTTGGATATAACGGTTAAAAGGATTATATTACATTGAGACACTGGTCACAGAACAGGTTGTATCGAATCGTTGATCTTATTATAGCTTGGGTAACAGTGACGTATTACTAGATGCCACTCACTGTTTACAGTTTAAATAGTATTTAAATTGTTGCCAACGTTATGATAACCTATTGGGTCACACATATGAACTTTGAATGGGGTGAGAGTCATTCGAAATAAAAGGAGTTCAAAAGGTTGAATATTCTTCTATTTTAAATGGTTGAACGGGTAAAATAGGGTTTTAAAATATCTCATTTGGTCATAATATAAAATAGGGGTTGGTCCCTTATCTTATGATTATTCCAAGATATACGAGATCCAAAAACCTAAAATTCCCAATCTTCTGGCTAGTACCACTTCATCCTTTCTCGATTCTATTTGATTTTCGAGATCATCGTTCGTGGACACCAATAGAGACTTGGCGCTTGTCGAGTTCTCGATTCGATCCATCAGATTCCATTGTTGTTCAGATCGAAGTAATTTGGGTTTTAACGATTTCGTGGAACCCTACAAAGGTATGATTTTTTTTCGATTTACCAATTTTTATGTAGATCCTTACTTTTAAACAGTTAAAATTGTTTAATTATCGGTTGCGATTTGATCGATTCAACCTTACACTAATAAGTTGCGCCAATCGGTTGTGATGAGAAAGGAGCTTTTTCAAGACCGATCGTAAACTGCAGGAAGAATGTGAAAGGTAAGCATTACACGAATGCTTATTCTCCAAAAAGTTTCCGCCAATGATCTTGCAATGAATTGTGAAGTAAGAACTGTGTGAATGGAGTATTAGTGAAGTTATCTGAATGAAAAACTGCTGATATCACAAATTGATTTTGGTCGGAGTTATAGAAATGTTTTCTATTAAACAAACTACCATGGCAAACTGCTTATTTCATTCTAATAAAATAGTCATAACTACCCTCTGAATATAAGGAGGTAGCATTGAGAGTATCTGAAGTTTAATATACATAATATACATGCATAATAACCAATATGCAAATATAGCATTTTCATATGGTGATATCAAAATCAAGCAACTACTGGCACTTATATTAACCAACATGCAAATTTATGTTGGTTTAACTGAAACAAAAGGAACAAATTTTCCCGGTCAGTCATTTTTGGCAGCTGTGTTGAATATTTCTTTCTATGCTTGTTCGCTCTGTTACAGCTAATATTTTGGTTTATAGTAGCAAAATTATAGTGTGAACATGATAACGGTTCTTTCATTGTACATCTCCCATTTGCAGCCGTATCATTAATTCTATTTTGTCGCATGCAGTTTCCATTCATGCCAGAATTGACTTATTGAACACAAACAGGTAACAGCGCCCATCACTGATAAGTATGGAGAGTATTATTCGGGTAACACGGGCTGCGTGACTTTTTGAGATCATATTAGATCGTGAAATATGCCATACAGTTATAGAGAAAATTAACTTCCATTAGTTCAGTTCCTCCTTCTCTTCTTCTTTCCTTCCTCAAAATTAATCAAGCCATGAATCTCGATACATATATTGCTCCTGTTGCCAATAGATTCTTGGACAAGGCAGAACGCCACATAAAATATATAGTTTCTACCTCTACCTACGTAAGAACTCTGCAAAAAAAAAGAGAGGTATTAAATGCTAGAAAAAATGACATCAATAGAATAATCAGCGAAGGTGAAAGAAGATCAAAAAGGCCTACTGATGAAGTTGTCGTTTGGCGAAGTCAAGTTTTTGATGTGTTGGACAGGATGGATATTGCAATAAACATTGCTGAGGAGACGGGATCTTGCGTCTGTTCGATCTGTGCTAAACATAAGCTAGGTCATAGCTGTGATGACATGATTAAAGAGGTGGATGAATTGCTGGTCCGAGCATCTTTGTTTCAAAATGCAGAGATGGTAGATTGTGATACTTCCAACACTGCCGTACCGATGCCATATGTAGTAGCGGAATCACAAGATGAGTATTTTGCAGAGTCATGTAAGTTCATTGAAGATAACAACTCAAATGTAAATGTTATCGGTATATGGGGACTTGGAGGCGTCGGAAAAACAACACTGCTTTCGAAGATTCATAATCATTTTGTTGAAACTTCTTCCATGTTTGACACTGTAATTTGGACAGTGGCATCCAGCGAACAAAGTCATATTTTCCGGATTCAAAGTGAAATAGTTAAGAAACTTGGACTAAAGGAGGATAATGATGTTCTGTCACAAGCTAATATAATTAATAGGTATCTAGAAAACAAGAATTTTTTGCTGTTTATAGATGATTTATGGAAAGATGTGGATTTACATAAAGTTGGAGTTCCAAATCCTAACATAGCTTATCGCTGTAGTACAAAACGCAAGGTGATTTTTACCACTAGATCCACAATAGTTTGTGGTAACATGGAAGCTAGAAAGATAATTGAGGTAAAATGTTTAGATCTGACACAATCTTTGGCTCTTTTTACACAAAAGATTGGCGAGGAAGTTATTCAATCTCATCCTGTTATTCTAAAAATTGCTGAAGATATTGCTAAAAAATGTAAAGGCTTGCCACTTGCTCTAATAACAGTTGGTCGTGCAATGTCCACAAAGTCAAACGTGGAAGACTGGAAATGTATTCTTAACTTACTGAAGGATTCGGAAGGATATAGTGATTTGGGTGTAGAAGAACAACTGTTGTATGTTTTGAAAATTAGTTATGATAACTTAGCTACTGACCAGTTAAAAAAGTGTTTCCTTACCATTTCAATGTGGCCTGAAGGTCAAATTATTAATCCAAGGGAGATAATAGATCTTTGGATGGGTGTTGATTTGATTGATAATTTTGAAGGTAAACGTGATGCTTATCAGTTTGGCCACTCTCTAATCAGAAGACTTCAAGCCGCGTGTTTGTTGGAGCATGTTGAGTTTGATGAATCCGTGCGTGGTTATTATTGTGTAAGAATGCATGATGTTTTAAGGGACTTGGCATTATGGTTAGTTTCCGACTGTGGTAAAAATGAAAACAAATGGATGGTAAGAGCTGGAATTCAGATGAAAAAAGCAACAAACGTGAAAGCAAAATGGAGAGAGGCTGAATGCATTTCACTTATGCATAATAAGATAAAAGAGCTGCCCATTGGTATTCCTACTTGTCCCTCTCTCTTAACATTAGTACTTAAGAATAACCAACTCACGGGTAAATCTTGTTTTGGTAAGTTTCACTCCTTAACCTACTTAGATTTATCTAGGAATTACATGAATACCTTCCCCGAATCGATATGCGACTTAGCAAAGCTTCGGTACTTGAATTTGGCAGCCAATAAAATCACAAATCTTCCTATGAAACTACAAAATCTTAAAATGTTAAGGTATTTGATATTAAGGGGTAATCACATAACAAATATACCAAGAGGAGTGTTTTCTGAGCTAGCAGAGCTGCTGGTGTTGGATATGTTCGCAGCAATTGATACTTTGAGGTATCCATCAATTGATGTTGAAGAATTGAAGAGCATAGAGGAAAATCTGTTATGCTTTAGAACAACTGTTCGAAGTGAAGAGGAATTGAGTAAGCTCATGTTATTGCCTGAATTACCTTTGGATGAACTTCTGATAGAAGGTTTGCTTAGTGTAACCTTCCATCTTTTTGCAGTGATAAAAGACCCACATCGTTTAATGACATTGTATGTCAAAAATTGTGCTAGTTGCTTAATGGAAATAGTTTTTGATAAAAATGATACCGATCAGGATTTTTCTTCAGTAAACTTGGAGATTCTTTGGTTATGTAATCTCAACGGATTAAAAAGGATAAGTTTGAAAGATATAGCACCAGAAATATTATTTGTTGAGCTACAAGAGATTTATATTGACGAGTGTCCATGTCTAGAGAATATAACATGGACTATATATCTTCCTTCTCTCAAATATTTATCCATAACTGACTGTAAAAGTATGAAAACTGTAATTAATAATGATGTGGGCAAACAAATTTTGACTTTTCCTTCGCTAATGGTATTCTGGTTGGGCGCAATGGATAAACTGGAAAAAATATCCATCCGTACCATGGCTTTTCCACAACTCAGAAGATTGTCAATATGGGGCTGTCCTTTGTTGAAATCACTTCCGTTTGAGGTCAGAACAACCCCTAAACTTAGAAGAATACAGGGATATGAAGAATGGTGGGAGGAGGTTGAGTGGAAGGATGATAACTCTAGCTCTCACTTCAACCAGTCTTTTCAACCATATTGACCCTCATCCGTCAGTTGTGCAAACAAAGTTTGGAGAAGGTTGAGTTAATTAATAGGATAATGAGTACTGTAGATGTCGCTACATTCTTGTTTTCTTATTTTGGCTAAGCTTAAGGTACATTTCATCGGTTGATGCAGTAATGGGTTAAAAATAGAATTGCCTGGAATGCTATTGTTCACGGCCATGTTGATCGGCTGTTATTAAATTTTTAAATCTTAAGTTTGTTATTGTGTAAATTATCATTTAATTTTTTGGATGTGTGTATTATCCTAGCTTCTGTAATCAATTCATCTATCTAAATACCAAACTGATGCCTTGAATAAAGAGTCTGCATATTTATATTTATATTTGCATTTTCATTACCTGCTTTTAGATTTTCAATAAATTCCATAAACAATCATAAGTGAATACTAGTTGAGTATACGATAATATAATTGGTGATCTACTTCATTATATTTATTGGGAAGATCTGAAAACTTATTGCTGCTGAATATAGAACAGAGGGGAAGAGAAGAGAATGCAGCTTTAAAGTAAGTTATGTAATAGCCAGATTCATGTGTCATTCAAGCTGTTCTCCAACATCATGCTATGTTCGAACCGAAAAATGACGCTATAATTGTCATTTTGCCGTTTTTGTGCGGCTTGATACACACTCCATTGAAGACAGATCTGGATCCCGCTTAGGGAAACTGCAGTCTCATAGCTGAGAGTTATGCGCTTATGTCATCATTATTGATGGACTTGGTACATCGAAATAACAAAAATGATGGTTGTTAGAATCTCAGAGACCAGTTGGCAAAGTGTTCCCGCGGTGTTTCAAATTTTCAATGTTCTTAATGGGTGATTACAACATATTTATGCGTGATTACAACATATATATATATATATATATATATATGTATGTATATGTCTGCTGGTTGTTTGGTTTCCTGTTACTTTGAAGGGGACCTTAAAGATCAGTTTGTGGAAAAATGTTTGATTCGACGCCATCTGCAAGATATCATACTAGCATATAATGCACCAATTCATTTGCTACTTCTTTTGTATTGTTTCTGTTCAGTTGTTACAAGGTAAACTTGCAGCTACTTTGCAATACATGCACAGATGATCCTCCATTTATATTTTTATTTATCAGTGCATGAAAATCTCATGTCAATATAACTAACATCAATTTTCAGTATTATTATCTTATTCACCTATGGCGTCTCATGTGGCTCTAGAGAGCTCTCTCCGGTCACATCCTAACATGGTTAGTAGTTCTCATTCATCATTTTGTTTATAAGCTTTTGCCAAAAAAAAAAAAAAAAAAAAAAAAAAACATTGACATCACAAAGGCCATCTTTGGAGAGGAGATCTTTGCATCAAGATTTACAGTCTATGACATTACAAAACAAATAGCTAGGCGATGTGATAGCTCAGGCTTGGGCTTAAAAAGGTCAAAGTCCTTTCAATGATGTTTACGATCAACATGTCATTTGTTTTATTTTACTTTCGAACACCTCTCAAATAACAAATAAAAATTGAGAGAGTCAGACTTATATAGAAGTTCTTTGGCTTACATCCATTTTATCAGTAGCAGACTAGCAGGTGTGTGAACTGTGCATGAAACATACTTCAAATCCTGTTTTAGTGCATATATGGTAAGTTATTAGATGAGAAAATTAAACAAGCAATAATAATAGTGACGTTATGATAACTGAAATGTGCTTCTCATGTTTTACTTACCCATGCAGTAGTTAAAGCCACCTATAATCTTCACACCAGCAGAAAATGCAGCAGAAAAGTTGGTAACGAATCCTAAAATTTCAGTGATGATGTTCCTCTTTCTGCAGCTCCTGGCATGGATATTATAAGTAGCTTTCTGGAAAACCCAAAAAATGTGCACAACTTCAAATATTTTAAGTTTTCTTCATTTTACACCTCAACTCAACTTATTTTAAGATTGAAGCTGGGGAGAAATGCTTGTTGATACATAATCATGAATCTTCTGTTTGCCCACTATGCCTTGTTGCTAGAACCTAGAATGTCCTTGTTAAGAAAAAATATAGCATAACATACATGAATTAACTAAGATAAGTCGGTAGCCCTTCCATAAGAGGGCATAAACGGAGGGGTAGGCAGTAGCATTTTGGCAGGACCTAGACATAGGGCCAGTAGTATCTTTAAGATGGATTATATAAGCTAATAGTGTAATATTTGAAACATAAAACAAAGAGGATAAAAATTAAAAAGGCAATAAAAACAGCCAAAGCTTCGCAAGGCTCTCGAGGGAATTGCTACTGGATATGTTGCTGAGATTTGAGCTATTGCCAGTCTTTTGTTGATTTAAACATTAAGCAGTCGCCTGCCATTTAGATTCTTCAAGCACAGCTCCAATATCAAATGTTATTACATGAGCAGACCTCCCTGCATTGATAATTGCTAAATATTAGTTTCAAGGTAATACTTGTTACTTTGTATTCTATTCACAAAGGCAATAGTCTAGGACTATAAGACATCTTCAATTTTCCTCCAATTCTACGAAGAAGCTCAAATGTATGTAGTTTTAGTGTCAGGTTTAGTGATCGTCGCTAATCTATGAATCAGAAAAGCGTGACATTTAAATTAAATTCTGCAAGCATACAGGTGTGTAGCATACAGGTCGAACACAGGGAGGTGTAATTAAAATCAAATTATTTATTTAATCTCTTGGGCGAGTTAGACGAAGCCTGGAGATTTTGTTGAAATAAAAACAAATTGAAATTGCGAACTTAGGATTATCGTTGAATCTAATCAACGATTAATCACTAAAGAAAGTAAATTGCAAAACAAGAACAACAATGCAGAAAATAAAAGTGCAGAATAAGAAGAACAACAAAAAGTAAATTAGGATTGTCGTTGAAACTAATCAAACGACTAATCACTAACAAAAAAATGTAAAATACAATTGGTGCTCTTCCAAAACTAATTGTGAAGACAACACCGATTGCTAAGAAAGAAAAATGCAGAAATAGTAAAAAGAAGAACTTTTATTAATGGAGAATAGAATACAGAATAATGAGATGGGATGGTGGCTACAATGATACTACAAGGGTATATATAGGGGATAACCAAACCCTAACCCTAACCCTAATACAATGATAGATGGGCCTTAGGGAATTTACACAAGAGTTTACAATGAGAATTTCAAATGGGCCTTAGTTAAATCTATTAAATTTTTGGCCTTTCTTCTTTTCCTCTTAGTTCTTAGACAAGCCTCCCTTGATTTGAGATGTGCATGGCCTTTTTATCAATCATTTACTTGTCCAACAGCAACTAGATGTGGGATTTTCATCTACAATTCTTCAAAATGTAAATATATAGCAATCTGATCTCCATTTCTCTACTTTTCTGGTTGCATGCGGGCTGGGTTGGAATATATGTAAAAGTGACAAAATAATACCCAAGTAATATTTATTTATATACAAAAGATAAGATATAAGAGCATAAAATAAACACATTTCTATGTTAATCAAATACCCCCACACTTATCTTTTACTCGTCCTCGAGTAAAACAAAAATTAAAAACTAACTAGATAGGTCACACTTTCGTAAGAAACACGATTGCATTGAGCGTATGCAACAAGCCGTTAAACCTCTAGGTGTCCCTAGTAGGACGAGTGGTGTCTCGTGAGGGTTTTCAGCGGATACTACCCACAAAATCCAAATGCAGTTTGTTATGGTTCTAATGCAACTACATGAATGCAATGGACATATGCAAAATAAAATAAAAAATTGAAAAAAAAAATTGAAAACATGACTTGTTTCAGGAAAGTGGTACAACAAATTAAGTTAACAATTTCTAATCAGTTGATTTTATTTTAGATACCTCAACTTGTCACAAATTTTCAATATAAATCAAGTTTTCAAATGTTAAATTCCAGTTTGGCCAGTTAGTTCGGTCGATAACATAGTGCAGCCATGAAATAAATTCTTAGTTTAATTGGCACAGTTTGCAAAGTGGTGTTCTAATTTTCTCATGTATGGCTAGTCAAATCAATAAGGTCAAGAAGTGTTTGGGCATCATCGCTTATTCTTTATTCTATGAAATTTTAAAATTTATGATTAAGTACATACACCTAACTTAGAAGACCAAGGTTTACCACCCATGCACTGCCTCGCGGACTAACGGAGAGTAGGTAAAGAGCTTGGTGGATTGTGCAAGCCGACTTTGACTTTGTCAACAACGTGTCGGTAATCCTTAGGTGTCCAATCTCATAAAATGAGACCAAGATATTCCAACGCTGACTTTGTCAACAACATGTCAGATAGAGCTTGGCGGATTTGCACACCAACGCTTGATATACAAGCAATGTTGGATACCCTTGGATTACTATTATTATTGAAATTATAAGCACAAAAGAGAGTTACGCGAATTCAACTTAACACAACTTAGTTTTAAAGATTCGAAAAGCCAATATAAGTATTTTAAGTCCTCCACTTATTTAAACAAAGTCTACAATATAGAATAGATTTCATGGCCATCACCTAAGAATCTCCCTATGTACCGGTTACACTATTATCCCTCAAAATTAAACTTTTCATTATATTTCAAATTCGAATTTAGCTGAGAGAGAAAAATACTATCAACTGGATAAAAATTGTAAACTTATTTTGTTGTATCAATTGAAAATGAGTCGTATTTCAAAAAAAAATGGCATGTTACTACAGTCTAAAATGCATGATGATCCTATTTAAATGGATGAAAATGAAAAGAAAGAAAAATAACGAAAAAAAAAACGAAAATGAGTGAAATGCAGACTCCCCCCACACTAGAACTAGACAGTGTCCACACTGTAATTTTTTTCTATAATTGAAAGATAGTACCCAAAGGTGTATCAAATGCAGAATGATTTGTAAAATGAAATGCAATTTAACCACTATATGCGAATGCCAATTATATACAAAATGAAATTTATAATGACAGTGAGTTTTATGTGAAAAATGAGATTTCTTTTTCCCTCCACACTTGCCTCTATCGAAAATGATGGATGATGATTTCGTATCTGATTTTTGAGGTACAAAAGGCATGTCAGTGAGATCTAAGATCAAAATCCTTCCTATAAAATTTTTGTCGTGCCAATGATTTAAATCATTCAACTGAAGATTATTATAGTCCCATAAGCCTGAGTTTTTAACAATGATTTCTTCTGATGCTATGGAATTACGATTATGTTTGAGACGTTCCATATATCCATCCTCGTCATTCAAAAGTTTAAGCTCATCTTCGAACAATTCCTCAAAAGACATAGTGCACACGTCAACTGAGGAAAATGAAGTTTTTAGAGGAGATAATTCAGATGTGCCATCTAAAACTGTTTCTATTATGTCAACTTCTCCTATTTCGATCTCTTTGGGTTGATGAAAAATATTCAATTCAATGGTTAAGTGCCCAAACGATAGTCGAAGTTGGCCGCTCCTACAATTAATGATAGCATTTGAGGTTGCTAAGAAGGGACGACCCAAAATCAATGGAATTTGACTACCCTGACTCAAAACAGGCTCGGTTTCTAGAACTATGAAATCGACAGGGAAGTAAAATTGTTCAATTTGAATCAAAACGTCTTCAATTATACCCAATGGTTTTTTAAAAGATCGATCAGCTAACTGAAGAGTGATGTTTGTTGGTTTAATCTCCCCTAATCCAAGTTGACGATAAACAGTGTAAGGAAGAAGATTTACACTTGCACCGAGATCAAGTAGGGCACGAGATATGTGAATGTTTCCTATTTTGCAATCAATTGTAGGGCAACCGGGGTCCTTGTACTTGACTGGGGCAGGATTCGAAAGAATGAAGCTTGTATTCGCAGTTAGAAAGGTAGTTTTAGGAACATTAGTGGCTCGTTTTCGGGTGCATAGCTCTTTGAGACACTTGGAATATTGAGGAATTTGTTCGATGGTGTCTAAGAGTGGAATATTGACACGAACTTGTTTGAAGATTTCAAGAATTTTTTCAAAATTTGCATCCTTCTTCTTATTGTTAAGCCTGTGAGGATAAGGGGCTATTGGTTTATAGACTCTTTCAGAAATTTGATCGTTCGAAGAAGAAGGTTTCTATGTGGAAAGTGATTGAGGTACAGGAATAGAAGGTGAGATGCTGGGATTGCCAACATTAGAGGAGGAATTATTATCGGGGTTGCTGACATTAGAAGAAGAGATGTTGGGGTTGCCAACATTCGAAGAAGATGGGGTTTCATAAGGTTCCAAGGAGTTGGCATTGGTTGCCATCGCAAGAGTGTCAAGCTTTTCAAATGGGGTTGAAATCGAATGGTTGTCGGGATTGCCAACATTATTGTCAATCATTTTTCTAGACCTCAGGGTGGTGACAACGTTGACCGAATTATTTCCATCCTCACAAGAATTCACAGTACGAGAGTTATATTTTGGATTCACCTCGGGTTGACTAGGCAACTTTCCTCACTCATTACTTTTCATTAGTTCCTTCATCATATTCATCATTTGTTCGAGTTTAACATCTTGATTATTTATTTGCTTTTCTAATCGAACAATATCTTGTGACGGTTGAGAAGATTGGGAGGATTGGTTTGATGATTGAAAGTTGGGTGCCTATAAGGTTCACTCGAAGGCTCAGGTTGAGGTGAAACATGAGAAGTTTGAGGACTAGAAGAAAATGGAGCTTGGTATAATGAATTCGGTATCATGTGAGATGGATTTGCGACATTATTTGAATTAGACCATGAGAAATTTGGATGATTTCTCCAACTAGGGTCAGATGTGGATGAGTAAAGACCATTTTGAGCTATGACATTGACGTGGTCTTGGGGTAGTACATTGAATTGAGGAGTTTGAGTCTCTAAGGGAATATGAATTGTATCCACGACATGCACTCCTTTAGTGGAAGCACGGATGGGAACACGAATGGACTCCCATTGCATGTCCTTTTCAGAATAATCCTCTAAGAATTTCCAAGCTTCATTGGCCGTTTTAAACATAAAATCTCCCCCACACATTGATTCTAGTTGAGTTCCAGTCTGATAGTTTAGACCCTCATATACAATTTGACATAAGTAATCTTTTATGATTCCATGATGAGGACAACTATACAGTAATTGGTTGAACCTATCAAAGTATTTTGAAAAAGTTTCCCCCTCATTTTGAGAAAATTGATTTATTTCAGTTCGAATTTTCAGAGTTTTGTGAAAAGGAAAAAACTTTTTCAGGAATACGCTGACGAATTCATCCCAACTTCTTATTGACTGTTTGGGAAGAGAATTTAGCCATCTTTTAGCGCTTTCAAGTAGTGCAAATGGATTTAGCCTTAGCTTGATTGATTCATTAGATAATTGTTGCATTTGAGTTGTGGATGAATACAATTCAAATTCACTTAAAAATTCATAAGCATTTTCAGAACCAGTAAATTTTGGTACCCCTTGAATAAAAGAATGTTTAAGCTCAAAATTTCCTTCAACTGGTGGAAGTACTATGACAAAAGGTTGAACGGTTCTAGTTGGATAACATCGATCACGAAGAGACAAGGGTCTATCCATTTGGATATTGAGATTTTGAAAATTTTGATTTATTTGATTTTGATCCTCAAAGTTTGGAAAGTTGTGATTCACTCGATTTTGATCCAATTCGGTTGGAAAATTTTGGTTGATTCGAGAACCCCTAGGAGAATTTTGTTGGCTCACACTTTTTTCACTCATTGTTGTTAAATGCACGCACAGAAATTAGCTATAATGAAATTTTCTGTCCTTAATAGCTCCTAACCCAAAATTATATAGTGACACGTTTGATTACTTAGATCAAAAGATTTCTTAGCCAGTTAACGGACAGGAGTTATCGGTGCACCAGGAATCACCCTAGCAATGCAGCCGAAGCTTTAAGTACCTTCAGAGTAACAACCGATATAATATTTACGAATCACCGTAATATTTATAAACGGTTATTTCTCTGCCGTAGTTTAGACACCAAAAAATAATTCGTTCCAAATGAATCAACTATCACAATACAATTAAGCCCTAGATGAGCCCGTGACTCCCTTAAGTCCAACGTCTAACCGTTATTATTAGTCAGATTCTATGATGAAATGCAATTTGTGGGCTAAGGAAAGGGTGATGAAATCCCTCACCTTATGTGAATTGGGGTATTGCCCTTAACAGAATGAATAAAAAGTGCAGAAATAACAACAATCACACAATTTAATTGCAGAAATTAAAAATTTTACATTCAAGCCGCTGCCCCTGCAGAAAATTTTTACAACAACTGTCTATATTTTTTTTCTTTGCAGCAGAGCACCTATAGAGTTTAGAAATTTTTTACAGCGGGGTATGGCTGTCCATCCAGAAAAAAATGAGTAGCGTCAATGATTGAAATCTCACTATTTGCAATTTCTTTTGATTTCTGAAATCTTGATTTGTTGCTTGAACTCCAGTCACCTTGTCCTTAGTTCGAAATCTCTTTTTTTTTGAATGAATTGAATAACAAAAAAAACACAAGAAAAAGAAACAAAGGAATTAACAAAAAAAAAACTAACTTTTTGGAGAAGATGGTGCTGAAGTGTGGATTGAAAAAAAAACTGTGGTGAAATGAGATTATGTGAGAGGAAGGGGTATTTGATCAGAGGGAAGAAATGAAGCAGGGAAAAATAATTGAAAAAAAAAAGAATGAATCTTTTTATGACCTCCCCTTTTTTTATTATTGTTGAAAAAGTGGACAAATAAGAAAGAAACAAATGACCAAAAAAAAAAAAAAAATGGGAAGAGAGATTTCAGGAAAGAAAGAGAATTGTAAAGGAAGGAAGGAAAGTAATATTAAAAGATTTGGAAAAGAAATTGAGAAGGGAAAGCAATAAAAGAGAAGACAAAAACAGAAAGAATTTCTTTTCTTTCGTTTATTGTTGTAAAAATAGAAGAGGATTTTTTTTTTGAAAAGAAAGGGAATTTGTAAGAGAAGAAAAGAAATCAAATGTATTGAGAACAAGAAAGACAAAAGAAGAAAGGAAAAAAAATTGCAAAAGAGGAATCTTTTTTTTTTTTTGAAATTTGTAAAAAGAAAAAGAATGTAGATGATTGGAAAGAAAGTGGAAAGATGGAAAGAATAAAGGAAAATTGAAAGTTGTTTTTTTTTTTCAATGAAGGAGAGAGCCGGAAAGAAATAAATGAAAAAAAATGGAAAGAGAGATTGTAGGAGGTGAATGAGAAATGCAATTGGAAAGAAATAAAAAAAAATGCAAGTTTTTTTTATGAAAATTTGAACAAGAAGAAAGGGAAAGAAATGAATGGTAAAAACCCAAACAAAAAAGGAAAAAGAATTAAAAGAGGAAGGAAATAAGAGGAAAAAAAGCAAGGTTTTTTGAGTAGAGAGGAAGGGTAGAAGAAATTGAGGAAAGAAATAAAAGCAGACAAAAAAAAGATAGAAATCAAAGTAGACAGAGAAGAAATTGCAAAAGTTTTTTTTTTTTTTTTTGAAAGTTGTAGACAAAAGATGGAAACAAATAAAAAGAAAAGGAAAGGGAAAAGAAAAATGTGAAAATCAGCAAGGTGGTAGAAAGATGGAAAGAAATTGAAGAAAAATTAGCAACTTTCTTTTTTTGTATATTTTTTTTTCTTCTTGAAGGAATTAGGTTGGAAGAGATGCAAAATAAAAAAAAGGAAAGAAATAAATGAAAAAAAAGAAGGAAAATTAAAAGAAAAAGTGGCAAGCTTTTTTTTTCTTGTCTTAGAGATTATGTTATCAATATGTGATACACAATCAACTAATCAAGATTTTTATCTATATATATCTACAAGAAAACAATAGGAAAATAAAAGAAAATTTGGCAAGATTTTTTTTTTTACAAAATCAAACAAAAAGAAAAAAAACTAACACGAATCAGAAATTAAATAAATAATAAAATTCAATTGTTACCTCCCCGGCAACGGCGCCAAAAACTTGATCGTCGCTAATCTATGAGTCAGAAAAGCGCGACATTTAAATTAAATTCTGCAAGCATACAGGTCGAACACAGGGAGGTGTAATTAAAATCAAATTATTTATTTAATCTCTTGGGCGAGTTAGACGAAGCCTGGAGATTTTGTTGAAATAAAAACAAATTGAAATTGCGAACTTAGGATTATCGTTGAATCTAATCAACGATTAATCACTAAAGAAAGTAAATTGCAAAACAAGAACAACAATGCAGAAAATAAAAGTGCAGAATAAGAAGAACAACAAAAAGTAAATTAGGATTGTCGTTGAAACTAATCAAACGACTAATCACTAACAAAAAAATGTAAAATACAATTGGTGCTCTTCCAAAACTAATTGTGAAGACAACACCGATTGCTAAGAAAGAAAAATGCAGAAATAGTAAAAAGAAGAACTTTTATTAATGGAGAATAGAATACAGAATAATGAGATAGGATGGTGGCTACAATGATACTACAAGGGTATATATAGGGGATAACCAAACCCTAACCCTAACCCTAATACAATGATAGATGGGCCTTAGGGAATTTACACAAGAATTTACAATGAGAATTTCAAATGGGCCCTAGTTAAATCTATTAAATTTTTGGCCTTTCTTCTTTTCTCTTAGTTCTTAGACAAGCCTCCCTTGATTTGAGATGTGCATGGCCTTTTATCAATCATTTATTTGTCCAACAGCAACTAGATGTGGGATCTTCATCTACAATTCTTCAAAATGTAAATATATAGCAATCTGATCTCCATTTCTCTACTTTTCTGGTTGTATGCGGGCTGGGTTGGAATATATGTAAAAGTGACAAAATAATACCCAAGTAATATTTATTTATATATTTAGTTTATTAATATTTTATACCTACATCTTTATCTAATGCGTCATTTCCTTTAAGAATTCTTTGTCCTCAATTTATGGAACGGAACATAATAAACATATTAAGGACTGGATCTTTGCTTATGGGCAGAGCAACAGAGGGCTAAGCTATTGATTACAAAGGACATCATCATTTGTTTGACATCTGGATCTGTCATAGGAGATATGAAATGCATAAAAGGTTGAATGGAATAATCAATCGACAGAGTTTGTTCATATTCAATCTGCTTTCATGTTTGGTTTGGAATATTTTGTATGTTAACTCTATGTTAAACACAATGACAAATGGTTCTCACTAATTCTGTTATTGAACCAAAACATACATTACAGGTTTCAACAGCTACAAAATAACAGATGTGCCATCATGCACCGTTTAAGCAATATTTCTTTTTAGGGTAATTCTATTCAAATCCATAGATTTGCCAAGTTTATCCATATTTCTGTATAAAAAATTAATGATAAAACTATCCTTATTTTGCTTTTTTTAATTTAATTTTCAGCATATCTCATAAAGTCCTTACATGTTGCCTTTAGGCCACCACATAGGACCACTACGTGGTACCATGAAGTAGGGCTATCAACGGATTATTTCGAATACGGATAGTGTCATATCCATATCTGCATCCGAAATCATTTTCGGGTATCCGCATCCGCAGATACAGATGGATATCAGATAATTATCTTGTCCGCTGGTGATCGATAAATTAAAAAATATAAATGAGAAAAATTAATTTTAATATAAATATTTTACCAACTCATTCGCTATTAAAGTATTAAAAATTAACAAATACGTTGATAATAAATAATTTTGAGCAATTAATATGTATTTTATGCATAAAATATGAACATAAAACTTAATAAAACAATAAATTTATGTTGAAATCAAAAATTGATCACAACACTCCAAGGTGTTTATGTAACACTTCACAAATATGTAAGAATTAGAAAATGGGAGCCACGAACACAAAAGCAGTAAAAACACAACAAATTAAAGTGGTTCGGTCTCAATTTTGACTTACATCCACTATAAAAGCTATTTTCATTATCATAGTAGAATTTACAAAGTACATTGCTCATTCATTTCACTCATTTCACTCATTTTTAATGATCTTCTCTATTTTCTCTCTTTTTGCTCTTGATTTTCCTTGGATTCACTGAAGAATGGATGATATCTTTTAATTTGTGATGGTTGTTGCATAGACCTTCAACCACTTGAACATTTAGATGATCGTTTTGGTTCCATGATGATTTTGTGTTGAATCTAGGCTTAAGAGAGAATTAAAGGAGGTTGGAGAAGTTTAGAGTGGTGGAGAAACGAATTGTACAACCTTTCAGGATCGAAAAATCGGTCTTTTGAATGGTGAAGAAGTGGGGTATTTATAGATGTAGTTAAAGGTAGTAGCAGAGTTGTAAATATGAGATGCAGGTTCTTAGATCGTAGTAGTTTTGATCCATTTCTCCGGGGACAAGAAACGACCTTACAGATGCTTCACGACCTGACTTTGACGTTTCACGGCCTGATTTATATATTTGCAGCCTCATTCCCATTCGAAACAGTGATCTGGCATAATGGCCTGTTGTTGTACACGTGTCCTTTTTTCTTCATGCAGACGGTTGCTAAGCATAAGCAAACGATTTCCATACAGTACAGTTTAAATACTAATGAACCACTTTATCATTTTATATGCCACGTGTCTTTACGTTCTATAGCAAAACGAGCTGCTTTATTGAAGATGCCCACGACCTGGCCTAGATCATGTGAATGACACGGGCACTGGCCGACCGTATGAACAGGTGAGCAACCTGGTTTATATATTGGGAACGAGCTGATTTACATGTATACACAGAACGACCTTGTTGTCATTGTTACGGTCTGACGTTTTAACGACCTTTGACTTGCTGAGCTCTATATAAATACACGACCTGATCTTTTGCAATGACCTATGAAGCTTCCACATGATCTGAATGCTTAACTTCCATCTGGACACGTCGGCATGAAATATATGTTACCCACACTACTAAAAATTTTTAATATTGAGGGCGAATGGATTTGCCTCTCTAATTTCAATTAGAGGCATAAAAATATAGTTAATTTTCCCCCAAGTGAATGACGGCAATTTATTATCAGCATCCCTGATAATATTTAGAGACAAATCTTACCCTAATTTTGCCTTTACTATTTTCCTGCCACGTAGGATGAATAAATAAATAAAATAAGAAGCTGAGGCACTAACATCCGCCTCTATTATGAATTGTATTATTAAAAAAATACAAAAACTCTCAAATCAACATATGCTCATTCTGTACATCCACTACTTTCCTCAATGCTTCCTCGCTCCCTCCCATCCTTGCTGCAAGCTCCGACCCCATCATCATCTTCGGTGTCGAGGTTCCTCCGGCCAACAACTGCGGATAGTTCATGCTCGCTGAGGTGGTGAATCCGAAAAACTCCAAGAGGCCTCTTGAAGTTTGTAAAATGTAACAACATTAGGCATACCTACTGAAATATCCTTAATGCAAATTTAAGTGAAAGCAGCAAGAAATACTATGTCATTTGAATTAAAATAAAAGTTGCAAGGATCATCTTGGTATTTTAAGCTAGAGAAACACTACTAGAAAAAGGACAATTTTCCAATCCAGAATTCCCTATGCCATCCCTACGCAGCGTAGGCGCGACATAGGGAAAAGTGGAAACATGTATATGGTGTAGGGATTGTGTAGAGAATTCCCTATCAATTTCCTACGCCATACCAACGCGGCATGTGGATGGTGTAGGAGATGCGTAGGGAAATCTCTATCCATTTCCTACGCCATACCTACGCGGTGTAGGAACGACGTAGGGAAAACTGAAAATATGTGGATGGTGTAGGGAATGTGCGGAGAATTCCCTATCCATTTCCTACACCATACCTACGCGGCGTGGGCACGGCATAGGGAAAAGTGGAAACATGTGGATGGTGTAGGGAATGTGTAGGGAATTCCCTATTCATTTCCTATGCCATACCTACACGGCGTAGGTACCGCGTAGGGAAAACTGAAAACATGTGGATGGTGTAGGGAATGTGTAGGGAATTCTCTATCCATTTCCTACGCCATACCTACACGGCGTAGGCACGGCGTACGGAAAACTGAAAACATGTGGATGGTGTAGAGAATGTATAGGGAATTCACTATCCATTTCCTACGCCATACCTACACGGCGTAGGCACGACGTACGGAAAACTGGAAACATGTGGATGGTGTAGGGAATGTGTAGGGAATTCTCTATCCATTTCTTACGCTATACCTACGTGGTTGGATGGCGTAGGGAATGCATAAGGAATTCCCATCCATTTCCTACGCCATACCTATGCGGCGTAGGCGTGACATAGGGAAAATTAAAAATATGTGCATGGTGTAGGGAATGTGTAGGGAATTCTCTATCCATTTCCTACACCATACCTACATGGCGTAGGTGCAAAACTGAAAATATGTTGATGATATAAAGAATGTGTAGGGAATTCTCTACCCAGACTATATTGTAAAGAGGTTGTGATTTCCCTACGCTATACCTACCTCAAATAGTTATTAACTCTTGTAGTTTAAATTGAGAATATAAGTTACAATTTCAGTAAGAGCATTCCTAGCAATGGGGAGAATTCGTGAAATGGTGAAGAAACGACGTTGCTCACGCTACAGCAGCGTCGTGACAAGAGTGGGGAGAGAAAGAAAGTGGGGAGCGTTGCCATTTCGAATTGAAAGTGGCGAGAGATGATCGGCTTTCTCTAAAAACTGAATACACCTTAAACGATTTTCATAAAAACGTTCGTATAATTAAACGATTTTATGAAAACCGTTTAAGGTAAATATTGGTTTTTAGAAAACCCTTTATATGTTTTATACGGTTTTATAAAAACCATATAAAACACGTATGACTTTTTTTTAAAGCAAAGTTTTCATTTTTTTTTAATATATTTGAATTTGTTTGTAAAGAAAAGCAAAATGACGTTTTAAAGAATTAAAACTTGCGTATTTTCAAGTTTTAAATTTGGTTGTTTATTGATTTGATTATGTTTTTGTATCAAACAAGTACCGTAAATTTTTTGAAATATAATTTTTATCAAACAAGTACCGTTGGTCATATTTTCGAAGTATAATGATTTGGAAATTTTGATTTAAAATACTAATATAAGATTTTATAGTTCTATATTTATATTATAAGATTATAAACTTATATTTATAAATTTTAAATTATACGCTTTAAAATGATTATTATAAGTACATATAGATTTAAATACTTATTTAAGATTTTACTTATAATTTTATTTATGTTAAACTATATAATTTAATTATATAAATATTTTAAAACTTTTATATATTAATTATATTATAGTATTATTTCTTTTAAACCTATTTTTTAAACTTATATATGTTTATAATCTATATTCTAATTAATTTTAGAATTTTATAAACTTATATATATATTCAAAATTTATTTTCTTATATATATGTTTTATAAACTTTAATAATAAACTCAAGAGGGATATGTTAAATTTCGCGATTTAAATTCAAAGTTTAAAGATGTAAAGTTATATAACCATAATTGAATAACGAATGAACTCATATTAAGTTTTGGATTCAAACTAATATGAACTTTTGGTAGAGATAAATTTGAATTAGGTAAAAGTGAAATGAATTTGAATTGCGTAAATTGATGTTTAAATTGAAATTTATAATTGATAAGAAATTGAATTTGAATTGTTTTAAATTATGAATTTTAATAAGAACTGAATGTGAATTGGGTCAATTTATTTACTTTAAATTTATAATCGATATGAATTGAATTCAATTTTAAGTGATTAAACATGAATTGGAATATATATAGATGTTATATGCGGAATTGGTTTTTATATCGTTTGGTTTGAATTAAGAATTTGTCAAATCGATGTATAAGAATGGTTTTAAATCGTAGTTTGTTTGAATGGAAAAATAAGATTTTGATTCAAAATGTAGAAGTAACAATTTTGAACTATATGACTTGAATTATAAAGTACGATATGTTTTGTTTAAAACTGAAATGTAAGTTTTGACTTGAATTATACATTTTAAATTCGAACCAAATGTTTAATTCATATGAATCAATTTGAAATGTTTTCTTATAAAGGTAGAAATTGATTTATTTGAATTGTTTTAAACTTGAAATTTTGCGAATATAAAGCGAACCAAATCATTATCGAAGTTAAATAGTATAGGATTAATTTATACTATATTTTGAGATCTTTTCGATGTGGTTTCGAAATCGATTTGATTTAAGCGATTTAAGTTAGTTATTTTCAAAATTGAATGTAATCGAAGTTAGATATTTAATTTTGATTTCGAATATGAGATTTCATATAAACTATTTTATAAAGTGATTTATAAAATAATGACTAGGGTGTGAAAAATGTAAACGATTGGTTGCTAAATAGACCGGGATCGAATATTGTCATACTCTCTGCCAATACTGAAAACCACTTTAACAACTGTGTACGCGGTGGAGTTCCAGAATGAAGGGGATGATTTGGAAAACGACTCTATTTTGTATTTCATATTAAATATGAGACCCTGACTACCTTAAGATAGCCTGATGTGGCTTAAACAGGAGCTACGCACGGACCAAGTGAGGTCATACCTCCTATCGAGCACACTTCTTCGATTTTATTCTATTATTGTTGTGATTTACTGCTGATTGTGTGAATTACTGTAAAGTAATTGATGAGGTAAGAAAGGATGATGTTTTTAACTGAAACGGACGACGTACGACTCACTCTATCATTTCAAGTACCGGTCAGACTTCGTCGGTCATGAATCGTACGGGTTATGACCTTCCCATCGTCCTTCTTTACGAACTCAGCATCACATCATCAAAGCACCTCCATTTCCATTCTCTGTCAACATAACGAACCTGTCCAGTGCAAGGAACTGCCACGGCCACTCAATAAAACACCAACCAGAACTTCTTCAACATCGCAGTTCATTGCCTCCACCATTGATAAGAACGAGGCAAGAAACCGCTCGAACCCCTTTCATCTCTAATACGATACAACACTCAAACTCCTCCAATCCCGTACGCAAGTACCTCTCCTCGACACTGACTTTCACCCTATACAAGTCCATCCCAGATCCGTACTCCCAATCCCCTCCTTACCGTTGAACCAGACACCCAAAAATCAACATCGCACCCTCTAGGAACTTACAGTACAACTTTGACCAACCCTCCAAGTTTTCGGTCCCTAGTTCATCCATATGTACATCGATCTATCCCTTTCCTCTCTTTAGCAACACACGTGTCTCGAGCCTTGCACCACACTTGAACCCCTAACCGACGTCATTACCACAATCGTGCTTCAGTATCCTAGACCGAGTTGGACGATTTGGGTATCACCTTCGAACCATCATACTGCAACTTGATTGCCATTTAAATGCTTCACTGTATGCCTCAATTCAATGTCCAGACTAAATCAAACCACCCCCAAACAGATCGCGTTCTGGAATCCCCTACTTCCGGTTGATCGGAGTCTTCCCAAGCGACGCCATCGCGTCCTTTTATTTCCGACTCTGACATCACCTAGTCGCAATCACTTGCGAGCCCCAACTATCGACATTGCTCCCAACGAATCCTTCATCCATCGCACTTCCTGCTACATCGATGTCGAGACTCCACTGTAAACTCCGTACAACTCACGATTGCTTAATACCCCCAAATCGAACATCACGCTAAACTCCTGACATCCCATCTCCGCCCCATTCGAAAGCGACGCTCATCCCTAGGTTGCGATAGTTCCATCGTCGAGCTCCTCTAACATTCGAGCTTAAGGCACTAGCACCCTTTTGAGATGCTACTTCGAATTCGATTTTAAAATGGAAGAGATTTTGGCCATTTTTGATTTGTACTGAAGAACAAAACAGCACGATGATTTAAATAGAAAAGGGGATTGAAGTATGTGTTTAAGAAGCTGTAGGTGGTGTATTCAGGGCCATAGGAAATTTTATATTTTATTAATTTAAATTTATTTTTAACTGGATCCGTTAATTTAAATTGTCACGTTGATTTCAAACTCATTTTTGAACACAACAAGTGGCATTCCTAGGGCTATACCACTATTCTGACACACTGGGATAGGTCAAGAAGTCCAATTCGATCATATGGAGAAGATATTAATTTAAATTGGTTTAAAAACAATTAATTCTTCGATAATCAATTAATATTATTATTCTAATTCAAACAGGAATTTGAATTGATTATCTGAACTATTTCCAATTAGTGTTGACTTTGAATTCAAATAAATTCAATTTCGTATTTCGATAATTATATATATTCGAAATAAATCATATTTCAATTTTTAAATTGATAACTAAATATAAAAATTCATTTATATTCTCAAATCAATATTTAAAATAAATATTAAATATTCAAAATTAATCGACCAGAAATCCGGGTCGTTACAATGAGAGTGTACCCCAAGAAGGATAGATGCCATTTGCTAAATAATACCCCATGTCATACGTATTTCCTGCAATATTAAAATCACATGTAGGTGCTTTTCCATGTGTAAGACTTTTAAACAACTTTGATTGGTGAAGTACATTAAAGGACATCCGAAAAATTCGATACTACATTAAACGAGGAAGGTAATTTGGTTAGATGATTTAGTTTTTGAATCTGGTAAAGAAATGTGAAAAAATTCTCTGTACATATATTTGGTTGGTAGGAGACCATTTTACGTCCACTTAAATGCTTTCATTAAACGTGAATGGAAATCTGTTGGCTGTTGGGATGTGTTTGCTAGAAAAAAACAGATTTTACCTAATAAAATTAGAAAAAGAAGACGATTGCTTAAGAGTTCTTAATGGGGGGGTCCTCATGGATAGTAAGTTAATTTTCATTAAAGACGGGAACCTAATCTACGACTTGAACGAGATATGATTGAGTCACGTCCAGTTTGGATTAAACTCAAAAACCTAGTTTTATCCCTATGGAACGCAAGAGGTATCAGTAAACATGCTAGTATAATTGGTACACCTCTTAAGATGGATGAAAACACAAGAAATGTTAAAAGACTAAACTATGCACGTGTTCTTGTTGACATGAAAGCACTGTTGCTCAAATCATTGTTAATGGCAACTGGAATTTCGATCAAATCCCTACCTCGAATGATATTCGCAAAGACATCATGCAAATGCCTATATTTGATAAGAGAACTACTGATATTTGGGTATGAAATCAAAATCATTTCATCCTTGCAAAGGCGTATGACAACTAATTATAGCCTTTTATTTTCTAAGTACAACAGTTAGTTACCTTGGAGAACTACAGTGTCCATTCACAAGAGGAAGCATCTGAAGTTCCATACTGTCCGTAATTTAGGTGAGGGTTTATTGGTTGAAGCATCGTCCAATTTCATTGTGGTATGAAGAAGTTATTGCAGTTTAAACAAAAAAATAGCAACTTCGCATGTAGGCATAGTTAAATGGGTAAACGGGCTACCCATTTGTATCTCTTTTAAAAATGAGTTAACCCTTTTATGATCTATTTAATAAAAAATTATAAATGGGTTGACCCTACAGGGTTGTAGTAACGTAAACGGGTTGGGTCATATTTTGATAGGTGATCTATTCAAACCACTTCGCGTTATGTATCATACGACCTAAACTTGTGCCAGCTTTGACTACAAAATAAAAAAGTAAAAAAAATCAAGTTGCCTGGTGCCTTTCCTACCACTAAATGAAATGAAATTAAAAATGGAAATAAAGTTGTTAGTGTAATAGAAATGATACTTATAGAAAATATAGGTGTATGGGTTAACCATTTAGAAGGGGATTGATAAAGAATTAATCAAAATTAGGCGTTTTCAATAAACTCGAGAATTTTAGTTTAATTTTTAGTATTTTGCTTAATATTTACTAATTGAAAATGTGATTTTATACGTCTGGATATGTTTGAAACCAACAATAATGTAAAAATCGTTTGAATCAAATATTTTAATGCTTGTTATATTACCAACCTAAGTATGTGTACAATCATTTTCTATAAACTCAATTATATGCTTACATAACCTAGTGAGTCTCATTTATGTGCATATGGTAAGAAGTCGGACGATAAGCTTAAACTAGCGCATAGATGGGAGTCTAGGATAATTTTTACAACTCATGTAGAAATTGCACAAACAATCTTATTCTAATTTCTAATTTTCCACTACAACTTTTGTTTTTTATGAAGAGAGAACTTTACAACTTTACAACCATCTTTTTCAAAAAAATAATATTGAGCTTCAATTTCTTATAGAGATTAAGAGGGTGACATGAGTAGAGATTTCAAATTTGGCGAAGTTAAAGAATAAACGAAGTATGAAGTTGGAACATCATCTCTTATGAAAGATCATAATTTTGAGGTCAAACATCAATTTGAATAAGGAGCTCCAACGAGAATGGTGACCAATCATGAATGTTGGTGGAACACTTAAGTTTGTGCAGGGTCATCGTTAGTTGTTGGTCGTGCATTTTCTTTTGTTTTCATTATGCATTATGTTCTGCATTTCTTAATTTATCATTTATTGTGTATGTATTTTCCATCATTAGAACATTTGATAAACTTGTCTTCTCATCGCAGTAATGATATTATGCTTGTAGTGGTTTCTACTAGTTTTTAAAGAATTAATCGTATTATTACTTTTAAATTATTAGATATTAAACACCAGTTAATAATTGCTTTTTTTCACACAAATTATCATTAATTGTAACTTATAATTAATTATTTAATTTGTTTGTTTCTATTATTAAAGCAAAATTAGCCAACATTAGTTATTATCAATTTTATTATTATATAACACACACAAATCATATATCATTTATTACGTCTACCATTGATGACTATTAATCTCTAATTATAATTAGTTAAACTAATAAAATAAACAACATATTCATAAGTTCAAGCACAACCCTAGCATTTAAAGAATCTAAAAACACATGTTCCCAAAGTTATGTGTTAAACTGTATTTGACGTGGCTTTGTCGGATGTGGTTTATCGGGTACTGGGTGAGTTGTATTTACCCATACATCATGGCCTGAAATGTCTTTAATAAAACATATAACCAATTTCAAAGAAAAATAACAATAATTTAAGTTATAGTAACTACCTTTTAACTGTATATCTAAAAAGGAATAATAATTAAATTTAATAAGTTGAAGCACTAAAGTTAATAGTCCATAATAGAAAAACTTAAATTTAAGGTATCATAACAGTAGACAAAAAATACTTTTTTTCTACGAAATGCGACATTTTTTTAATGGATTGTTGTTTAGTTATAATATTGAAAAAAAAATCAATTTTTGTTTTTTATAATTGACCATGGTTGATTTAAATCTAAACCCGATTCACATAAACTTGCAAAATATGGACATTCGAATATATTTGTTCGATTTTTGTGCATAAATTGTTTTTTTAAAGGCTTGATCTAATTTCTTTATACATTTGTTTGAATGGGCTTTGCAAATATGGCCCATAGAGTAAGAAATATTCAACGTTATCCGTGCTTGCTTCCCCTTCGTTCGCTTCCATTTCCCCTTCATACTCGTTCACTCCCATTTCCCCATGATATGCTCGCATTTCTCCTTGATACTCGTTCGCTCGCATGTCCCCTTGATACTCGTTTACTCCCATTTCCCCTTCATACTCGTTCAGATTTTATTAAAAAAAACCCTAAAGCCTAAATCGATTGGACGTGTCGCGCTGCCGCCTTCAATCGAATCCGTGCTATTGTTGAACTATTTGGAGGAGCTTAGGCAGCAGGATCTTCTCTCATCCTATTTTTAATCTTTGTTTTTTGGTGCAATGGAATTGTTTGTGCTACTGAACTGCTTAGTTCTAATTATAACCCGCTCTCTCTATGCACTGCTAATATGACATAGTTTGTAGACATTACTGATACAATATGTTTAATTAACTTCGATAGTGAGCCATGGTCATATGGACATGATTGTAATGGCGGTAAAAAAATTCATTCTTATTTACTCCAAATAGCAGTAAAAGATCTCATACGAATTTATTCCGCATTATTTGCATAAAATTGTAACTAAATTACAGGGATTAAAATAAGTAGTAATGTAGCATTAAATATAACTAAACAAAAGTAATAAAAATATTACTCGCTAGCTAATAGCTCAGAAAAAGTATACCATATACTCACAATTTAAGATGTCTAAATGCTATCGAGGCCGGCCTGGCTGTATTCAATGCCCTAGTCGGATAAATGTGTTTTCAATTTTTTCGCCTACTGTTTAGTAGTCGGTAACACAGATTTAGCTACTAAACAAAATGCAGTCTTTATTACAAACATCAACAGTAGCCACAAAATATGTATTGTCTACAAAGGAAAGAAAACTCTAAATGTCGACAAAAATTATAACATATCAATACACATTAATGTGAAAAAATTCTTGCAGATCTGAATGAAAACTCGCCCATTATCTAGACATAGTTTAACATGCTCAAGTACTCATTTCCCATTGGATATCAGGTAAACTAAAAATATAAAAATACATTATGGTTAGAACATAAATTAAAGGAAAAACAGAGGATTACCTACTTCAATTTTCAAAGGGGAATGTAAGTCAAAACTCAGTTTCTAGGAGTTTGTTATTAAACTTAACGATATAGCACTGATGTTAGCTTCTCATATGTGCAACAAATAGTTAATTGATTTCATGATTTCCATTGTTTAGTACACAGACATGCACATATCTCAACAGCTACAGACCATATTAATAATTTTTTAATATTGACTCACATCATTTTCAGCAATAGAGTATCGAATAGCTTTGAAGAGAGGTGAGGTCAATAATCTTAATTTTGACTTTTTAGGATTTTTAACTTGACCTGCGAAGGCAAGGTAGTATTGGAGCTGCATGCGATGCTGGATACTAGTTCAGCAGGTTATGGTGGATTGGAAGTGGTGTTTTAGTTAGATAGGAAAGATGCTAAAAGAAAATTATTTGAGTTTTTGTTAGTGCAATTTTATTATTTTGTGGCCCCTCTTCCAATTGATGCCTTAGTCAAGCGTCTCCCTAAACTATGTGTTGGGCCGGGTCTGAATGCCATAATGAATGATATTCAACCATTAAAAGAGAATAGAAAGAAGTGTCATGGGTGATAAATGGCTAAAAATGGAATACCTCAAGATTAAATGAGTGAGTTGGATCTTTCTTGTCAAAAATCATGCAACTACTTTATGTTATTCACTTGTAAAAAAATAAGTATTATAAAATACACTTATAGATGAGGAGTTAAAATTAGTGCTTCTTCCCTATAAATTGTAAATGTGCTACTAAGTGAGATATCAAAAAACCATGAAATGTAATATACAAAGAACAAACAAACCCATGAAATGTAATATACGAAAAACCCATGAAACATACGTAGATAAAACTAAGCGTGATAAGTAAATATGTATGGACGGGAGCAAATCTGACTGTAAAAAATGAAGATTCTATATAGAAATCCACAGCTGCGAAAAGTTAGTGCTTAGTTTATGTTATTGCATGTAAACAAAAATGAAGTTTTTTTCTTTAGTTATTTCATGCATAACTTACGCATTATAATATTGTATAGTATACTGAGTGCATTATATAGATGATCTAAACAAACATTAATTAAAACCTTTTGCATTACAGTAATGTAAGCATATGCAAACATCTATGGAAATGGTAATAAAGCGTGATTTTGGTTTTCTCTTTAATGCTCGACATAAGGTACATCTTACGTTAACCACAGTTTAAGAAGTAGCCACCGTAACTTGAGTTAACAATATGTCTTAATATGAACTTGTAACATTAATGAAGAAAATATGTACCAGTCGTTTGAAAATTAATGAACTTGTAAATGAATTACCTGTCTAAAATTTCTCCATTAGTAACGTTTCCATCTTTTAGTGGTACCATCACTTTTATGTCAAAGCATGCACCTTGAATTTTTTTACCAAATATGGGTTGTAAGAAAACATGAACAAACGTGAAACATTCGATATTGCTTTTTACATTCCATGAATATATATTATATCATGTGATCTAAGTATACGTAAAAGATATCAAAGAAATTGTTTCCTAAAATTTTATGCAATTAATTCTTCTATATTTGAAATAATATGAACCGAGATAAACACCTGAAACTACACTGCTATACTAGAAGCACCAAGCACCTTCGTACATTCCATAGATTAACATTTGGCCCCGTTTGACATGTATCGTATATGATCGATATAGATGTTCATTTTTTCTGAAACAGACATCAATATTTATCTGATACAGTATTTGTCAAATTTGTCCTTGTACTGGACAAGTTACAAACAAAACTAATTTTTTACATTACATAAATCATTTCAATTCAAGCGGTGATAAAATTTTGGGAGTGCTTCTTCTTTATTCCCCGTGTACGTCCAGCCGTATGATACGGGGAATAAGGGGAAGTGCTGTCGAAATTTTGTTCTACCACTTGAGGTGAAATGATTTATAAAATGTAAAAAATAACGTTTTATTTGTAATGGGAAGTAGGTTGACTAACCCGATAAATAAACAGTTCTATGGAAAGTTCAATTAAATAAACGATAGATAAATTTCTATTAGGGTTACGATTAGATATATTTAATTTTCATAAATGTAAGAATCTAATCATTTAAGAATAATAATGTAACAACCTGCCTTTTTTACCGCTTTAAGTCGGTATTTAAACCAAATCAAAACGTTCCAAAAGACAGATTATTATTTAGCTTATCAAGTTTAAACAGAATAAACACAGAATCACAGACACAATATTTGCAACGGAAGAAATTTTTATACAAATAATATCAGAGTTGTACAAAATATTCATACAACGGAAGATTTTATAAGTACATTACATGAATTTTTAAATAAATAAAAGATTTACAGTTTTGTCGGACGCGCGCCATATGCGTCTTTACATGCCACTCCACTTCGTTGCGAGCTGAAATTTTCTAAGCCTGGAACACTTAGGACCTGACCCGAGTGTTCCATGCAAAATACACAAAACACCCGAGTCAGGATTAAACTTATTTCAAGTCAGTACATTTCGAGGTAAACACATAAGTATAATCTGTTAATCCCGACACTTAATTAATGGGTATGATCATAAAAACTCAATGAATTTCCGAGATATATATAGACAGACAAACATCATAGACACATACATCACATATAAGACATCCGACAACAAACGGGATGCAGGAATACAAAATATAGCATGCGGAGGCAAGTACTTGGCACACGATATATGCAGGATGCTACAACGACATTTAATTAACAATCTTGACAAGGAATATATACCGTTGTGCTTTGCATGGATGCATTCTTAATAATAGACCTTCGGCATTTCCACAGCAGACACAGTATAAATGTACTTAGATGTAGTGGTTTATTTTCACTTTATGTGTATATAAGAGACCAATATAATTCTTGAGTTTGCCACTGCTATTAACAAGAAGGGTATTTATTACAATTACAAATCACCAATCATAAAGCTACAACAGCACATTTATAGTCATATTTATATTATGTTGAAATATAAAAAATTTCCTATATCAAATAGTGGCATCAAGTGGAGATATGTGGCATGGTAATATATATGTCCAAATTTGGGTTCAGCCTTATGTATAAAACCACACAACAAACATGTATGTGGCTTTGTCATGGCATATAAGGGGACAAGGTTTACCAGTCGACAATTACACAAATAAGACCAACAAAAGTTTCAACTATATACATTCAAACAATTCAAATAGTCCGTGGCTTTCACGCATACAAGGTCCATACATTAGAATGAATCACGGTAAGTTACCAAGTTACATAACCAACCAAAAAGAAAGAAAGAACACTTGCCAAATAAAAGGACTAAAGTCTCAAAAGAAGGACAGCAAGATTTTTTTCATGGGTGTAGTGACAAATTATGACAACAAGGAATCGGTTTAAAATATGCTACATGGTATGAAATTTCTCAAAACTACATGGCGAGTACATTAGCAACAAAACAACAAAGCTTCCCTTTCCTTTTTAGTGTACAGATGACGTTAGTTTCTCAACCATGTTCAGAGATAAATGCAGACTAGTTTAGACTTTGTAACTACAAAGTACAGTGCATTCATGAGTGTTTAAGGCCACTAGCAGTATAACTCAATTGACCATATAACAAAAGCGGGGACAAGATGACGGCCATCAACAATTTATACTTAGTGAAACTAGAGGTTGCAACTTGTAATAAGTGAAATCGTAAGCTGTGCTTACCTTAAACGGCGATGGAAAGAGCAGAAAACGGCGAACGAGGAAGTTGCGGTTCTCACGTTGTCAGGGGTGCTGCGCTGGGCCTACATCAGGTTCGATGGCTACAGCAGGCGTCAGGCGTTCAAAGGTGAACTGGGCGGCTTTATGAGGTGGGTTTGGTTACGGTTTCAGATGGCAACGCAGGCAAGGGGAAGGCGCAGGTTTTAGTCGAAGTAGCAACCAGAGCGTTGGGCGAAGGGTGAAATTTTGCAAGGAGGCGGTGCTCAGCTTTTGGGGTAGACGAGCGCAAAGGCGAGAGGATGGCCAGGGCTTGGTGGTGACAGCATGTGGATGGCATCAGAGGCCATTAACACTTCGATTTGGGAAGGAAGACAAAATTGATTTGGGGATTTCGGCTGACATTGGATTTAGGGGAAAACTTTCCATTTGGCTGAGAAAAATATAACAAAGAAAAGGGGAAGAAATAAAATAAAAAGGGGCGGTGGAAATAATTGGAAGAGAGGGCTTGAGATCCAAAAAAATCGGTGAAACGGTGGAAAGATGGAGCGACTGATTCAAACATTTTCTTTTTAAATTGAATAGTCGGGATGTGAATGGATAGGAGAAGCAACGGCTATCGGATCATGAATAGGTCAGTACGTTTTTATTATTAAAAATTAATAAGAATTGAAGGTTTTAATGCAACACATCCATTCACAGTCCTTTGGAATTCATGTTCACGTCAGAATACATGTAAAAGAATGGAAAGAAAGAAATTGGCATAAAATGAATGGCACGCTACAGGCATGCATGCTTAGAGTTATGTATCAATATTTTTTTAGTCTATATAAGGTGTGATAAGACTTCATGTTAGAATAGAAATAAACAATGGGATGGAATTATAAACGTGCATGAAGCTTTAGGAAGCAACATGAAGGCATAGTGCATGTCTTTGAAAATATATTTGCCTACTCGCATTATTATCTTTTCAAACGCCATGCGAACGTTACTGAAAGGGTTTGCAGACCCAAATTAACTAGAAAAATATGTCGAATCCGAATAGGGACACGTCGAACTCAAATGACTTTATTTCAAAAATGAACTACGTAAGCCTTTCTGTCATTTCATCGCGAACGAAGCACCAAAACTTACAAATGAATATATTGCGGAAACCAGCACGACGAGACGGACACAACGATATAAAATTTGCAGTGTCAGGATGCTCTGTTCAAAAACGCATTACGGACCCCTTTAAACAGAAAATACGGATGGAAAACGGAGGTCAAAACGTCCGATTTTAGCGAAATGAATTTCGCCGTCAGATTCTTAACAACGAATAAAATATTTTTCATGTTTGTTCGAACTGGTTTCGAAGAGATTTTAAAATCGTTAAAATTTGAACTATTACGCATAGCTTCGCATCGAAAATCACGCGATCGACAAACATTCAAATTTTCTGACGAAACTAATTTCTACGCTATGTCTAGTTAGATGCATCTCAAATATATTTTTCCGAAGTTTTATTTTTATTTTACATTTTTATCTTTATTTGAGATATATCGGTTGCCGCTACCGCAAATAATCATCAAAAATCGATTCAAACAAAGTGGTTAAACTTTGACGTTTCAATATAAAATTATATAAATCACTTCTATATAAAAATAATAAAATTTTAAAGATAAACTTTTCAATATAAATCAATTTCAAATTTTGAATTTCCTAAATAAATACATTCTAAGTTACGTTTATCGTTTAATGCTTATTTTAAAACATTTTAAATCCAAATTTAAATTAAATTCAGTAACTTAAATGATCGAAATTTACGGGATGTTACAATCTCCCCCACTTAGAACTTTTCGTCCTCGAAAAGGACCAAAATAAGGTACTAGTAGTTAAACAATATACCATTTATACGCATATCAAATTCGATGGTTTGTTCGAACATAAAATTTTGCTTCCAATTAGTATTGTTAACTCGATCATTCTAATACGAGCTTCTGAGTCGACTTCTTGATTAGAAACTTCTATTCTCCTTGCATAACAATAAATTATGATAGAAAATTTCAGATTCATATCAAAAACTCTTATCAGTGTCCGTCGTCGAAAATCGAGTAAACAATTCTATTTAAAATCAACATTTTATATTCAAACTAAATCAAAATTGTTATGCGAATAGAATGATTTATGTTTAACTACATATTCATTCCATTAGTTCTTTTCCTTTCTGGAACAAAAATTAGTATTTTGATTTATTCCAAAGTCGTGAACTTGCAAAACATTTAAAAACTCTTTCTTATTTTATTATGTTGAAGTGATAAAATGTTAAATTTTCACATCATTAATTTGTTAGTTAACATCAAAATACTTTATAACTCGAAGGCTTAACAAGTTTATTTTCATTCTTAAAAGTTTTAGACGTACGTTGATCAGACGCACGACTAAAAATCTTCAAGTGCTCAATATACTTGTTTCAACTTCCAGTGAAAATACTTAAAACTTTTAAAATAGATACGGAAAGTACATTCCCCCATGGATCGCGGTTACTCGGCGGTTACGCTACTATCCCAGTAGAATCGCTTGTGCCCGTAGGTATCACACCCCATCGAATTTCGCCATGGTTGTTGCCATAGATCGCAGTTACGCGGCGGTTACGCCACTATCACAGTGGAATCGCTTGTAACTATAGGCATCTCGTCCCTCGAATTACGCTATGAAACATCAAGTGAATATAAATAAATCAAAGTGACCCCACCGAGTGGGATTCCAGTACGTGTTCCTACCGAGTAGGACCCCGATTTCCAATGGACGCCCCGTGCGGAGTTCCAACGCAACCCTATCAAGTAGGATCACGATTTTCAATAGAAAGTACTTTCCATATCTTCGACCTCAAAACAGATAATACTACATATAGTATTTTTCATTTCGTACATCACATATATTGTGCTTATATAAAATTCCATTTACAAAAGTTTCTTACTTTCCAATCGGGATTCGTTCAAATCAGTAATATCTAATTCACCACATACTTATATAACTTCCAATTTTTATATAAGAATCAAATTGTTCAATATCGAATCTTCGCCGAATTCAAAATTTTAGCAGTCATAGCTTTCAAAACTATTTCATTTCCACACTTATATAAATATAAGATTATCAGTTTCCAACTTTTACATTTTAGATTTAACCGTTTGGATTTTATTTCATGTTCGAATAACATTCGTTCTTGATATTTTCAAATATCTTTCATAAATCATTTTCCATATAACTCAACAAGTAAATTTCAACATAACTCGTACGAATTCCATTTTATCAAGTCGCAATTTCGAGTTCAACATACTTACATAGTTATCTGTAAGATTTCTCAATTCCATGAAGTAAGTTAAATTTATAAATGATTTCCATATCTTCATTTCAAACATACATACTATTATATAATACTTCATTTCACGTTTCGCATATATCGCACTTACATAAATATCAACTTTCATAAGATTTGCTGTCCAAATCACATTTCAACATATCATTCTTATATTAATTCCATTATATAAGATTTCACAAAATTCCATTTCGATACCAATTTAGTTTTGATTTCACAATTGATATGAATATTCAATTTCATTTCAAAACTAGTTCATATTCACAAATTAACCGAATTTCAAAATTCATATTTGACTTAGGTTACACATCAAAGAATATCATTAATCAGTTGAATTTTACATTCAATTACTTCGGGCAAAATTGCTCGGATCGGGAATAAATAATTTATCTCAAATTAGTTTTAAAAAAGTAAGCTTGAAATAAAATAGGTTCGAATAAATAAGTATTTAGAAAAATAGAATTTGAATAAATTAGATAAGTTATGATATAAAATAGTTTAAGTAAATTAAATAGGTTTGACAAATAGGTTTGAATAAATTAAATATATTTTAATACAAAATAGTTTGCAGAATAGTTCGAAAATCAAAATAGATTTGGTAGAGAATAATTAAATAAGATAGATAAAAGTTATATTTTAGTTCACATAAAACAATAATAGAACATATAATAGTTATAAAATAAATACTACTTTGAGAAAATATTCCAATCCGAACTAAGTTTCCCGAACTTTACAAAATTTATCTAACATCGATTTCAATGCCATAATCAAACTCAAATTTAACCAAAAGTCCATTTGGAAACCTTTCAGTTTGAATTAAGTGTTCAAGTTAGATCAAAAGCCAAATTTCTCATTTTAAATTTTCATTTGAAGTTTGATTTTTTTTCCATTCATTCCATGTTCTTTGTTTAAACCAATTTTCAAATTTCAACTTGTCCATAGAATTTGTTAAAGCAATTCAAATGATCGAGATAAGAATTGGACAGTTTCAAAAATTTAAGCACGAATGGTTCGAATGATAGGCGGACGATAACGGTAGGTCAAGGCTAACAAACACAACAAGTGAAACGACAAAAATATATTTTTAAACATTCATTTCTATTTGAATCTTTATTCAAATTGTTCCCAATTTCACCGCAATTCATTTGCAATTTCAATTTATACTTTACAAAATATTTAATATGTCGCTTATCTATTTCTGTTCATATTAATTTATCAAAACGATTTATTAAATTTTATCCAAACATGCTCATCTAATTGGTTTCAAGTACTTCTCAACGTTTAAATTGGAACCATACAGTCATCCCATTTTCATAGCTCAAAAATGAATACTAGTGATGTCGCGATCATCCCAGAATTATTTCCAAGCGACTAGAATGTGATTCTATATCAGTCTCATATATATTGGACTCTGTATATACGTTAGCTAGAGGTATATTCAAAATCCGTACATACTTGACAGTCCAACTTCGACGTCGATCAAATGAGCAAAAACTCCGATCAAAGATTATATTTCAAAATAATTACACTTTTCAAAATTATCTATTAAATTTCAAAACATATAATTTTAAAATACGCTCTCTACAATGATTCTGGAGATAATTCCACTCATTCTAGAGTATTGCTACTCTATCTTTAATGAGCTTTTAAACTTGATAAGCTAAGCTTTGTATGAACCAAAGCTCTGATACCAACTGTAACAACCTGCCTTTTTTACCGCTTTAAGTCGGTATTTAAACCAACTCAAAACGATCCAAAAGACAGATTATTATTTAGCTTATCAAGTTTAAACAGAATAAACACAGAATCACAAACACAATATTTGCAACGGAAGAAATTTTTATACAAATAATATCAGAGTTGTACAAAATATTCATACAACGGAAGATTTTATAAGTACATTACATGAATTTTTAAATAAATAAAAGATTTACAGTTTTGTCGGACGCGCGCCATATGCATCTTTACATGCCACTCCACTTCGTTGCGAGCTGAAATTTTCTAAGCCTGGAACACTTAGGACCTGACCCGAGTGTTCCATGCAAAATACACAAAACACCCGAGTCAGGATTAAACTTATTTCAAGTCAGTACATTTCGAGATAAACACATAAGTATAATTTGTTAATCCCGACACTTAATTAATGGGTATGATCATAAAAACTCAATGAATTTCCGAGATATATATAGACAGACAAACATCATAGACACATACATCACATATAAGACATCCAACAACAAATGGGATGCAGGAATACAAAATATAGCATGCGGAGGCAGGTACTTGGCACACGACATATGCAGGATGCTACAATGACATTTAATTAACAATCTTGACAAGGAATATATACCGTTGTGCTTTGCATGGATGCATTCTTAATAATAGACCTTCGGCATTTCCACAGCAGACACAGTATAAATGTACTTAGATGTAGTGGTTTATTTTCACTTTATGTGTATATAAGAGACCAATATAATTCTTGAGTTTGCCACTGCTATTAACAAGAAGGGTATTTATTACAATTACAAATCACCAATCATAAAGCTACAACAGCACATTTATAGTCATATTTATATTATGTCGAAATATAAAAAATTTCCTGTATCAAATAGTGGCATCAAGTGGAGATATGTGGCATGGTGATATATATGTCCAAATTTGGGTTCAGCCTTATGTATAAAACCACACAGCAAACATGTATGTGGCTTTGTCATGGCATATAAGGGGACAAGGTTTACCAGTCGACAATTACACAAATAAGACCAACAAAAGTTTCAACTATATACATTCAAACAATTCAAATAGTCTGTGGCTTTCACGCATACAGGGTCCATACATTAGAATGAATCACGGTAAGTTACCAAGTTACATAACCAACCAAAAAGAAAGAAAGAACACTTGCCAAATAAAAGGACTAAAGTCTCAAAAGAAGGACAGCAAGATTTTTTTCATGGGTGTAGTGACAAATTATGACAACAAGGAATCGGTTTAAAATATGCTACAGGGTATGAAATTTCTCAAAACTGCATGGTGAGTACATTAGCAACAAAACAACAAAGCTTCCCTTTCCTTTTTAGTGTACAGATGATGTTAGTTTCTCAACCATGTTCAGAGATAAATGCAGACTAGTTTAGACTTTGTAACTACAAAGTACAGTGCATTCATGAGTGTTTAAGGCCACTAGCAGTATAACTCAATTGACCATATAACAAAGGCAGGGACAAGATGACGGCCATCAACAATTTATAATTAGTGAAACTAGAGGTTGCAAATTGTAATAAGTGAAATCGTAAGCTATGCTTACCTTAAACGGCGATGGAAAGAGCAGAAAACAGCGAACGAGGAAGTTGCGGTTCTCACGTTGTCAGGGGTGCTGCGCTGGGCCTACTTCAGGTTCGATGGTTACAGCAGGCGTCGGGCGTTCAAAGGCGAACTGGGCGGCTTCATGAGGTGGGTTCGGTCACGGTTTCAGATGGCAACGCAGGCAAGGGGAAGGCGCAGGTTTCAGTCGAAGTAGCAACCAGAGCGTTGGGCGAAGGGTGAAATTTTGCAAGGAGGCAGTGCTCAACTTTTGGGGTAGACGAGCGCAAAGGCGAGAGGATGGCCAGGGCTTGGTGGTGACAGCATGCGGATGGCATCATAGGCCATTAACACTTCGATTTGGGAAGGAAGACATAATTGATTTGGGGATTTCGGCTGACATTGGATTTAGGGGAAAACTTTCCTTTTGGCTGAGAAAAATATAACAAAGAAAAGGGGAAGAAATAAAATAAAAAGGGGTGGTGGAAATAAGTGGAAGAGAGGGCTTGAGATCCAAAAAAATCAGTGAAACGGTGGAAAGATGGAGCGACTGATTCAAACATTTTCTTTTTAAATTGAATAGTCGGGATGCGAATGGATAGGAGAAGCAGCGGTTATCGGATCGTGAATAGGTCAGTACGTTTTTATTATTAAAAATTAATAAGAATTGAAGGTTTTAATGCAAGACATCCATTCACAGTCCTTTGGAATTCATGTTCACGTCAGAATACATGTAAAAGAATGGAAAGAAAGAAATTGGCATAAAATGAATTGCATGCTACAGGCATGCATGCTTAGAGTTATGTATCACAAATTTTTTTTAGTCTATATAAGGTGTGATAAGACTTCATGTTAGAATAGAAATAAACAATGGGATGGAATTATAAACGTGCATGAAGCTTTAGGAAGCAACATGAAGGCATAGTGCATGTCTGAAAATATATTTGCCTACTCGCATTATTGTCTTTTCAAACGCCATGCGAACGTTACTGAAAGGGTTTGCAGACCCAAATTAACTAGAAAAATATGTCGAATCCGAATAGGGACACGTCGAACTCAAATGACTTTATTTCAGAAATGAACTACGTAAGCCTTTCTGTCATTTCATCGCGAACGGAGCACCAAAACTTACAAATGAATATATTGCGGAAACCAGCGCGACGAGACGGACACAACGATATAAAATTTGCAGTGTCAGGATGCTCTGTTCAAAAACGCATTACGGACCCCTTTAAACAGAAAATACGGATGGAAAACGGAGGTCAACACGTCCGATTTTAGCGAAATGAATTTCGCCGTCAGATTCATAACAATGAATAAAATATTTTTTATGTTTGTTCGAACTGGTTTCGAAGAGATTTTAAAATCATTAAAATTTGAACTGTTACGCGTAGCTTCGCATCGAAAATTACGCGATCGACAAACATTCAAATTTTCTGATGAAACTAATTTCTACGCTATGTCTGGTTAGATGCATCTCAAATATATTTTTCCGAATTTTTATTTTTATTTTACATTTTTATCTTTATTTGAGATATATCGGTTGCCGCTGCCGCAAATAATCATCAAAAATCGATTCAAACAAAGCGGTTAAACTTCGACGTTTCAATATAAAATTATATAAATCACTTCTATATAAAAATAATAAAATTTTAAAGATAAACTTTTCAATATAAATCAATTTCAAATTTTGAATTTCTTAAATAAATACATTCTAAGTTACGTTTATCGTTTAATGCTTATTTTAAAACATTTTAAATCCAAATTTAAATTAAATTCAGTAACTTAAATGATCAAAATTTACGGGATGTTACAAATAATAAAAGTAATAATTGGATAATTTAAATAATGAAATAACTATTGTTTTATATAATAATAATTATAGAAGCACTTGTCTTATAATATAACATATATATTAATTGTGCAGTAGAAGATGGAACATTTGAAAGTTCGTCACGCTTGGATGCACAAAGATGTTAGGCATAGAGGAACAATTTCATTTCAATTTTAAGTGGTTTAACCGAGTTCATGCTAGTGGCATCTTCTAATGGGACAAACATGAAGGAAATCCATTGTCCTTGTAAGAAATGCAAAGCCACAAAACATCATACTTATGAAATTGTTCGAAGGCATTTGACTAAAAATGGGTTTATGGACGATTACGTGTGGATACATCATGGTGAAGATGCGGTGAACGTTGTTAATGCATCGGTAGCTGTTGGGGATGATAACATAAATATTGATGTTGATTTTGATGATTCTACTACTTCAGAAAATAGAATGACTTAAATGGTTATTGATGCCGTTGGTCCGAGCATGTTGCCTAATTCATTGGATGTAGAGGAAGAACCAAATCCAAAAGCTAAATCTTTTTTTGACTTGTTAGAAGCATTGAAAAAACTGCTTTTTGATGGATGTCCTATGACAGAGTTGGCAGCGACTGCTAGGCTAGTAGCAATAAAATCCTCAAACAACAGTACCCAGAAATTAATGAATGACGTTCTTAGTTTAATTCGAGATGTGGTCCCATCCGGTTTGGAAACTAGATTGACTGAAAATTGGTATCAATTAAAAAAAAAGTGTCCGCATTCGAGTTGCCATATGAAAAGATAGATACATGTCGAAGTGGTTGTATGCTATATTGGAAAGAAGACATTGATCATTCACAATGTAAATTTTGTGGCTTAGGAAGATACGAAAAGAAAAAAAGTAATGGTAAAGTTGTGCCTTTTACTCGTATACATTATCTTCCGATTATTCCTAGATTGCGAAGATTGTATTTGTCTTATGCCACTGCGGAGCACATGAGATGGCATAATGAACGAGTTCGAGAGGAAGAGATTTTATGTCATCCTGCAGATGGGGAAGCATGGAAACATTTTGATGACAAATATCTTGATTTTGCGAACAAGTCACGAAATATTAGGCTCGGTTTATGCACTGATGGTTTTCAACCTTTTAGCCAGTATGGCAAAAAATACTCTACTTGGCCAGTTATTTTAACACCGTACAATTTACCTCCTTGGATGTGCATGCAAAATCCATACATGTTTTTAACCCTAATTGTCCCTAGACCCAAAAATCCAAAAAACGGAATAGATGTTTATTTGCAACCTTTAATTGAGGATCTAAAGAAAATGTAGGTAGAGGGTATTGATACGTACGACATGTCAAAGAGGAAAAATTTCAAACTATTTGCTTGTTTATTATGGATGATAAGCGATTTTCCTGCGTACGGGATGCTTTCGGGTTGGAGTATGGGAGGTAAATTATCTTGCCCGATGTGCATGGATTCAACAAAAGCATTTACATTGAAGCATGGTGGTAAGCAGTGTTGGTGGGATTGCCACCATCGATTTTTACATACATATGACACATTTAGACGTGATAAGAAAAAATTTGAAAGAAATAAAACTGTAAATTTGCAACCACCGACATTTTTGAATGGAGAAGAAATATTTGATATTGTACAAGATTATGCAAAATTACATGAGACAGGAAACAAAGAGCCCAAAATTCCTGGCAAAGGTGATTATCACAATTGGTGCAAACAGAGCATATTTTGGGAATTACCATATTGGAAGGATCCAAAAATTCGACACAATTTAGATGTGATGCATATTGAAAAAAATGTATTTCAGAATTTCTTTTATACAATTATGAATGCAAAAGGAAAAATCAAAGATGATTTGAGATCAAGAAAAGATATCGAATACTATTGCAATCGTCCAGAGCTTAAGATTAATCCTATTCGTCCAAACTTCAAAGTTCTTGCTTGTTATGAGCCGGATAGGACTCGTTGTATAAAATTACTAGAGTGGGTCGATTCTTTGAGATTTCCTGATGGGATTGCTTCTAATATGAAACGATGTGTTGATATGAAGGATCTTATACTGTCAGGTATGAAGAGTCATGATTGCCATGTATTTTTAGAGACTCTATTTCCGATAGTATTTAAAGAACTTTTACCAGAAAAGGTTTGGATGCCTATAACAGAGCTCAGTTTATTCTTTAAAGAAATATGTTCGATAACTCTATCTAAAAGTCATTTGCAAAAGCTTGAAAGAGATATACCCAAATTACTATGTAAATTGGAGAAAATATTTCCTCCTGGAGTTTTTAACTGCATGGAACATTTGCTAGTACATTTACCAACTGAAGCATTACTACGAGGACCAGTGCAGTATGGATGGATGTATCCTTTTGAGAGGTATGTAATAATTATATTTATTTACGCAATGTTTAAATATAGAACATGTCGTAGTTAATTTCACACATTTTCCTATTAAGGTATCTGGGCCACCTAAAGAAAAAGTGAAACAAAAAGCACGTGTTGAAGGTTCTATTTCTCAAGCGTATATTATTAAAGAAGCATCCATATTTTTTAGTCATTATTTCGATGATCATGTGAATTTAAATTTCAATCGTGGTCATCGCAACGAAAATGATATTGTGGATGATTCAGCCGATAACGTTCTCTCCATATTCAAAAAACAAGGACGTCCATCTGGTAAATGGAAGAATGTTAAAGGCTTCGCTACAACAAAGGATTACAATCTAGCAAAGGAAACTGTGCTTCTTAATTGCAATGAATTAACTGATCTTATAAGGTACTATAATAATTTGATTATTCATTAACTAAATTAATTTCAATCTTTTCAAGCTATATGCAATACTCCTTAGATATTAACATGTGTAGTTGTTTTTAAACGGCAAGTTTGAAAGTGAAAATCCCAATGTTGAACTCTGTAAAGAATTCGAGGAATGGTTTAAACAATATGTAAGTATGATAAGTCATGTATTTTAATCTTGCATAGTATTCATTATATATTAACTTGTGTACTTGATTCAAATCGATAGGTTGATACGAACAACATCACCGACATTTGCTATAGGAAACTTGCTTTAGGTCCACGTAATAGCTACAGAATGTGTCCAATAATGTTTATAAATGGATTTAAGTTCCAAACAGAAGAATATGGAAAGAAAAAGACAACTGTCAATAGTAGAGTTTGTATCAAAGGTGGGAACAACGATGATGACATAACAGATTATTATGGTGTACTGGAAGAAATAATCGAGTTAACGTACTCCATGGTGTCGGAGTCAAAAACATTTCTATTCAAATGTCGATGGTTTGATATGTGACGATAAGGAATTTCGCTCGGTCTGAATCAATCGCTAAATCGACCAAGACCGTTCAAAATCCCTGATTGTTTTGAGAACACGACAAATTAGAACGCAAACAGAAGAACATTTCACTGTATATTACAACAATTCCATCAGAATACAAGAATATACAGATTATGAATAAATATTACACAGAAAAATATCAGAGATTTAAATTACATTTAAATACATCGCAGCGGAAAATAATACAAAACACAACTGAAAGGAATAAGCGAATACAGAGCTTTCCGAGTATAATTCCAGCTGTAAATCAGGATCCTGTGAATACAAATCTGCAAACCCAAAACTACTAGCTGCTCATGTCAAAATAAGGGCACCCAGAGTTTAGGTTAAAACAATAAACTCCAGGTCAGTCATGTGACTGGTGTGAGAACTAAAACAGTTATTAATCTTTATTTTAAAGTTAGGTAATTCAAGGGACCATGCCTATAACACGGAACGGATTTCCTCCCAAGAATACGAATGCATAAAACAACAGCGTAATGCTAAATAAAGAACAATGAAGCTATTATAAGACCCAGGTCCCATCGCACAAAGCAACGCAAGCCAGAGGATAGGGTTTTTACCTTATAATAGCTAAAGAATGCTTCATACGCCAAATTTCATCTTTTATTATTACTATAAGTGGAGAAAACAATTTCAATCATACGTATCAATCATAGACGGCATAAGTGCCCCATACCACTATGTCGCCATACTAGGCTCTACAAATAAATCCGCAAATGTCACATATTGGAAGTTGGGTTTCCATCTGTGAACCAAGGCAAGGCGCAATCCTACCGTTTCGAGACTCTCTAGCCCGAGCCTCAGGACTCAGCCGCAACTGTACCTAGGCAACATGCAGGCCCAGTCCACCGATGTGGATTAAACTTAAACCCTAAACCTGCGTTTCCCCGCCCTTTGGGGCGTAAATGAGCCAAATGACTCCATCGGCTCCACACAGTCACCGATTTATCCGAGGCGCCTCGTAATCCAACAACCACACAGGTGAAAATAATATAAATTTCAGGGCTGGTAGGTCACTGGCACCACCCTAGCTAGAAGGAAACACATGCTCTCCCTGCTGTCCTCTCCCGTTTCTGGTTCACAACCGGGGCGTGGAGATCACGAATCAATGTTACACAAAGCTATGCCACACAGGCGGTGCTTTGATCATCAACCACAAGACTTTGCTTTTCAACAGAAGCCTTGATCAATTGCCACTTAGGCATTCCATATAAGCAATTCTCTCCATGCGATTGATATCCATCAATATATAACCTCTGAGCTCGTACGTCTCAGAGAAGGGCGTTAAGCAAGAGAATAAATTCTCAGCCGCCAAACGGATATATATTTAACAGAGATCAACCAGCACAGAACAAAATCCAATGTCAGACACATAGTCCATTTATAAGTTTGTTCTGGGTATGAACGAAACCGGAGGCACCTTGTACCTCGCATATCCATCGATCTCCAAGTACGTCTGGACGATCACCAACTGATTCCCTCCTCTTGAGTGTACAACCCAATCAAGATCATCAGTAATCACATAAAAGATGTGAAGACCTCCGGCCAACCTATTCATCCCATGAAGTAAAACTGACAATACTTCATATCTAACACCACGGTGTTATCGGTAAATTCAATTACCTTTCACGTTCAAATCTAATTAAAGATTTAACTATCGCCTGGAGCAAAACTGGTGATACTCCATTCTTGATTATTTCAATCTAATTAAAGATCCATTAAAACCCCACTTGGTTTTAATCTTCCCAATAATCACTATCAATGATTATTTATCTTGGGAAATCACATCCTGTCTTTTACTGGGTTAAAGAACCAATGTCATTTAAAACACGGTTCATTATAAACCCAAAATCACATTCCATTAATTATCGGGTTAAAGAACAAGTGTTATTTAAAACACCGTTCACGATAAACCCAAAAATCAATTCAAATTCAATTCCAATTAAATACCATTTAATTGGTACACTTCATTAAATCTAAATAAAAAGATTTAATCCTTTTCTCAACTGGGTTTAAGAACAGTGTTGATGAAGACATCATTCACGACAAACCCATATCCCATTTGATATTAAATACAAGGCTCTGAATAGAAAATATATCGGCTTATATTCAATATCAAATTCTACGACCAACAAATATCGTATTGGAAATAACGATATAAATATATCTTTCAAATTTCCATAACACTATCTGTATAATCACAAAATCCAACATCGAAATATTCCAAAGACAATTTCGATTCAAATCCATTCCAATTCAATTATTGGAAATTCTGGTTACTTTTAAAACCCCTTTCAAATTCAATTTATTTATTTCAAAAATAAATTGATTTTAATTCTAGTTCAAAATTATTTCATTTCGATAAAAATCTATTTTTATCTTTTCAAATATGGAAATTTTCGTCCCAATTCTTCACAAATCATTTCTTATGATTTTACACAAGTTATTATTATTTTTAATAATTTTATCAAGGCCCGTACAGTCGATTTACATCCACGGCCATCGAACTGCACTTACAGCGACCTTTTCCAAATTTGATTTGGACATAATTCCAAATCCAACCGTTAGATTTCAAATCTCTAATATTCATTAGAAAGCTCTTTTCGATATGAATCCAACGGTTCCAGTTTTAGGAGAATCCGACGGTCGGATCTCCCGCAACGTCAGTTCGAATCAATGGTCGAAATTCGCGAACTACCGCAGCGCGACGCGTTCTATTCAGGCCATTATATATATATATATATATATATATATATATATATATATGTGTGTATATTATATTTCGTCGATTTCCTTTTAAAACGTATTTTATAAATCGTTTTAAATTCATTTTCGAAACGATTTCAACTTCGTATTCAATTTCTGGTCAAAATTGAATATTCCATATCACTAATCTATAAATGATAATATTTTCAAAATGTTATATTTTGAAATCACTTTTAATGATCCGAAAATTTAGCGACTTTGGTTATCGACATAAACACGATGACGACTAACCAAACATTGAAAATACCGGTCATTAATGAAAGAAATTAGAGGGTGAGGAAAGATAAGATAGAAACTTAGAATAGAAGAAGAAGAAGAATACAACATCAAAGTAACATGAACCTCACAGCGGAACGGATAACATATAATATATATAACATAACTTGAAATATACATCTGTATTTGAATATACATCATTATCAAAGTACATCACTTACAACATAGCGGAAATAAACTATAACTATATGATCTTGAAGCCTCATGCTCCAGCTCTTCAAGTATCTGTAAATCCCGACTACTTGACTGCCCATACAAAATTGGGCACCCAAGAGTTTAGGGAAAACAAAACAAAATAAACTCCGGGTCAGTCATTGGACTGGTATGAGTAAAACAATTTAAAACTGTTTGAACAGGTAAACAATATCTCATAAGACCACGCCGCATAACGGAACGGGTTTTTCCCTTATGAGAATCCAAATTATCTTTATATCAAAAACCTTTTGACCTTATAATAATGTCTATCAACCACAATATAATAATCATCTAGCAGAAACGCTTTCATCTCACGTTCTACATACATAGTATACAATCAAAACCGCAAGCACGTAATGGGTAATGGATTTCCAACTATGACAAGGTATGGAACAACCTTTCGCTAGTGTACCTCTAGAAAGGAATACACTGGGTTCAACAAGAACATCTTGCAACCCGGCCACACATGACTGACCACTCATTTCGCTTGAGTGTATCGAATGTATATCACCAACGGTTGGGATCAGCAACCGTTTTCCCGAATGGGACAACATCAACAATAGATTTTTAGAAGTAAATGAAACTCCAGATCAGGTGATTATACACCCTACTTCGGAGCGACCGACTTAGCCATGCTGCTTGCCAGATTTCTGTCATTTACCGGATGTGAGGTTAGAGGCTACGCTTTATCATCACACCAGATTCACTTTGAATGCCACATCGTCAAATCCATCAAATCACCGATTGACGTCCTCAACCATACATTATGTGTTAGCTAAAAGAAGTTTCATTCTCCGCTTCCACTCTTGGTACGGTTGGAGAAATCAATATACGTGATCGTCTGGAAATACTCTGTCAGACATCCGTCCATACAAGTCATCCAGGAACAGGATGAACCGAGGGCACTATTCAATACATCCATCTTAGACACTGTTATCTAAGACTTATACAATAGCCCTTGCACTTTACTCCGTCTTCAATTATCTTTGGCATATATGATTCGCAGCGCTTATGCCAATACAGAGTGGTTCTTTGGATAATAATCCAACCGGTCTCTCCATATTAACAACGTTAAAATGGTCAAAACTTCGATAGTCTGTGATTTAACCATCAAAGGAAAACGAGTGTGCAAACAACGATATTATTTCCAAATGGAAATTCTATCAATCAATCATCAATCATATATATATATATATATATTTCCTTATCTTCTATGTTTAGAAAATATACGTTATTAATACTGGAAAACATTTCCATTGTTTATTTATATATCACTATCATTTCACAACTATCAGTCCCTGACTGTAAACTAGTAGGAGAACAATTCTCTAAGTATAAACCCTGAAGGCCGAAACCAACATTAGATCGATACTCAGAAAAATATTCAACTTAACTAATCTCTAGTCAGTTTCAAATCTTGTTTAACTCTATTTCGATTAACTCTAATTCGAATAACTAATATTCGATTTAACTCCATTCGCTTAACTCTAGATCGCAACGATCACAATGGTCACACCTGATTCCCTCAGAAAAACATCCGACCGCCGTAGGCTATCTGCAGCCCTGCGAATTATGCTAGAAGTCATGCAAAATGGTAACTTATCCTATATAACCATGTCTGATTTACTCCTTTCGATAAACTACGTTTGATTAACTCCTTTTATAATCCTATTTATTTCCTAAATAAATATTCCTTTATTTTATTCTATTCATTTTATCAACATTTTCCCTTTTATAAAACTCTATTCGTTTTATAAACATTTTCCTTTTATTTACTTTCGAAATATTTCCTTTTTATAAAATCTATTGATTTTATAAAATCCCTTTTATTTCAATATACATTGAAATAATTCTTTTTACATCCCAGGGTCTTTTTATGATATTAAAAATATCGAATCACAATGATCAACATCATTCTAACACACATAATCAAACAGATTATATATCACATCATATATTACAATATATGAACAGAACAGTATCATAAATATTGAGGAGTCCAGTTGGACCCCTCCAACTTGTTTCCCTACATCACAGATGTTAAACAACACAAATATAAAATATTCTGTTTAAACAGAATCAATATTCGATTAACAATCATATATATATATCGTTATATATAATTTCAACTAATACACAAGCAACTCAACCAAACAGTTAACACACAGTAATCAGTCATCATTTATCAGTTCTAAATATACGTTATAAAAATAGAACTGTTCAGAGTTGGTGAGTTTTACTCACATTTGCAGTTCATCGTTAAAGAACGATAAACTGTTATTTGATTTGAATCAAACAATTTATTTCTCCATAAATTCAAACGAGCCTCAATCCACTCCCAGTCAGTTCCATGGTGTAGCCACCGTCCATACGATCCCAACGTGACTGACGGTTCGTGATTCTTACAACGTATGATCGAGATATTCAATTTACAAGTTTGAACTAATTTAAATAAAACAAAACTTGAATTTTACTTTAAATAACTTGGGCCTTCCTTATACTTACCAGCCCACTACCTTTACAAGCCCGGACCCGTAAGTCCCTTCTTCCCCAAAATTGAATACCGCGCTTCATCTATGGCCATCCGTGATTTCAACCTTCCTCCGAACCCACTCTTCTTCATGAAATTCGGAACAAAACCCACCATCGTGATTCTCATAACAATCTCCTCCTCTCCAACCCTTTTCCTTCCAGCTCGCCCCCCATTATCGTACTCCGACATCGAGTGTTCACAGCTCGGCTACAGGTGAGTAGCCACACCTTCTGGCACGGTTTTATCCCCAACTTTGCATACACACTCCTAATCACTCCCTCAATCCAACGATGATACCCAATTCAACCATCGATCATGACATACTCAAAGAACTCAAGCCATAGGCCTACTGTTGAACACGTACAACTGAGAAATGGCGATTGAGACCCACGAAATTCGTACAAGAATGTAAAGGATAGGCTCACATGTTCAAATACACACACATCTCGATTTATAGGAATTGATTTGAATTTGTTTGGATTTTCTTTCCACGATGAAACTCACGTTCATGAAGAAGTAGAACGGCGGAAAAAAATCTGATCGAGGAACTAGGTTTTAAAGATTGTTAGGGCGGTATTTATAAGGGAAATAAATATCTAGGTATTTATTTAGATATTTATTTGGTTAGATATTTATATTTTTATATTCGTTATTGTCTTCTAAAAATTCGTGTGATCACACACGATACCCAAAAATCATGGAAATTGACATGTAGCTACTGTTCGACATTACGTCCCAATGAAACTGGTTTCGTCGAATTCCGACTCCGTTTGCTCACACAGCGTATTTTTAACTGTCAAAATACAAACTGTTTTTCACTCTAAAAATCCGTACGGCCACACAGTGACTCTAAAAATCACGGAAACTGAACTCTAGCAATAATTTAATATTGCGGATCCAACAAAATTAGTTTCGTCGAATTCCGACTTCGTTTGCAATAGTGGCTTATTTTTACAGCTCTGAATGACCCATTTAAATATATAAATATATTTAAATATAATTAAATTAAATATAAATAAATTTATATTATCGTATATGTTCACAGTGGAATACCATACAGCTCTAAAATATTCCTATATGAATTTCTAACTCGATATTCACTTCGGGGTCAACCCGATATTCAGTTTATTTTGAAATTCCTTCTTAAAATATAAATAATTCCTTTATAAATTATAAAGGAATTCCATAGCGACTTTTCTAAAATTTTATTTGGACATAAATCAAAATCTATACGACGAAATCCCGATTTTTCTCTTCCACTAGAAAGATATACTCCACCAGCTCCACACGTTTCTTGTTTCACAGAAATCCGGCTTAAAACGAATCCCGTACATTCAGTTGAAGTTCGAATTGCCAATTTACGAACTGCAGCGCCATTTCAAGCTCGATTTTAATTATATTATAACTCTACGTTCAAAATGTCGTTTATATAATATATTCGTTATTCAAATTCAATTCCAAGCTGAATTAAATATCAAAGATGATCCAGTTCACACCATATCGCCATTTCAGCCAATTCTGATTATTTCAGAATTAAATATATTATTTAATTTATTATTTAAATTAAATATTCACCATTATTTAATTCCATGACCAATAAATCCTTTTAATCACCTTTTAAATAATTAAATAAATTAATTATTATACCGTTGACGATGCGGGTCATTACATTCTTCCCCACTTAAAATAATTTTGTCCTCGAAATTGCTAAATCTATAAGACGACCCTATCTACTGGTTAGAACTTATTTGTTCACTTCTTAACTTCAGTTTCCAACTGGACTAATTCAATTTCAATTAAATATTAATTAATTCTTATCAATGAAAATTTTCAAAAATCCTGAAAATTTTCTAACACCTTAACTTTCGAAAAATTTCGCCAGCACCTCCTTTGTACGGCTTAATCGGTCAAACTCCAACTCGCCTCTCTGGGCCATCTCCAACCCAAAAGAAAATCAAACAGCCAAGCGACTTGCCAATTCGCCTCATCAAAATCACCAAACTCATATATAATATAAACTGGTACCTTTTTGTCGGGCATATCATTAATCCTTTCCATCTGCTGTTAACTCAGCATATACCAATGTCATCCTAATCAAACTCCAATCAGTTTTTATCCTCAACACAACCATTCTCTTACCCAAGCCAAATTCCATTTTGACTTGATATTATTCCATTTCAATACAGCTTCCCAATAACTGGCTTTAACTCACTTTCAATTTGCCTTCACAAATTTCTATTTAAATTTGTCTTTAATTCAACAGTCTATTCCTGGGATTTTTAAACAGCTTTGCTTTTCTAAAACCAAATATTCCTTTTTGGATTTCAAAACAACTTGCTTTTCTCAAAACAAATTCAAAACAGTATCTTTGGTAGTAATCCGTCACTCAACAACTCGAAAAATGAATACTGATGATGCAGCTGTCATCATCAGAATCTATTTTCCAGCGATCGAAGTGAGTTCAATACTATAAAACCATTTCTAAACATTTCCACTTTGAAATTCATTTCAAAATATAATTCACACTGCTTGTAAAACAATTTAAAATCTCCCAAGATCTTAAATTTTCCTTATTTTTAATCCAAATCCATTTACAAACACTTATCCAATTTTCCAGAATTTTAATTCAATTTCTGGTTAAAATTTCAGATTTAACTCATCTGATTTCACGTATTTCACTTATATGAATTCTACTTGGTTATATATATAACCATCTCCATTATAATCTTACTTGATTATAATAACAAATATACTTTGGGTAAAATTATTTCATTTACCCTCTTTTCAAAACATATCGTGCCGACCCATCGTATTTGGGTGTTTAGTAATTCCTACCGATACAGTGGATCAAACTGATCGACCAGAACCCATAAACAACTCAACCAATAAATCTCCACAATATAAAACAATTTTTATATCATATACAAATACGTTCACTCGTATATATACACTCAAACTCAATCTAGGGTATTACTAACCCTATCTCTACTGAGTTACGCCACAGAGTTAAGGTAATTCACTTAACCTCGCTCTGATACCAACTGTAATGACCCGGAAATTTAGCGACTTTGGTTATCGACATAAACACGATGACGACTAACCAAACATTGAAAATACCGGCCATTAATGAAAGAAATTAGAGGGTGAGGAAAGATAAGATAGAAACTTAGAATAGAAGAAGAAGAAGAAGAAGAACACAACATCAGAGTAACACGAACCTCACATCGGAACGAATAACATATAATATATATAACATAACTTGAAATATACATCTGTATTTGAATATACATCATTATCAAAGTACAGCACTTACAACACAGCGGAAATAAACTATAACTATATGATCTTGAAGCCTCCTGCTCCAGCTCTTCAAGTATCTGTAAATCCCGACTACTTGACTGCCCATACAAAATTGGGCACCCAAGAGTTTAGGGAAAACAAAACAAAATAAACTCCGGGTCAGTCATGGGACTGGTATGAGTAAAACAATTTAAAACTATTTGAACAGGTAAACGATAACTCATAAGACCACGCCGCATAACGGAACGGGTTTTTCCCTTATAAGAATCCAAATTATCTTTATATCAAAAACCTTTTGATATTATAATAATGTCTATCAACCACAATATAATAATCATCTAGCAGAAACGCTTTCATCTCGCGTTCTACATACATAGTATACAATCAAAACCGCAAGCACGTATTGGGTAATGGATTTCCAACTATGACAAGGTATGGAACCACCTTTCGCTAGTGTACCTCTAGAGAGGAATACACTGGGTTCAAAAAGAACATCTTGCAACCCGGCCACACATGACCGACCACTCATTTCGCTTGAGTGTATCGAATGTATACCACCAACGGTTGGGATCAGCAACCGTTTTCCCGAATGGGACAACATCAACAATAGATTTTTAGAAGTAAATGAAACTCTAGATCAGGTGATTATACACCCTACTTCGGAGCATCAACTTAGCCATGCCGCCTGCCCGATTTCTGTCATTTACCGGATGTGAGGCTAGAAGCTACGCTTTATCATCACACCAGATTCACTTTGAATGCCACATCGTCAAATCCATCAAATCACTGATTGACGTCCTCAACCATACATTATGTGTTAGCTAAAAGAAGTTTCCTTCTCCGTTTCCACTCTTGGTACGGTTGGAGAAATCAATATACGTGATCGTATGGAAATACTCTGTCAGACATCCGTCCATACAAGTCATCCAGGAACAGGATGAACCGAAGGCACTATTCAATACATCCATCTTAGACACTGTTATCTAAGACTTATACAATAGCCCTTGCATTTTACTCCGACTTCAATTATTTTTGGCATATATGATTCGCAACGCTTATGCCAATACAGAGTGGTTCTTTGGATAATAATCCAACCGGTCTCTCCATATTAACAACGTTAACAAAACTTCGATAGTCTGTGATTTAACCATCAAAGGAAAACGAGTGTGCAAACAACGATATTATTTCCAAATGGAAATTCTATCAATCAATCATCAATCATATATATATATATTTCCTTATCTTCTATGTTTAGAAAATATACGTTATTAATACTGGAAAACATTTCCATTGTTTATTTATATATCACTATCATTTCACAACTATCAGTCCCTGACTGTAAACTAGTAGGAGAACAATTCTCTAAGTATAAACCCTGAAGGCCGAAACCAACATTAGATCGATACTCAGAAAAATATTCAACTTAACTAATCTCTAGTCAGTTTCAAATCTTATTTAACTCTATTTCGATTAACTCTAATTCGAATAACTAATATTCGATTTAACTCCATTCGCTTAACTCTAGATCGCAATGATCACAATGGTTACACCTGATTCCCTCAGAAAAACATCCGACCGCCGTAGGCTATCTGCAGCCCTGCGAATTATGCTAGAAGTCATGCAAAATGGTAACTTATCCTATATAACCATGTCTGATTTACTCCTTTCGATAAACTACGTTTGATTAACTCCTTTTATAATCCTATTTATTTCCTAAATAAATATTCCTTTATTCTATTCTATTCATTTTATCAACATTTTCCCTTTTATAAAACTCTATTCGTTTTATAAACATTTACCTTTTATTTACTTTCGAAATATTTCCTTTTTATAAAATCTATTGATTTTATAAAATCCCTTTTATTTCAATATACATTGAATAATTCTTTTTACATCCCAGGGTCTTTTTATGATATTAAAAATATCAAATCACAATGATCAACATCATTCTAACACACATAATCAAACAGATTATATATCACATCATATATTATAATATATGAACAGAACAGTATCATAAATATCGAGGAGTCCAGTTGGACCCCCCTAACCTGTTTTCCTGCATCACAGATGTTAAACAACACAAATATAAAATATTCTGTTTAAACATAATCAATATTCGATTAACAATTATATATATATCGTTGTCTATAATTTCAACTAATACACAAGCAACTCAACCAAACAGTTAACACACAGCAATCAGTCATCATTTATCAGTTCTAAATATACGTTATAAAAATAGAACTGTTCAGAGTTGGTGAGTTTTACTCACATTTGCAGTTCATCATTAAATAACGATAAACTGTTATTTGATTTGAATCAAACAGTTTATTTCACCATAAATTCAAACGAGCCTCAATCCACTTCCGGTCAGTTCCATGATGTAGCCACCGTTCATACGATCCCAACGTGACTGACGGTTCGTGATTCTGACAACGTATGATCGAGATATTCAATTTACAAGTTTGAACTAATTTAAATAAAACAAAACTTGAATTTTGCTTTAAAAAACTTGGGCCTTCCTTATACTTACCAGCCCACTACCTTTACAAGCCCGGACCCGTAAGTCCCTTCTTCCCCAAAATTGAATACCGCGACTTCATCTATGGCCATCCGTGATTTCAACCTTCCTCTGAACCCTCTCTTCTTCATGAATTCGGAACAAAGCCCACCATCGTGATTCTCATAACAATCTCCTCCTCTCCAACCCTTTTCCTTCCAGCTCGCCCCCCATTATCGTACTCCGACGTCGAGCGTTCACAGCTCGGCTACAGGTGAGTAGCGACACCTTCTGGCATGGTTTTATCCCCAACTTTGCATACACACTCCTAATCACTCCCTCAATCCAACGATGATACCCAATTCAACCATCGATCATCACATACTCAAAGAACTCAAGCCCTAGGCAAACTGTTGAACACGTACAGCTGAGAAATGGCGATCGAGACCCACGAAATTCATACTAGAATGTAAAGGATAGGCTCACGAGTTCAAATACATACACATCTCGATTTACAGGAATTGATTTGAATTTGTTTGGATTTTCTTTCCACGATGAAACTCACGTTCAGGAAGAAGTAGAACGGCGGAAAAAAATCTGATCGAGGAATTAGGTTTTAAGGATTGTTAGGGGGGTATTTATAAGGGAAATGAATATCTAGATATTTATTTGGAGATTTATTTGGTTAGATATTTATATTTTTATATTCGTTATTGTCTTCTAAAAATTCGTGTGATCACACACGATACCCAAAAATCATGGAAATTGACATGTGGCTACTGTTCGACATTTCGGTCCCAATGAAACTGGTTTCGTCGAATTCCGACTCCGTTTGCTCACACAGCGTATTTTTAACTGTCAAAATACTGACTGTTTTTCACTCTAAAAATCCGTACGGCCGCACAGTGACTCTAAAAGTCACGGAAACTGAACTCTAGCAATAATTTAATATTGCGGATCCAACAAAATTAGTTTCGTCGAATTCCGACTTCATTTGCAAAAGTGGCTTATTTTTACAGCTCTGAATGTCCCATTTAAATATATAAATATATTTAAATATAATTAAATTAAATATAAATAAATTTATATTATCGTATATATACACAGTGGAATAGCATACAGCTCTAGAATATTCCTATATGAATTTCTAACTCGATATTCACTTCTGGGTCAACCCGATATTCGATTTATATTGAAATTCCTTCTTAAAATATAAATAATTCCTTTATAAATTATAAAGGAATTCCACAGCGACTTTTCTAAAATTTTATTTGGACATAAATCAAAATCTACACGATGAAATCCCGATTTTTCTCTTCCACTAGAAAGATATACTCCACCAACGCCACACGTTTCTTGTTTCACAGAAATCCGGCTTAAAACGAATCCTGTACATTCAGTTGAAGTTCGAATCGCCAATTTACGAACTACAGCGCCATTTCAAGCTTGATTTTAATTATATTATAACTCTACGTTCAAACTCTCATTTATATAATATATTCGTTATTCAAATTAAATTCCAAGCTGAATTAAATATCATAGATGATTCAGTTCATACCATATCGCCATTTCAGCCAATTCTGATTATTTCAGAATTAAATATATTATTTAATTTATTATTTAAATTAAATATTCACCATTATTTAATTCCATGACCAATAAATCCTTTTAATCACCTTTTAAATAATTAAATAAATGAATTATTATACCGCTGACGATGCGGGTCATTACATCACTTCCTTTTCTATATTCATTATAAAATTGAATAAAATCGACATAAATATCGTTCACGTCAAAATGGCGCATATCTATCCGACATGGCTTTATATATTTCAATAACTTCGTTATTCTATTCAACAAATGAATATTTTCATCAACACAAGAATATATTTTTATTCAACACACGAATGTATATTTTATTTAACACATGAATTTATATTTTTATTCAACACATGAATATTTATTTTATTCAACACATGAATTTTTATTCTATTCAACACATGAATTTCTATTTTTATTCAACACATGAATATTTATTTTTATTCAACACATGAATTTCTATTTTATTCAACACATGAATTTCTTTCTATTCAACACATGAATATTTATTCAACACATGAATTTATATTTTATAATATTCCTTATTTTCTCAATTGGAATGAGGACCAATCAATTACCATATAATGTTAATTATATGGATTTTCTACAACATATGTAGGTAACAACAAAGATAAATCATCAACCATCATCCAGAGTGCACCACACAACTGCATAAGCATTAAATGTAAATAATTAACGCTTACACAGTCTGTCAACCCATCGATTGACATACAACTAAACAATCGGGATTAGTGTATGTCAAATATCATCCCAATACCTGTGTGGGGTTTCCAATCAACAAGCATAGATTTTATTTGTGCAGTTGGGCGATGTGTAAAATTTATCGTCCCAATCAATATCAGTCAAATCAGTGTATATAAACAAATTGTCCAATTTGTTTATAAATATTTAGTTTATATACACGTTAAAAATTATATTTTTAACTATAAAATATTTATAACGATGAAATATTTTATTTCATTCCACATCACACAATCAAATTTCACAACACAGAAATCAAACAAACAAGTCATCCATGGTCTGTGGACGACGGGTGTCGGGTGCTACTAAGCACCGTCTGCATCCTCGTATATATTTCAACCAGAAAATAAATTAAAAGTGAGGAGTTCTCACCGAAAGCTAAACCAAACGCCACGACTCTTCATATGCAGAAAATATTCGCCGTGTTTCCCGATAGTTCCATCGCAATCTGTTTCACGTAGTTGATTATTAAAAATCACATTTTTATACTGTTACTTCATAAAAATCATATTTTTATGTTGATGTTTACATTATAAAAATTATATCTTTATAATTCAGCTTTCCATATTTTTATAACGCTAATTCTTATAAAAATCACATTTTTATTTCGCTACATGAATAAAAATCATATTTTTATCATGCTACTTTCTATATAAAGATCTCATTTTTACTAACTAAAAATCATCGTTTTGCATCTCTAAAAATCGTACCTTTTCATTTTTCCATCATATACATTAAAAACCATATTTTTCTATGTTATATAAATATATAAAAAAAACATTTTTTCCTATGTCAATGCTTTTTTTTAACACAATGTACATTTTATTATTTCAAAACATTGTACTTTTTTCAAAACAATATTTTTATAACAAAGTTATTTCATAAAAAAATACATTTTTAACCTATGGTATTTATTTTATATAAAACTGATTTTATAATGCTATTATATATAAAAAAAAATAATTACATAAAATAAAATTAAAATTTACTGTTAGTTATTACCGTTCTTCCTCGTTTCAGTACTCAGACCGTCGCTCTCTATAAACTGAAGCGCGACTTCGCATAGGTGCTCGCCCCCTAGGGTTCAGGTTAGCCGCCAACGTGAGTCACAGGAGCCACACCCACCGCTGCCATGTCGTTCGCCGGTGAAGCCTCCACCGTCACCCCCAAGGTCGACGAACTCGGCCCCACCCTCGCATCGGAAATCATGCACGAAAGGTGCGGGTTTGGGCATCGAAATCCCCCAATATACATAACGAATTCAAACGATTCTGGTATGGATTTACGGATGGGAGAAATCTCTATGATTTCTTCTTTTGAGTGGGATTTATTTTGATCTGGATTTTGAGATTTTTAAGCCCGTTTTTCTGAGAAATTTCCGCCTCCCATTCGCGAACGACGGCGAGTATTTGGTTTGACCGTGGGTTTTGAATTCTAGGGTTTGACCAGGGGGAAAAGGGTATTTATATATATTTTATTTTAATTATTTTATTTTCATTTCGCTTGTTTCATTCCCGTACTCCAAATCAAACCCAACGACTATCACCCCTAGCCAAATACGCCCAATCCGGACATAATGGGACATGTATCGTAAGTCAGTTTGGCTGTTTTGATTAGTTTCCGTTTAAATCAAAATTTAAATCTATATATTCTATTTTAAATGTACTTTTCAATTTACCGGGGCCAAATAAGGACCCCTAAAATCCCAGAAAAAATATTTCTAGATTCGTATTGACAATAAGGTCCTAACAAAACTAATTTCGTCAAATTTGAAGACCTTTTGAAAAATGGTCATTTTCTGGTCGATCCAAATTGACTGAAACTGTTCAAACACATTTTCTTTTGCCACGCTCACAAATTAATTCAGAAAATTATGCAATTTGAAACCTAGCAATAATTTGACATCCCGGATCGAACAAAAGTGGTTTCATCGAAAACGAAGGTCGTTTGCAAAATTTCGATTTTTAAGGGCCTTTATATATATTAAAAATATATATAAATTCCACAGCGACTTTTCTAAATTTTAAACTGGACATATCTTACACTCTATAAAGTGAAATCTCTGTTTCTTACATCCGTTAGAAAGATACTGTTTAACAGATTCAAATATTTCTTGTTTCGTTCAATTCTGACTTGTATTGAATTCTGTATATTCAATTGAAATTCGAAATCGAATTTTCGAACTGCCGCGCCATTTCAGGCTCGTTATATAATTAAAATAAATTTATTCTTTTTAACTTCATCAAAAATAAATTTTCCGTCGTTATTATTTAAAATAATTCATTTTAAATATTCAAAATTCATTAAAATTGCCAAAATAAAAATTTTAAATTGGCTCAGATTTCCGGGTTATTACAATCTCCCCCACTTAAAACTTTTCGTCCCCGAAAAGGAACGAAGCCGAAAGTTGTTTAACTAATTAACTCAACTTTCACTATTTTCATTACGGCTTAAGTTCTTCAACTTTTCAGTTTCTAAGAACTTTAAAAAAATTCAAAAATTTGGCTAACACTCTAAATTTTCGAAAAATTTCGCCATAACCTCCCCTGCACCGGGAGCTTCGGGATATTTCAAATAGCCTCCCATGGCCCTTATCAATCCAAAAAGAAAAGGAAACAACCAATCGGCTCATAAAATCATCCAAAACCCAATAAATTAGTAAACATGTACCTATTTGTCGGGCAAACAATTTTATTCTTCTGCTCTAGCCTCCTTGCTATGACCTGTTCAATGTAAGTACACGTATATGTATGCAAATGCGACAAATTTTCAATGCAATTAACTTTTTGGTTCAATTTGGCTAAAGATTCAAATTTTAATTAATCAAAAAAAATCAAACAGCACGACCAGCAATCAATTAGTGAATTAATGCTTCAAATTCATAATTTTGATAAATAGTCCAAAAATTAGATTTTTGATGCCAAATCACAACAAATAATCCTATGTAAGCTTTGTTTCTCACACCAGTCAATTGGAATCATACAGAAATCCCACTTTTGTCACTCGAACATAAATAGTGATGATGCCATGGTCATTATCAGCATCATCTCCGGACAACTAGAGTGTGATTCTATATCTATCCAATATATTAAAACTTCGAATACCCGTGGATCAGACGTATATGCAAAATCTATATATACTAGATTGTCCAAATCAATATAAAATAAATAATCAAATACGAATAATTGATTTAAATTTTCAAAACAAAAACTGTTTTCATTTTCTTTTAAAAACACTACTCTTCACACTCATTCTAGGATACTACTGATCCCATATCTAACGAGTCATTCCCATTGGATATTACTAATCCAATCTCTGATGAATTCTTTCGTATGGTTCTAATGTGTCTTGTTCTTGAGCTTTGTAAACCAAAGCTCTGATACCAAATGTGACGATAAGGAATTTCGCTCGATCCGAATCAATCGCTAAATCGACCAAGACCGTTCGAAACCTCTGATTGTTTTGAGAACACGACAAATTAGAACGCAAACAGAAGAACACTTCATTGTATATAACAACAATTCTATCAGAATACAAGAATATACAGAGTATGAATAAATATTACACAGAAAAATATCATAGATTTAAATTACATTTAAATACATCACAGCGGAAAATAATACAAAACACAACTGAAAGGAATATGCGGATACAGAGCTTTCCGAGCATAATTCCAGCTGTAAATCAGGATCCTGTGAATATAAATCTGCAAACCCAAAACTACTAGCTGCCCGTGTCAAAATAAGGGCACCCAGAGTTTAGGTTAAAGTAATAAACTCCAGGTCAGTCATGTGACTGGTGTGAGAACTAAAACAGTTATTAATCTTTATTTTAAAGTTAGGTAATTCAAGGGACCACGCCTATAACACGGAACGGGTTTCCTCCCAAGAATACCAGTGCATAAAACAACAGCGCAATGCTAAATAAAGAACAATGAAGCTATTATAAGACCCATGTCCTATCTTACAATGCAACGCATGCCGGAGGATAGGGTTTTTACCTTATAATAGCCAAAGAATGCTTCATACACTACATTTCATCTTTTATTATTACTATAAGTGGAGAAAACAATTTCAATCATAAGTATCAATCATAGACGGCATAAGTGCCCCATACCACTATGTCGCCATACTAGACTCTACAAATAAAACCGCAAATGTCACGTATTGGAAGTTGGGTTTCTATCTGTGAACCAAGGCAAGGCGCAATCCTACCGTTTCGAGACTCTCTAGCCCGAGCCTCAGGACTCAGCCGCAACTGTACCTAGGCAACATGCAGGGCCAGTCCACCGATGTGGATTAAACTTAAACCCTGAACATGCATTTCCCCGCCCTTTGGGGCGTAAATGAGCCAAATGACTCCATCGGCTCCACACAGTCACCGATTTATCTGAGGCGCCTCGTAATCCAACAACCACACAGGTGAAAATAATAGAAATGTCAGGGCTGGTAGGTCATTGACACCACCCTAGCTAGAAGGAAACACATGCTCTCCATGTTGTCATCTCCCGTTTCTGGTTCACAATCGGAGTGTGAGGCTCACGAATCAACGTTACACAAAGCTACGCCACACAGGCGGTGCTTTGATCATCAACCACAAGACTATGCTTTTCAACAGAAGCCTTGATCAATTGCCACTTAGGAATGCAACACCGGCAATTCACTCCAAGCGATTGATATCCATCAATATATAACCTCTGAGCTCGCACGTCTCAGAGAAGGGCGTTAAGCAAGAGAATAAATTCTCCGCCGCCAAACAGATATATATTTAATAGAGATCAACCAGCACAGAACAAAATCCAATGTCACACACATAGTCCATTTACAAGTTCGTTCTGGGACTGAACGAAACCGGAGGCACCTTGTACCTCGCATATCCATCGATCTCCAAGCACGTCTGGACGATCACCAACTGATTCCCTCCTCTTAGGTGTACAGCCCAATCAAGATCATCAGTAATCACCCAAACGATGTGAAGACCTCCAGTCTTCGACCACCGTCTTCATCCTCGACACCACGTTGAATCAGTTATTCAGAATGGGATAAACCCGGTCTTTCTGAATACCTCGCATATATAATAAACAAGTGTTACACAAACACAACATACGCCTCATTCCAATTCAGAATATTCTTATATTCTTATACTTTGGGAAAGGTTCCCATTAATTTTATCAAAGATAAATTATTTAAATTTATTCTTAATTCATCCTTTGAATATCAATTCAAATTAGTCGGGATTAGCGAACCACACCGAAGTAATCATTTATTTTATTTTCCAATCCCAACCTATTCATCCCATGAAGTAAAACAGGTAATACTTCATATCTGAAACCACGGTGTTATCGGTAAATTCAATTACCTTTCACGTTCAAATCTAATTAAAGATTTAACTATCGCCTGGAGCAAAATTGGTGATACTCCATTCTCGATTATTTCAATCTAATTAAAGATTCATTATAACTCCACTTGGTTTTAATCTTCCCAATAATCACTATCAATGATTATTTATCTTGGGAAATCACATCCTGTCTTTTACTGGGTTAAAGAACCAATGTAATTTCAAACACGGTTCACTATAAACCCAAAATCACATTCCATTAATTATCGAGTTAAAGAAAAAAATGTTATTTAAAACACCTTTCACGATAAACCCAAAAATCAATTCAAATTCAATTCCAATTAAATACCATTTAATTGGTACACTTCATTAAATCTAAATAAAAAGATTTAATCTTTTTTTAACTGGGTTTAAGAACAGTGTTAATGAAGACACCATTCACGACAAACCCAAATCCCATTTGATATTAAATACAAGGCTCTGAATAGAAAATATATCGGCTTATATTCAATATCAAATTCTACGATCAACAAATATCGTATTGGAAATAAGATATAAATATATCTTTCAAATTTCCACAACACTATCTGTACAATCACGAAATCCAACATCGAAATATTCCAAAGACAATTTCGATTCAAGTCCATTCCAATTCAATTATTGGAAATTCTGTTTACTTTTAAAACCCCTTTCAAATTCAATTTATTTATTTCAAAAATAAATTGATTTTAATTCTAGTTCAAAACTAGTTCATTTCGATAAAAATCTATTTTTATCTTTTAAAATATGTAAATTTTCATCCTAATTCTTCACAAATCATTTCTTATGATTTTACACAAATTATTATTATTTTTAATAATTTTATCAAGGCCCGTACAGTCGATTTCCATCAACGGCCATCGAACTGCACTTACAGCGACCTTTTCCAAATTTGATTTGGACATCCAACCGTTACATTTCAAATCTCTAATATTCGTTAGAAAACTCTTTTCGATACGAATCCAACGGTTCCGGTTTTAGGAGAATTCGAGGGTTGGATCTCCCGCAACGTCAATTCGAAGTCAATGGTCGAAATTCGCGAACTGCCGCAGCGCGGTGCGTTCTGTTCAGACCATTATATATATATATATATATATATATAATATTATATATATTTCGTCGATTTACTTTTAAAACGTATTTTATAAATCATTTTTAATTCATTTTCGAAACGATTTCAACTTCATATTCAATTTCTAGTCAAAATTGAATATTCCATATCATTAATCTATAAATGATAATATTTTCAAAACGTTATATTTTGAAATCACTTCCTTTTCTATATTCATTATAAAAATGAATCGTTCACGTCAAAATGGCGCATATCTAACTGACACGGCTTTATATATTTCAATAACTTTGTTATTCTATTCAACAAATGAATATTTTCTTCAACACAAGAATATATATTTCTATCCAACACACGAATATGTATTTTATTCAACACATGAATTTATATTTTTATTCAACACATGAACATTTATTTTATTCAACACATGAATTTTTATTCTATTCAACACGTGAATTTCTATTTTTATTCAACACATGAATATTTATTTTTATTCAACACATGAGTTTCTATTATATTCAACGCGTGAATTTCTTTTTATTCAACACATGAATATTTATTCTATTCAACACATGAATTTATATTTTATAATATTCCTTATTTTCTCAATTGGAATGAGGCCCAATCAATTATCATATAATGTTAATTATATGGATCTTCTACAACACATGTAGGTAACAACAAAGATAAATCATCAACCGTCATCCAGAGCGCACCACACAACTGCATAAGCATTAAATGTAAATAATTAACGCTTACATAGTCTGTCAACCCATCAATTGACATACAACTAAACAATCAGGATTAGTGTACGTCAAATATCATCCCAATACCCGTGTGGGGTTTCAAATCAACAAACACATATTTTATTTGTGCAGTTGGACGATGTGTAAAATTTATCGTCCCAATCAATATCAGTCAAACCAGTGTATATAAACAAATTGTCCAGTTTGTTTATAAATATTTATTTTATATACACGTTAAAAATTATATTTTTAACTATAAAATATTTATAACGATAAAATATTTTATTTCATTCCACATCACACAATCAAATTTCACAACACAGAAATCAAACAAACAAGTCATCCATGGTCTGTGGACGACGGGTGTCGGGTGCTACTAAGCACCGTCTTCATCCTAGTATATATTTCAACCAGAAAATAAATTAAAGTGAGGAGTTCTCATCGAAAGCTAAACCAAATGTCACGACTCTTCATATGCAGAAAATCTTCGCCGTGTTTCCCGACAGTTCCATCGCAATCTGTTTCACGTAGTTGATTATTAAAAATCACATTTTTATACTATTACTTCATAAAAATCATATTTTTATATTGATGTTTATATTATAAAAATTATATTTTTATAATTCAGCTTTTCTTATTTTTATAACGCTAATTCTTATAAAAGTCACATTTTTATTTCACTACATGAATAAAAATCATATTTTTATCATGCTACTTTCTATATAAAGATGTCATTTTTACTAACGAAAAATCATCCTTTTGCATCTCTAAAAATCGTACCTTTTCATTTTGCCATCATATATATTAAAAACCATATTTTTCTATGTTATATAAATATAAAAAAAATCATTTTTTCCTATGTTAATGCTTTTTCTTAACACAATGTACATTTTTATTGTTTCAAAACAATGTACATTTTTATTGTTTCAAAACAATGTACATTTTTCAAAACAATATTTTTATAACAAAGTTATTTCATAAAAAAATTACATTTTTAACCTATGGTATTTATTTTATATAAAACTGATTTTATAATGCTATTATATATAAAAAAAAGTAATTACATAAAATAAAATTAAAACTTACTGTTAGTTATTACCTTTCTTCCTCGTTTCAGTACTCAGACCGTCGCTCTCTGTAACTGAAGCGCGACTTCGCATAGGTGCTCGCCCCCAGGGTTCAGGTTAGCCGCCAACGTGAGTCACAGGAGCCACACCCACCGGTGCCATGCCGTTCGCCGGTGAAGCCTCCACCGTCACCCCCAAGGTCGACGAACTCGGCCCCACCCTCGCATCAGAAATCGCGCATGAAAGGTGCGGTTTTGGGCCTCGAAATCCCCCAATATACATAACGAATTCAAGCGATTCTAGTATGGATTTACAGATGGGAGAAATCTCTATGATTTCTTCTTTTGAGTTGGATTTATTTTGATCTGGATTTGGAGATTTTTGAGCCCGTTTTTCTGAGAAATTTCCGCCTCCCATTCGCGAACGAGGGCGGGTATTTGGTTTGACCATGGGTTTTGAATTCTAGGATTTGACTAGGGGAAAAAGTGTATTTATATATATTTTATTTTAATTATTTTATTTTCATTTCCCTTGTTTCATTCCCGTACTTCAAATCAAACCCAACGACTATCATCCTAGCCAAATACGCCCAATCTGGACACAATGGGACATGTATCGTAAGTATATTTGGCTGTTTTGATCAGTTTTCGTTTAAATCAAAATTTAAATCTATATATTCTATTTTAAGTGTACTTTTCAATTTACCGGGGCCGCATACGGACCCCAAAAATTCCAAAAAAAATATTATTTCTAGCTTCGTATTGACGATACGGTCCTAACAAAACTAATTTCGTCAAATTTGAAGACCGTTTGAAAAATGGTCATTTTCTGGTCAATCCAAATTGACTGAAACTGTTCGAACACGTTTTCTTTTGCCAGCTCACAAATTAATTCAGAAAATTATGCAATTTGAAATCTAGCAATAATTTGACATCCCGGATCCAACAAAAGTGGTTTCGTCGAAAACGAAGGTCATTTGCAAAATTTCCATTTTTAAGGGCCTTTATATATATTAAAAATATATATAAATTCCACAGCGACTTTTCTAAATTTTAAACTGGACATATCTTACACTCTATAAAGTGAAATCTCTGTTTCTTACATCCGTTAGAAAGATACTGTTTAACAGATTCAAATATTTTTTGTTTCGTTCAATTCTGACTTATATTGAATTCTGTATATTCAATTGAAATTCGAAATCGAATTTTCGAACCGCCGCGCCATTTCAGGCTCATTATATAATTAAAGTAAATTTATTCATTTTAACTTTGTTGAAAATAAATTTTCCGTCGTTATTATTTAAAATAATTCATTTAAAATATTCAAAATTCATTAAAATTGCCAAAATAAATTTTTTAAATTGGCTCAGATTTCCGGGTTATTACATGATAGTAGACCGAAATTGGAGTAAAATGCGTACATAAGGGCTACCCTCTTATTGAAGTAAACCACAAAAAAAGTATTCAGGGTATGATCCATTTGTATTGGCAGCACAAGCTACACAAGTTTATTTCACACCATATCCTGCTATCGACAACAGTCGTTCAGATTGGTGGGCTATTATTAAAACAAAACTGAGATGGTCATTTCACTCAAACATGAGCATAACCACAATATGGCATATTAAAATGATCCAGAACCTAATGAACTACTGGAGATTGTACAACAAGTAGAAGACATATGATCTCTTATTAATGACGTCAATGATGGGGTCGAAATAGATAAGGATGACGATGATCAAATTGAAGCAGAAGAAGATGAGTGTGAGCTTGAAGATGAGAGTGTTAACATTGAGAGTGATGATGAAACTGGAGATTGATAGCATGTATATTTAATTATGATTATTTGCATGTGCTTTTAGTTGCTCGGTTGCTTTTATGTTAATGAACTTGTTTATGTTTAGCAGTAAAATTTTCAGTTATTGATTTACATTCTATGCTCTCTGATGTATGTTTTCAAATGTTGTCCTAAATAAGTTCACTAATTTCATTTTTCAATGTTAGATTATCTTATGTATATAGTTGCAAATGTCGTATTCATGTAATAGATATGAGTTCTCTTGGTCGTGGTGGTCGTGGTAGCGGTGGTTGCGGTAGCGGTGGTGGTCGCAGTGGTGGTGGACGTGGTTCGGGTTTGATCGAACCAGCACCACCCTCTATCGATCAACAGCCCACCCCTTCAGATAGATGTGATCATGATCAAGGCACCCCTGGGCTATCTGGACAAACGTCACAGACTGACTTTACTTCTTCAGTCGGTACCATGTATATCTATTATAGCCAGAGTGGCGAGTAAATAAAAATTTTAAATTATCAAATTATTGCATATTTTAATAATGCATTACATAGTTTACTATAATTTGTGCATTAACAGTTGGGAATTTGCGAATAGTGACTCGACGTCTCGTACTATATCTTCTATGCTTAAGGCCCGTTTGACATCATTTTGGCCTCGTTTCAGTGAGATTCCTGCTACTGTTAAGGATCATTGGTTTGAAGAGTCTAAGGTAAAAAAAATTGAAATTTAGGTTGTCGCAATATTTAGTCCATTCATGATTAAGTTTTTCAGTATATTTATTCGATCTTAAATTCTTGTGTAGGCATTGTACTCTTGGGATCCCACTACTTCTTTTGCTGATGTCAGACGGTTATGGGATCAAAAGTGTTTTTTGAAATATAGGTGGATTGTTGGAGAAATGAAAAGGTATAAAAAGAAGAATGCTTGTATAACAGATGAAGTATGGCAACAATTTTTAGACTACTGGGAGAGAGAAGATGTGAAGGAGTTTTCTGAAAAGAACTCAACCGCTCGCAATAAAAACCGAAGGCCACATAGATGTGGTTCTAAACCAATGGCACAATGGATGAACGATATGGTACTAATTTAACCTATTAACTAATAATAGTATACAATCCAAATAAAGATTAGATAAATTATTTCCATTTTTTAGGAAAAAGAACAAGGACGAACACTGACATACATGCAGGTTTACATTCGAACACATTATGTTGAGAAACCAGACGGTTCTGTAGATGGGGGATGGATTGATGAGTACTCGGAGCAGTTTTCTGTATGTAATCAACAAAAATCTTGAATTATAGTTTACAAATTTCTAATTCTGTTAAACATTACAATACCTAACTTTTTATGTAAATTACAGGCTAAATACAATGAGCGAGTTGCTCAAATGACCGAGAGTCGTGGTAGGGAGCTCTCTTACGACGAGCTAAACCTTCTTTACATGCAGCTTATTGGAGAAGATGGGACATGTGCTGCTTCAAGAAGCACACGAAGACCTGGCACCGACAATATTCCTAGGGTATTGACTGAAAACTTAATTTATTTATTTTTCAATTAAAGTGCAATATTTCTCGGGGTTTTTCGAATTCTTAACTAACGACTTAAACATTTTCTACAATATTTAAATTGTAAATTGTAGGTTCAAAGAATGCTAATTCAAAGTTTACACATTTTTGAAATCTATTTTATTTTTGAACTTATATGTCTGAACATAAAAACTTCATTCTCTTTTCTTTGGATATTATGTTGTTTCGAAATGTTAGAACTAGGGTTGTAGAACTCACATTTTGAGCGTAAATTACGATGAAGGCAGTACATAAGCTAAGAAGTACACATAATCATAATGGCATCAGAGTGTCAAAACATTTTCATCACACAATATAACGATCTCCCCAAAATCTCATATTACTTGAACGAGATGAAACTTCAAATGTAATTTTTATTTTTGTTTGACACTCATTTTGACCTGAATATATTTAGATCTCATGCCCAATTCGCGGATAGAAATACCAAGTTGAGGTCCTGCCAGAAACCAAGATTTCTGAACTTAAATATGACAATTGAAATCAGGTCAAGTTGGCATTATACTTGGATCATGTAATATGAAGATAGGGTAAAACAGAGTATACAGTGAGATTTTTTTTTTAAAAAGCTGAAAAAGAAGCAACAACAATCGCTTCTTATTTGAGAGTATGAGCTTAATAAACTTGATTAAACCTTAATACAATGTAATATGTGCTTAATACAATCAGTCTAAAATGTATTTATTTTATAAATTGTTCCTTCTAAAGGTTTTTTTTCATTAGAGCAAGACAAACTTCCAGATAAATACTCACAAGAATGAGATTATTTTATTTTCATCAGAAGACAAATAATAATAATGAATTACTTCAATATGAACTTGTCCATGCAACTTGTCCAAGCACGCTAATGAGGATATATCCAGATTTTAAAATAATGCCTCCCAACAGAATAATAATAATAATATTTAGTAACCGGATAGTGTCATAATGACTATCAACTTGTTTTATTCGGTTAGCGAAATGCGCAGTTAGATAGGGTCATGGCGCATGGTGCAAAATGATATCAAACCTTTCGAATTATTTGTTTAGCTCGTACTGTGATGTGGTTAACAAATATCTTATTGATAGACTTTCGTGTGTTACATTTGCCAGTAAGTCATGAACTGCTTCTTTTTATTTTCTAGGACATTAGCAACATTTTTGGAAGATAATCATTTAATGGTCAAAGGTGTAAGATATTACTAATTTGTGCCATCAATTTTTTGCGTTCATATATTGAAGTATTATTAAATATACCTATCTTTTGGTTCTTGTACTTGCAAGAACACCTACTTGCATCTACAAATAATGTTAGTTTGTTCTGTAAAGTTCAAATTCTAGTTTACATAAATATATTTGGAAGGTCGGTTTTACAACTACATAATAATTAGTTTTAGGGATTAAAGATAAGCAAAGTACCATTTTCAACGAGGAAAAAAAACAGTTTCATTTATCATTGTCTATTTTTAGGCTTGCATGATAATTAAAAAAGAAGTATCATTTCAGCGACGTTTTAAAGATACTTTGATTCACCGTAAGACCCTTTCGTATAAAATGGTATTTTCCTTCATTGAAACTAGTTACTTTGAAGTACTATTCTATAAACTAGTTACCTTTGACTTAAAATCCCTTTAGACTGATCTCCACTATATAATTTTGGTTATGTAATTTATTTTTTTATTTTATTTCTTAATACTACAACTCTTATGACTTGTATCAGTCCGAGTTGCTCAATTTTATGGTTACCCATGATTCGAAGATATCAATAATAATATTATTGTACTTCTCATTGCTTTTGCTTCATTTTGCAGACCAAACCTATTAACACTGCCTTTCGGCTCGGTAAAACCAAGCTGAAACAGCTCAGTTTCACCGATCTGTTGCAGCTCAGTTTTACCGAGCTATTTCGGCTCAGGTGTACGGAACCTTAGGGCTCAGTTTTACTGAGCCGGCTCAGTAAAATTGAGCCTTAAGGCTCAGGTAAACTTAGCCATTTCGACTCAGGTAAACTGAGCCATTATGAAGCAATATATTAGAGCAATCTGAAACCAACCTTGCTGAGTTGAAAGTTCTCATTTTGTGCCCTACGTTCACATATTTAATACGACATAAACCAAAGCAAACTAACATTATCTAAAATACATTAGCACTTTTGGCAAATCAATTTCAGCAAAATATGTACAAACGTCTAGGTATCCGTTATTATTATTTAATAAAGAAAAGAGAGTTGGTCGGTGGTGCATACTTTGGTAAAATATAATATGATAGTAACAGTTGGAAACTTGGAATCTTCTAGTTGATTACCCATGTTACCGTAAAACGAGTCATCCCAGGACACCATCATGTGATGAAATTTCTAAAATATAACTAAATTGAATCTTGAACATTAAGAATTATTGTTGAATTCAGAAATGGGAAAGACTGTTTCCCTCAGTATAGATTTACTATACTTATTTAATCTGACTTTATATCGCTCAACATTTGTGACGGCCCGCCCCGCACCAACCGACATTTACTCCAATTGTGCGCTGTACACATGTCCAATTGGCATGGGACGGTCGCCAAAGAATGAGAAAGAAAGAAGATGAACCAAATAAAGAACCTGTACTATGTCTCACAGCGCATGGGATAAAATATAATAACCAACATATACTTGACATAAAACAGATGAGACAGTGCATAAGCTGAAAACTTGAACTAATATCATCAGAGTAGCGGAAATATCAAATACAGCTTATTACAACTTCAAAATACTGTCTCTAAGATAAGCAAAATAGGTATGCTACTAATGCCCAAAGTAGATACCGATCACGACACAGGGAGAATAACTATATATCATACGTGGAGCCTCCTGCTCGTCTTCAGTCCATCTACCAAGCGCACTACCAGCTATCCCTGTCTCTAGTCTGCTCGTGTGAGCACCCAGAGTAATAAGAAGAAACATAAAACTCTGGGTCAGACATCAGTCTGGTATGAGTGGTAGCAAGCATAAACAGAATAATAACAGGTATACTAAGTCATACCTGAACCTGGACCTGCAACCAAAGAGTTAGTACTACACGGTACAACACTCTATGATGTCACAAACATATAATATAAGTATACGGGGGTGGGGATGTGTGTGTCAAACAATCAAGCATAACAACCATCCTCGCATCTCTCACTCAGTGCGTAAAGCATACGACATCCACTTCTTCGATCACTAGAGCACTTTACTCAAACGACAGAACTCGACTTTGTACGACTATGTACATTCCTACTACCACCAACGCCATACCTATGGGATCACGCCCAACGTTTCCATGACCCCACTCCATTGGTAGGTTAGCTCCCTAGTCGCACCATATCCAAAGCCCGAGTTTGTCTCTCTACCTCCAACACCTAGTGATCCAAAGTCATAGACATCGACAACTCCTTAGCACACGTCCCGCAGCAAAGCCCAATCACGAAGTGAACTCATTACCAACGCTAAGCACAAATCCATTGGTAAGTGGTTCCAACTTCCTTTTGTACTACCTTTGCATCTCGGGTTATTGGTCAATACTGGTCGGTTCGGTTCTTCCTTCTTTGCTCTTGGATTCGGTTCGGATCCATGCTCATTCATCGCCATCGGTTCGGATCGGTTATCCTAAGCTATGCCAGTTCGGGTCGAAATCCTTCAGGTTGCCCCATTGTACATCGGGTCGGGTCGAGTCCTTCAAGCGGGTCGGGTCGAGCGTCTACTCCGGGTCGGGTCGAGCGTCTACTCCGGGTCGGGTCGAGTTGCTTCACCCTTCTATTCTTTGCTCCAGCTTTGGTTACCTTATCTGGTTCCGTCCCCCTATGCCAATCCGATCCGATCCTATTTCCTATATTCCGGTCCGTTGCTTCCCTCCGATCCAATCCCAATTCCTGTTGCCCTGTTCTGTTCCGTTCCCTATTCTAATCCGATCCGGTCCCTTAGTCCTACCCCGATCCGTTCACCTTGCCTTCAGCCGATCCGATCCAGTTCCACACACGTGGCCTTCCTTTTTGCCAAATGCGTCGCACCAATCTCCGGTTCGGTTCGGAGTCTTTGCCCAATCGCCATTTCCGATCCGAGCCCCTCCTCCGATCCGATCCGAAAACCTGCAGTTTTCCTGAGACTTTCCAACAAGTGTTTATACGTCTCTCGACGACGTTTTTGACCATCCTAACTATTGAAATCAATCACAAAGCATACCAAAGAGTCATAACAACACATACAAGTGACCTCAAACACCAAAACAACCATATGATATGATAAAATGGATCAAACATAGCCAAAACCCCATGTTTTCCCTTAATCCCTCTTAATCATGTTTAAGCATATGATTAGCAGAACTTAACCAAATTAACCCAAACTCATATCAGAGGTCTAAAACATTATTTATGAATTTATAAACATTTTTCCAGAATTTATTTTCGTTTAAAAACGCTAATTAGCACTAATCACCCCGAATAACCATAATTAGTGCAAAAAGCAAGCTAATCACTCACCTTAGCCACAAATAAAACAAGATCCGAAATAAATTTCTGATTTGGTGAAGATAACAAGGTGTTGTAGCAGCTCTAATCCCGATTTGGTGTTGATTTGCCTTGATTTGTCGTTGCTAATCTCTTTTCTTCAAGTTTGGAGTGGTTTGGAGTGATTTAGAGGTTAGAGGCCATTAATAGGGTTCTATGAAATGAAATGGTGGCTGAAAAAATGACTAAAAGGATGTTTTCTAACCCTAATCAGCCCTTATACAACCCCAATCCCGAAATCCCCTTATGGGCCCAATTGCTAACTACCCGGTTTAGCCCAATTATGCAGTTTTTCACCCTCCAAACCTTGTTTCAGCCATATCTCCCAAACGGTAAGTCCGTTTGGCTATTATGACCACTCTACGGAAAGAGAAACCATCAAACGAATCTAATGGAAGTGGTTTCAGGTCAAAATTCCTTCCCTATCAAAAGTTATGGCCAAAACAGTACTGACTAGGGGCAAAATGGTCATTTAAAAATCGACAAAAATCATGAACAGGGGAAATGACTCAAATAAGTGTTTCCCAAAGTTATATGACCATACGACTTCACACGGGAAAGAAATAAATATCCTACAATCCTATGATGTGTAGAATACGGGTCGTTACACTCTTCCCCCCTTAAGAAATTTCGCCCCCGAAATTCCCTAATCAAATACACACAAGGGTCCCGCATGCCTATCAATCATAAAACAACCATCAAACATGCAAAACAAGCAAAACAAGTCTATCCTAGCATGCGGAATAACTAAATCGCAAAGTAAATCTTACCAGGCAAAGAGTTCTGGATAAGCCTTTTTAATGCTCTCTTCTGTCTCCCAAGCACAATCATTTTCGTCCTCGCCCCACTGAACTTTGACTAGCTTCACCGACTTTCTTCGAAGTTGCTTCGTGTCATGCCCCACAATACGAATCGGCTTGCGGTTCTCAACCGCCTCAGGTTCTACTTCGAAGTCCTCTAACTGATCAGGTGAAATAGTCACATTTGAGTCGTGAACGAACTTCCTTAGTTGGGAAACATGAAACACATTGTGAACTCCTGCCATTTTCTCTGGTAAGCCAACTCTATACGCCAAATTCCCAACTTCCTCGAGAACTTGGAAAGGACCCACAAATCTTGGTGCCAACTTGCCTCTCCTGCCAAATCGTATCACGCTTTTCAACGGAGAGATCTTGACAAACACCAAGTCACCAACGGAGAATTTCAAGTCTCTTCTCCTCTTATCAGCATAGCTTTTCTGCCTATCCTGAGCAGCTTTCATTCGTTGCTGAATGATCTTGATCTTATCGGAAGTTTCTCTCGCCACATCTGGTCCAAGCACAGACTTCTCGCCAGTCTCTATCCAACATGATGGTGAGTTGCACGGTCTTCCGTACAAAGCTTCATATGGAGCCATACCGATACTGGATTGGTAGCTATTATTATATGCAAACTCCACTAGATGCAAATGGTCATCCCATGATCCACCAAAATCCAATATACAAGCTCTCAAGAGATCTTCCAATATCCGATTCACCCTCTCCGTCTGACCGTCGGTCTGAGGATGATATGCGGTACTGAGATGTAATTCTGATCCTAAAGCCTCTTGTAAGCTCTTCCAAAATCCACTAGTAAACAACGGATCTCGGTCACTCACAATGCCTTTGGGTACTCCATGAAATCTCACTACCCACTTCATATATAGTTCTGCTAACTTAGCTGCAGTTCTATTCGACTTAACTGGTATAAATCTTGCACTCTTGGTCAGTCGATCCACAATTACCCAAATGCTATCATATCCCGATCTAGTCCTCGGTAAACCATCGATAAAATCCATCGAAACTTGTTCCCACTTCCATTCGGGAATTTCTAATGGTTGCAACAACCCACTAGGCTTCTTCTGCTCGGCTTTAACTAGCTGGCAATTCATGCATTTGGATATAAACTTCCCAACGTCTCTTTTCATCCCTTCCCAGTAGTAAGTCTGCTTCATATCTTGATACATCTTATTACCACCGGGATGTATAGTTAGCTTTGAGTGATGACATTCTCTAAGCACTTCATCCCTCAATCCATTGACATTGGGCACAACAAGCTTTCCATTCTTCCGAAGCCATCCATCTCGATCAAGCCCATACTTGTCCATCTCCCCATCGACATTCATTTCCAACTTGGAGATGACTTCCAATAAATTAGGGTCGTTCCTTTGACTGGAACCAATCCTCTCAATCAAAGTGGGTCTGATCGTCAAGCTAGATAGCATAACTGGATCCAATTCGCACCTTGGTCTGAAATCAAACCCCGCGATATACTCCAGCTGCTTCCATTCAAGAAACATTGCCCCTAAGCTGGCATGTCTCCTACTCAAGGCATCGGCTACCGCATTACCCTTCCCAGGTGTATACGCGATATCAAAATCATACGAAGCCAAGAACTCTAACCATCTCTGCTGACGGAGATTCAGATCTTTCTGAGAGAAGAGATACTTTAACGATTTATGATCGGTAAACAGCTCAAATCTTTCTCCCAAGAGGTAATGTCTCCACATCTTCATCGCAAATACAATCGCTGCTAATTCCAAATCATGGGTAGGATACTTCTTTTCATGTGGCTTTAGCTGTCGACTGGCATAAGCTACAACCCTACCTCCTTGCATCAATACCGCACCCAGTCCGGTACCACAAGCATCCGTGTATACCGTCATCTCTTCATTTCCCTTAGGAATGACCAACACTGGCGCACGCGTCAACTTTTCCTTTAGACTCTTGAATGCTTTTTCACACCCTCCGTCCCAAACGAAGGCTTGATTCTTCTTAGTCAACCGAGTCAACGGTGCCGCTGTCTTGGAGAAGTCTTTGATAAACTTACGATAATATCCAGCTAACCCCAAGAAACTTCTTACATCCTTTGCATTCTTGGGCGCAGACCAATCTTGTACCGTAGCCACCTTCGCAGGGTCCACGGCAATACCATTCTCTGAAACAACATGACCCAAGAATCTCACTTCTCTCCTCCAGAAGTGGCACTTAGAAAACTTCGCTTTCAATTGGTGTCTTCTCAACACCTCCAACACAATTCTCAAATGCTCCTTGTGTTCCTCTTCTGTCCTCGAGTAAACAAGGATATCGTCTACGAACACAAGAACAAACTTGTTCAGTTGGTCTCTGAATACTCTATTCATAAGATCCACGAAGTATGCTGGTGCATTGGTCAACCCGAATGGCATGACCAACCACTCATAGAACCCAGACGGCGTCCTAAATGTCGTTTTAGCTATAATATCAGCTGCTACACGGAGCTGATGAAATCCTGTCGCGAGGTCCAACTGGGAGAACACTCTCGCTCCTTCCAGTTGATCAAACAAATCATCTATCCGTGATAGAGGATACTTATTCTTCCTCGTCACTTTATTTAACTCGCGATAGTCCACACACAATCGAAGGGAACCATCTGCCTTAGTAGCAAACACAACTGGTGCTCCCCACTCGGAAACACTTCTTCTAATAAATCCCTTCTTCATAAGATCGCTAACTTGCACCTCGAGTTCTCGCTGTTCTCGTGATGCCATACGACGAAGTGGCATCACTATAGGTCTGGCATCTTTCACTAAATCAATACGAAACTCAATTTCTCGGTGTGGTGGAAGTCCGGTCACTTCCTCGAAGATGTCCGGGTACTGGCCAACCACGGGCAAACCTGATAACTCATCATGCGGAATGTCGAGGGAATTTACAAAACTAGCCATTACCCCATCACAGGGTAGATTACCAAACACTACCCTCCGCCCATCATCCGCCCTAACTGTCACCAAAAAGCCCTCACAGTCTACCACCACCCCGTATCTTTGGAGCCAATCGACTCCCAAAATAATGCCATACCCAGTAAAGCCCAAAACAAAGCAATCACAAACAAACATACATCCATGACTCGATAAGACCACATTACGACAGATCATACTGAGGTTTGTTGAACCACCAATCGGGTTCGTCACAGCTAAGGGTCTATCGACTAACTCGGGTTCCAATCCCAATCTATCTACCAGGTCACTAGATATGAAGGAATGGGAAGCCCCGGTATCGAACAAAACTCTAACAGGAAGATCGTAAATGGAAAGCATACCTTGAATGACGACTCCCTTTCCTTTCTCCGCCGCAGTTGGGGCATTCGACGAAGAAGGAACAGCATTGATGGCATATGCTTTCACAATCTGATTCTCCTTCAGAGGTTGCGGGCACTTATCCTTAAAATGTCCCTCCTGACCACAGTTAAAGCACTTCTTTCCCACTGTCTTGGCCCTACATTCCCTTGCATAATGGCCCTTCTTTCCACATTTGAAGCACTCGACTTCTTTCCTGCTTTTCTTCTGGCCATCCTTAGCTTGGTTCTGCTTCCTCTTATTCTGAGAGTTATTCTTGCCTCCACCGCTTGCTTGCGGCTTTGGCTCTTCAGCAGATGCAGCAACAACCCCAGTCTTCGGCTTACGGTAAAGACTTTCTGACCTCAAAGCTTTTCCCACAATCGACTCAAACGTCTCATCGATGTGATTAATCAGCCTCTCCCCTAAGTATTCATCCAAGCCAGTGATGAACCTCTCATTTTTCTTCTCGGGAGTATCAATTAGAGATAACCCATACTTTGACAAAGTGTCGAACTCAGCAACATAATCCGATACTGCCCTTCCATTTTGCTTAAGCTCCAAGAACTTCCTAAACAGTTCCGATTTCTGGGCAGCTGGGATATACTTGTCGCTAAAGCGAGCTTTAAACTGATCCCAAGTAACTTGATCTTCTGGTGTGGCTGCCCAAATAGCATTCCACCAATTCATCGCTCGTCCTTGCAGCTGACGAGACGCTAGCCTTCTCTTCATCGCATCCTCGATACCCAAGTCATCGAAGATCCGATCACAGCTATCCAACCAGTCCTGAACATCCGTGGCCGACTCTGTTCCGTGAAACGGCTTTCCACCAAGGTTAGTGTAATCCTTGCTCAGCTTGGCGAAATCGGCCCTAGGCGCTTGCACCGCTGCACCTCCAGCATTGGCAACATTGGGAGCCTCCCTCTAAATATCCACAAGCATCTCTCTCATGAGGTTGGTAAACATAGCCCTCATGTCAGGGGGATTCCCATTATTAGCCCCTCTACCAGCACCTCTTCCTCGGCTCATCGTCAAATCTGTTAAAGAGAAAACGATTAACCATCTCCATAGTGGTGCCAGTGCAGTGCAATGCGACTTCATTCTTAAACATACTAATACTATATATAGATATAGCTTTTGAAAACCAAAATAATCACAAATACGCGCTTTCATATACGTACTATCTCTCCCTAGTGTCTTTCCCTAGGTGAATTACGCAACCTGGCTCTGATACCAAGTGTGACGGCCCGCCCCGCACCAACCGACATTTACTCCAATTGTGCGCTGTACACATGTCCAATTGGCATGGGACGGTCGCCAAAGAATGAGAAAGAAAGAAGATGAACCAAATAAAGAACCTGTACTATGTCTCACAGCGCATGGGATAAAATATAATAACCAACATATACTTGACATAAAACAGATGAGACAGTGCATAAGCTGAAAACTTGAACTAATATCATCAGAGTAGCGGAAATATCAAATACAGCTTATTACAACTTCAAAATACTGTCTCTAAGATAAGCAAAATAGGTATGCTACTAATGCCCAAAGTAGATACCGATCACGACACAGGGAGAATAACTATATATCATACGTGGAGCCTCCTGCTCGTCTTCAGTCCATCTACCAAGCGCACTACCAGCTATCCCTGTCTCTAGTCTGCTCGTGTGAGCACCCAGAGTAATAAGAAGAAACATAAAACTCTGGGTCAGACATCAGTCTGGTATGAGTGGTAGCAAGCATAAACAGAATAATAACAGGTATACTAAGTCATACCTGAACCTGGACCTGCAACCAAAGAGTTAGTACTACACGGTACAACACTCTATGATGTCACAAACATATAATATAAGTATACGGGGGTGGGGATGTGTGTGTCAAACAATCAAGCATAACAACCATCCTCGCATCTCTCACTCAGTGCGTAAAGCATACGACATCCACTTCTTCGATCACTAGAGCACTTTACTCAAACGACAGAACTCGACTTTGTACAACTATGTACATTCCTACTACCACCAACGCCATACCTATGGGATCACGCCCAACGTTTCCATGACCCCACTCCATTGGTAGGTAGCTCCCTAGTCGCACCATATCCAAAGCCCGAGTTTGTCTCTCTACCTCCAACACCTAGTGATCCAAAGTCATAGACATCGACAACTCCTTAGCACACGTCCCGCAGCAAAGCCCAATCACGAAGTGAACTCATTACCAACGCTAAGCACAAATCCATTGGTAAGTGGTTCCAACTTCCTTTTGTACTACCTTTGCATCTCGGGTTATTGGTCAATACTGGTCGGTTCGGTTCTTCCTTCTTTGCTCTTGGATTCGGTTCGGATCCATGCTCATTCATCGCCATCGGTTCGGATCGGTTATCCTAAGCTATGCCAGTTCGGGTCGAAATCCTTCAGGTTGCCCCATTGTACATCGGGTCGGGTCGAGTCCTTCAAGCGGGTCGGGTCGAGCGTCTACTCCGGGTCGGGTCGAGCGTCTACTCCGGGTCGGGTCGAGTTGCTTCACCCTTCTATTCTTTGCTCCAGCTTTGGTTACCTTATCTGGTTCCGTCCCCCTATGCCAATCCGATCCGATCCTATTTCCTATATTCCGGTCCGTTGCTTCCCTCCGATCCGATCCCAATTCCTGTTGCCCTGTTCTGTTCCGTTCCCTATTCTAATCCGATCCGGTCCCTTAGTCCTACCCCGATCCGTTCACCTTGCCTTCAGCCGATCCGATCCAGTTCCACACACGTGGCCTTCCTTTTTGCCAAATGCGTCGCACCAATCTCCGGTTCGGTTCGGAGTCTTTGCCCAATCGCCATTTCCGATCCGAGCCCCTCCTCCGATCCGATCCGAAAACCTGCAGTTTTCCTGAGACTTTCCAACAAGTGTTTATACGTCTCTCGACGACGTTTTTGACCATCCTAACTATTGAAATCAATCACAAAGCATACCAAAGAGTCATAACAACACATACAAGTGACCTCAAACACCAAAACAACCATATGATATGATAAAATGGATCAAACATAGCCAAAACCCCATGTTTTCCCTTAATCCCTCTTAATCATGTTTAAGCATATGATTAGCAGAACTTAACCAAATTAACCCAAACTCATATCAGAGGTCTAAAACATTATTTATGAATTTATAAACATTTTTCCAGAATTTATTTTCGTTTAAAAACGCTAATTAGCACTAATCACCCCGAATAACCATAATTAGTGCAAAAAGCAAGCTAATCACTCACCTTAGCCACAAATAAAACAAGATCCGAAATAAATTTCTGATTTGGTGAAGATAACAAGGTGTTGTAGCAGCTCTAATCCCGATTTGGTGTTGATTTGCCTTGATTTGTCGTTGCTAATCTCTTTTCTTCAAGTTTGGAGTGGTTTGGAGTGATTTAGAGGTTAGAGGCCATTAATAGGGTTCTATGAAATGAAATGGTGGCTGAAAAAATGACTAAAAGGATGTTTTCTAACCCTAATCAGCCCTTATACAACCCCAATCCCGAAATCCCCTTATGGGCCCAATTGCTAACTACCCGGTTTAGCCCAATTATGCAGTTTTTCACCCTCCAAACCTTGTTTCAGCCATATCTCCCAAACGGTAAGTCCGTTTGGCTATTATGACCACTCTACGGAAAGAGAAACCATCAAACGAATCTAATGGAAGTGGTTTCAGGTCAAAATTCCTTCCCTATCAAAAGTTATGGCCAAAACAGTACTGACTAGGGGCAAAATGGTCATTTAAAAATCGACAAAAATCATGAACAGGGGAAATGACTCAAATAAGTGTTTCCCAAAGTTATATGACCATACGACTTCACACGGGAAAGAAATAAATATCCTACAATCCTATGATGTGTAGAATACGGGTCGTTACAACATTGCTGTTGAAATTACTGGTTTCCTCATCTTATATTACAGGTTCAAATTGCTCATTAATTATGCCAACAGGTGGCAATTTATCACGTGTTCTAGCCTGTGTTATTAGCTGTAGTTTTTATATATTCTCGATGGACAGTAAGATTATTTTACAACCTTTTCAGTATAATTGAATAGAAAGACAAGGTTTTCTTCTAAATTTGTTTAAACATATCTTCATTATGCTTATTTTAATCCTTTTTTTAGAGATTTAAGTTTCATAAGAACTAATTCATGGAGCAAGTCCAATATAACAAATAGAAGTACATTTATTATCATATCTGAGATGTAATTAATATTTTTGCAATTTGATTATATACCAGAAAATGGATATAGAAAAGGATCAAAACGAAAAGGGTCAAGAATGGCCTTATGCATTGCCTAAGTCATGTAACATAAATTTTTCATAACTGTTTCAATAATATTGTGTTTGTAGGCATGTTAAGATTTCTTAAACTTTATTACCTTTTAATACCTATGTGTGTGTGTGTGTGTGTGCGTGTGTGTGTGTGTGTGTGTGTATATATATATATATATATCCTAACTGATAGTCCTTTTAATTACCTCTTATAAATATGATCTATATATAGTGTATGGTAGCCTGAATCAAGGACACAATCATAACACCAAAATGGCTTCATAATCAAGGACACAATTTATATATAGTGTATGGTAGTCCTTTTAATTGGCTTCATAATGGCTCAGTTATACTGAGCCTTAAGGCTCAGTTAAAGTGAGCCTTAAGGCTCAGGCAAGCTAAAGTTTCTTTGAATTGATAGTATATTATATCACAAGGAAGACTAGTGTCAATAATCTACTACATAATGAAGCTTTGACATTAGATTTTGAAAAGTTCAGCACATATCAAATTACAATACAGGATTGTTTACAATATGAACTACTACTGCGATAGGGAAACTAACATACTGATGATTATGTTCACTATACAAATAGTTTGTTGTGCAGCATCCTCGGATTTGTGTCAATTGGGTTTTGAGCTTGTTTACTGCTCTAACTAAATCAAAATATGCATTAATGTGAGGATGTTAATGGTTAATTTTTACGTCCTGTTGTTTAAGATATTACACTTATTTAAGGCTGGACAACTCTAATAATTATTCCAATTTGATGTAATGTATATCCCTGTGTTACAAATCCATTTTGGGGTTTTTATCATTGTTCCCCATAATCTATACATCTAATACTTTATATCAAATTAACCTATTTTAGTCATATTTAAATAAATCAATAAATGCATTAAGTGATTTAGACAGGTAGATTTTTCAAATCAAGACGTCTAATTTTATTTATGAATCTATGCTTAGAAAGGGTGATTTAAACATGATCTAAAGCCATGTCTGGTGAATAGATGTTCAGTTTGATACATACTAGTTCCTAACTGTTCAATTTTGAATTTATTAATCATTATATGAAAGATCAAGAAACAGGCCCATAAACTTATATATCTTATAAAAATGTTTGTAATTTCTATGTGAAGACTAAAAACGCATATATTATAAAAACATAGCTCTAGAAAACTTTAGATAATGATATTTTAACAAATGCACTTCCATTTGAAACTTAGAATTTGTAAAAATATCAACTTAATTGTATAAGAAAGAAAATGTGATGAGAAATCTAACCCTGGTTCCATACTAATTGATAACAATGATATATGATTCTGACATCATTTATGTTCAGATAGAGTTGTTGAAGGCTGGTGAGATGACTTCTTCATAATGCATAACTTTATTTCACTGTATATATAAGAACTTCATATAGCTTATGTGCATTACAATAACTTCAGTTATGTCCCTAGCAACTGTTCTTTTTTCCTAGGTTTCTTGTGGATTTTTTTCCCTTGCTTACTGTGTTAACTGGAGTGTATATCATTTCGATCTATGTAGGGTATTTATGTGCTTTCATGCTACTTTTACTGTTTTTGTGCTAATGCTCAATTGAACTACTAGGTTTGGAATTATGCTAATTGTATTAAAAAAAATTATTCATTGTGTTAATTGAATTTAAAATTTTATGTGTAGATATATAGAGACAATGCATACATTAGTAGGTTTGGAGTTTCAGATGACAGACAGAAACTTGTGGAGGAAGTAGAAGAGCTTAGGAGTAAAAATCAAGAAATGAGTGTTACGATTAACAAAGTATAAGGAGATTTTGGTTCCATGCAGGAGGAGATGGGTTCTGTGCAAGAGTTCATACGAGGATTGAGACAGGAGCAAGAATAGGAGATCTGACATATGCTATGAGTTATTCTTATTTTGGTTGTGTTTGATGTTCCGTTTGTATAAGGTAGTAAGATACATTTTGATGTCTGAATTAGTTGAAACAACCATGTTTAAGTTACGTAGCAACTTTATTTTATTGTTTGTTGGACGTGACTTGTTTTAAATATATTTGCATCAAGTTTATGGTAATTTGACGATGATATTCATTCTACATCACTGTTTTTATTGATATATATTGTTACGATTTCGCATGTGTTCGGTTTTACTAAAGGTTATTATAATATCTGTGGTAGATGAAGATAAATGTTAAAGAATCATATTGAATTTTGGTGTGTGGTGGCGTAGGGAATGCGTAAGGAAAATCAAAAGGAATATGGCATAGGAAAGACGTATGAAACTTGGCGTAGGGAATGCGTAAGAAATATGGCGTAGGGAAGACGTATGCAAATTGGTGTAGGGAAGGCGTAGAAATGCTGGTATAGGGAAGGTGTATGGAAGTTTGCATAGGGAATGAGTAGGAATGCTGGCGTAGGGAAAACGTATGGAAGTTGGCGTAGGAAATGCGTAGGAACGCAGGCGTAGAGAATGCGTAGGGAATATGGCGTAGGGATGACGTATGGAACTTGGCGTAGGGAAGGCGTAAGAATGTGGCGTAGGGAAGGCATATGGAATTTGGCGTAGGGAATCTACAGAGAATCATTTGTGACGTCCAATTTCCAACTTCTTGTTTGGCGTAGGGAAATTTGATTCCCTACGCCAAATTGGCGTATGGAATTCAGACTTCTTTTGTAGTGAAATGATTTGCAAAAACCAAATGAATTGATTTTCATGATAGTCCAATCATCTATCTAGCATATCATGTAGTTACTAATTATAAATGATCAACTATAAAATAAAGGGTAAATTTCTCATGCATCTGGACTTAACAAAAGACGGTAAGAACAAGTGTATATGTAGAAAAAGACAAGTATATGTAACAGACACAAACATAAGGTCATAAACCTTGGTGTTGCATATAAATAAGAGTGCATCTGACAGGATAAAGTAAGTAAATATAAACAAATCTTAATCAAAATAAATACTGCAGAATGAATTCTTTATTTAACTAAGGTATCGTCGTATTTTCCAAACGAACACGTATTACCTTAGGAACATAATTATCGGTTCTCTAATTGAAAATCTAAAAGTTGTATATTTTATGGCATGCAACATATACTAATCTTATAAAGTAACTTCCTTTCCGAAGTTGGGGGTGTCATGTATGCGATGTACATGCAAAACTGATGTTAATCCATCTATAATAAAAACCATGTTTCTTGAAACTAAGTACATTGACAAATTTCACTAATATGTCAGTACTTCACAGATTTATCAGTAATATGATTCTATGCAAAAAAAAGTTATGTAGTTTTACTTCTTTTGTTTTTACTCTAAAACAAAGACGATCTTTATCAATCTTATCAAAGCCCAAATATGCTTCAGAGAACTCAAATTGAAACACAAAATGTAGACGGCCGCAAAAACATGATTTTGCTCATAGTTTTACTCACATAGACATTCACAACGTGTGGTATTATTATTACTCCATTTTTTTTAGAGCAGTCTAATTTTTACCATTATAAAAGTCCTTCATATAAATATATCCAATAAAAATTTCACAATACAATTGTTATCTTTATAGGTAAAAATTTAACAGATAGCATTGAGCTTCAAATGTGAGCATACATGTGTATGAAATACAAAAAGGAAAAGATGATGGATGTTCATCACGATTTATTAGTTTACAAATTTTCATTTATGCAGTTCTTCTTTTATTTTTAAGGCCTATATTCATTTTACCAAGAAGTCTAAGTAATGCAATATTTTTTTTTACATGAGCAGTGGACGAACTGATCTGCCGCAACGCTGAGATAGGTGTTGAAGAAATGAACATGCATGCAAAACTGAAAAAGCATGGCAGAACTGTGAACATGTACGCAACAACTGAAAGAAGTGTTACATCAGTGAGTAGATTAGCTGATAATGCAGCAAAACAAAAAACTTGCAGCAGGAATTGTAAAGTTAGCTTTGGAGATCTCAGTTCAGATCATCGGGAATATGTATAGGCAAACTTGCTAAGTTGAACTAGGCGGAAATGCAATTGCAAGATTCTATATTATTATTATACATATAGGATGACATGGCAAATTGGTTCAATATTTATTAAAATGTCCAGCAATGATAGCTATTTTTACAGGAACTGAATTTGTTACTGATACAACTTGAAAGAATGGAAGAATGAAGGGTGCAAGCATTTATATTTAACCTACATCCCTAACGTAATTGATTAAAACATAAATGAGGAACTTCAATGACACCCACGACTAATAAAGAGAAGATGCAAACAAGTTTAAAATCTGATTTTAATGGGTAAATATAATCTTATTGCATGGTAAATTAGGATTTACATACACGTTCACTCTGCATTTAATATCTAATTCACGTAATAATTGTGTGCTTTATGAACCCAACTCTTTAAATTATTCATTAACACGTTCTGTTCCATCCTATAGTTGAAGACCTTTTCCTTTTTATCGTTTTGGTTTGGAGTTATTGCTCATAAATTTTGCGAGAAGTTATTAAAAACATATTCCTTTAAAAAAGAGGAAATTGATGGAATAGGAAAAAGTATTCACGGTAACTTTTTCATATATAGAATATTACTGACTGGAATCAGGTTCTTTCTTGTCTTAAAGCACAACAATTTTCCAACCATTTCTTACTTTAGTACAGATGATAATCATAAACTGCCAATTTGTCAATCCAATACAAAACATTTCATTTTATTTCAAAATGGCCTCTATGGTTTCCAACTTCCTTCTGGTCTTATAAAACCAAAATAATGCTTTTCCTGGGTAGTTCATCCTATGGAGGATCAGAAAGCACAACAAACGTGACATTCCAATGGCCTAAAAAACATCAATGCAGTTTGACATCTTTAAGATTATATACTCTCATCCATTTTATCATTTTTATCAATCAACAAGTAATATGCCTTTTTAATTTATTAAAATATTATGTTGCCTTTCGCAATTGTTATAATACTTCAACGTAAGTTTTGAAAACAATACATAATTTCATCCTCACGCTTTTATGGTCTCAATGTTCTTACTCATGACATTCGAAATAGCATTTGATATCCGAATGAGGATGAGAGAAGTCTTAAAGTGACATTAGACAAATAGCAAGCATGGGAAGATATCATATTTACCCCCAACTAGGGCTGTCAACGGATACTTTCGGATACGGATAGTGTCATATCCGCATCCGCATCCGAAACCATTTTCGGATATCGGATATCCGTATCCGCGGATACGGACGGATATCGGATAATTATCCGCTCCGCCAGTGATCGATAAATCAATGAACATAAATGAATTTTTTTACCTTAATATTAAGCTTTTTCAACCTAATTGATTACTAAAGTGCTAAAAATAAATAAATATGATGATAATATATAATTTTGAGCAATTAACATGCATTTAGTAGACTTTTAATTTTGCAGATTAATAAATTAGTATATTTAATTATGTTAAAATACACATAATTTAAGCTATAATCGGAAAACAAAGCGAACGGATAATTTTCGGATGCGGATATGCCTATATCCGCATCCGCTTTCTCGGATATCGGATATTTATCCGCTTTTCGGATACGGATGCGGACGGATTTCGGATTTTTCGGGTATCCATTGACAGCCCTACCCCCAACCCCCCCCCCCCCCCCCCCAAAAAAAAAAACGAATACCAATTTGGAGTTCTTTATTCAAAGCACTGACAAAGATAGTTCTATGAGTTGTAAGTAACACTTCAAACATGAAAGTAAGCCATTCGCTACTAAATCCATAGCAGCAACATAAATGACTAATATATTATGTTGTGCAAAACAACAAATTATGAATATCGAATACGTCAATTCAAAATTAAGATGTTTGGTTTGAACGTCAAATGTCAGTACATTTATAAAAAAATACCACAAACCATTCCTATTCAAAGTCATTTAGATAAAGTTGTTGATAATAAATTTATGTTCTAGTTAATTTAAGTATCATTTTCTCATGTCCCTGAGTTTAAACGAAAAAAGTTGCTAGTTTGTGTTCCATAAATATTCATTGGGAGACTAGATGTCCACATCGATTGTTGACAATAATACACACCATAAAAACAATTGTAACAACAAAATTTAGTATAATTCATGTGCTTAAAGCATATATAACGACAAGATTTTAAAGATCATCTCCACTTCTATATAGTAAAGGAAAAATAAGGGTGGAAAATGATAACTTAGTCATATTACCAGTTGTTTTCCTATGCTTCAAGTGGGCCGATTCAATTTTTAGAAACCTTGACAAACTTATTAGCTTCTTAGAATATCAACCATACTCGAATGAACCCCAGCCACTAAGTTATCACCTGCAATTGCTCGGAGAAGTAACAAATGGATTATAAATCATGTAATAATCAGGAATTTCACATTATACTCGATTTTCTATATTGTGATCTCGTCATTTAAGCCTTGTGATCTCACCAATTTAAACCACAATAACAGATAAACTAGTTTTTTTATAAGTAAAAGCACAGCAAGTTAAATAAACATGCATGAGCTGCATGCGCCATATCAGCCACCAAGTAAACAACGTTGCAGGAATCAACTACAAATGATAAGCAAAAGCTCACCCCAAGGTCCAGATTTGATGGAGTTTGCACGAATGATGATAAAGAGCTAGGCTAGCATATGAAATTTAAGCCTAAAAATGGTAGACCAAATACTTCGAACCTATCGAATTTTGCACGACTGGTGGTTATTGCGGGCATAGTCGACGTTGCCATATCCCAACACCAACTTGAGCATACACCAGTAGAAGTACACAAAACACACTATTCCAAAAACCAAAGCCTAATAGAAAAGGTACCAAGCAAGAAACCTGAGAATATTCCTTAAGATAATCAACTGCAAAATGACCACATCCCCAAATGCAAGTCGAAAATGCCCAGAATCTTCAACATAGCACCAATACCAACTGCACACAAAAATACAATGTATATATACTGACTAGTTTATGAGAGATGCATATTTAATTTTGTGATGAAAGCATGCAAACAGTATGTGAAAATATATGGTTTTAAATGGCGTATTACCAAATGTAACATCATGACAGCAAAAGCAATTATGTTAGAGCAAGATAACATGGCTTTGGCTTAGTTTTTCCACCCTTTCTATGACTTTGACTTAATTTCCCACCTTTTCTTTTATATAAATCTCATAATCAACAACGCTGTATAAATAAGTAAATTACAAACTCAACAACATAAGCAGCAGCGAATCATTCTCAAAGTCAGAGTAAGCTATCGAGATGTACTAAACCATAAAGATGTAATTACCTTCTATATTCGTCCCTTCTCAATTATCTAACGGTAGGACCAAAGATACAGTGGGGAAGCAGGATCAAAGGGGGATATGACGGATTTTGATGGCAGCGAGGCTTGAGCGCGGTGGAGGGTGCTGCACAATTTTTGATTACAACTCGTAGAAAAACGATGGATGCCACTTCCATCATAGTTGTTAGAGAAGGCGCCGACGGCGTCCATCAATCAAATTGGGTTTTAGGGTTTGAAAATAGAAAACTAGCGGTAATTTCCATGGTTAATAGAGGAGGCGTTGGCGGCGTCCATCAATCAAATTGGTTTTTAGGGTTTGAGGATAGAAAACTGGCGGTAATTTGAGTGGAAATGGGAAAGGTCACGCTGAAATTTCGTAGTTCGATTGTCTGCAACCCGTGATTTCTATTAACACCCCAGAATTTAGAATATGCACCCCCTAATTTCTCTATAATTTCAACCATAATTCAGAAAAAACTGTATTCAGAGCATTAAATTTAGAAAAAACTGTATCTATTAACACCCCAGAATTTTCTTTATGCACCCCGTGATTTCTCTATAATTTCAAACACCCTAGAATTTACTCTTTAAACCTCATTTTCTTCCCATTCTATCATTTTTCTCTATCAGAATTTTCTATTTCTTCCTAGCACGTTTCTACAGCTTAGACCACATAGAAATACTGGAATCCATTGAAATTCATAAAACTTGAATTTAGTCTCTGAAAACATTGATAATCTTCAAAAATTATTTTTTTAATTATGAAACTGATGATTAATTCCTTTGTTTTTCAAATTTGTTTAAATTATTGTACATGCTAGAATCTATTTGCAAGTATTCAAAGTCACTCACTGGTAAAGATATATATAAATATAATACATTCTGAACTTTTATGAGAGTGAAATTAAGTTAATTATGTTTAATAACAAAGAGAGGTAAATAATTTGAATACAAATAGGCAGAAGGAACCAGGAGAAGCTAGGATGATGATTTTTTCCGAAACCAGTGAATCTTGTATGAAGGAAGAAGAAGGGTACACTTGAGAATTTGTTTTTTTTTTTTAAATTAAAACGGGGTGTGAAAAGAAAAAACTGGGGTGGAAATAGATGCAGCCTTTAGTATGCCTTTATTTAGAATCATTAAAGGTTGTTGGTACGTCTGCCTCTATTTTATTATTGGTAGGGGCATTCTTTTTTTTTTTTTTTTTTTGCCTCTAATTGATAGCCCCTAATACTCTTTAATTTGGTAGTGCCATGTTGATCTTTTGAAAGTTCGACTGAGGACTTTGGCATAACACAGGTTGAAAAGCTCATATCATTACCTTGATTGACGACTCCAACGTAACATATTTTTATCAAAGACTTCCATCAGTCTTTAATTTAGACCAAAAATGTGCTAAACATTGGTTTTTTGTGCTGATTTGGTTTGACAATCGAACAGTTTTGTTGGTTCGGAATTGGCTTTGGAATTACTATAATTCAATGACTATGCTAATTAGTTAAATTGAATTACTGGGAACAAGTCGTATATTGTTTAAATTAACTGGATGGATTATATGGAACTTGCACAGTTTCTATAACAACCCAAAATTTTATAAATTTAATTTTTGAATATTTAATCCATTTCATTTAAATATTCGATTTGTGTCCTTTTCATTAAGTTCTATTTTGATGTTAGTTAATGATCGAGAATTTATTTTAATCATTCAAACGATGGTTTTAAAAGGGTTTATAGCCTTTTCAAGTTATATAATCCAAAATGGAAACTAAGTTTTTATTTTTGTTACAAACATAAATATGTATTTTAAGCCAAAAATATATTTTGAAAATGTATTTAAATAATAAAAATTAAGGTTATAAGTTTTATTTCGAAAGATCATACTATATTGATATAGTAATTGTAGGATATACATACTTATATTTTAAAATATATGATTAAATGTTTAATACTTATATCACATAATGGAAATAGTTTAATATTAACTTTTATAATATATAGAAATGTGATTTGTTAAAATAAAGAAAACTATATTTATATTTATATTTTGTAGATGAGTTAACATATTTTAATATATATATATATATATATAAATCGATATTTTAAAGTATCATGATGTGAAGTGATTAGATCTCTTAAGTGGAAATTTCAACTTAAGTACATTAAGTATTCATTCCTTATGAAAATGAATAATACTATTTCAAATATTATAATGTATAGAGGGGTGTGTGTATATTATATATATATATATATATATATATATATATATATATATAGGGAGCGGGTATAGGACACAAAATTGAACAAAAATTATGTACACAAAATCTGCACTACAAGATTTTTTGTCTTTATGTGTGAGGTGGAATTCAGGGAGAGATCTAATGGCTCAGATTTTGTGTGTTTAGTTTTATGACAATATTTTGTTTCTCTGTAGACTTTCCCATATATATATATATATATATATAGAGAGAGAGAGAGAGAGAGAGAGAGAGAGGAGCGATCGGGGGCACCCCTGCCGGTTCGTGAGCTACGGCGGTCCAAATCGAACGAGAATTTGTAGATGTTCAATCCACATATATTTAAGGACCTATCCAAAATTTGAGCTCGTTCCGACATCCGTAGCATTTATGAGGCAGGTTCGAGAGCACCCTAAACAGTGCAGCACCCCAAATGCCCCTCAATCTCCATCAAGTATTTCCCCTTCTCTTTCCTTCCACTCACTCTCTCACTTCCCACTCACATTCTTTAATATAAACGGGTGGTGGAAATCAGGGGGCATTTGGGATGCTCTATTTTTGAGGTGCAACCGAACGCTTGCCTATATATATACATGTGTGTATATATATATATATAGAGAGAGAGAGAGAAAGGCTCTATCTAGATGGAGGAACTGTTAATGGCGTTAAAATTCGTATTCTACTTTTCTACGTATCTTCTGCCTCCTATTTCTTCAACCCTTCTTTTACTTTCATCTTTGATTCTTCATCCTCTTCCTCAATTAATTTTGCTTACGTCAGTGTGGAATCTCCATCGGGAAATGTTTCATATATACAGATGTTAGTCTTTCGCTTAAATTACCGCTATTTTTCTTTCTCTTCACGATTGCTCTTTCTTCCCAAGCTAATTCTGGTCAACCCTTCCTATCATAGCACGGTGGCTCCTCCTGGCAACTTCTTGGTCTCTGTCTCCATCGATAGTTGGTTAGTTCTTCAACAATAGGTGGTTCAACTTGTTTTGGTATGAAGGTTTGTACCCAGCGCGGTGATGCTTCAGAGTGCAGCAATTTCCATCATCTTGACATGTCTCGTGTCTTACCAGCCCCTTGCGTGGTATGTGGAGTCATTCTCAATATTTACTGAGTATTTAAGTGCATAACTTCTAGCTCAGTGGGCTAGCGTGTGGGAATCTTTGCATCACCAGTCTTTCGGTTGGTTGTGATGGATAGTTTCGTGGTGATGGTTTCCCAATGCGCTCTGTTTTATTCAACTTGTTGGATATTTTTTATTGGCCTTGTTTTTTTTAGTTTGTGAAGTTTTTTAGTTTTTGTGCGAAAGAGCTATATCTCCTGGTAGTTTGGGTATGTGATATTGTCATGGAATCGTTGTTATGGAATTTGTGGCTCATTGGTTTTGAGGTTGAGTGTTGCATTCAAGAATTTGTTTGCTTCATCGTGGACTGTCGGCGATACAGGTGAAGCCAACGCTCTCAACATTGCTCCCTCGTTTGGTGAATATCGGTGCCTCACTCATTCTCTCTCGTTTCCAATGTTCCCTATGGTGATGTTACAACAATGTACTTAGTACTTATGTCAGGATGTTTTGGTTAGATGCCCATGTCAAATTTGGTGTTGTTCTCTATGCATGTCCCTGCTGTTGGCATGCGGTGGGAATGGCTCAAGATGGAACTCACAATGTAGTCCTATCATGGTAGTTGTTTCGAACAGCACAAGCAAATGATACCGTGCCTTTGTGCTCCAGCTATGACTTTGTCTACTGTAGCCTAGATGAGATAATTTCACATGAATTGTATTATTTTTTTTGTAACAGTTTATAATTCGCTCCCTGCGTGGAGAATGAAACAATAAAAGGTATTTGCGGTCACCTTAAAATACCATGTCTCTAATCTCAGTCATAATAACAATATCAGAGTACAATAATAATACTATCCCCCAATAGCCTAAAAGCACAAGAAAACCTTGGAAAGAAAAAAGGAAAGCAATATGTCTCTGCAAGAGTCTTCCAAGCAAAATCAACTAAGCAATCCAAGCCACGCGCTTCCTTCCTAAGAGTTGGTGGAAGAAAATGGAAAGAAGAAAAGAAGAAATAGTTGAGACAAAAAGTCTGGTGAGTTGTAGTGATTACTAGCATGGCTGATAAGCGAAAGAAAAGTTGATAAAACAACAATCTAGCATCAAAAAAAGGGTAAGTGTTTGTGCACACATAAACGTGGACAAAAATAGAATAGAGAATAACATCAATGCAAGTATTCTCATTCGCAAGATTTGAAAATGATGACTATTTTGCACTTCTACAAATAGAAACGAAATTAGGAAGAGATTCCTTAATGCTACCCAATCAATCGGCTGCAATGAATCATGGATAACCTATTCCCACTTTAAGTTGGGGTTTATCGGGCCATATCCCATCAATAAAAAAGACGTAACCTTATCCACAGTCGTCCAAGTGGCTTGTGTCCCCAAATTGAACTAGTACATGCACACTAATCGCCGGAACACGCTCATACCCTCTTATTGGACCGACCTACATCCAAAACATAGTATGGTGCATGCCCTTGCCTCAAATTGGGACCGAAAATGATAAATAAAGGTATGCTACATGGAATGGATCCCAACAAATAAATAATTTGGTTGAAATCCCCAACCCTTGATTTGACCCCCACAACAAACACAATTTATTAGGCCCCTAATTTCCCGCATGTTGTAAATTAATATGTTCGTATTAACGGATGACGATGAAAGTTCTAGGCCCATAATTTACCCATATACTATAAATTAATATGTATTTATTGAGGCATAATCATGGCAGTCTAGTTTTAAACTAGCAATTTATCTATAAACTGTAAATTAATATGTACATATTAAAGCCTGCCGATGAAAGTTATAGGCTCGTAATTTACCTAAACATTGTAAATTTATATGTATATATTAAACCTAATTTTCCTTTTCAATTTTTCCAAGTCATATTCAAAATTTGCAAAAAAAAACATTCATGTTTATTATGATTTCCTTATTACCATATATATGAAAATTTCAAATTATAGTCTCACTTCTGTTACAATCTGTTCAATAGACATTTATATGATCCAATTTATCTTAATCCAATTATTCCTTTCTTAATTGAAGTTTTCAACATATTCAAATTAATCCTCAATTTTGATTATTTCTATTCAATTAATTTTATTCCCCAATCCAAGAAAAAAGAAATAGTTCGTCGCAAGTTATTAGGCTTACAGGTTCATGACTGATTTAATCGTATTCATATGCCCTCTTTAGGCATATATTTTGGTGTAGCTACAGAATGTAGTAATAGAGAAAGGAAAAAAGAGATCTGACATAACAGCTAACAAAAATATGAACATAATTTGTAGAATTAGATGGAAGGAATTCAGAAAGAAAATAGAAATGACTGAATTGAAATTAAATTGTAATAATCTGGATCTAAAACTATGAACAATCCAGACTTGAAACAACTACAACTACAATTTTGTAGGTTTAACTTTGACCTATTAGAAATCATAGACATCTCATCTAAATATTCTTATCCAATGGCCCCGGTTGAAATCCCCAAAATATATAATCCTATCTCCATAAATTACGAGAAAATAAATCTTATTTTAAAACTTATTTTTATTTAGAGAAGAAATGGTGTAGTGTAGGCATATAAATGAAGAATGGGAGTTGCGAGGAATGAGGGAGGATTATAGGATTATTTATAGATAAGGTAGGGAATACTAGGCCCTCGGATATTAGATTTTTGGTCCCAACCGATTAAGCCACATCAGAAAAATGAATCGTGAAGCTCCCAGTACTCTCGGTTTCATGCCAGGCACGAGAACGTGCCCGACAAACTAATGAGCCGACCCATCACCCAGTTGGTTCGACACACGGGTCGACCCTGCAATCTGGGTCGCCTAAGTGGTAAAGTTAGTATATACTATTATTTTTTCTATTTAATTTTCTGATTTTGAATTCAAATTTCAAAACTACCATAACTTATTCATTTTAAGTCCATTTTACGCAAACCAAATATCTATATAAACCAGAAAATTGTAACCCCAATGACACAAACCGCATTGCCCAGTTCCCATTAATTTTCAATATTGTCTTTAACTAATTAATTAATTATTATTATTAAAATTTGGGTTGTTACAATTTATTCTCCCTTCTTTAAAGAATTTCGTCCTCGAAATTTTTAAAGTAGAAGAATAATAAGTTTTTTCTACATCCATCTGCTCATCCATAATCAATTGGCAACCATTATCCATAATTTATCTTATGCAATTTATGTACTTACGCAATATTATAGTGTATTTGATCCTAACTAATGTAAAAGATTAAGTGGTTTATTGGTTCAGTCGACCTCCTTTTTATGCAATAATGTATGTGCCAATGTATGCAAAAATCCTAATGATAACAGATAATTTGATATGTGTGCATCAAACATCATTCATACGCAACGACCATATGATGACATCCATATAATACAACCATAAAAATAATAAAAATGCACACATATACATATGCATATGCATGTGTCCTATTCAACTGATCATAGTGCCTGGTGTGTATATATGCATACGCCCCGTCCACTTACAAACACATGCATCCATTTGCAAAAATCAAACATAACATGTTTCAACCATGTCCTATTACCAATAGGTTTCTTCTATTTCTTTAAATCTATTCTATCTTATTTATCTTATTATAACATAGATTTGATATTAATCGGGAACTTAGATTCTTATGATATGCATAAGATTCTAATGGTGGTTCTTTTATATATATATGTATGTGACAGGAATGGAGCATATATTCGTTCTTGAAGGCCAAAACCAATTTCTGTTCTATTAAATCTTGTAACTACTGCTCCTAAAAACTCTGTGAGTCGAATCCATCAAGTTATTCTTTTCTATAGATTGATACTTGTAAATTGGATTGTTGTGCCTAAGAGGATTCAGGATTTACGAAAAGAAAATACGATTACCCCTCAAATCCTCTTTTTATTTTATTTACTCGTAAAATGTTCAATCTTGTTGTATTATTGATTTGGGTTATTGTAATGATAAAAGAAGAACACAAGTTTATATCTATTTGTCTATATTGTTTAGATTCCCTTTTTATTCCATTTTTTTTATTGATGCTTATGTTAATTTATGCAAAAGGTTAAGATTTAGATAAGATTTGTTAATCTAAATAGGTTTAAATCTCTATTTTTCTAAATAGAGTATTCGAATGTATTATTTACAATACATTAAATATTAAGGTTTTGTGTCTAAACAAACATAAGAAAGGAATCTATTCAAAATAAAAATTATAAAATATATGTATATTTTTTATATAAAGTTATAATTAACTTTTATTGTTACAATAATCAAAACTTAGGTTGCAAGTTTATATGTTATTATGGTTGTTTCCCCATTTTACTGTCATATGTTAATATGTACATTTATGTTGTGGTTGAGGAAAATATGGGAATAACTTGTACACTTCTAAAATTAAATAGGGATTGACATTTCAGTAACGTGGTGAGGACGTTAATCTCGATCACTTATTTTACATCTTATATATACATATATATACACATATCTACAATGTAATCAACGTGAATTATACGTATTAAGTACGTAATCAGTATGATTAAATTAGGAATAGAATCAAATGTCTTTATAATAATTGTATGGTTGTATGCGTGTGAGTTAACGACTTAATATATATATATATATATATATATATATTAATGACACAAATACGAGGTTAACCAGTACTTTTAGTAAAAGTCTATCCGGAACCGCGGACACATCTAGTGTCTACAAGTAAATCTGATTTATGTGAGAGGTCTAGGTGTCATGGGCCATTATAATTAGTGCATTATGATGCGAGGTTAGGCCCAACTTGTAGTAGAAGTATGCCCAGATCTGATCGGCAAATCCAGCATTATAACAACCCAGAAATTCTGATATTTTAAAATTTTGAGTTTTAAGAATTTAAAATAGCGATAGTTTGGCTTAGGTCTCTGTTATGTTTCAAAACACAAAAAAGCTCCCTGTCTAAAACCTTTATTAATTAGGTCGCAATTTTTCGAAAATCAACAAAAAACGACATAAAAATTTACCAAATTTCAAAATTTAATTCAACATGTAACCATCATCGTATTCATGCATTAATACTATAAAAAAAATGATTCAAAAAAAATATGCACATTATAGAAACTTTCTGCAATTTTTCGTATAATTGTTGACATTGCAGCAATTATACCCAAAAGTTGCAGAATTTTATGCAACTATTGCAGATTTACGTGAAAAATTCAAACTCAAAGCCTATACTTATTAACATATTCAAGTATTGTAGTAAATCGCCAGTAATATGAAAAAATTGCATACACTTGAAAAATATTGGATCTTTAGTAAATTGCTGCAAATAATGTAACTATTTGCAATATTTTCTGATATATCAGCAACTTTTTTATTTTAGTTACATCAATTGTAAAATAGTTGCTGATATTTTAGCAATTATATAAAATAATTGCTGATATATCAACAATTATTCATCCGCCTTTTATCAACTTTAAATTAGTTGTTGATATATCAGCAATTAGATATAATGATTGCTTACATATCAGCGATATCCTTCTACCTTTTCGCTAAATTCTAGGTGAATAATTGTTGAAATATCAGCAATTATTTAGTAAAATTGATGATATTTCACCATTTTTTATAGAATACTTCAATCAACATTTACAATTTTTTGAATTTTTTTTATAGCAGTGCAAAAAAACATAAAAACACGTTTGTACAATAAATAAAGACCCGCTTTACAATAAAAGTTGGACAAGGAGCCGCTTTACACAAACTTTGAAAATAAGGATGCCTCACAAATTTTTCACCTTAAAATAACTGCGCACAGTTCTGCATGCATACACTCATATTTGAATATGATTTCAAAAGTATAAACGCATACCGGTATATACATATGCTAGTATATTGATGATAATACACAAAAGGTCAAAGAAATATACACATATGTATACAAGTACATGCTAACACCTGGAAGAAGATATTTACCAAGGAAAAGTATGCACTAAAAGTAAGAAAAGTACAACCACATGCAAGCACATGGGGAGGAAGACTTTCCTACCACTAAAAGCCAAGAAAGGACACCCCACATGCATGCACATGGCGCACCACATGGAGGTCTATCCCATGCATCAACTAGTCCATAATATCAAAGTTTGAGAGGGCTAGTTTGGTAAATTGACAAGCCCTAAACCCTAGTTTGAGTTTCCTATAAATACATTCCTTTACTCTCTTTCTCCTTCACTTTCTATTTCACTTTCTTTTCCATTCTTTCTCTCCTTCCAAGCTTAATTTTAATGGCTTCCATAGCTTAGGAAAACTAAGGGAGAACCTACTTAAACCATCTCCAAACTCAAGCTAACCAAAAACCCATACTTCTCTCAACAAGAAATTAACAACCATTTGAGTTTCGTGGAGTTTGAATTCCATCCCTACCTATTTCTAAGGGAGATTGAAATTAAGGGAGGAAGAAGGGGAGATTATGGAGCTAGTTGCTTACCCCATGGAGTAGCTTTGACTTTAGGAAGCTCCGATATAGATTTAGGTGCCTTTGGGTGTGAATACTCTTAGTTTAATTAGCTAAAAGTAGATTCATTTTTCTCATAAATGCAAGGAAGTTTGGTTGATGTTTGAAACGTTTCATAATAAGTTATTAAATGGATGTGTTGGATTCCATAGTTGTTAAGATGATAATTGCCAAGTCACGTAAAGACACATCAACAAGCACTAGTGAATAGAACACTCTATTCATGAAAAGAAAGAGAATGGTGTAATCAAGAGATGATCTCCTCAAAATATGTTTGGGAATGTTTTATAACTTGCTAAGGTCATTCAATATAGCTTGTAAACACTTTCAAACTATTTCAACAAGTTTTGTAAGCTATGACATTTTAAGTCAAAACTGAGCACTTTCTGTGATGGGATTTGGCGCTACCATGACTTGTAACTTCGAACGAAAGTGTGCAATGTATTATAACATGAAATCTCTTAACAACAAAGACTTTTCCTAAGTGTAATAGCATTATCTTTCCAATGGCGAGTTTCAAAGGATTTGGACTTAAAGATGTTAAGTTATGAGATACTTTTCGTCAACACCGAATATAGGTCGATAAGAGTGGACCTAAGAAGGAAAATAGGTTGTTCGGTTCTTATGAGTTGGATCGGATCACCGTCCATAGGTATCATGGCCTAGAGTAGCAGGATTGCTAATGACTACCACGGTAAGTCTAAACCCAGGGAAAAGAGGTATTTCCTCCAATCTACGGAAAGGTATGGACAAGAATCCATGTCCATCTAGAAAACAAACAATAAATTGCAGCAATGATAGTTAGAAATAATAATGAACTCACGGAGCAACATTCTATGTGTTTCTCTTTTTATCAGTCTTTGATTTTGAGTACATGAACAAAATAGAAGAAATTCTCAAACTGGTCTAAGTATTCGGTTTTAGAAGAGCAAGAGTACAAGAAAATAGAAAACTCCCCCCTCCCACTGTGACCTATGGGGTCTTATTTACAGGTAACTGAGGGCTTCTTCTGCTATTGGGCCTGCAGGTGCCTTATCCGGCCACTTTTCTCCTTGGTCTCGGATGTTTGGCTCCTGGTCGCTTTTGTGGCGCTGGTTATGGACTCTAAGCGGAGTCTCGGCCGACGTGGGTTTCTTTGAGGTTGAGATGAGCTTGTTGATGTGGCAACTTTCAGATGGTATTTGGACTTCTGGTGATAGTTCCCGGGTGTAGGCTTTTGGTCGTAAACTTTCAGATGAAGGCCTCCGGCTTTCTCGCGTATACTTAGAGGAACTAGTCCTCCCGACGTATGTGGACAGCTGCCGGTTCGAAACCGCTTCCGGTGCCGGTACTAGGTAGATTAGTACTGATAGACTGTATCTTCTGCTAGAGTTCCGATTGGCCTTCTGGTGAAGCCTTCGGTATGGTTCTCCGGAAGGTGTCTTCCGATGATGTATTGCTGTCTGTCAATGTGATCTTCCGGCACTGATGGGGCGGATGCTTCGGGAGCTGGTTCCGGATGATCTCTATATGCCTTTGGCTTTATACTTTTGGTGTCTTCTCTTCCTGATGTATTGGTATTAAGCAAGCTAATATCGATAGCTCTGCCGGGTTTCAATGAGCGAAGCCCCCATCTTGTTTTTTTCTTAATTTTTGGCTTAGATGGCCTTTCATTCCAGAAGTCCCTGCCGAATAGGCCTTGTTGGATGTCTGCATTGGATGGATCCTGTTGAACGAACCCCTGCTAGATGAACTTTGTTGGAATTCCGTAGACTTTGAGCTTCCTCCCTCTTGGTAGGTGCCAGTTTATGTTGCTCTTAGTTTATTCTCTCTAGCTTTCGGCCCTTTCTATTGCTTGGCTTTCTGTTTCCGGAAGGCTCTTCTGTGCTTGTGTTCTTCTGATACCCCTTCACCGTCAGCTGGCTTCAGAGTTTATTTTGGTAGTAACAAATTCCCCCTAGTGAAGAGGTATTTTTGACTTTTCAAGTCAACTTTTTTTTGTCTTTTCCGAAGTGTCACTTTAGGGCCTTTTTATCTTCCTCGATTAAAAGCGTTGACTGATCTTAGCTTGTGCGGTCTAACCAGTCTTGAAATTTGAACATAAATTCTTCTTCTCCCTCGTTTTCGTCTTTCTCTTATAAGTCAAATCCTCGAACAAGATTACTTCTCCTCTAAGAAGCTCTCAAATTTTCTTTTTTGAAGATCCAAGCCCAATTCTTTGTGAGTATTTTTACTTCTTGTATGAATCGTAATCTTAATTACGCATTAAAATTGATGGGGAAATTGGTTAGGATTATGCTGACCATTAATTAGGTTTAGGCATCAATCTCTTTTTTCACTACGCCTAATGTCCGACATTAGTGTTTATCTGTTTCACAGTTACTTTGTTTAGAAAAAAACAATGCTCCTCCTAAGGGAAGGAGAAATGTTTTCTCTTAAGTTAAGGTCTTGTTTCATCGATATGAAATGGATTGACTTCTAATATAATATTGGTTAACTTTCCTTCATCGTTGGTGTTAATTAAAATGCAACGATACTAGTTTATGTATGAATGATATATGTATATTTATGTAAGAGGCATGTGCATTAATTGCATTGTTATGGAACGATGTTACCTAGTAGAATCATGTCTAACATAAGCCCTACTAAGGCGAAAACCAAATATTCCAAGGCCTCTCGTCTTAAGAAGGCATTCGTTCCCAAGCCGTCCTTAATCACTTCTCAACGTTTTGTGGATGCCATATTGGATAGCTTTGGTATAGTGGATATTAATGCCATGATAGCTGCTTCTCCGAATTTCCTCAGGAATCCTCCAGAAGGCTATTTCATATATTCGATAATTCATCTGGCATGGCGGCTTTCTTCCTTTCCCCCCTTATTTTTTTTACAGAACCCTCTTCTAAGGATATGACTTTAACGACGGAGGAACCCCAAATTATCGAGGCTATCTTCAAAGTTTCGGTGAAGCACATGTGCCAATCATTCCTCTTGACTACCGACAGGCCTCGTCAGCAAGGTTTGATTCCTCGTGGGCAGAAGATATTGGGACAACCTCCCATCCAATTTGCTAGTCCTAAGGGCTAGTCTGAATTCTAGCTCATTCAACGTAGGTTCTCTCATCTATCCAGGTGATTTGGATGAGATTATACCTTTTCTTCTATTAGGCAAAGTTTATCACTCTTTCTCTGTTTCCTTGTTATCATCTTACTGACATAAATCCTATCTATTTAGGATCTTGAACTTCTCAATATGCATTTGCCCGCACAGCTTTCATTCAGTCCAATGCTCAAGCTATAAAGAGGCTTGCCCAAACTGACATTGAATCACCGTCAAAGAAAACCAGACATGATAAGTCGGTTAGCTTCTCAGAGGGCATCGTTGTTACCCCGAGAATAAGGCAGACCTTTGATCCTTCCTCTATAAATGATGATCAGGTAGTTGATATTGATGCTTCTCCTGAATTTCTCTGAAAGGCAAGTTTGTAAGTAGCCCTATTCCCTTTGATGCTTCCGGTGAATTAGGCGGGGAAAGGCGTGGTCTTCCAATGCCTTCCTCTTTATATCCTGCTATTTCCCCTGTGCCTCCTCCATCGGCCTCAGATTTTAATAGGCTTGTGAATCTAGCCCTTTTATCTCCCAAAGTCGCTAATGTTACCCCAACTTCTACACCTTTAGACTCAGAATACTTCCACAGGCAACGAATCATAGATTAACTCTTGGTATTGATTTACCTTTTCTAATGCTTTTGTTATAACGTTGTTTTTGCGAGCAACTCAACCCATTTCTTTTCCTTAGATAATGGGAACTTGGTATGAATCCAAAGGGAAGGCTTCTACCTCAGCGGCGGAGGTTGATGCCCTTAAAGAGGAGAACAAGGCATTGGAAGGCAAGGTCAATATTTTGTTGTGGGAGAAGGCGGAGACTGACAAGGAGCATGATGAGTTGACAAGCTTGCTGGAAGAGGAGAGAAAAGCCAAGTTTGTATTGGCAGGGCAATTCGAAGACCTTAAGAAAGAAAAGTCAGGGTTGGGGTTGATCATGCCGCTGAGGCGGATTGACTGAACACTTAACTCTCCACCGCAAAAAGGATAATTTATGAGGCTAGCGATAGAATTTCCAACTTTTTGAACCTTTATCTTAATACCATAGCTATGGAGTATTATGAAGATGCCTTCCTCCTTGCTTTTTCCGATTATTATACGAGGCTTTCAGAATTTGATTTTTCTTCATTCGATCCCTCTGTTCGAGATAGAGTTTTTGAGAAGATTGAGCGGGTGAGACGAGAGCATAAGGTTCCTTCGATGGACAAGGTAAATTCCGCGTTGCTTTTGTTTATTGATGAGTTTTATAGGGATTATGAGGAAGAAGTGGAGGAGGAAAGCATGACAAAAAGAGAGATAGAAGAAACACAGATCAACAAGGTGGTCCGGGAAAAGGTGACGGAACATCTTCCCTCATAGAGAAAGAGTGGAAGGTGGTTTTAAGATTCCAAGAAGAAAGGGACTCCGGACCGGTCTGATGTCGATGTCACACAAGTATGGCTTTCGTTTTTGAAGTACTTTCCTTCTCCTTGAATTTCATTAATAACTAGTCTTCTCATATTACAGTAGTTCTCTGCTTCTCCAAAGACTTAAGTTATAGTTATACTTTAGGCTCTACGCTTAAAAATACGGGGGAAGGGGGGATTCCTAAGGAGTTTTGTTCTGCGAGAACAATTTAATAAGGGGTTTCGAATGTAAGTACACATTTTCTTTTAATTTGTCCGTGAATGGTGTTGGTCTCGTGACATTTGGTGGTTTGTAGTGTTGTATTGATATCTTCATGTGGATTATTGATATCTCCATGTGGATGTTATGTGTATGTGCGTATGGATTGATACAGATTGCGCGGTTGTCTTTCTTTGGAATGTTTGATGTTGCTAATACATACTTGATGTCTGTGTTTGTTTCTTGTTTTTGTATGTCTCATCTTATATATGACTAGGAGGATCGGTTTCAGACCCCCTCTTCACAGTTTAGAGAGGAAATCTCGAACGTTGTTGATTACAGAGATATTTTTGAGGATGCTTCCCTTTTGGGCTACAAAAAGATGTAATATCTTCAAAAGATAGTTTCTACAAATCTCCGGGAGCAAGTGTCCATATTGGAAAAGCAATTAAAGGAGAAAGACGGGGTTATCTACAATTTGCTCGGTAAGCTAGCAACAAAGTTCTCCAGTAGTACTAATGCAGAAGTGGGTAGACTGTACCAATAGATTGAAAAGTTGGAAGATGAGTTAAGGAAATTTAAGGAAAATTATGCTTCTTTGGAATTTACCTTACAAAACCCAGATTTAGAATGACATGTTTTTCTTGTATGTTTGTAATGTGTATCCCTTTAAGACAGTGATTGTGTCTATGTAACGGTTTCCAATGGGTGTGCCTTTGTGTTGTGTGATTTTCATGATATACTTCTTTTCGTCGGACAAAAGACTGCCATGCCATAGGGTGTTGCAATGATGGGAGACTCATTTAAGCTAGATGTTTGTAAAAAGACTTTCTGATGTAGCAGGTATTTTCAAGAGGATACCCACCGTAAGGTTTCCTAGAACACGTGTAGTCCTACTTATGGAATTTTATCGGAAGTATTTGGGGTGTTCTTCCCTAGTTCTTTTCTGAACTTCTATTTTAACATGATGTTGTTTTCTCGTGTCATTCAAGTAGCTGATACCTTGAGCAATATAAAAACTCAGGAATGTAAAGATTAAAGACACTTCCCTGAATGGGCCGTAGGGGTCATGAGCTTAACTTTAGCAATAACGGAAGTGGAATTTTGACCCATCCTCAGATTGCCGAGAGGGTTGAACAACTACTTATTTAGATTTGAGACCTTGAATCCATTTAAGTTTAGGAATTTGAGATGAGACTTAAACCCTTCATCTGGTTGTAATTTGCACCCGGACCCGGTGCTAAGATAAGGCTGAATTCTCTTCTCCAGTATTCGCGAAGTCTTAAACCAGCTCAACTTTGGTTTACCTTAAAATACGAAGTCAAAAAATTCACTTCTGATATTTGTGAAGAATCGAATCAATCCAGACTCGAGTATTGACACTGAAGGATTGAACCAAACCTTGTTCAAGCAACCATAAATTGGCTGCCGGAAATCCACTCCCGGTATTGGTGGAAACAGAAGTAACCCAAATTCAGGTAACGAAGATTGCAGACCGAAGACTACCTTTGGGTATTAATAGAAGCCCCAAACCGTCCTTTGTTCGGGTGATTTAAGGACCAACACTCCCCTTCTGGCATTGATTAGAAGTCCCGAAACAAACCTTATTTGGATAATAGAAGATTGAACACTGGGAAACCCCTTTCGGTATTGAATAGAAGTCTCAAACAAACTTTTTATTCGGGTAATTAAAGATTGAAGACCGGAGACCCTTTCCAATATTGACGTTTTGTTGCCCCCTCGGATTCGATTTGTGAAGCGGAGGTTGTACATGCTTCCTGAGCCACTCTCTGGGCTTTCGGTGTCAAAGAAGAGGATGTACTTGCTTTGTTGGCCACCTTATGGGCCTGAGCATTCAGAGCGCTTGGCTAGCTTATCCATAAGTAGGGACCAAGGACTTACCCATCCTCCCTCCAGTAGGCTCCTTATCCTGACCATCGTAGGTAGTGATAAGGTCTTAGAAACTTAGATGGGGCTATTGTATACGTAGAGCTAAGGTTTACTCTTTTGACGCTCTAAACTGACCATCATAGGTACTGATAGAGGCTTACACGCCATCCCCCTCTGAGGGGTGCCCTATCCTGACTATTGTAGATGGTGATAGGGGTTGGCATTCCCTTTTACGGGTAATGCAGACCATAAGTAAAGGTAGGATGTGCTCTTCTGTGAGAAGAGGTAGGACGTGCTTAGTTCCAATAGAGGTAGGGTGTACTCTTCTGCGAACAGAGGCAGGGCGTGCTAATGTTAGATGCACCGCGATGACCATTTATGGTGTGAAATGGAGGCTTACGCTTTTGATGCTTTAACCTAGCCCCCTCTGATTCGGGCACGGAGAAAGACTAACACACCACTACCTCTAGGGGATGTCGTGCCCTGACCTTTTTGGTGGTGACAAAGGATTTGATTTATTTATGGTTTGACTCCTTTTAGGTTTCTTTAAGCTTCGAATGGACGGTTTTCCATACCCTTAGTCATTTTTGATAATCCTTTTCTAAGGATTTTACTGAACCTAAACTGATCTTGTTATAAACTCTCGTAACTGGCCTTGACAGATGAATTTAATGATCCTTTCCTCAAGGATTCTGCAGCAATTGGTGTCATGTCCATTTCTCATGTGGTAATGAGAATAGGGTCCTCCCGTCTTCCTTTCGTATTTGGGCTTTTTCTTCGCGGACGGCCAATAATTAAGTTCGTGTTTGGTTAGGAAATATATGTTCTCCATCGAGGTGGTAAAGTAATATTCCTAGAGTAGTCTTATTGTGAACTTCTTTCCTTGTCGCTGGGACTTAATCCCCATGTGGTTTAAACCTGTTGTTTTTCTTACATCTCTATTCCTACTTTCCAAAGCACATTGAGATTGAGATGCTATCCTTTCAGAACATTTATGGGTGAAGTGGTCAAGATCACTCATTATTTCTTGTTCAAATGTCATTCTCTGATCCACTTGTAGAGAGCTTTCTTTAGGTGAGAGATAACGCTAGTATTCTCTTATGTAGAATCACTTGGAGGAGGTGTTGAGGTTTGTCCTATGTGGGAAAGGCTATTATCCCAAGTTTCGTAAGCGTGGGGTTCTATTTTTCTTTTCCACTTCATTACGCACAGGGATTATGCTCCTAACCTTTGCTCTTCTATCACTCCAGGGTCGGTGATTTTTGACTTATCCCTTCGAGATCCTGGAAACGTTTGTCGGGACCTCTTACTCATAACCTCGCTTCTTCAAAGCCTTAGTCCAATCTAGGACGGAACATCACAGGTAAATATGTGGCAAGGTTAACCAAAGGAGCCGAGGTTCAAGCCCACCTTCTAGCGCCAAAATGTTAACGATATTTTTCGTCAACACCGGAGATAGGTCGATAGGAGTGGACCTAAGGAGGAAAATAGGTTGTTCGGTTCTTATGAGTTGGATTGGATCACCGTCCCTAGCTATCAAGGCCTGGAGGAGCAGGATCACTAAAGACTACCAGGATAGGTCTAAACCCAGGGAAAGAGGTATTTCCTCCAATCTACGGAAAGGTTTGGACGAGAATCCATGTCTATCTGGAAAATAAAAAATAAATTGCAGCAGTGATAGTTAGAAATAACATAATGAACTCATAGAGCAACATTCTACGTGTTTCTCTTTTTATCAATCTTTGATTTGGAGTACATGAACAAAATAGAAGAAATTCTCAAACTGGTCTAAGTATTCAGTTTTAGAAGAGCAGGAGTACAAGAAAATAGAAAAATCCCCCCTCTCAGTGTGACCTATGTGGTCTTATTTATATGTAATTGAGGGCTTCTTCCGCTATTGGGCTATTGGGCCAGCTGGTGCCTTAGCCGACCGCTTTTCTCCTTGGTCTCCGATGTTTGGCTTCCAATCGCTTTCGTGGCGCTAGTTATGGCCTCTAAGCGGGGTTTGGGCCGACCGGGGCTTCTTTGAGGGTGAGATGAGATTGTTGATGTGTCAACTTTTGGATGGTACTTGGACTTCCGGTAATAGCTCCTGGGTGTAGGCTTTCGGTCGTAAACTTTCAGATGTAGGCCTCCGGCTTTCTTGCATATACTTAGAGGAGCTAGTCCTCCCGATGTATGCGGACGTCTGCCGGTTCGAAACTGCTTCCGGTGTCGGTACTAGGTGGATTAGTATTGATATCATGTATCTTATGCTAGGGTTCACCGTCAGCTGGCTTCGGAGTTTGTTTTGGTAGTAACACAAATTTCCCTAAAATTACCAATCACAGCAGTTTCATGTCACTTTCCAAATTAGATATCTTCACGGCTCAAAAAAAATATAAGTAAAATTTATAAATTCATTATAAATATAATAATGGAGTTTGGAATCATAAAATTGGATTTATACTTAATGAAAAGCATTATTTTGGGTAATAACCAAAATTAGGGTTTTCTTGCACTTAGTAAATCCAGATTTTTTGAGAAAAAGTTTTAAAAATGTTTTTCGACCCGAACCTTATGCTAATGTTTTTGTAATAATTAAATATGATTTTTGATATTTATCTAGGAATTTTTAGCGGACTTCGAAAATCCACCCAAAATCCGGGTATAAGAGATTAAGCTATAATTTATATAGTAGCAACTAAAGTAAATAACCAAAAAAGAGTATACGGTAATTCCTAAGATACAGTCTGGCACCATCTTTGAGATCTAACTGGAAGTTCTCCTGTTAGGCAAGGGGTGGGTAAAACCGAAAGGAAAAGTTGGATATTAGACTAAGAACTGGAAAAGTTTTCTGGAGATCTTAAGAATGATTTGATTTGACTAGTCTTATTTAAGAAGGATTTGATTTGACTTGTTAATATAATAAATATTTGATTTGACATGTTGTCATAATAAAGAATGATTTGATTTTATTTGTTATAATAAAGAAAATTTTGATTTAACATTTTGTCATAATAAAATTTTTATTTGACATGTCATAATAAATAAGATTTGATTTGACATGTCATAATAAATAAGATTTGATTTAATAAAGATATGATTTGACATGTTGTCATAATAAAGATTTGATTTGACATAAAGTAAAATAAATACTTAAAAAAGGAGGAGATCTAATCAAACAATAAATACTAAAGGAAAACCTTCAATCGTGGTTGGTTCTGAAGGAACCGGGGTCAAATTTGGGCGATTCCTTTCTGAAAATCACTTCGAATCAATTTACAGGTTTGAGCGTGGAAGCTGTTGAAGACAGGGGAACTCTCCATAGAATTGAATCCCGATAGTCTTCATGAGGATTGCTCGTTGATAAGCTCAGCTTGCCAACTGAGATTAACGTAGCAACGATCCCTTATTGTAGGATCTTTGATGATGCAAGGATCATGGCCACTGCAAACTAGGGAAGAAGTGAGATGGTTCCTATGGTTCATCCTGTTCCTAGTTGACTTTTATGGGTGAATGTTTGACGGAGCATTTCCAATGATTACGAAAGTTGACTTTTACAAACTTACCAATTTGGTGGTCGGGATTTATCCCTTAGCTTAACACATAGAATATTTTTGTGGAAGCCAGTTAGTAGTTAATGTATCTGGCAATGTGGCACTTAAAGATATGAAGCCCGCTAAAGTGAAAAAGGTAAAGACGTTACCTTAACAAGACCTCACACCCCGGGATGGCTAAAACAAGGCGTGCGACAAGGTTATAGGGTTGCATGCGACCAAGGAATATGGTCATCACCCTTCTAGATTAGACACTGAAGTTGAGTAAGTGATGTAGGATCCCTTGATAGGGCGGTAATGACCAGGGAAAATGTCATATTCAACCAGTTTTTTGAAGTCTAGTCAGGGCCGACCTTGTCAGTGTATTGGGCGGGTAGCTCAGGTGCACTCTTCTAGAGGTGTATCATACGGTTGGGTAGTCCCTTACCCTAGCCATTGTTGGAAATCCATTTCCAGATAAGTTACCTTACGAATTTATATCGTATAAGCCGTGGTTAGTTATAGGTGTACTTCGGTTGTATTTGAATAAGTTTAATTGAAATGTGTTTTTCAAAGGATTGACATTAAAAATAATATCAAATGATTTTGCGTATCAAAGATTTTGTTTACCATAAGCTAAAACCCATTTATCAATTTATTTACTTGCATGATCTTATGGGTTACCCTTATTTTCAAAAGAAAACGGGTCATAAAGTATTCTCACACCAGTCCCCTGACTGACATGAAGATGTTTCCTTTTATAAGCTCTGGGTGTCCCTATTTTTCTATAGGAAGCCTAACAGTTAGGCTATGGATGAGAATTCAGTAGATGGAGCTTTCTCGAGCTCGGAGTTGGTTCACTTATGAAGATATTACATATTTATCTGTATTTCCACTGCAGTTTATGTATCATTGTATCATCTACCTATACCAGCACGTGTGGTAATAAGCCATTATAACTATTCCTGGCTGGGTTAGTACTGACTATGACTTGGATATACAGTTTCTTAGAGTGATGGTTTGTACTCTCTATATGTTTAGTTATATAAGTTATGAGATTGGTGAGATTTCGTGTTTCTGTTTTCTGTCTTTTATTTCTTTACCCTGATTGTCCAACTTTCCTACACTTGAATTTGTGACATGTGAACACTTGAAGGTGATAGTGTTCGTTTTCAAGGGCTCGAAATATGGGTCATCACATTGAGGTATCATAACTTTGGTTGAGCGAACACTGAGACTTTGTTGGATAAATACCTCATCAAAGATAGGATAAGTAATATCCTTGGATGAGTAACTCATTAGAGATAGAGTTAGTAATACTCCAGAATGAGTTTGAGCGTATAGTATATATAAGAGCACATACTTGTAATTTTATTAAAGGGCATTTTACAATAAGGGCTTACTTCCCTCAACTAATTAATTTCTAGGACACACCCACTAAATAATTTTTTTCCAGGACATTATTTACAGAATTAATTTGTAAACGACACGTCCTTTTTCCGCCATTTTACAATGACACGTCTCGATTCATTTCTGTTCCCGCCATTTTTCACTCAAAAATTTGAAAGAATCACAAATTCGGTTTTAGCTAAATTCGATTTTCGGATTTTGCTACGACGCATTTTATTACCATACTCTGGTCGATTTTCGGATTTTAATTGAATCTTATTCTAATCGTTTTTTTACTTAATCTAGGGTTTACTTTGGATCTGACAATCAACTACAACGTTGCTTGGTAGACGAAATCATCTTCTTCTATTGATTACCAGACGAGTAAGTTTTCTAATACCTAGGATTTACTAAATTTTAAGTTTTTGTTTATTTTTTGTTATATGTTGTGGTTTAGGTGATTAAGAAGATATTCAATTCTATATTTTTATTTTATATGCAACTTGTTCTTATGTTGAATGATTATTTGGTTATAAGGCCTTCTGAAATTTATGCTATGTTATGTTGGATATTTATTTGATTACTTCATTTCTTCAACAACAAAGGTTTGAAAAAAAAATTGTATTAATATTTTCATGTAAAGACAATATTTGAACTTTGTTGTTTGTACTAAATTTAATAGGTTGTTGTTGTTTGAGTATGTATGCTATGTAACATATGTTTTTTTAAAAAGTAGTAAATATTTGCACAATGCTTTCATTGTTAAATTATTATATTATGTGGTTTACGGGATGAAAAAGATAAATATTATTATCGTTTTAATTTATATTATGCTAATAACAGTTATGAAATAATAATTGCTATGATTTACAATTATCTTTTTACACAAATATGGGGTAATTTTTATCACTCAATAAATCGTGTTTTGTAATAATTAGGATTTACTGCTTATAACTTATATTGCTTGAAAAAAAAATCTTAAATTGCTAACTGTTTGTACGTGTTTACTAATATATAACTTTACTTATCTTTTTAATGCAGGATAAAATATGAAACCAAAAAGAACCTCTAGATTGTTTAAAAAACATCCATTGTGCACTTTTTTAAATGAAGGAGGACATCAATGCATAAATTTCAGACCTGTATCAAATCCATACAGTGAAGAGCATAACCAATCGAGAGTGCTATCAATAACTCCTTTGGTAAATTTTTCTTTATCTATATTTTGTTATTATAATTATAATACATAATTCTTTATTATATTATATTTCAATCATGTCAATTTTTCAACATTTAATATATGTACGTCTGTTCTAATAAAAAAATAAAAATACGTATCTTTTTCATAAAGTATGAGCGCTGTGCAATTAAATATTTTAAAAACATTATTATCCATATACCGGACCTTATTTAAAAAAAATAGCAAAAAATATTACATGAAAGATTTAATATTAACACACTAGTCAAAAAAGATAAATAGACTTATCTTTATAACTTTTTACATAATAATTATACAAGTTTTATTACTAGTCAAACTAATTCATAAGAAAATATTTATAAATTAGATTTATTAAATTTATCTCATGTTAATTGTTAAAAAAATAGGATAATTCTGAGTCAAGAAACAATATATCACCTACTGGAACAAAAGATAACAATGTAGATAATTCTGATGAAAAAAGGACAGACACAAAAGAAAATGATAGAGAATCTACTGATACAGATGAAGCCAATAACTATGAAATTCAACAAATACCAGCGAAGTCAATAAAAACTCAATATTCAAGGATGTACAGATGTAATTTAGATGCTTTTTTCAAAATAATGAAAACAATTAAGAAAGAAAAAAATCCTCTCTGCTGATGCAAAAAGATACTTGGAAAAATCACCTTTCAAATACTTTTTCAATGTTTTTCTCAAAGATTCCATTTCAATGAAAGATTTGAGAAAGAGTGCAGCAAATTTGGATGACATAATAACCTCTTATGATACCACAGAACAAGCTTTCCGAATTGGTAACAAATTGATTAAATTCAAACCAAAAGAAGTTAATCTTATATTTGGAATGCCAATGGATGGAGAAGATTTATTTCCAATACCTGTATCAAATAAAGCTATTGCAATGTAAAATTACTCAGATTTTTGGACAAAGAACTTTGAAGAAGAAGATATTATAAGTCAAAAATCAGTGACAAAAAGATTGAATAAAATGATAGAAAACAAAGATGGTAGCGTTGATTTAGTAAAGCTACTATTTCTGCTGTTGATCATAACATTCTTGTTTCCAAACAATCAAAGCAACTTGCAGTGGGGATTTCTTCCTAAGATCCTCAATTTGAAAAAAATCAGTTATATTTCTTGGCCAAGAGCAATATGTGAGAAAGTTTGCAAAAATGTTTAAAAACATTATACTGATCCAAGAAACACACCAGGTTGCACTATGGTTTTACTTGTAAAATTTCTTACTCTTATCTAATATTTCATTATTACAAAAGTATATATATATATATATATATATATCTTTTTTATTACAGTACTGGTTTTGTCAGACAAAAGTAACATAAGAAAAAAAAACATCTGAAGAAAATTTTCCCAAGAATGATAAAGGCGGACTTGTCTAAATTGAAGGACATGGATCTTACAGCAATTGACAACAATAAGGTGTAAATGTATTAATTTACTATATAATTTATTTAAAAGATATGTTTTATCTTTTCAAGTTTAGAAGGAACATTAATGATTAAATAAACAGTTCCTTACACAATACACTATATTAGTAATAATACTTTTGAAATAAGTTATAATAATGATCGTATAATAGACAGAAAACAAATTAAGTTCAATGTGTCAATATATCATTTACCTTAAAATATAAATACATTTATCTTTTTAAGCTACACAATCAAATATATATAACATTGAATTGATTGTCGAATTATTTAATTATATTTAACAATATTTAATTAGAAATATCATTCATGGCTTCATGCAGATTTCGAAAAAATTTCAAATATTGCTTCAGAGGAGAAAGAGTTTCTTTCAAAATAATTAAAACATCCACAACTAGAAGAAGAAAGACCAAATAAAAGAAAATTGTCTGAAAATGAAGAATTAGAAAGGCTGAAAGAGTTAGAGACAAAAGTCAGATTTTTGACTAATGAGATGATTAGTGTAGTAAAACAACTGGATGAAGAGAAAATTTTAAGACAAAAGTCTGACCAAAGGCTCAAAGAAATAGAAATGATACTTCAAAAAGTGAAAAGTTTTGAACAACAAAATCTGGCCAATACTACTGAACCTGAAAAACATTTCAAGCAAGGAAAAATAGTTGGTATGGTACATATAAATGTTTCTGCTAATTTTCCTTGTTTTGATTTGTTTGAAACTCAAGATTTAATTATAGATAATAAAGAAAGTTATAATAAAGAAAGTTCAAAATCTGAAGACATCGAAGAATTTACGGAAGAACATGCTGTTCAAATTCCTATTTGTGTTGAGGATGTCATTATTAAAGAACCAAAAAAAGAAAGAATAAAAAAATATAGAAAATTGCACACTCCTGAAGCATCTTTCAGAGAATCAGCAACAAGATGTCAAACTTTTCTTCAAGGTTGTTGGAGATAACAAGTAAGTACTGAAACATTACTTTTTTTCCAAAACAACCGTTTAGTTCAGCTCAACTTTCTACTTATTACTTTGTTATAGTACATTGTGTGGTATTACGCTACCATAAGCAAGCTGTTAATTAAAGTATTGTTTTAAATATCACTATCAACTCATAGTTTACTCAACACCAATTAGTAAATAATTAATTACACAACATTTATCATTGTTGGCTTTTTTGTAGTGATTAATGTTAACAAGTGATAGAAATTATGAAAGTTTAGGTTTTCTTATATGCTATGGTTTAGGAGATTAAAAAGATATTCAAATTTATCTTTTTAATTTATATTATGCAACTACTTATTTTGTTGAATAATTATTTTGTTATATGGCTTTCTAAAATATATGATATGTTATTTTCAAAAGTAACATTTCATAATTAAATATTTTCAGCATTAAAATTTATATAAGATAAATGCATTTATCTTTTTATATTTCACTTAATTATTAAAAAATAACAGAATAAAATTTTAAAGATAATTGCTATTTAGTAATTATGTTTGCATACAAAAAATTAATTTACATATTATATCTGTATTAACAAAAGATATAATAAATGCAAACATTTTTTTTTCCAGTGACGAAGCATTTAGTTGTGATGATGAGAACAACATCACCATAACAAAAGACATGATAGAAGATCTCCTTTACAGACATAATACTTTTGGTCAAGTAAGTTTAAAAAATAAAACTTTCCTTTAGTATAATTGTGTACTTTACCCATATTATTTTTCAAATGTAGATCATTGATTGGTTTTGGTTTCGAAAAGCAAAGCAACTAGATCAAAGCAATAGTATTGTTTACATTAACACAACAATGACAGTAAGTGAATTATATTCTCAAATTAACTTATGTTATTACAAAAGATAATTTCTGAATCATTTTTTAAACAGACAAATGCAACAAATGGAAACTGGGAAAATATATTGACAAAAAAGTTCAACCCTTTTATCAAAAAAATACTTTTAGATCCATTATGTATCAACGTCTTATTCCCAATAAATGGAAATGACCATTGGAGCCTCCTTGAACTAGATGTCGTAGAGTGCACTTGGAAACACTATGACTCACTATACTTAACCACAAGATCTAAATCCTGCAGAAGTGGACATACAAAACTTGTCATTAATGTGGTAAATAAATATTCTCAAAAATTATATTTCATTTACTTGTTTTTATTTATTCTAAAAAACACTGACTTTTTTGCAGAGAACAGCAGTAAATAACCTAAATGACGAGCTAAAACAAGATGGTCACAAAACAATTATTAAAAAGAAGACATAGCTTGTGAACGTTGATTGTGCTCAAGAAATCAATGAGTAATTATACAAGTAGATAATAATATAATAAACAATTTCATAATACACATTAAGATATAGAAGAAACATATTACAGTTCATTATTACCATAAAAAAAGATAATATGCGTTATCTCTTGATGCAAAGTACTAAATTTCATAATTTTAGGTACGATTGCGGAATTTATGTGATGATGTTCATGCAAAACATTGCACATAGAATGGAGAGTACATCATATATTACTCCTGAAGAATCTACTGCCTTCAGAGCAAAGATAGTTGTAGATATTCTCAGTGATGAACCCTACTGTTGGACAATTGAAATTTTTTGCAGCTCTGGTCCAGCTCTTAAAAATGTTTGAACTAACAAAAAATTTCAGAATTTGTAATAGTTGATTATAACAATTAGATATTACAATTGGTGATTAATTTGTAAGGGATTATACCAATATTTCAATAATTTGTACTGCTTAACTTTTTAGACAGTAAATTTGACAATGCTTATGAACATGATGATTTTTACTTTTACTTAAATTGTCATTCAATACATTTTTCTACTACTATGTCTAATAAGATAAATCCTTTTAACTTTTGTTTATCATTTATATGTAATATGTTTTCTAATTTCATTTTTTTTACACAACAAACAAATGCAATATGGGCAACTTTTCCTAGACAAGTAGAAGCTTTAATATTTGTCCAAACACATGTAAACACTAACATTTTTTGCTACCAAGATCATTTGACTGGACAAAGAAGGTTCCAAGTTTCTGCATATGAGGAATTCTGGAGAAGGTACATGAGCAAAATCCTAAGCTACAACACCATTACGAAATTATTCAAGTTGGACTGCCTTGCCACTTGTACTATGATCTGCAGTTCAACAAAAATATTAACAGTATACAAAATGGAGATGAAATGGTAAATATTTTGATTTCCATCACATTCAAAACTCTGAATGACATATACAAAATAAAGGGAAATGAAGATTGGGTTATAGAACTTGATTCATCTAATGAAGACAAGTTCTCTCGACATTTGATAATTCGTATCCCAAATATTGCATTCAAAGACAACTTGCATGTTGGAGGATTCATTTCTAAGGTATGCTCATGTATAAAAAATTCAAGGTTAACTAATTCACACTTTAAATAACTTCACATCAAGACAGATTTAAGCTCGTCAGAAAATACAAAGAGTATGTTCAATGATACTAGAGTTTATACCCATAATCAAGTTTTTCGTGTTCCATTCTCAACAAAAGCAGGAAAAAAATTCTGCACTACTGCCAAGTAGACGCTTCGGATGTAACAATCTAAATGATGAACAAGTGTTTAAAAAATCACTTATTTGCAACGTAGAAGATAATTTAGACAAGTTATTAGAGTGTGAAATGGATTTGAAATCTTACAAAAATATTCATTTTAAAACTGAGGAAAATGATAACAATAAGTACATCCAAAGTGAAAAGTCAGTAAATGTTTACTCTTGCAATGTACCTAAGTCCTATAATTCAGGAAAATCTCCCTTCCCAGAAATGGATGAGAAAATTTCATCATTTGCATCTCATGGAAATGTTTTGGGTAAATCAGAAAGTGGTACTGGTTTTCTACACATGGCTATATAATTTATAGCATGTCCAAAAGAACAAATTAGAAGAGAACATAAAAGTAATCATGTTATGTACATTGTTGATTTCCAAAGAGGTGGCTACTATCAGAAATGCTACGACCCTGATTGTAGAGACTATCAATCTCCTGTGCGACCAATGCCATGGGATGTATTGTCTAACTGTTATGATATTGTGAAGCAAGAAGGCAAAACTGTGTAGAAGCAATGCTTCTATCAAACAAAATATCAATTACATAGTGACAGTTTTGAATGTGGTAATTTTATTTGTATTCTTGTTAGTAAAAACATGTACAAAGTCAACAGCATGTATATTTTTTCTCTTACATAATTTTTTCTTCTCACTAAAATGAAGAAAAATTAGTATGTAATAGAAAAACTAAAGATTACACTGTGTTTTGTTAAAAATGTAAAACCATGTATCTTTTTCAAATATGTCGTATACTATTTGTATATCCGTTATGATTGTCTTGCCGTGTATGATTAATTGCTGGATTTTGTTACTGTGTACGATTATTTCATATCAGAATTGTAATCATATCAATAATTATTTCACTACTGTTATTAGCAAAAAATAATTTAAAAAGATATAAGTATTTATCTTTTTCATCATAAAACGAAATAAAATAGTAAGTTAAGATTGAAATAATTGTGCAATTAATTCCTAATGTAATGAAAGAAAATTACCTTACAGAACAAACTAACTCAGACAACATCAACCTATTAAATTTAATACATATAACAAATTCAAAATATTTCCTTTACATGAAAATTAAAATACAATTATCTTTTTAAACCTTTGTTGTCGAAAAAACAAAATAATCATTTAGCATAACACAACATAAATGATTCTTTAGCTTCAATTTAAACCATACAACCATCACATATATATAAGACCTGCTATTCAAAACATAGATAAGTAAATAACTATACAATTTTTTCCTTTTTATAAGAAATTTCCATAAAGATATAATCAGATATCTTTTTCGCTCCTATTGTGATGTTGAATGAAAAACAAAATTATACAACATTTTTTTGGCTACTAACCAGTTATCATTTTCACTCCTATTATTTTCCATTGAAGCATACATAATCATTTATCTTTCTTTTTTAAATACAATTTCTTAAAAAGATATAAATATTTATCTTTTTCATCATGAAACAAAATAAAATAATAAGTTAAGATTGAAATAATTATGCAATTAATTTCTAATGTAATGAAAGAAAGTTACCTTATAGAACAAACAAACTCAAACAACATCAACTATTAAATTTAATATGTAAAACAAATTTAAAATATTGGCTTTACATGAAAATGTGAATTAAATTATCTTTTCAAACCTTCATTGTCGAAAAAACAAAATAATCAACTAATCATTTAACATAACACATTATAAATGATTCTTTAACTTCAATTTAAACTATACAACCATCACATATATATCAGACATGCAATTCAAAACATAAATAAGTAAATAACTATACAATATTTACCTTTTTATAAGAAATTTTCCATAAAGATATAACCAGATATCTTTTTCGCTCCTGTTGTGATGTTGAATGAAGAACACAATTATACAACAATATTTTGACAACTAACCAGTTATCTTTTTCACTCCTGTTATTTTCCATTGAAGCGCACATAACCATTTATCTTTTTTTTTTAAATACAATTTTTTGAAAAGATAAAACCAGTTATAACAAGACAATCATCACATAAATTTCATAGTTAATTTTTAATATTTTTGATAAGTTCGTGTGCTTAAGTATATTGAGTCGTAGTGTTTCCAACTACACTCTACAACATCTAGTTCAAGGAGGCTCCAATGTTAATTTCCATCTATTGGGAATAAGATGTTGCTACATAATGGATCTAAAATTAATTTTTTGATAAAACGGTTTAACTGTTTTGTCAATATAATTACCTTTTCCTTCTATTGCACTTGTCTTTTTTAAAAAATGGTTTAGAAAATTTATTTTGTAATAAAATAAGTTAATTAACATCAGTTATACAAATCCAACAGATAAAATCAATTAGCCTACCCAGATGAACAAAATCGCCTCACGATTTCCACAATTAAAGACGAATTTAATTTCAGAAAAAAATAACGCCTAATTTTTTCCCCAAAAATATACGATCGCTTTCATTGCAGAAGAAACTACGACTTAATTTTGACGTAATTTCGACAAGAATCTGATTTGAGAAATTGATTTTTTAAGAAGATGAAAACGTGTGCCTAGATTTGTGTCCTGGAAAATAATTATTTCAATCCCGTGTCCTACAAACTATTAAGGCTGAAATAGTAAGCCCTTAACACAAATTTCCTGTTTTATTAATATAAAGATGCTACCAATTATTGTTATGATTGTTTCTTTCCCCAAAGATAAATTTTGTGTTCTAAAGATATCTTGCTAATGCCAGGTAGTCAAGATGGTAGATACAAGAAGAACAAAGCAAGAAAGGGGAGGTAGTAGTAGAGATGCAACTAATGGCATAACTCAAGGTGTTAGAGTCGAAGTGCAGAATAGTCAAGAACTAAATGATAGTAATGAGATCCTAAATTTGACTTCTGTGGAAGAAGCTGTAACACATGGTCAGCATGCATTAATTCTCAGGTAATCTCAAATAGATTTCTCAGTCATATGCAAGAAATACACCGGTCTAGGTTGGAAACTGTTCAAAAGAACAGAATCAGTAATGGAAATACAAGCATAGCCTCGAATGTATGAAAAAATATTTAGGGGTCTCGATCTTAGCAATAAGCAAAAATGAGTCTTAGCTACCTGGCAACTACAAGGCAATGCCTTGGCATGGTGGGAATCTTACACAATAAATGATCTAGAAGATGACTTCACTTGTGAACGATTTAAGGAAGTTTTTGCCAAAAAGTAAATTCCAGAGGCAGGGAAGGAGGAACTTTACCAAAATTATATTAACTTGAAGCAGAGTGGGATGTCAGTGGAACAATACACTACAAAATTTGAAGAGCTTTTGTGATTCGCATCAAATCTTGTTAATACGCCAAAGAAAAAGAATGATAGATACATCAAAGGAATAAAGAGCCAGTATTTAAGCAGGATCACTAGCCATATCTTGATGACTTCCACATATTTGGTTTACATTGCTACAAGATATGAAGCAATTGATAAAGCAGCTGGACCTAAAGCGCAGAAAGCCACTAACTACAAAAGAAAGGGGATACCAACAGTGAAGGCTGTAGGTGGTAGGAAAAATGTGAAGTGTTTTAATTGTAAGAAGCAAGGTCATTACTCAAATGAGTGCAAATCCCATAAAAATTAAAAACAATCGCTAGGGAAGACTACATAAATATTTAGAAATACTTTGTTACTATTGCAACGAACCTGGCCATTGGAAGAACCAGTGCCCAATGCTGAAGAAGGCCATAGTGACAAATGTCTATGTAATAAGGGATGATCCGTTTACTACCAAAGAAGACAAGGGCAACAAAGTACTCGAAGGTAACCTTATTAATGATAAACTAGTTCAGGTTTTATTTAATACGGGAGAATCCCATAATTTCATATCAAAGTCATTAGTCAAAAGAATACATGTAACAATCCAAAGTACGACAGACCAAATTTTTTCAAAAATCCCAATCTATCGAAACTCGAATTGCCATGTCTGGTATCCTACAGTAAAGGAAAAGATATGAAATGTATCAGAGCTCACAAAACATCTCATAGCGGAATGAAATAAAATACAATATAATCAAATATAGCCTTACTGAAGTAATAATAATGTCTAACCGGTATCCGGCGCTATCATAGTTCAGCCTTAAACCTAACCTGCGAGTATTTTATGAGGAGGGGGTCAGAACACAAGTTCTGGTGACTAGATAAAATTACACATCCTGAAATAACCCTACGTATACCGTTTAGTTAAATCTTCTTGTTTATTAGGTTAGTTTGGGTTAATAACACTCAAGGCTTTGCACACACATCATACCCATCTACCTCCCTGTAGATTAACCTAATATATTATATGTAGCTACCCCAAATATATCAAGGTACTTCCCATGGTACCTTTCTTGCACGGTCTCCACTGTCATGCCTCAGAAGTGTATGCAACTATCATCCTATGCTGAACGACGTACGGACCGCCATATTACTAAGCCCCGTTTCGCATAGAACTACCATCGCTATGCTATGTAAGCGTACGGAATGCCATATCCAAACTCCCCAATAAAGCTCAGTCTCAAATCGGAGTAATTCCCTAACGTCTACGATACACGACCCGGTGCGATGTGCATGTACCTAGACCCTCACATGTACGTTCTGTCGACTTTACACTGAGTCTCGTAATAGGGCTGCATTTGAATGCATAGAGCTATGTCGGGAGCCTTTCCATATCTGTATAGGTCTATTAAAAAGGCCTAAAGTACAGATATCTAAACTATGGTCTGCATTTTCACAGTGGCTACGGTCCCACCTCGACCCCTCCCTCAACGACTACACCAAGAGCTAAGTAGCGTGCCCTAGCACACAATCTACATTCAAATTGACGTGTCCCGCAACCAAAGTCTCGATAGTGAAAGATTAATGGTGTAACGACCCGAAAATTTGCGACCTTGATTATCCGATATACAACACATATCGAACATCAAGATTCGAAAATACCGGATGGTTAATGAAAGAAATTAGAGGTGAGAATAGATAAGATAGAAACTTAGAATAGAAGAAGAACAACACAACATCAGAGTAACACGAACCTCACAGCGGAACGAATAACATATAATATATAACATGACTTTTGAAATATAATTCTGTACTTGAATATACATATCATTTCCAAAGTCTTACAACACAGCGGAAATAAACAATAGCTATATGATCCTGAAGCCTCCTGCTCCAGCTCTTCAAGTATCTGTAAATCCCGACTACTTGACTGCCCGTACAAAATTGGGCACCCAAGAGTATAGGGAAAACAAAACAAAGTAAACTCTGGGTCAGTCATGGGACTGGTATGAGTAAAACAGTTTGAACAAGTAATCGATATCTCATAAGACCACGCCGTATAACGGAACGGGTTTTTCCCTTATGAGAATACAAAAATATCTTTATATCAAAAACCTTTTGATATTATAATAATGTCTATCAACCATAATATAATAATCATCTAGCAATTTTTATATCACATCATATATCACAATATATGAAACAAAACAGTATTTAAATATTGAGGAACCCAGTTGGGTCCCTCCAACCTGTTTCCCTGCATCACAGATGTTAATCAACATAATAACATCGATTTCATTTCAATATGAAATATTCTGCTAAACAGAATCAATATTTGATTAACGATATATATAAATATCGTTATCTATAATTTCAACCAATACATAAGCAATTCAACCAAACAGTTAACACACAACAATGAGTCATCATTTATCAGTTCTAAATATACGTTATAAAAATAGAACTGTTCAGAGTTGGTGAGTTTTACTCACATTGGTCGTTCATCGTTAAAGAACGATAAACTGTTGTTTGATTTGAATCAAACAATTTATTTCTCCATAAATTCAAACGAGCTCCAATGGACTTCTAGTCAGTTTCATTGTGGAATGCTCGTCCATACGATCCCAACGGATCTTGTTTCGCTCAATTCTGATATCGTATCATGAAGTTATGAATTTACGAAGTTAGTACACAAATTAAAAATTAAATTAAAACTAAACTTTAATTTAAATTGGGCTCAACCAATTTCCCAAGGCCCATTACCATTTTTAAATCACTAGGCCCGCTCACCCCACCTTCTTCCCTAAATCAATATGCCGTGACCTGCTTCTCTAACATTCACCATCTACCGAACTTCCCTTGCTCCTATCTAATTATTCCTTGACCTTAAAATCAAACTAACATCACCACAAAACTCTACACCCAAATCTCTTCAACACCATACCCCTTTCCCTCAACTCGAGCTCGTGAATTGATTTCCGTCGACAGGCCTCCCTTCGTTGCTACAGTGCTGGTGCGAACCAAAAATTCCACCGAATCATTTCAAACTTGGCCACACACTTCCATTCTTCACAACAATCACCAAACTAACCTTGAAATGAATCAAACTATTCCATTGTCAAGCAAATCCCAGCCCTAGTCATAAGAAATTAGCACCGAACCCAACAAAGTTGATGTTAAAGCGAAGAGAAACCATCCAGGATCTCGTATACATATGTGTTTTGATTTTAAGATTTTTCTTCCAATTGATTTTGATTTTTGAAAATGAATCCTTCTCATGTTTTTCTCTGAACTGTGTAGCAGCCAAGAGGATGTTTTATACGGGGATGAGATTTCTTGTGTGGTTGAAAAATTGAAGGATGTGGCACCTCAAATGTTCACACATATTATTTAGATATTTTATTTATATTTATTTTTTGCTTTCTAAAAATTCGTGCGATCACACACGATACCCAAAAATCATGAAAATTGACATGCAGCTAGAGTTTGACATTACGGTCCCAACGAAACTGGTTTCGTCGAATTCCGACTCCATGTGCTCACACAGCGTATTTTTAACATCAGAATATCAACGATTTCTCACCTTAAAAATTGGTACGGCCACATACTGACTTCAAAAATCACGGAAATTAAAATCTAACAATAATTTAATATTACGGATCCAACAAAATTAGTTTCGTCGAATTATGAGGTCGTTTGCAAAACTGGCTATTTTTAAAGCCCTAAATAACCCTTTTAAATATATAAATATATTTAAAACAATTAAAGTAAATATTTATAAATAAATATTATCGTATATATTCACACAGAATATCATACAGCTCTAGAATATTCCCATATGAATTTCCAGCTCGATATTTCAAATCCCGATTAAATTGATATTCGATTTAAAATGAAATTCCCTTTTAAAATATAAATAATTCCTTTATAAATTATAAAGGAATTCCACAGCGACTTTTCTGAAATTTGATTTGGACATAAATCAAAATCTACACAACAAAAATCTCGATTTTTCTCTTCCACTAGAAAAATATATTTCACCAGGTCCGAACGTTTCTTGTTTCACAAAAATCCGGCTTAAAACGAATCCTGTACATTCAGTTGAAGTTCAAATCGCCAAATAACGAACTGCCGCACCATTTCAAGCTCGATTTGAATTATAATATGATTATACATTCATACTGTCGTTCAAATAATATATTCGTTATTCTAATTCAATTCTAAACTGAATTAAATATCACAGATGATCCAGTTCACACCATATCGCCATTTCAGCCAAATTCTGATAATTTCAGAATTAAATATATTATTTAATTTGTTATTTTAATTAAATATTCCCCATTATTTAATTCAACGACCCAGAAATCCTTTTAATCACCTTTTAAATAATTAAATAAATAAATTATTATATCGCTAAAAATGCGGGTTATTATATTCTTCCCTACTTAAAATAATTTCATCCTCGAAATTGCTAAGGTAGAAACCAAACCCTATCAACTGGTTAGAACTTATTTGTTCACTTCTTAATTTCAGTTTCAAATGAACTAATTTAATTTCAATTAAATATTAACTAATTCTTATCAACGAAAATTTTCAAAAATCCTGAAAATTTTCTAATGCCTTAACTCTCCAAAAAAATTCGCCAGCACCTCCTTTGTACTGGTCAATCGGTCAAACTCCAACTCGCCTCTCTAGGCCATCTCCAACCCAAAAGAAAATCAAACAGCCAAGCGGCTTGCCAATTCGGCTCATCAAAATCTCATACCATATGAAATATAAACTTGTACCTTTTTGTCGGGCATATCAACTCTATCACTTCCATATGCTATCAACTCAGCATATACCAATGTTATCCTAATCAAATTCTGATCAATTTATCCTCAACATGTTTATTCGCTTATATCCAAAAAAAATCCCATTTTAACTCAAGGTCAATTCTTGATTCCAAATCTTAATTTACCAAACCAATTCTATTTCAACTTAACTGGTTTCAATTAAATTCCACCTTACTTCCACAAATATCTATTTAAATTTGTTTTAATTCGAACAATCTTTTCTTGGGAGTTCTAAATAACTTTGTTTTTCACAAATCAAATATTCCCTTTCAGAATCAAACAACTTGTTTTTCTCAAAACAATTCAAAATAAAAATTTTGGTAGTAATCCATCACTTAGGAACTCGAAAATGAACACCGATGATGCACCATTGGAATTTATATCCCAGCGATCAAAGTAAGTTCAATACTATATCACTTTTCAAAACTATTTCTTAAACCATTTCCATTTTGAAATCCATTTCAAAATTCTTTCATAAAGCTTGGAAAACATTTCCAATTCTCCCAGGATCTTAAAATTCTCATATACTTAATCCACATCCATTAATCAACACTTATTCAAATTTCCAGATTTTAGTTCCAATTCTGATTCAAATTCAGATTTAATTCATCTTGTAACACTTATACGAATTCTGATTGGTTATTTGCATAACCGTTTCAATTATAATCTTATTTGATTATAATGACAACCAATATATCCAATATATTATAATCATTCCAGTATAAATCCTTTATATCAAAATATAATTTGGGTAAAATTATTTTGTTTACCCTATTTTGAAAACATACCATGATGGTTCATCGTATTCGAGTGTTTACAAAATCCCTACCGATACAGTGGATCAAACTGATCGACCAGAACTCATAAACGACTCAACCAATAAATCTCCAAATATAAAACAATTTTTATATCAATAACAAATACGTTCACTCGTATATATACACTCAACTCAATCTAGGGTATTGCTAACCCCATCTCTACAGAGTCACGCCACAGAGCCAAGGTAATTACTTAACCTTAAGCTCTAATACCAACTGTAACGACCTGAAAATTTGCGACCTTGATTATATGATATACAACACATATCGAACATCAAGAGTCGAAAATACTGGATGGTTAATGAAAGAAATTAGAGGGTGAGAATAGATAAGATAGAAACTTAGAATATAAGAAGAAGAAGAACACAACATCAAAGTAACACGAACCTCACAGCGGAAAGAATAACATATAATATATAACATAACTTTTGAAATATAATTCTGTACTTGAATATACATATCATTTCCAAAGTACAATACTTACAACACAGCGGAAATAAGCAATAGCTATATGATCCTGAAGCCTCCTGCTCCAGCTCTTCAAGTATCTGTAAATCCTGACTACTTGACTGCCCGTACAAAATTGGGCACCCAAGAGTTTAGGGAAAACAAAACAAAGTAAACTCCGGGTCAGTCATGGGACTGGTATGAGTAAAACAGTTTGAACAAGTAATCGATATCTCATAAGACCACGCCGTATAACGGAACGGGTTTTTCCCTTATGAGAATCCAAAAATATCTTTATATCAAAAACCTTTTGATATTATAATAATGTCTATCAACCACAATATAATAATCATCTAGCAGATTTTATATCACATCATATATCACAATATATGAAACAAAAAAGTATTTAAATATTGAGGAACCCAGTTGGGTCCCTCCAACCTGTTTCCCTGCATCACAGATGTTAATCAACATAATAACATCGATTTCATTTCAATATGAAATATTCTGCTAAACAGAATCAATATTTGATTAACGATATATATAAATATCGTTATCTATAATTTCAACCAATACATAAGCAGTTCAACCAAATAGTTAACACACAGCAATCAGTCACCATTTATCAATTCTAAATATACGTTATAAAAATAGAACTGTTCAGAGTTGGTGAGTTTTACTCACATTGGCAGTTCATCGTTAAAGAACGATAAACGTTTGTTTGATTTGAATCAAACAATTTATTTCGCCATAAATTCAAACGAGCTCCTATGGACTTCCAGTTAGTTTCATTGTGGAGTGCTCGTCCATACGATCCCAACGGATCTTGGTTTGCTCAATTCTGATATCGTATCACGAAGTTATGAATTTACGAAGTTAGTACACAAATTAAAAATTAAATTAAAACTAAACTTTAATTTTAATTGGGCTCAACCAATTTCCTAAGGCCCATTACCATTTTTAAATCACCAGGCCCGCTCACCCCACCTTCTTCCCCAAATCAATATGACGTGACCTGCTTCTCTAACATTCACCATCAACCGAACTTCCCTTGCTCCTATCTCCTTGTTCCTTGACAAAATCAAACTAAAATCACCACAAAACTCTACAACCAAATCTCTTCAACACCATACCCCTTTCCCTCAATTCGAGCTCGTGAATTGATTTAAGTCGACAGGCCTCCCTTCGTTGCTACAGTGCAGATGCGAACCAAAAATTCCACCGAATCATTTCAAACTTGGTCACACACTTCCATTCTTCACAACAATCACCAAACTAACCTTGAATTGAATCAAAACTATTCCATTGTCAAGAAAATCCCAGCCCTAGGCTGCCAATGCAAAAAGACAGTCATACGAAATAAGCACCGAACCCAACAAAGTTGATGTTAAAGCAAAGAGAAACCATCCAAGATCTCGTATACATATGTGTTTTGATTTTAGGATTTTTCTTCCAATTGATTTTGATTTTTGAAGATGAATCTTTCTCATATTTTTCTCTGTACTGTGTGGCGGCCAAGAGGATGTTTTATACGAGGGTGATATTTCTTGTGTGGTTGAAAAATTGAAGGATGTGGCACCTCAAATGTTCACACATATTATTTAGATATTTTATTTATATTTATTTTTGCTTTCTAAAAATTCATGCGATCACACACGATACCCAAAAATCATGGAAATTTACATGCAGCTAGAGTTTGACATTACGGTCCCAACGAAACTGGTTTCGTCGAATTCCGACTCCGTATGCTCACACAACGTATTTTAACTATCAGAATACCGACTGTTTTTCACCTTAAAAATCGGTACGGCCACATACTGACTTCAAAAATAACGGAAATTGAAATCTAACAATAATTTAATATTGCGGATCCAATAAAATTAGTTTCGTCGAATTATGGGGTCGTTTGCAAAACTGGCTATTTTTAAAGCCCTAAATAACCCTGTTAAATATATAAATATATTTAAAACAATTAAAGTAAATATTTATAAATAAATATTATCGTATTTATTCACACAGAATATCATACAGCTCTAGAATATTCCTATATGAATTTCCATCTCGATATTTCAAATCCCGATTAAATCGACATTCGATTTAAAATGAAATTCCCTTTTAAAATATAAATAATTCCTTTATAAATTATAAAGGAATTCCACGGTGACTTTTCTGAAATTTGATTTGGACATAAATCAAAATCTACATGACGAAAATCTCGATTTTTCTCTTCCACTAGAAAAATATACTTCACCAGCTTCGAACATTTCTTATTTCACAGAAATCCGGCTTAAAACGAATCCTGTACATTCAGTTGAAGTTCAAATCGCCAATTAGCGAACTGCCACACCATTTCAAGCTCGATTTTAATTATAATATAATTATATGTTCAAACTGTCGTTCAAATAATATATTCGTTATTCTAATTCAATTCTAAACTGAATTAAATATCACAGATGATCTAGTTCACACCATATCGCCATTTCAGCCAAATTCTTATTATTTCAGAATTTAATATATTATTTAATTTGTTATTTTAATTAAATATCCACCATTATTTAATTCAACGACCATGAAATCCTTTTAATCACCTTTAAAATAATTAAATAAATTAATTATTATATCGCTGAAAATGCGGGTCATTACAGATGGTTTGTAGTTTTAGCTCTATGCTTTATGTATCCCACTGACTGTCGATGACAGGTACCTGACAATTACTATCCTTATTTGGTTCTGACCAGTTTATCTGTAGGTAAATTGTCAAATCACCCCAACGTCGAACCGCCATAGCCTTCTGACAGCCAAACTACTATTGCAGTCAAGGTATACTTATCGGGTTGTAATGCGCAAACCTAACGACTGCGAGTACAACCTGAGCATGCACCACAACAGAGGACCACTACCTACCACCACCCTCGGAAGCCGCATTCTTCTTTCCAGTCCTGTAGAGCCAGTAAGCAGAATATCAAGCAGAAGAATCAGATGACGTGCTCTTCTCGTGCCTCCAAACACCTCGAAGATCAACCCTGTTGGGGTCTTCACCTTCAGACATGCGGACGGTTCCTAGCGCATCACGCTGTCATGTTATTAGACCCTGTGTGTAATCCTTTAATCGTGCGCTTGTCTTATCTTATCAGATTTCCAATTAACTTGATTACCCACAATCTATCTTATATTCACGTTATCAGGTTTTCTCTGAGCACCTTATATCTCTAAGGAATGGACCCCTCTTGTTTATGAATTGAGTGATATAACTTAACCCATTTAAGTTTATTAATAAGACCATAACATGTTATTCCCTAGTTCGTAATTAACGGAAGTAATCTTGCAACAACTCGGAATTTTTGAACCAATTTAAATTTTTTATTTTAGCTATTTTAATGGATTTTGAATATTTAAAATGATTTATTTTAAATAATAATGATTAAAAATTTATTTTAATTGAAGTTAGAACGTATAAATTTGTTTTAATTATAAAACGAGCTTGAAGTGGCGCGGTAGTTTGAAAATTTGATTTTAAATTTCAGTTGAATATACAAAATTCAATATAAGTCTGAATTGGACGAAACCAGATATTTGAATCAGTTTAATAATATCTTTCTAAAGAATGCGAAAAATCCAGATTTCATAAAAAAATTGAAAGTTTTGTCCAGTTTAAAATTCAGAATAGTTGCAATGGAATTTATATATATTTTATATAATATATAGCCATTAAAAATAGCTATATTGCAAACGACTTCCGTTTTCGATGAAACCACTCTTGTTGGATCTGGAATGTTAAATTATAGCTAGATTCCAATTTTCATAATTTTTGAAATTAATATGTGAGCGTGCTGAATTTAAACGCGTTTGGCACTTTTAGTTTGAATTCAATCGACTGGAAAATGACCATTTTTCAGTCGGCCTCCAAATTCGAACAAATTAGTTTTGTTAGGACCGTATCATCAAAACTAAGCTAGATTTATTTTTCAGGGATTTTTGGAGTTCGTACATGGCCCCGGTAAATTAAAATGTATGTTGAAATCAATTTTTAAAGTTATATAAATTTATATTTTAATTTTGATGAAAACTGATCGAAATAGTCGAATCGGCACACCGGACATATCATGTTGTGTTCCAAATGGGGGTATTTGGCTAAAGCTGGCAATCGTTGGATTCGATTTGGAGTTCGGATATAAAAACTATTATTAAATGAATTAAATATAATAATATATATGCCCCTTATTCTCCATAACCCTAGCTACCCTCGTTCAGAGAAAAAACCCGCCCCCAAATTGAACACATCGTTCAGCCGCCCGCTCCTCCAGCCTTGCACCGCCTCCTCCGGTGACTCCACCGCCGCCGCACCCCCTTCCGACTGTCGCAGCCCCCTCTTTCCCTCTCTCTTCTCTCCTCCACCGTTCATTCAAAGGCCACAACACCCAAATCCGCCGCCGCAAGGCCCACGACGCCGCCCCCTCGCCACCGTGCCTCCCCTTGGCCTGCAGCACTCCGGCGCCGCCCCTCTGGCCAGCCACCTCTGACCATGGATCCCCAATTCGATAAAAAAACCAAATTTTATATTTTATATGTTTGCAAATAACACCTTGAGCTTCCACAGCCAATATCTTTCAAACCGAGCCTCTATGGCCCAAACTCCAAAGTGCCAAAATCGAAGAGCACTATTTTCTCTTTGATTTGGCTATATGGAAGTCATATTTTTGATTATGGAGTTGTTCAGAAAATGTGTCCAAAGTTTACTGTCTGGATTATGTCTTTTCGTGAATTCCGGCGAAATGGAGCATTTTCGGAAGAAAGGCCACTAGGCGAAAGTCGTCCGGAATGGCGCATCTAAGCTAGGAAAAAAGACGGTTTGCAGACTTTAGCTTGTTTGCAAAGTCTGGGATCAGAACAGCAAACCAGAACGTCGGAAGAGCACGTCGGAGCGGATCCCAATGTGAGAACTCTTTCTCACTCAATTTATTTTACAATTAAATATATACTAGGTTCCAGACGGGGCTTAGCAGCCCCCGACACTTTTTATTGTACAAACCATGGTTGTTATTTGGATTGTACTGTGGGAAATTGACTGTATTGTGATGAAATTAATTGTATTGCGGTTTGTGATTGAACTGATTATTGTGTATGGCGCGAGCCAGTATTAGGAGAGGGGTAATGCTAGACATTACTCCGGTTCTAATATCGCGTCATTATAATGCCAAAACTTTTCTGAAATAAATATTGTTCATTAATAATATCATTTTTAATGTGTATATGAACTATATAAAATATTCATGTGTTGAATAAAATGTTTGAATAATAAAAATATCATTTTTATTAAAAATATGAACTATATAAAATAGTCCAAGTGTTGAAATAAATATTTTATCGTTAAAAATATAATTTTTAACGTATATATGAATGGCATAAAATTCCTTGAAATAAAAATAAATATTCATTTACAAATCAGACGATTTGTTTATGTACACCCATTTAACTGAAATTGATTGGGGCGATAAATTTTACACATCGCCCAATTGTTAAGTTGTATGTCAATCAATTAGTTGACAGACTGTTGTAAGCGTTAATTATTTATATTTAATGCTTATGCAGTTGTGAATGCACTCTGGATAATGGTTGACTGTGTATAATTATTGTTGTGTACATGCGGGTATGAAATCCATATAAATAACATTATATGGTAATTGACTGTGTCTGATTCCAATTCAGAAAGAACGAATAATTTAAAATAATATTCGGTGAAGGATAAAAATGTGAATTCGATGTCCGATTTTGGACGAACACAAATATATTGAAGTGTGTGAAGCCGTATTGATTAGATTTGCCCCATTTTAACGCCAGTGATATTTATATGGATTTTATTCATTTTTATAATGAATATAAAAAAGAAAATGATTTCAAAATCAGATATTTTGAAAATATTGTCATTTAAATATTATAATGATAAGGAGTATTCAATTTTGATTTAAAATTGAAACGAAAGTGGAAATCATTTTCAAACAAATTTATAGATGATTTATAAAATATGCTTTAAATGGAAATCGATGAAATATTTATATTATATGTATTTAATGGCCTGAATAGAACGCATCGCGCCGCGGCCGTTCGCGAATTTCGACCATTAACTTTTAATTGACATTACGGAAGATTCGACTGTCGGATTCTCCTAAAACTGGACCATTGGGTTCATATCGAAAAGAGCTTTCCAATGAGTATAAGAGATTTAAATTTGAACTGGTGGATTTGGAGTTATGTCCAAATCAAATTTGGAAAAGGTCGTTATGGATGCAGTTCGGTGGCCGTTATTGGAAATTGACTGTACATGTCTTGATAAAATTATTAAAAATATTAATAATTTGTGTAAAATCATAATAAATGATTTGGAAAGATTTTGAATGAAAAATTCTATATTTGGAAAGATAAAAATATATTTTTATCAAAATGAACTAGTTATTAACAAAAAGGATAATCCAATAATTTTTAAATATATAAATTGGATTTGTAAAGGGTTTTAATATAGCCGGAAATTTCTAGTCAATAAACTAGAATGGATTCGAATAGAAATCATCTTCGGGATATTTCGATACTGGATTCCGTGACTATACGTATATTGTGGAGGAATTTGGAAGATAAGAATATATCGTTATTCCCTATACGATATGTGTTGGTTTCAGAATTTGATATTGAATATAAGCCGACATAATTTCTATTTAGAGCCTTGTGTTTTATATCAAATGTGATTTTGGGTTTGTCGTGAATGGTGTCTTCAGTAACACTGTCCTTAAATCCCATGTGAAAAGAATAAATCTTTTAATTAAGATTATTAGAGTTTCCAGTTATATTTAGTAAATTGGAATAAAAGGGAATGTGAATTGGGTTTATCGTGAACTGTGTTTTTAACAACATTCATTCTATAACCCAATTAACAATGAATTGTGATTTGGAATTTATAAATCTTTTAATTAAGATTAATGGAAATTTTCCAAAGTAAAGTTTTCAAATTTAATATAGTAAATTGGAATTGAATGGAATTCGATTTGGTAATAATCGAAGTGAGCTTCTGTGGAGGAAGACTGTTAATATATATGGAATTTAAAAGGCATTATCGTTATTCCATTTATATTATTAGTCGGATACGGAAATTGATATCGATTATATATTGATCTGTTTCCCCATGAAGATTCCATAATTAATGGAATGCGATTTTGGGTTTATCGTGAACTGTTTTTTAAATGACATTGGTTCTTTAATCCAGTTACAGACAAGATTACATGTCTAACATTGTATTTCGAACTATATTATTGATCTCTGCTTAATATATATTTGTTTGGTGGGGGGGAATTTATTCTCTTGCTTAACACCGTTCTTTGAGACGTACGAGCTTAGAGGTTATAAATCGGCAGAAATCAATGGTACGGTGTAGATTGTCGATGCGGCAAGTTTAATTTCCCAAAGTTAAATAATAATTAATAATGATTGTTGGAAGATTAAAACTAAGTGGAGTTTTAGTGAATCTTTAATTAGATTGAAATGTGAATGTGATAATTTAAATTATCAAATTTGGGAAATGATCGAGAATGGAGTACCACCAGTTTTACTCCAGGTAATAGTTAAATATTTTGTTAGGTTTGAACGTGAAATGGTAATTAAATTTACTGATAACACCGTGGTGTTAGATATGGAATATTACCAGTTTTGCTCCATGGGGTGAGTAGCTTGGGATTGGGAAATTAAACAAATGATTACTTCGGTAAGGCTCGATAATCCCGACTAGTTGATAAACTTTAATTTGGTTTAGAATTGAAACCCAACAGAAGATGAAAGTATACGTTTAAAAGAATTTATATTTGATAAAATTAATGGGAATCTTTCCCAAAGGATATGAAGATTTGAATAAAAGAATATTCAGAATTGAAATGAGGCGTATAATGTGTTTTTATAGCACGTGATTATTGATCATAAAATACGCGGGTTATTCGGAAAGACCGGGTTTATCTCATTCTGAATAACCAATATGACGACGATAAATCGACGATGAAGGCGGTGGTTAAAGACCATAGTTCTTCACATCATTTGGATGATTACTGATGTCTTGATTGGGTTGTACACCCAAGACAAGGTAATAAGTGGTGATCGTCCAGACGTACTTGGAGATCGACCGGATATGCGACGACCTCTCTCCTGTATTGGACATATGGGACGAGGAATAAGGTGCCTCCGGTTTCATTCAGACCCAGAACGGACTTGTAAGTGGACATGTGTCTGAAATTGGATTTAATTTTGTGTTTATTGATTTCTATTAAATATATATCTGTAACAACCCATATTCTACGCATTGGTGGATCGTAGAATATTTATTTCTTTTCCATATGAAGTCGTATGGTCATGTAAATTTGGGAAACAACCATTAGAGTCATTTCCTATGTTCATGATTTTTGTTGATTTTTAAATGACCGTTTTGCCCCTAGCTGATCTTGTTTTGGCCATAACTTTTGACTGGAAAGGAATTTTGACTTGAAACCACTTCCATTAGACTCGTTTGATGATTTAACTTTCCGTAGAGTGGTCATAACAGCCAAACGGACTCAACGTTTGGGAGATATGGCTAAAATAAGGTTTGGAAGGTGAAAAACTGCTTAACCGGGCCAAATAGGGTGATTAGTGAATGGGCCCATAACCCATTTCGGGATTAGGGTTATGGGGAGGCTGAAATGAGTTAGGGTTTCATTTCATTTCAGTTTTCTAGCCTCCACTTACCTCTTAGAAACCCTAAAAATGGCCTCCAACCTCTAAATCACCTCCAAATCATTTTCTAATCAAGGATTAAGCTTAGCAACATCAAATCAAGGAAGAACTTCACCAAATCAACGTTAGAGCTGCTGTTTAGCATTGGGATCCGCACCAAATCAGAGATTTATTTCAGATCTAAATTTATTTGTGGCTAAGGTGAGTGATTTGCATAGTTCCTCACTAATTATGGCTAATTAAGGGTAATTAGTGTTAATTAGCGGATTTGAACATGATAAAATTCTGGAAAAATATTTATAAAATTCGAAATGATGTTTTAGACCTCTGATATGAATTTGGGTTAATTTGGTTAAGTTTTGCTAATCACATCATAAGTTTCACCTAAACATGCTTAAGGGAAAATATGGAGTTTTGGCTATGTTTGATCCATTGTAACCTATCGTATTGATGTTTTGGTGTTTGAGGTCATTTCTACTTGTTGCTATGACTGTATGGTATGCTTTGTGATTGATTAGAATAGTTAGAATGGTTGAAAACGCCGTCGAATGGCGTAAAACAATCGCTGGAAGAGTTGCAGGAATTTGTACATAACCCGGATCGAATCGCCCTATCGCCACCCCGACCCGATCGTGATGAACCCCCTCCGTTCCGAACCCTTCACCACGAACTGACCCGTTCGTGACCCCTATCCGAACTGTCACGTGGAGACTCCAAGCTGATGCACCTGAAGCACGATCCGATGCACCACGAGCTGATCCGATGTGATGACGCCGATCCGAACCAGGAGGATGAAGGAGCTCACGATGCGATGGGTACCAGGGTGCCACGACCCAACCCAACAGGGGTGCCACGAACTGATGAAGCACGATCCGATGATGGCGACCCGACCTAGAGCTTGACCACGAGCTGGTGACTGCGAACCGAACCAGGAGGCTATGAACTGAATGAAGACCGATCCGGTGATGACCAATAACCCGAGATGCAAAGGTAGTCCAAATGGGAAGTTAGAGCTCAGGATCCAGTTGGGAACCAATGAGTTCACTTCGTGATTGGACTTTGCTGCAGGACGTGTGCTAAGGAGTTGTCGACGTTCATAACTTCGATTCACCACTGAAAATGGATGATGGGCTACTTATCAGTGCAGTAGAGTCATTATGACTCGAGGGGCAAGGTGATGGTAGCAAGACTACGTTACCAGTGCAGTAGAGTCAGTATGACTCGAGGGGCAAAGTGATGCGTAGTAAGACTATGAGCCAGTGCAGTGGGGTCGTTGCGACTCCATGGGGCAGAGTGGACATAGTAAAGGATTAGTGAGGCTATGATCCAGTGCAGTGGGGTCATTGCGACTCCATGGGGCAAAGTGGACATAGCAAAGGATTAGTGGCTATGTATCAGTGCAGTGAAGCCATTTATGACTTCATGGGGCAAAGTGATCATAGCAAGGTATGTTGGGTGATCGAAGTGGTGAATATCGTATGCTTTACGCACTGAGTGAGAGATGTGTGGATGGTTGCTATGTTTGATTGTTTTCCATCACTATGACATGCACACCCCACCCCCGTTATCTTTACACCATTTGAAATGGCACCTTAGAATGTGTACAGTATGTAGTGCTAACTCTTTGGTTGCAGGTCCAGGTTCAGGTATGTTTTAGTCTACCTGTTATTGTTCTGTTTAGATGCTTATCGTTCATACCAGGCTTTATGTCTGACCCAGAGTTTTATGTCTCCTCTTATTACTCTGGGTGCTCACACGAGCAGACTAGAGACAGGTTTGCTGGTGATGCACGAGTAGCTGATTCAGAGGCGAGCAGGAGGCTTCCACGTATGATATATAGATATTCTCCCTGTGTCGTTGGTGGTCGCTACTTGGGCATTAGTAGTGTACCTCCTTTATCTTGCTTTTGCTCTTTGAGACAGTTTGAAAAGTTGTAATAATGTTAGCTTTGGATCATAAGCTGTACTTGGATTTTCCGCTGCTATGTTAGTTTGTTTTCAGCTTATGCACTGTCTCACCTGTTTTATGTCAAGTATGTTGTTATTATATTTTGTTCCATGCGCTGTGAGACATTTTACAGGTTCCTTGTTAGCTCATTTCATTCTTTCCTTTCTTCTGACGACCCGTTCCGTGCTAACTGGACATGTGTACAGCGCACTTTTGGAGTAAATGTCGGTTGGTGCGGGGCGGGCCGTCACATTTGGTATCAGAGCTCTAGGTTGCGTAGTTAACCTAGGGAAAGACACTAGGGAGAGATAGTACGTATATGAGAGCTCGTATTTGTGATTACTTTGGTTTTCAAAAGCTATATATATACTATTAGTAGTATAAGAATGAAGTCGTACTGCACTAGCACCACTATGGGGTCGTTAATCGTTTCCCCTTTTACAGATTGACGATCAGCCGATATGCATGAGGTGCTGGTAGGGGTGCCAATAATGGGAATGCTGCTGACATGAGGGCGATGTTTACTGACCTCATGAGAGACATGCTTAGGGATGTTCAAGAGGCAGTTCCCAATCCCGGAAATGGTGGCGGTCCAGTAGTGCAGGCGCCTAGGGTCGATTTTTCCAAGTTGTGCAAGGATTATACTAACCTTGGTGGGAAGCCGTTCCACGGAACGGAGTCGGCCACAGATGTTCAGGATTGGTTGGATAGCTGTGATCGTATCTTTGACGACTTAGGTATCGAGGATGCGATGAAGAGAAGGCTAGCGTCTCGTCAGCTGCAAGGGCGAGCGATGAATTGGTGGAATGCCATTAGAACAGCTACTCCAGAAGATCAGGTTACTTGGGATCAGTTCAAGGCTCGCTTTAGCGAGAAGTTCATTCCAGCTGCCCAGAAGTCAGTGTTGTTTAAGAGATTCTTGGAACTCAAGCAGAATGGTAGGGCAGTCTCTGACTATATTGCTGAATTCGACACTTTGTCGAAGTATGGACTATCTCTTATCGATACTCCTGAGAAGAAGAATGAGAAGTTCATTACTGGGTTGGATGGATACTTGGGGGAAAGACTTATCAACCATATTGATGAGACTTTTGAATCGATTGTGGGGAAAGCTTTGAGATCAGAGAGTGTTTACCCTAAGCCAAAGACTGAGGCTGCATCTGCAGAAGGGCTGAAGCCGCAAGTAGGCAGTGGAGGCAAGAATAACTCTCAGAATAAGAGTAAGAAGAACCAATTTAAGGATAGCCAGAAAAAGAGCAAGAAAGATGTTGAGTGCTTCAGCTGTGGTAAGAAGGGCCATTATGCTAAAGAATGTCGGGCCAAGCCAGCGGATAGGAAGTGCTATAACTGTGGCCAAGTGGGACATCATAAGGATAAGTGTCCGCAACCTCTTAAGGAGAAGCAGATTGTGAAAGCATATGTTATTGATGCTGTTTCTTCTTCGTCGAATGCCCCAACTGCGGCGGAGAAAGGAAAGAATGTCGTTATTCAAGGTATGCTTTCTATTTATGATGTACCAGTTCGAGTTTTGTTTGTTACTGGGGCTTCCCGTTCCTTCATATCTAGTGACCTGGTAGATAGGTTAGGACTGGAACCCGAGATAGTCGATAGACCGTTGGTTATGACGAACCCGATTGGTGGTTCGACTAGCCTTAGTATGATTTGCCGAAATTTGGTCTTATCGAGTCATGGATGTATGTTTGTATGTGATTGCTTTGTTTTGGGCTTTACTGGGTATGGCATTATATTGGGAGTCGATTGGCTCCAAAGATACAGGGTGGTGGTAGACTATGAGGGATTTTTGGTGACAGTTAGGGCGGATGATGGGCGGAGGGTAGTGTTTTGTAGTCTACCTAATGATGGGGTAATGGCTAGTTTTATAAATTCCCTTTACATCCCGCATGATGAGTTGTCAGATGTGCCCGTGGTTGGCCAGTATCCGGACGTCTTCGAGGAGGTGACCGGGCTTCCACCACACCGAGAGATTGAGTTCCGTATTGATTTGGTGAAAGATGCCAGACCTATAGTGATGCCACTTCGTCGTATGGCACCAAGGGAGCAGCGAGAGCTCGGGGTGCAAGTCAGCAATCTTTTGAAGAAGGGATTTATTAGAAGAAGTGTCTCCGAGTGGGGAGCACCAGTTGTGTTTGCCACTAAGGCAGATGGTTCCCTTCGTTTGTGTGTGGACTATCGCGAGTTGAATAAGGTAACGAGGAAGAATAAGTATCCTCTACCGCGGATAAATGATTTGTTTGATCAACTGGAATGAACAAGAGTGTTCTCCCAGTTGGACCTCGCGACAGGATTTCATCAGCTTCGACTAGCGGATGAGAGTGTTTCGAAAACGGCATTTAGGACGCCTTCTGGATTCTATGAGTGGTTGGTCATGCCATTTGGGTTGACCAATGCACCAGCCTACTTTGTGGATCTTATGAATCGAGTATTCAGAGATCAGTTGAATAAGTTTGTTCTTGTGTTCGTAGACGACATCCTTATTTACTCGAGGACAGAGGAGGAACACAAGGGACACTTGAGGATAGTGATGGAGGTGTTGAGGAAACACCAATTGAAAGCGAAATTCTCTAAGTGTCACTTTTGGAGAAGAGAAGTGAGATTCTTGGGTCATGTTGTTTCAGAGAATGGTATTGCCGTGGACCCTGCGAAGGTGGCTACGGTACAGGATTGGCCTACGCCCAAGAATGCAACAGATGTAGGAAGTTTCTTGGGGTTAGCTGGATATTATCGTAAGTTTATCCAGGACTTCTCCAAGATAGCAGCACCGTTGACTCAATTGACTAAGAAGAATCAGGCCTTCGTCTGGGACGGAGTGTGTGAGAATGCATTCAAGAGTCTAAAAGAAAGGTTGACGCGTGCGCCAGTATTAGTCATTCCTAGTGGGAATAAAGAGAAGACGGTATACGCGGATGCTTGTGGTACCGGACTAGGTGTTGTATTGATGCAAAGAGGTAGGGTTGTAGCTTATGCTAGTCGACAATTAAAGCCGCATGAGAAAAGGTACCCTACCCATGATCTGGAATTGGCAGCGATCGTATTTGCGCTGAAGATGTGGAGACATTATCTCTTGGGAGAAAGATTTGAGTTGTTTACCGATCATAAATCGTTAAAGTATCTCTTCTCCCAGAAGGATCTGAATCTCCGACAGCAGAGATGGTTAGAGTTCTTAGCTTCGTATGATTTTGATATCGCATACACACATGGGAAAGGTAATGCGGTAGCCGATGCCTTGAGTAGGAGACATGCCAGTTTAGGGGCTATGTTCCTTGAATGGAAGCAACTGGAGTATATCGCAGGGTTTGATTTCAGACCAAAGTCCGAATTGGATCTAGAAGTGCTAGCTAGTTTGGCGATCAGACCCACTTTGATAGAGCGGATTGGTTCCAGTCAGAGGAGCGATCCTAATCTATTGGAAATCATCTCCAAGTTAGAGATGAATATCGACGGTGAGGAGATGAATTTGTATGGGCTTGATCGAGATGGATTTCTTAGAAAGAATGGAAGACTAGTTGTACCCAACGTGAATGGTTTGAGAGATGAAGTGCTTAGAGAATGTCATCACTCAAAACTGACTATACACCCCGGTGGTGATAAGATGTATCGAGACATGAGACAGACTTACTACTGGGAAGGGATGAAAAGAGACGTTGGGAAGTTTATATCCAAATGCATGAATTGCCAGCTAGTTAAAGCCGAGCAAAAGAAGCCTAGTGAGTTGTTGCAACCATTAGAAATTCCCGAATGGAAATGGGAGCAAGTCTCGATGGATTTCATTGATGGTTTACCAAGGACTAGATCGGGACATGATAGCATTTGGGTAATTGTGGATCGAATGACTAAGAGTGCAAGATTTATACTAGTCAAATCGACCAGAACGACAGCTAAGTTGGCAGAATTGTATATGAAGTGGGAAGTGAGATTTCATGGAGTACCTAAAAGCATTATGAGTGACCGAGACCCGTTGTTTACTAGTGGGTTTTGGAAGAGCTTACAAGAGGCTCTAGGGTCAGAATTACATCTCAGTACCGCATATCATCCTCAGACCGACGGTCAGACAGAGAGGGTGAATCGTATATTGGAAGATCTCTTGAGAGCTTGTATATTGGATTTTGGTGGATCATGGGATGACCATTTGCATCTAGTAGAGTTTGCATATAATAATAGCTACCAATCCAGTATCGGTATGGCTCCATATGAAGCTTTGTACGGAAGACCGTGCAACTCACCATCATGTTGGATAGAGACTGGCGAGAAGTTTATGCTTGGACCAGATGTGGTGAGGGAAACCTCGGATAAGATTAAGACCATTCAACAACGAATGAAAGATGCCCAAGATAGGCAGAAGAGTTATGCTGATAAAAGGAGAAGAGATTTAAAATTCTCCGTTGGTGACTTGGTGTTTGTCAAGGTTTCTCCGTTGAAGAGCGTGATACGATTTGGCAGGAGAGGCAAGTTGGCACTAAGATTTGTTGGCCCATTCCCAGTTCTCGAACAAGTTGGGAATTTGGCATATAGAGTTGACTTACCAGAGAAGATGGTGGGAGTTCACAACGTATTTCATGTTTCCCAACTAAGGAAGTTTGTTCACGACCCAGATTTGACTATTTCACCTGATCAGTTAGAGGACTTCGAAGTGGAACCCGAGGCGGTTGGGAACCGTAAGCCGATCCGTATTGTCGAGCACGATACAAAGCAACTTCGAAGGAAGGCGGTGAGGCTAGTCAAGGTTCAGTGGGGCGAGAACGAGAATGACTGTACTTGGGAGACAGAAGAGAGCATTAGAAAGACGTATCCAGAACTCTTTGCCTGGTAAGATTTACTTTACAATTTAGTTATTCCGCATGCTAGGATAAAATTGTTTTGCTTGTTTTGCATGTTTGATTGTTGTTTTATGGTTGATAGACATGCGGGACCCTTTGTGTGTTTTGGTTAAGGAATTTCGGGGGCGAAATTTCTTAAGGGGGGGGGGGGGGGAGAATGTAACAACCCGTATTCTACGCATTGGAGGATCGTAGAATATTTATTTCTTTCCCATATGAAGTCGTATGGTCTTGTAACTTTGGGAAACAACCATTAGAGTAATTTCCTATGTTCATGATTTTTGTCGATTTTTAAATGACCGTTTTTTCCCTAGCTGATCTTGTTTTGGCCATAACTTTTGAATGAAAAGGAATTTTGACCTGAGACCACTTCCATTAGATTCGTTTGATGGTTTACTTTTCCGTAGATATGGTTGAAATAAGGTTTGGAAGGTGAAAAATTGCTTAACCGGGCCAAATAGGGTGATTAGTGAATGGGCCCATAACCCATTTCAGGATTAGGGTTATAGGGAGGCTGAAATGAGTTAGGGTTTCATTTCATTTCAGTTTTCTAGCCTCCACTTACCTCTTAGAAACCCTAAAAATGGCCTCCAACCTCTAAATCACCTCCAAATCATCTTCTAATCAAGGATTAAGCTTAGCAACATCAAATCAAGGAAGAAATTCACCAAATCAACGTTAGAGCTGCTGTTTAGCATTGGGATCCGCACCGAATCAGAGATTTATTTCAGATCTAAGTTTATTTATGGCTAAGGTGAGTGATTTGCATAGTTCCTCACTAATTATGGCTAATTAAGGGTAATTAGCGGATTAAAACATGATAAAATTCTGGAAAAATATTTATAAAATTCAAAATGATGTTTTAGACCTCTGATATGAATTTGGGTTAATTTGGTTAAGTTTTGCTAATCACATCATAAGTTTCACCTAAACATGCTTAAGGGAAAATATGTGGTTTTGGCTATGTTTGATCCATTTTAACCTATCATATTGATGTTTTGGTGTTTGAGGTCATTTCTACTTGTTGCTATGACTGTATGGTATGCCTTGTGATTGATTAGAATAGTTAGAATGGTTGAAAACGCCGTCGAATGGCGTAAAACAGTCGCTGGAAGAGTTGCAGGAATTTGTACAGAACCCAGATCGAATCGCCCTATCGCCATCCCGACCCGATCGTGATGAACCCCCTCCGTTTCGAACCCTTCACCACGAACCGACCCGTTCGTGACCCCTATCCGAACCGTCACTTGGAGACTCCAAGCTGATGCACCTGAAGCACAATCCGATGCACCACGAGCTGATCCGATGTGATGACGCCGATCCAAACCAGGAGAGCTCACGATGCGATGGGTACCAGGGTGCCACGACCCGACCCGACAGGGGTGCCACGACCCGACCCGACAGGGGTGCCATGAACTGATGAAGCACGATCCGATGATGGCGACCCGACCTGGAGCTTGACCACGAGCTGGTGACTGCGAACCGAACCAGGAGGCTATGAACTGAATGAAGACCGATCCGGTGATGACCAATAACCCGAGATGCAAAGGTAGTCCAAATGAGAAGTTAGAGCTCAAGATCCAGTTAGGAACCAATGAGTTCACTTCGTGATTGGAATTTGCTGCGGGACGTGTGCTAAGGAGTTGTCGACGTTCATAACTTCGATTCACCACTGAAAATGGATGATGGGCTACTTATCAGTGCAGTAGAGTCATTATGACTCGAGGGGCAAGGTGATGGTAGCAAGACTACGTTATAAGTGCAGTAGAGTCAGTATGACTCGAGGGGCAAAGTGATGCGTAGTAAGACTATGAGCCAGTGCAGTGGGGTCATTGCGACTCCATGGGGCAGAGTGGACATAGGAAAGGATTAGTGAGGCTATGAGACAGTGCAGTGGGGTCATTGCGAATCCATGGGGCAAAGTGGACATAGCAAAGGATTAGTGGCTATGTATCAGTGCAGTGAAGCCATTTACGACTTCATGGGGCAAAGTGATCATAGCAAGGTATGTTGGGTGATCGAAGTGGTGAATATCGTATGCTTTACGCACTGAGTGAGAGATGTCAGGATGGTTGCTATGTTTGATTGTTTGCCATCACTATAACATGCACACCCCACCCCCGTTATCTTTACACCATTTGAAATGGCACCTTAGAGTGTGTACAGTATGTAGTGCTAACTCTTTGGTTGCAGGTCCAGGTTTAGGTATGTTTTAGTCTACCTGTTATTGTTCTGTTTAGATGCTTATCGCTCATACCAGGCTTTATGTCTGACCCAGAGTTTTATGTCTCCTCTTATTACTCTGGGTGCTCACACAAGCAGACTAGAGACATGTTAGCTGGTGATGCGCGAGTAGCTGATTCGGAGGCGAGCAGGAGGCTTCCACGTATGATATATAGATATTCTCCCTGTGTCTTTGGTGGTCGCTACTTGGGCATTAGTAGTGTACCTCCTTTATCTTGCTTTTGCTCTTTGAGACAGTTTGAAAAATTGTAATAATGTTAGCTTTGGATCATAAGCTGTACTTGGATTTTCCGCTGCTATGTTAGTTTGTTTTCATCTTATGCATTGTCTCACCTGTTTTATGTCAAGTATGTTGTTATTATATTTTGTTCCATGCGCTGTGAGACATTTTACAGGTTCCTTGTTAGATCATTTCATTCTTTCCTTTTCTTCTGATGACCCATTCCGTGCTAACTGGACATTTGTACAGCGCACTTTTGGAGTAAATGTCGGTTGGTGTGGGGCGGGCCGTCACAATATCTCTTTGGTGGAGAATTTATTCTCTTGCTTAACACTCTTCTCTGAGACGTACGAGCTTAGTGGTTATATATCGATAGACATCAGTTGCATGGCATGAATTGTCTATGTGGCATGCTGAGATGCAAATGATCAAGGCTTCCATTGAAAAGCAGAGTCTTTTAGTTGATGATAAAAGCACGGCTTTAAATAGCATAGCTTTGCGTATAGCGTTAATTCGCGAGCCTCACACCTCGGTATGAGTTAAAAACGGGATCAGACCGTTGGGAGTGCACGATGTTTCTTTCTAGCTATGGGTGGTGTCGTGGTATGGATCCCATACATTTATATATTTTTTACCTATGTGGAGGATGGATAACAAGGCGCCATAGATATATCGTAACTACAAGACCGATGGATAGGTTCGATAGGACCGAGAAATGTGTGTTCAGGAATTGCCAATCCTCAAACGTAAGGGAGGACCAGCCCAACCGATCCAAGGGTTCACTACGGGGGATCTTGAGGCATTTGCTAGAGTGTCTCGAATCAGATTGGAGCCATCCCTGGCCTTGACTCATATATGGAATCCAATTTCCAGTACATGACATTTCGGTTTTAATTGCAGAGCTAGTATGACGACATAGTAGGATGGGGTACTATGCCGTCTATGATTGATACATTTATATTTGAAGTTATTTTGACACTATATACTTATAGTAATATCAAAATGATTTGTTTTAAACGTACCAAGCATGTTTAGCTATTATAAGTTAAAACTCTGTCCTCCGGCCTGCGTTGCATTGTGTGATGGGGCCTGAGTCTTATAATAGCTTCATTTTTCCAAAAAGCATTGCGTTGTTTGTTTTATGCACTGGTATTCTTGGGAGAAAACCCATTCCGTGTTATACGACGTGGTCCCTTGATTTACTTTATTTCTAAAGTAAAGTTTTAAATAACTGTTTTATTTCTCACACCAGTCCTATGACTGACCTGGAGTTTATTGTTTTGACCTAAACTCTGGGAGCCCATATTTTCCACATGGGCAGCTAGTAGTTTTGGTTTCGTATATATTATATTCACAGGATCCTGGATTTACAGCTGGAGTTATATTCGGAAAGCTCTGTATTCGTGTATTTCTTTCAGTTGTGTTATGTATTATTTTCCGCTGCATTGTAATTTTAAATCTATGATATTTTTCGGATGTATATTTTTATTCATACTCTGTTATATTCATGTACCCTGATGTAAATTATTGTAATAACAATGAAGTGTTCTGTCGTTTGCGTTCTGAATTGTCGTATTCTCATTTCAATCTATGTTTTCTGGTCTCTTCGGAGGCTGGCGAATTCGGGTCGTATCATTTGTGGTATCAAAGCTCTGGTTTATATAGCTCGAGAATAAGGCACATTAGAACCAAACGAAAGAATTCATTGGAGATAGGATTAGTAACGTCCTATAAGAACAACTCGTTAGAGATAGGGTTAGTAATACCCTAGAATGAGTTTAAAGAGTGTTATTTTTAAAATGAAAAATAAAAACGATTTTAGTTTTAAAATTTATAAATTATTATACGTATTTGAGTATTTTATTTTAAATTGATTTGGACTATCGTGTATATGAAGATTTTGTATATACGCCTAGCTAGTGTGTATACGAAGTCTCAAATATACTGGATGGATAAAGAATCACACTCTAGTCGCTCGGAGATGATTCTGATGATAGCGATCACATCATCAATATTTATGTTCGAGTTTCGAAAGTGTGATATCTATATATTTCCAATTGACTGGTGTGAGAACCAAAATTAGATAGGGTTATTGTTATGAATTGGCATCAAAAACATGATTTTGAATATATATGTATCAAAGTTATGAATTTGAAAATTTAATTAACCAATTGATTGCTGGTTGTGATGTGTAATTATTAATTCCACTAATAAAACCAATAAGAGAATGTAAGGTAAATTTAGGCTAGACCGAATCAGATATTGAACTGAATTGAATTTGATTGGAATTTCAAACATGTACATGTATATAATGAACAGGTCATAGCATGGATGCTAAGAAGAGGAATAAAATTATATGCCCGACTAATAGGTACATATTTACTGTATTTCTTGGGTTTTGATGATTTTATGTGCCGATTGGCTAGCCTCTTGGCTTTTCCTTTTCTTTTTGGATGATCAGGGCCTTTTGAGGCAAGTTGCGGTTTTAAAGGTCTCCCTGTACAAAGGAGGTTATGGCGAAATTTTTCAGAAATTTAGGGTGTTTGCCAAATTTTTGAGAAATTAGAAAATTCCTAGAAATTGAAAAGTTGAAGAATGAAAGCCAGAAAGAAAGTTGAGTTGGTTAGTTAAACAAATTTCAGCTCTGTTCCTTTTCGAGGACGAAAAGATTTTAAGTGGGGAAGATTGTAACAACGCGGAATTTCTGAACCAATTTAAAATTTTTATTTTAACTATTTTAATGGATTTTGAATATTTAAAATAATTTATTTTAAATAATAATGATTAAAATTTTATTTTAATCAAAGTTAAAACGTATAAATTTATTTTAGTTATAAAACGAGCTTGAAGTGGCGCGGTAGTTTGAAAATTTGATTTTAAATTTCAATTAAGTATACAGAATACAATTTAAGTCAGAATTGGATGAAACCAGAAATATTTGAATCAATTTAATAATATCTTTCTAATAAATGTGAAAAATCCATATTTCATAATATAAATTGAAGTTATGTCCAGTTTAAAATTCAGAATAGTCGCTATGGAATTTATATATATTTTATATAATATATAGCCCTTAAAAATAGCCATTTTGCAGACGACCTCTATTTTTGACGAAACCACTTTTGTTGGATCTGGAATTTCAAATTATTGCCAGATTCCAATTTTCATAATTTTATGAATTAATATTTGAGCGTGGTGAATTTAAATGCGTTTGCTACTTTCAATTTGAAATCAATCGACTGGAAAATGACCATTTTTCAAATGATCTCCAAATTCGACGAAATTAGTTTTGTTATTACCGTATCGTCAAAACAATGTTAGATTTATTTTTCTGGATTTTTGGAGTTCACATGTGGCTCCGGTAAATTAAAATGTACGTTGAAATCAATTTTGAACGTTATATAAATTTATATTTTAATTTTGATGAAAACTGATAGAAATAGTCGAATCGGCTTACTGGACATATCCTATTCTGTTCGAAAAGGGGTTAATTGGCTAGGGGCGACAGTCGTTGGGTTCGGTTTGGAGTTCGGATATAAAAACTAGTTTTAAACGAATCAAATAATTAAATATAATAATATATATATATGTCCCTTATTCTCCATAACCTTAGCTACCCCCGTTCAGAGAAAAAACCTGCCCCCAAATTGAACATGTCATTCAACCGCCCCTCCTCCATCCTTGCGTCGTCGCCTCCGGCGACTCCACCTCTGCACCCCCTTCCGACCGCCGCACCCCCTCCTCCCCTCTCTCTCCTCTCCTCCACCATTCATTCGAAGGCCACAACACCCAAATCCGCCGCCGCAGAGCCCCACATCGCCGCCACCTTGCCACCATGCCTCGCCCTGGCCAGCAACACTCCGCCGCCGCCCCTCTGGCCAACCAATATTTGCAAATAACATCCTGAGCTTCCACAGCCAATATCTCTCAAACCGAGCCCCTATGGCCAAAACTCCACAATGGCAAAGTCGAAGAGCACAATTTTGTCTTTGATTCTGATATATGGAAGTCATATTTTGGATTGCGGAGTTGTTCAGAAAACGCGTCCAAAGTCTACTGTCCAAATTATGTATTTTCACGAATTCCGACGAAATGGAGCATTTTTGGAAGAAAGGCCACTAGGCGAAAGGCGTCCAGAAAGGCGCGTTTATGCTAAAAAAAATACGGTGTGAAGATTGGAGCTCGTTTGCAAAGTCTCAGATCAGAACAGTGAATCAGAACATCGGAAAAGCACGACAGAGTGGATCTCAATGTGAGAACTCTTTCTCACTCAATTTATTTTACAATTAAATATATACTACGTTACAGACGGGGCTTAGTAGCCCCCGACACTATTTATTGTACAAAATTGGTTGTTATTTGGATTGTATTATGGAAAATTGACAGTAATGTGGTGAAATGAATTGTATTGTGGTTTGTGATTGAATTGATTGTTGTGTATAGCGCGAGCCAGTATCAGGAGAGGGGTAATGCTAGACATTACTATGGTTCTAATATCACGCTATTATAATGCCAAAATTTTCTGAAATAAGTATTGTTCATTAAAAATATCATTTTTATTGTATATATGAACTATATAAAATATTCATGCGTTGAATAAAATATTTGAATAATAAAAATATCATTTTTATTAAAAATATGAACTATATAAAATAGTCAAGTGTTGAAATAAATATTTTATTGTTAAAAATATAATTTTTAACGTATATATGAATGACATAAAATTCTCCAGAAATGAAAATAAATATTCATTTACAAATCAGACGATTTGTTTATGTACACCCATTTAACTGACATTGATTGGGGCGATAAATTTTACACATCGCCCAACTGCACAAATAATATTCAGTATTTGTTGGTTGATACCCCACACGGGTATTGTGATAATATTTGGCCTACACTAATCCTAATTGTTTAGTTGTATGTCAATCGATTGGTTGACAGACTGTTGTAAGCGTTAATTATTAATATTTAATGCTTATGCAGTTGTGAATGCACTCTGGATGATGGTTGATTGTTTATAGTTATTATTGTGTACGTATGTGTATGAAATCCATATAAATAACATTATATGGTAATTGACTGTGTCTGATTCCAATTCAGAAAGAAGAATATTTTAAAATAATATTCAGTGAAAGATAAAAATGTGAATTTGATGTTCGGTTTCGGATGGACAAAAAAATATTGAAATGTGCGAAGTCATATTGATTAGATTTGCGTCATTTTAATGCGAACGATATTTATATCGATTTGATTCATTTTTACAATGAATATAAAAAAGGAAATGATTTCAAAATCAGATATTTTGAAAATATTATCATTTAAATATTATAATGATAAGGAGTATTCAATTTTGATTTAAAATTGAAATGAAAGTGGGACTCGCTTTAAAAGGAATTTATACACGATTTATAAAATATATTTTAAATGGAAATCAATGAAATATATATATTATTTATATTTAATCGCCAGAATAGAACACGCCGCGACCGTTCGCGAATTTCGACCATTTACTTCGAATTGACATTATGGGAGATCCGACCGTCGGATTCTCCGAAAACCAGAACCATTTGGTTCGTATCGAAAAGAGCTTTCTAATGAATATAAGAGATTTAAATTTGAACGGTTGCATTTGGATTCATGTCCAAATCAAATTTGGTAAAGGTCACTATGGACGCAGTTTGGTGGCTGTTATTGGAAACCGACTATACGGGCCTTGATAAAATTATTAAAATATTAATAATTTGTGTAAAATCATAATAAATGATTTGGAAAGATTTTGGATGAAATTTTCCATATTTAGGAAGATAAAAATATATCTTTATCAAAATGAACTAGTTATTAACAAAAAGGATAATCCAATAATTTTTAAATAAATAAATTGGATTTGTAAAGGGTTTTAATATAACCAGAAATTTCCAATCAATAAATTGGAATGGATACAAATAGAAGTCAACTTCGGAATATTTCGATATTGGATTCCGTTACTATACAGATATTGTGGAGGAATTTGGAAGATAGATATATATCGTTATTCCCCATACGATATGTGTTGGTTTTAGAATTTGATATTGAATATAAGCCGATAAAATTTCTATTTAGAGCCTTGCATTTAATATCAAATGTGATTTTGGGTTTGATGTGATTGGTGTCTTCACTAACACTTTTCTTAAACCCCATGCGAAAAGAATAAATCTTTTAATTAAGATTATTAGAGTTTCCAGTTATATTTAGTAAATTGGAATAAAAGGGAATGTGAGTTGGGTTTATCATGAACTGTGTTTTTAACGACATTCGTTCTTTGACCCAATTAATAGTGAAATGTGATTTGGAATTTATAAATCTTTTAATTAAGATTAATGGAAATTTTCCAAAGTAAAGTTTTCCAATTTAATATAGTAAATTGGTGTTGAATGGAATTGATTTGGTAATAATCGAAGTGAGCTTCTATGGAGGAAGACTGTTAATATATATGGAATTTAAAAGGCTTTGTCGTTATTCCATTTATATTATTAGTCGAATACAGAAATGGAAATTGATATCGATTATATATTGATCTGTTTCCCCATGGAGATTCTATAATTAATGGAATATGATTTTGGGTTTATCATGAACTGTTTTTTAAATGACATTGGTTCTTTAACCCAGTTACAGACAAGATTACATGTCTAACATCGTATTTCGAACTATATTGTTGATCTCTGCTAAATATATATCTGTTTGGTAGCGGAGAATTTATTCTCTTGCTTAACACCCTTCTCTGAGACGTACGAGCTTAGAGGTTATATATCGGTAGAAATCAATGATACGGTGTAGATTGTCGATGCGGCATGTTTGATTTCCCAAAGTTAAATAATCATTAATAATGATTGTTAGAAGATTAAAACTAAGTGGAGTTTTAATGAATCTTTAATTAGATTGAAATGTGAATGCGATAATTTAAATTACCAAATTTGGGAAATGATCGAGAATGGAATACCACCAGTTTTACTCTAGGCGATAGTTAAATCTTTAATTAGATTTGAACGTGAAATTGTAATTAAATTTACCGATAGCAGCGTGCTGTTAGATATGGAGTATTACCAGTTTGCTCCATGGGATGAATAGGTTGGCACTGGGAAATTAATTAAATGATTACTTCGGTAAGGCTTGATAATACCGACTAGTTGATAAACCTTAATTTGGTTTATAATTGATACCCAAAGGAAGATGAATGTATAAATTTAAAAGAATTTATATTTGATAAAATTAATGGAAACTTTCCCAAAGGATATGAAGATTTGAATAAAAGAATGTTCAGAATTGGAATGAGGCATATGATATGTTTTTATAGCATGTGATTATTGATTATAAAATACGCGAGTTATTCGGAAAGACCAGGTTTATCCCATTCTGAATAACCGATATGACGACGATAAGCCGGTGATGAAGATGGTGATTGAAGACGGAAGTTCTTCACATCTTTTGGATGATTACTGATATCTTGATTGGGCTGTACACCCAAGACAAGATAATAAGTGGTGATCGTCTAGACGTACTTAGAGATTGACCGGATATGCGAGGTCCTCTCTCCTGTATTGCACATATGGGATGAGGAATAAGGTGCCTCGGGTCTCGTTCAGACCCAGAACGAACTTTCAAATGGATGTATGTCTGACACTGGATTTTATTCTATGTTAACTGATTTCTATTAAATATATATCTGTTTGGTGGTTGAGTATTTATTTTCTTGCTTAACCCTTCTCTGAGACGTACGAGCTTTGAAGTTATATATCTATAGACATCAGTTGCATGACATGAATTTCTCGTGTGGCATGCTGAGATGCAAATGTTCAAGGCTTCTGTTGGAAAGCAAAGTCTTGTGGTTGATGATCAAAGTACGACTTTAAATATCATATCTTTGTGTATAACATTAATTCGTGAGCCTCACACCTCGGTATGAGTTAAAAAGGGGATTGGACCATAGGGAGTGCACGACGTTTCTTTCTAGCTATGGGTGGTGTCATGGAATGGAACCCAAACATTTATATTTTTTTACCTATGTGGATGATGGATAGCGAGGTGCCTCAGATATATTGTCACTACGGGGCCGATGGATAGGTCCGATAGGACCGGAAAACGTGTGTTCAGGAATTGCCAATCCTCAAGGACCGACCCAACCAATCCAAGGGTTCACTGCGGGGGATCAAGAGGCATTTGCTAGAGTGTCTCGAATCGAAGAGGAGCCATCCATGGCCTCGACTAATAGATGGAATCCAATTTCCAATACGTGACATTTCAGTTTTAATTGCAGAACTAGTATAGCGACATAGTAGGATGGGGTACTATGACGTCTATGATTGATACATTTATATTTGTAGTGATTTTGACACTATATACTTATAGTAATATCAAAATGATTTGTTTTAAACGTACCAAGCATGTTTGGCTATTATAAGGTAAAACTCTATCCTCCTCCTGCGTTGCATTGTGTGATGGGACATGAGTCTTATAATAGCTTCATTTTTCCAAAAAGCATTGCGCTGTTTGTTTTATGCACCAGTATTCTTGGGAGAAAACCCTTCCGTGTTATACGGCGTGGTCCCTTGATTTATTGTATTTATAAAGTAAAGTGTTAAATAATTGTTTTAGTTCTCACAAAAGTCCCATGACTGACCTGGAGTTTATTGTTTTGACCTAAACTCTAGGTAGGGCTGTCAATTTCCAACATGACCCGTGACCCGACCCGTAACACGCACGGAAATCAGCAGGTTAACCCGACCCGTTTAGTTAGCGGGTCATTTTCGGGTCAACCCGAATCTGACCCGTTTATAAACGGGTGGGTTTAGGGTTGACCCGCTAACCCGATTTTGACCCGCCAAACCCGATTATATGTTGTATCTCTTCCATGTTGTTAGTCTTTTATGTATATTGTTAGTGTTAATCTTTTATGTATGCAGTAATCAATATGCCCGTATATGTAAGCTGTTATATTTTACTAATTTATTCTTGTATGTTTTTAGTTATATTTTACTTATAACAACCATATCCCTTCCATACTGGTAGTCCTTAATTTATGCAGTATGGGAATATATATATATGTATAGAAAATGATTTTTGGATATGGTGATTTCATGCTTTATATATGTGTTGTCTATTGGTGACTTTGTAACTTGTTACATGTTGGTGATTTTATAACAGCGTGCATGTTGGTGATTTGGCTCTTTTGTTGCCTATATTAGTAGGCAATGTCTATCAATGGGTCAAACGGGTAAACCCGACCCAACACGACCTGACACGACCCATTTAGTTAAACGGGTTACGCGGGTCGGGTCAACCCGTTTATAAATGGGTTGGGTTAGGGTTAGGAAAATATGACCCATTTAATAAACGGGTTGACCCGACCCATTTATAAATCAACCCGAACCCGATTTGACCCGACCCGAACCCGACCCGACACAACCCATTGACAACCCTAACTCTAGGTGCCCATATTTTCCACACAGGCAGCTAGTAGTTTTGGTTTCGCATATATTATATCCACAAGATCCTGGATTTACAGCTAGAGTTATATTCGGAAAGCTCTGTATTCGTGTATTTCTTTCAGTTGTGTTATGTATTATTTTCCGCTGCATTGTAATTTTAAATCTCTGATATTTTTCGGATGTATATTTTTATTCACACTCTGTTATATTCTTATACTCTAATGTAAATTTTTGTAACAGCAATGAAGTGTTCTATCATTTGCATTCTGATTTGTCGTGTTCTAATTACAATCCATGTTTTCTGGTCTCCTCGGAGGCTACTGAATTCGGATCTTAACAAATCTACAATATTCTACCATGTCATTCATTGTCCGTTTTCATGTTTACAAGTTACAATAACATGTTCTACTTAATATATAATTAAGTATATCTTATCTTTATCCACATGTTTTCTGTTAACATGTTACATAATATATATGATTAAATATAACTTATTTCATTCCATAAATCTATCTCATTCTTTCTTATTTAATCATAACCTCATCTTACACTATCATTACAACTTGTTGTTGTTTACTCATTAACTTAGTTATCTTAACTAAGGTTTATTAATAAATTTCGTTTTAATTTATTATAACTTACGTTATGATTTCCATTTGTCCCTAGCACAAACCTACCTATTATATTCCATTCTCATTTATATAATTAGCTATAATAGGTTATATTCCCCATTCATCACATTTTCATTGGTTCTTTAACATTAACTAAAATTTATTGTTGTAACATTTATTTATTTACTGTCTTATAAATTTCACACATTCCATTTATATACATATATTTTTATATATGTTTAGGCACCAAACCCCTCACATTAAGTGACCACTTATGGATGTTGGATTTGCTAGGCGGTTCCAGGTAGGCTTCTACCACAAGTTGAACTTAACCTCGTGTCTCAGTGCAGTGATTAATAATTTCCCCATTACCGTAAAATTTTCATACAGATTGGGCACATCTATTCCTTATTCACTGTCATGCATGTTCCTTACTTTTTTAAGGAAAACATTTCATGCACATTATTAGCTTAATTATCGAAAGATGCAGTGATTTATTTCCATAACGTGCGCCTATCTAGATCCGTAGTTCCAAGTTATTTCTTTTATTTTTTTACTATGACACTCTTTCAACTACATTTTAAGAAATAGGTTACTTAGGGAAATAAATCACTTTTCCTCATAATTAAACTAACTCAGTCAACTACATCCTTTCCTTTCTCATTTTCTGGGTTAGACATTTAATTTCTATTTCACACTACTGTAATCTTTTCTCTTTGACCACAAAAAGAATATTAAATCTTACTTTTATGTTTATTCCTCAATTCAGGTTTCATGATTACAATATTACAGAAGTTTCTCAATTCAGACGGAGGACATAATAAGATTTGTATCTATTACAACAATACTAATTTCAATATATTCCAGACAGGTTCAATAGCCAATTCCCATAATTACCAATTATTTATCGTATTAAATATAATGGGGAATGCAAACGATTGATATATCGTTATTTAAAATGGTATAATTTTGATCCACTCACCTAACAGCATTCCAATCCCTGAATCTGATCCATATCTGTTATTCCATGGCCTTCCTAACTGAATCTATAATTCAATTGACCATATATTCACAAATTTGATACTAAAAGAAGAGGGAAAAGGAAGAAACACTAAATAAATAAACTGAAGAACTTACCTTACGTTGATCAGAATTTTGAACACCTATTTATAGATTTACATTCTTTTATCTTAAAATCTCGAATTAGAATTTCCTAAAACTAATATTCTAATTTTCTGAAGAGATTTTGATGAAGAAGAGAATGGCAGAGCCTACGTAGCATCTCAGAAAATACGAGTTTTGAGCTAGGCCCTGCTAGTCTATTTATAGGTGTACTAGAAAGTCTTGACCATCGGATTTAATCCCTTAAAACCCGAACCGTTTACTTCAGAATTACATATCATAGAAAACGGATCTGGACTCGCCCCGGTCGACCCGCCCTCATGTGGTTCGACCCCCGAGGTCGACCCATAGGTCAACCCAGGCAAATCGTGGGTCGAACCATTCGTGTCCAGATGATTTTTCAACGGCGTTGTTATTTATGAATTTAACGCTTAATTAACAAGGTTAATTACTTGCTTAATATAATTCTCTTGATTTATATTATTCCAGTTATGACTTATCTTTAAGTTTGAATTTAAATTTTTTGCATGTATATAGGCATGCAATCTTTCAGTTCCTTGCCTGTTAATCAGTGCAATTAATGACACTATGTTTTATTCCTTTTTATGCACTCTAATTTCAAAAGTAGCTAATTTCATGTCCGTTTTCCATTTATTATGCATTAATTACATTCCACTCTTAACTTTATCTCAACATTCAAATTTGTGCTTATATATACGCGCAACCTTTATTTCGTTTTCAAAACTCAAACGGCGTTATTCCATCGTTTATTTCTTATCTATTTTTTTATTTTAGGTTTATTTTGGATTTCTCTTTCATATGTATATATTTTTGCACACACATACACATATATTTACATATGCATGTATACATATATTTTTATACCCGCCTTTATGTATAATTTTCCTTATATATGCATTTATACATATTTTCCTCTTAGGATATGTATTATTTTAGCAATTCTCTAAAATAAAAATATGGCGCCCACGGGACTCGAACTTGCGCCACCCACTTGGGAGAGACATGTTGTAACACCCCAAATTTCTAATGACACTAAAAGAGGATAATTAAAGAATAATTAATTTAATATTCATAATTAAGGAAAACTGGCTATGCCATTGCGCTCATCTCGAAATTATGGTTAAGATAGGCATTTAGTTGCGTAAAATGGACACCGAATGAAGAAGTTATGAGGGTTTTAAGTTTGTATACGCGCAGAAAGATTATATATATACACATGAGTCATAGATGAGTCAGAATCTTATCCAAAACAGTTCGAATTTGAAAAATATAAAGTGGCGGAAGATTTCCCGCTCTAAGGGGTCAACCTCCCTAGAGGGGTGTCGACACCGGGGTCGACCCCCCTTAAGGGGTATCGACACCAGGGTCGACCCACCCACAGGGGTGTCGACACACCTAGGGATGATGTGGCAGTCAGTTTCAGAGGGTCTAGTAGCTATATATACATGGTCATTTCTCTTGTTTTCTTCATTGAGAATTCATGGTGGCCAAACTCTACCGGTATCTGAACTGATTTGGATCTGTTATCTTCTTCAACTTAAGCAAATCAACTGGAGATTAAAGATCCAATCTTTTCTAGTTCTATTTTCTTATCCTAACACCGTGAGTTTCTAATTGCTTTTAGATTTGAATATATAAAAGTAAATATGACAAGACTATGACTTGGATTTGTTCATATGCCTAGATTATATCAGATCCATCGTAAACTGTTATTATATGACATTCTGAATTGGTTAGAATTTGGATCAAATCTCTATCTAGTCGGATCTATTATAACTTCTATGACATGCCATGATGTGAATCTTAAACCTCATTTGTGTAGATCCATATTTAAACTATTGGATCTAAATTGTGTGGACATTTAAATTCACTACTACAAAATAAACCTGTTGCTTCACCTCATTTGCATCAGTTGTAACAAAAATAGATGCAAGTAGCAATAGCTGCATTTGTTCCATATAAAGGGCCAATGCAATTGGTAAGACGGAAGCAACAAATAATACAAATTTGCAGTTTGTATCGGTTTTGTGTAAAAACCGATGAAATTATATAGATGCAAAAGGTTAAATTGCGCTGGTTATGAATTATATTCAATGCAATTACATTTATTTGCACAAGTAAAATGCCGCACCTACATGGGATATGAATTGCATCGGACAAATTGGGGGATGCAAATATTTTTGCCACGTGAAAATTTTCCCCCTTTTACACGTTACTTCCCGCGCCTCATCCCGCTTCGTCATTTTGCTTTCCCAAAAAAAATCATCATTTTGATTTCCCCCAAACATTGCTCGCAACACAGGTATTAAAAAGAAAGAAAGAAAGAAAGAAGAAGAAGAAGATCGAATTTCACCCCACAATTAGCTTGTAACTAAGGAATTAGAAGAAGAAGATCGAAACCAGATTGGATTTGCCCTAAAAATAGGTCGAAACGCAAATCTGGTTTTCCAGAATATAGATCGCTTCGCTGCTTGGATTAACTACGCCAGGTATCGGATCTTCTATGTTCTTTACCTTGTTTCTATGTTTTATATTTTAGCACACAGGTCGGATCTTCTGAGTTCTTTCCCTTGTTTCGATGTTTTATATTTTAGTATGCAGGTCGAATCTTATAAGTTAATTTGCATAAATATGTTGATTTTGGATCAGCATAACAAAAACTGTTTTTTCTTAATGTTGGCTATTAAATGGAGTTTTGAAAGTAATTTTGGATTAGTACAACAACAATGTCATTTTATATTTTGATTAACATTTGCATTATAGAATGAACAATGAATTTGCATTGGAGAAAGAATGATGAATAACTTTGTTAACTGATGAAGTTAATTTGTGATCATGGCTATAATTAAAAATTAAATAGGATGAAAAGCTCTAGTTATGTTTTTCCTAAATAATTATTAATATATCTAGAAAATTTAATAATAAAATTTAAGAGAGACTCTTGTTATTCTTCTGGTTAACTAGACTAATGTTGGTTGCCTATTGCATACAACTAAAAATATCACACGAACTTGAAAAATGCTTGAGAAATTTTAATTGGGAGGCACAACTTGCACTGCATAGCATCAAAATTTGGCTCATTTGTAGCTTCTTGTATAAATGGGGTAATTTAGGGGGATTAAAAAAAATTAAGGGAGCTAAATGGGATTACTGAAAAATGAGCTGCTGATGGTGGACGTTGTCGGGTGCATAGAATGTTCAATAGAAATCGAAACATGTGAATTAGTTCTTCTGTTTGTTCTAGCGGGTGGACATCTTAATGAACATTAACGCGGTTTCCTTTTATTAGAATTAAGGTCCATTTAAGTTATAAGGTTATGTTTTATTCTATTTTCCATTTCACATCCTGGAAAAATCTGTTTTTTTTTTTATAATTGTTGCTCGCAACATAATGTGCCTTGATTTGAAAAGACTATCTATGTCAATAATTCAAGGAATCAACCAATATTTCTACGCTTTTATTCTGTAAAGCTCAAGTCAATTGCCTTGCTTCTCAATTTATCACTATAGAATGCTTCAATGTAGGTTTAAAACTTCAAACGACAATTACCATAAGACCTGGAACTGGTACATGCATGTTTGAGCTTTTTTCTGGTGGTAGGAGATTCGAACTGGCATGCGCATGCCACCTAAAATGTTCCAATTTTTGCCAAAATTGTACTGGGTGATTTGATCAAAATTAACATATGTGATTACTATTAACATACAACTAAACAATATGATTTAGAGGAATCTTCGATGAATTTGAGATGCCTCCTACTCATTTTAACTGGACCTGCCATGTTACCTTAGCTACCAACTGTACTCAATTTCTTTGGTTGTATGTGCATTCCAATAGCTCAGCATAGAACATTTCAGTCAAATTAACCCATTATATATATAAAAGCACTAGCTAGCAATTTTTAGTGCATCACTTGTTTCGCATACGGTTCCATTTGATCTACGAGTATTTGCAATTTTTAGTGCAAATAAATGGTAATTTTGTAAAAATTGTTTTTGAAAAGGGTAAAAGTGTATTTTGAAAATATTAGATTATGTTTACATAAAGCTTTCATATTATTAAACCAGTGGTAAAAATATTACTAGAAGTTCAAGGAATAATAGATATTAACTTATACCAAATGCATTTCAAATACTATGAAAAAAAACTAGCTTCCCCCCTTTGTAGAAAAATAAAAATAAATAGTTATACTGTTTTTAGTGTTTTAGAATGTGAAACTGGGAACTGGGCTTTTATTAGGAAAAGGTAGCAATTTTTTTTGATATTAGGACACAGGATAAGAATATACACTGGGCAGTGATTTAGATTGTTTTTTTGTTCTTGAAGAGTCATCGGTTAGTCAGTTTATAAATGTGCTAGAGTGATGCTGATCAACATTGATTTCCTTTAAAAATTAAACTATTTTTTGTTCACTGACTTAAATTCGACTAAATTTAAATGTTTAAATTTTGTTCCTCTCTCTTGTTGACTTAACATGATGTGGGTATATATAGAAGGGTATATATACGGTGCCAAGCAAGCAAACTAAGCTCGCTCAGTTCAGTTAATTGGTGAGCTTGCTTCTCAGTTAATAACAATGTTACGATAATTGGAACGTCATGATGTTGAAACATAATGAAATGTCATTTTCTAACTATTACTGCATCTCCTAACTTTTCTTCTATCCTATTTTCTCGTGTCTCTTAATTATGTTTTTCCTGTTTATTATCTTCCTCTGTTCTCCTCTTCCATTCCCATATCTGTTTACCTTCGCTCTGTTGAATTCTCCTGTCTTATATACTCATAATTCTCTTACCAATGTTTACACCCGAGCTCAGCTAGCCAAGAATAAGGACTCGCACACCATGCCATCGCAAACCACTATAGCGCGATGTCATTGTCCTCTATGCATCATGTTCTTTATGACAGTTTTTTCCTCCCTCGTTTTTTCTTTAGATCACGAATTGTCGATCTTGGAATCAGGTTAGGGAAAGAGTATTCGGTAAAATCAGATGCAAAATAGCCGAATGGATGGAGGCTTTTAATGTTGGAATATTTCGACAATTGGGTCACATATGTAAAATAAAATGTGTTATGCTATTTTGGTGTAAAGCCTAATTAAAGTGATCTAATTTTTGATTAGAATTAATAGGCTTAAAGTTTAAGTTATCATGGGCCTAATGTGTAGATACCGGGGCATTTTATAATTTGTTGAAGGGCCGAATTACAAAATGCCAACTTTATAAATAAAGGGTTATGGTCCCCGAATTACACAAGCCTTAGCAACTCTCTAACCTCTTCTACGGAGAGCTGAATCTAATCTAGGGTTTGTATCAATTTGGAAGACCGAACCAAATTCTTCTTCTTCTACAACAGATAATCTTCTCCGTGGCAACCAATTATGGGATTCAGGTATAGCAATAATTAAATACAGATTCAGGTACGCTTCCGCTAATCAAGTTATCTATTTTCTGATTTGTTCTCGATTAAATCAATATGGTTACATTTCAGATCTAGGGTTTCACAATTGGGTATTGTTAAAGTATACTGAAATCCTAACATTTAACAACAATTTATCTATTGGAGGAAAAAGTGTAAATCCATTTCAGATTTAAATCAATAATTATGTTTATTTTGGGCTTAAAATGAAATGGGAAATCGGTCATCCTTTACTTGTTATGCGTTATTATGCGTTACTTATTTGAATGATTTTGTATTTTGTAGTATCATATTTGATGGGTACTATTGTATTGTTCAGGTAGCAAGATCAAGTATGATATGCAGTGACTTTTAACTTCCTCTGTTCATTTTAATGTTTAGGTTTAAAAGAAGTGATCAACAATAGTTATATGTAAAATATTAGCATGAATAATTCTATTTCCACCCTGTTAAAAAAAATATTATAGCTATAATCTCCCTTATAATACTGGCTGATGACAGCAACATCCTTGGCTTCAGATTTATTCACATTTCCTGCAAACATAAACAATTAACAGTATATAATTTTAATATTTTTCACACGTTCTTTTTTTACATCTGATTTGTCTACTCATTGAGCGATAACCAGAAAACTTCATTTATGCTTAACATTTTCACTAGATAAATTATGGAGGGAAAAAAACACAAAATTTACTATCAGTGTACCTGACATCAAGAGAAGTAGAAATACCAAAAGAGTCCACATAACTTTCTTCTCAAATTCCAATTTGAGTTATAGAATCTGTTAGTATTATTTTTGAGCAGATAGTGGACAATATTTATAACCGGGCTATTACACAGAGAATTTTGATTTTAAAGATAATGGGATCAAGGGGGAATTCATGCATATAAGATCCATTAAACTCCCTCAGATACATAATCCAGAATCTGCATGCCTAGATTTGTAGTGCTAATAATTAGAATTTTCTTTAAAAGTAGTAACTAATTATAGGTGTGATTTGAAGTTGTGTCATTTACAGTTTTTTTTGTTTCTTTTGAATGTTTTTTGTTCAAAATTGTTTTGTCAAAAGTTACTTGAAACTGAATGGAAATAATTTACATTTACACTAACTTCATAAAATATTTCAATTAGAAGATTGATATTCTACCATACTTTTAACCAAATTGATGATAAAGTTACTTGAAACTGAATATCCTGCATTTTTCTAATTATTAGTAGATAAGGTTGTTATGTCCAATACAGAAAGAGAAGATCTTCGAAAATAGTTGATAAGGTAGTTTTGCTTTTTCTCCACCATTTCATACGTTTATTATTTTCCGTATGGTATACAACATTATTATTGTTGTTCTTATTTTGAAAAAAGAAGTAAAATTACAACTTAATTGTATAAAATTTGAGTAACAAAATTATATTCCATTGACGTATTTACTGTGATAGGCAATGGTTATAAGAAATTATTTAAATGTTGCCGAATATAGGAGAATAAAATCAGCTGTTGTAGTCTTCTTATTTGTTTAATGTAAGGGCATACCCTCCAATATGAATTATGAAGCCCGTGTTTTTTGATAAACCCTTCTTAAGGCAGAGCAAAGTCGATAAGCCATTGTTGATTTAAAGTTTAGAAATGAAGTTACTTACTAGTCATTGGTCCCAGTCTCACAGAACAACTTAGCAAAGTTTAAATTTAATAACCTACCTGAAAGTAAAAACATAGTAATTTTTATACAGTTAAACTAAGCTTGAAAGCTGAAAGGCTTATGCAATAAGCCAATAACTGTTCGCTGTTTTGATTAAGGAATTGCTGCATAACCCCTTTCATTAGAAAAATACGGGATATTAATGAACGTTGATAAAGTTACTTGAAGCTGAACGGAAATACTTGAAACTGAATGAAAATTGGATCTATTAGAGTATACAATCGTGTGTATACCGCAGCGCTATGTTACATTATGTATTCTATCAGACGAGGCATTAGGTTTAATCGCCCCATGGGCCAATGTTCTTGTATATGGGCCTATACTTTGAAGCCCATTATTTTGTGTATATAAAACATTGTACATCACTTAGTAATTTATCTAAGAAATAATAATCGCAGTCTTTTTCTATTCAAAACTTTACATGGTATCGGAGCGTTATATTGCTTAACAGCATTATCTGATCCAAAACCTTCAACAATTCAACCTTAGGGGATTGATTTACTATCAATCTTCATCATTAGGCAAGTGTCATCCTCGCACAGTGATCAAAGATCATCTGCACCGGTTGCAACTTTTACCTTCAGCCTCAATTGGTTTTTCATCACCGTTGCGCCATCCAAAATCACTGAATACAAGAATTATCCTTGTATTCGAGCAATCCGGTTTCACAGCTTAGTTCTTGGAGCAAGTTCTTTACTGCATCTTCTCACTGTGCCATCCATAATTACCAAATACAAGAATCAAGTTCTTGCATCTGCATAACTAGGTTGCACAAGTGAATACACAAACAAATCTTGTTTGTTTTCACCGCTATTTCTCTTCAGATCATGGCTGGTCCAACAAATCCGCCAGCAACTTCAACCTCACTAACCTCTACATCAAAAACAGGTCAATCATCAGTTGACTTAACTCAAGAATCAATCAAATCCATAATAAAACCACAGAGTCAACTTATCTCAATACAACTCGATGAATCAAATTTCTTGCTCTGGAAGCTGCAAATCGAAACTGCAGCAAAAGGATATGGGCTCGAAGAGCACCTGTATGGAACCAAAACAATTCCAGGAAAATACATACGAGATGCTGAAGACAAACTAGTACTGAATCCAGAATTTAGTACTTACCAGAGACAAGACAATTTGATCAGTTCTTGGATCATGTCATCAGTTGGAGCAAATTTGCTACCACAACTGATAGGTTGCAACTCTTCACATGAGATTTGGTCAACATTACAAAGAATATTCACCTCTCAATCCTCTGCAAGGATCCTGCATTACAAGAGGCAACTTCAAAGCATAAAAAAGGAAAATCTAACAATGAATGACTATCTGATGAAGATAAAAAATTTGTGTGATCAATTAGCTTGTACAGGTCAAAAAATTCCAGAAAATGAGCAAGTTCTTTATATTGTAAGTGGCCTCGATGAAGAATATGAAGCTGTTGTGGCATTCATAACATCAATAGAACCAACACCCTCACTACACAGTGTTCATTCAATGCTATTGAGTCATGAAGGAAGACTTCAACAAAAGAAAGAAGTAAACACTGAAGTAAAGTTGACTACAAGCAAATTCAAGATTCAAGAACAAGGAAATAGTTCTAAGAATCAACCAAATGCATACCAGAGAGGTGGACAGCCTGGCAGAGGAAGAGGAAGATCTGGTAGAGGCAATAACAACAGACCAAAATGTCAAATCTGTGATAAAGTTGGACACACTGCTAACAGATGCTATTTCAGATTCAACAACAACTTTAATACAGGTCAGAATGCTAACAATAATCGATACAGTCCTGCAGCAAATCTAGTTAGCAATCAGAGTGATAACAAAACTACTCAAGAAGGAGGAAATGAGATTGCTAGCATGGCAGATGTTCAGGATGACGCCTGGTATCCAGATTCTGGTGCCACAAATCATGTGACAAACAGTCTAAGTAATCTAAACCTTGGTAACAGAGAGTATAGAGGTAAACAATCTCTATCTATGGGTAATGGCAACACTGCCCACATTACACACACTGGCCACACTAGTATCAAGGGTACTAGAAAAATATTTCTAAATAATCTCTTAAGAGTACCCAATATAAGAAAAAATCTTATAAGTGTGTCTCAGTGTGCTAAAGATAATAATGTATCTTTTGAATTTTACCCCAATAACTGCTTGGTTAGAGACCTTCTAACTAAGAAAATCATTTTGCAGGGTAATGAACAAAACGGCCTTTACAAGTTTGATGTTGACTCAAGAAATAGTTGTGATTCTAAATCGATTTATGGATGTAATGTGACAGAACTGAAAAATGATGAAATCTGTAAGAAATTTGATATATGGCATTGTAAGCTAGGTCATCCTAGCATGAAGATTATGAAACAAATTCTACATAATAGTCATATTGCAATCAGTATTCCTGAAAACTATTTCTGTTCATACTGTCAACTAGGTAAAAGTCACAAACTTATGTTTCAGAACTCTGAAACTGTATATAACAAGCCTCTTGAACTAGTTGCAGTGGATCTATGGGGTCCTGCCCCAGTGAACACTGATTACAAATATAACTATTATATATCCTTTATTGATGCATATTCTAGACATGTGTGGATTTATTTTATGAAATCAAAGTCTGAGACTCATAGTGCAGTTATAAAATTCATTGCAAATGCTGAAAATCAACTGGACAACAAAGTCAAGATGATTCAGACTGATGGAGGTAAAGAATTTTTATCTCTAAAAGATTTTTTGTCAAGAAAGGGATCACTCACAGATCAACATGCCCTTACACTTCTGAACAAAATGGGCTTATAGAAAGGAAGCATAGACATATAGTTGAAACTGGGCTAACACTGCTGGCACAAGCGTCATTACCACTTAAATTCTGGCCTGATGCCTTTGCAACAGCAGTACATCTCATAAATAGACTACCAACAAGAGTACTTAATTTTAAAAGTCCCATTGAAATCATCAGTAACATTAAACCAAAGTATGATGATCTAAAAGTCTTTGGTTGCCTATGCTTCCCTTATATAAGGCCTTATAACTCACACAAGCTTGATTTTAGGTCAACACCATGTACTTTTCTAGGTTATGCTCCTAATTACAAAGGCTATAGGTGTCTAGATAATAATGGCAAAATTTACATATCAAGACATGTTGTTTTTAATGAAAGAGTATTTCCTTTTAACAATGAAAAGTACAGAACAACAAAGAAAGTTTACAATCCAAGAGTGTCTATACCTGCCATACCTGATCTATGTGTTGACACTATTCCTGTCTATGAGCAAAGCACTTCACTACCAAATCAAGTAAATACAGAAGACATAAGTCTCCAACACACACCAGTCAGAGAAGTTTCTATACAGGAATCAACTGAATCACCTGAAAACTCTAGTGAAGACTCACAAAGAAGTGTTAGTGACAGTAGTCAAGAGGACAACAGGCTATAGGTGGCTGACCAGAACAAAGAAGATACCACCACTCAAGTTCAAAACAGACATCACATGACCACAAGAGGCAAAAGTGGCATTTTTAAACCAAAAATATTTTATACAGAAGGGTTCCTTGATAAACCATCCACTTATTACCAAGCAAAACAAGATAATAAGTGGATGTATGCCATGCAGGAGGAATATAATGCCCTTATGAAGAATAACACATGGACTCTAGTACCATGTCCTAAGGACAAAAACATCATAGGTTGCAAATGGACCTACAGAATCAAAAGAAACTCAGATGGTTCTATATCAGAATATAAGGCAAGACTGGTGGCCAAAGGGTATTCACAACAGTATGGAATAGATTTCAGGGAAACTTTCTCACCTGTTGTGAAACCCACCACCATAAGAGTTATACTAACTATTGCCTTACATAACAACTGGGCCATTAAGCAACTAGATGTAAATAATGCATTTCTGAATGGTATTTTACAGGAGGAAGTCTACATGAATCAACCTGAAGGATTTATAATACAGGGAAAGGAAAATTGTGTATGCAAGCTAAAGAAAGCTATCTATGGTCTCAAACAGGCACCACGAGTTTGGTTTGACAAACTCAAGTTAACTCTCTCAAAACTGGGTTACAATCCAACAAAGGCTAACAACTCCCTCTTTACCAAATTCTCCAGCAATACTGTTACCTATATACTTATTTATGTTGATGATTTCTTAATTACAGGTAACAGCAGTGAAGAAATTCAGATTGTTACAAAGCAACTAAACAAGGAATTCTCAATCAAAGACCTGGGGGAGTTGTCATACTTTTTGGGAATAGAAGTCACCAGAAGTCACAATGGAGAAATTCAACTAAATCAAAGAAAATACATAAAATATATTCTTACAAAATCCAATATGGACAAAGAAAACTCATTACCAACTCCTATGGTCAGCAGTATACAAATCAGCAGAGACAAAGGTGAACCTATTGACAATGAGAGGCAGTATAGAAGCATAGTGGGGGCTTTACAATATGTCACTATCACAAGACCTGACATAACCTTTAGTGTGAACAAAGTTAGTCAATACATGCACAAGCCTTTAAGTGATCATTGGATAGCTGTCAAAAGGATACTAAGGTATCTCAAAGGAACTATTGACCTATGTTTAAGCATGAAGCACAGCAAAAGCCTAAGTCTAACAGGATATTCGGACTCAGACTGGGCTAATGATAAAGATGACAGGAAATCAACATCAGGCTACTGTATATTCCTAGGCAACTGTCCTATATCATGGTGTGCAAAAAAACAATCAATTGTGTCTAGGTCAAGCACAGAAGTTGAATACAGGAGCATTGCTAGCACAACATCTGAACTAATGTGGATTCAATCTCTACTAACAGAAGTCAAAGTCAAAATTAGTGGCAATCCTACAATCTGGTGTGACAATCTAAGTGCTATAGCCATTTCTGCGAACCCAGTTCTACATTCAAGAACAAAACACATGGAACTCGACATTTACTTCGTGCGTGAACAAGTCATGAAAGGGAATATTACAATTAATCACATACCTTCCACTTACAAAGTGGCTGACATTCTGACGAAGCCTCTATCAAAACCAAACTTCATAAAGCACAGGGAAAGCTTACACATCTGCAAATCCATGCTCAGATCTGACCTCAGTAACAACGAAGATGAATCTAAAGCTCAGGCAAGACGCAAAGACCACCAAAGCTCAAACACTCAGCAAATCCAAGAAGAAAGATGTAATACCAGTACAACAATCTCAAATCAGAGTGAAACTGACAGAAATTGGACTCATCGTCAACGAAAAAGCTTAGACACATCATCCAAGAAGAGAATTGAAGCGAATCTCTTAATAAGTCAGAAGAATCGCATGAATTTTTGAAGAGATCGCCTCTTTAAGCCGCCATTTTCTATTTTCAGAGCAAACCCTAACTTATGAGTTAGGTTTGAGGGGGCGTATTAGAGTATACAATCGTGTGTATACCGCAGCGCTATGTTACATTATGTATTCTATCAGACGAGACATTAGGTTTAATCGCCCCATGGGCCAATGTTCTTGTATATGGGCCTATACTTCGAAGCCCATTATTTTGTGTATATAAAACATTGTACACCACTTAGTAATTTATCTGAGAAATAATAATCGCATTCTTTTTCTATTCAAAACTTTACAGGATCCTAGCATGAGTTGGGCCATAGGCCGCCATTCTAGCATGAGTTGGGATCACCATCTTTTACCTGAATGATAACATTATTGCTTGCTCTCAGGTAAAGATTTTTCTTTGACATTTGAAATGTTTATCTGTATATACACTTGTTACTCCAAAAATCAACATTTGGTATGTTCCAGTCTATAAAAACTTAGAGTTACCATACTAGTACTCTTCTACCAGTAAATTACATGTTAAAAAACAGTGCTGAAATTCAAAAAAAGAAAATGGTTCATTTTAGGCTTTATTGAGTCAAACAACATTGGTTGTCAATTGTCTATAAATTCAAGTTATTGATCAACTTGTTTATGGTTCGTGAGGAATTTCGATAGTAAATTATTGTTAATAGATACAAGAACTTCTGGCTTTTAAAATGCTGTCAATTGCTTGTAAAACTTTCCATGACTGCATTAAAAACACACACACACACACATATATATATATATATATCTATATATATGTATATATATATGTATATATATATGTGTGTATGTGTAAACATGCGACTGCATATTTGAGGGTTTTTAACAAAACAGCTCTAAGACTTACATATATCAAGACTCGTGCTTGATTACTATTACTTGCCTTGCATGTCTTCGTCGTCTTTGTGTATTTCATGCATATCGGAGTTTGCTAATTTCGATAGAATTCCCCTTTTATTTTGTTTATTTTTATTTTACTTTTGAATACCTACATTCGTAGTCTGCTGCCGTTTCACCCCACTTTTCGATCCAGAAAGTTTGTACACTTCAAAAGAATGACTATATATACACCTGGCAGTAATCTTCTCCCTCAAGGAGAGGTCGTGGTAAATAAGTAGTAGACAAGAAATCATAATAGTATAAATTACATTTTTCTTCATTCAAGTCAGTGTTAAATGATCTAAACCAACTGTATGACAAGTGAATTCTTATAACATCTTTGAGAAGCAAAAAATCATCTGTTAATGGAAAATAGCTAGTATCAGTCAAGATTTAACTTCTGTTGTTAGAAATAATAACATCATATGTCTATGATGTTTGAATATGGTCTAATAATTAACAAACCAACTGATACAGTTTTTTCTATGGCTTTGTAGCGTCTTTAATGGATTACCCTACCACAGGCACTTAACATGTTTTTTATTATTTTAATTCTCAACATTTTATGCATGTTCTTGGCGTAGATTCCATGCTTCTAAGAAGATAAATGTAATTGAAGAATGAAATGTTGAACTACAATTAATCAAACAGAATACCGAATCCATGAATAATATATTTCTATGCCTTGACTGGTTCCTTGGCAACTAATCGATTGGTATCAGCCTTGTTTTCCATTGTTCCTTTAAAAAGCAGTACATTAAGACTTCTGATGCTGAAATATATAAAATGACCTGACTGATGTGTCACGAATGATCCGAAATCAGTCCCAACTATGCACTGCCATCCTGGTCCGTACAGCTTATCAAACTCCTGCACACAAAAAAAATGCAGTAATGTCCCCATTTAAAATCCAGGAACATGAACCTGCATCATATTTTGCTATACAGTTTTGGACACTTCCATCTTCTAAGTGTTTGTCTGTATACTAAAATCATCAGTATATTGAACGTACTGATTTCAAAAAGTATTCCAGATCTCAAATTTTCAGCTTTCATTTGAATTGTGTTTCTAGTAACACTCACCTGTCGCTTTTTGACTACAAGTTCCTCCGATTCTTCAAAATAATAATGCAGTGTTTGTCTGTGTATATTGAGTGGGGTTAAGTTTGAATCAATTAATTGTATAGCTATGATTTATTAGTACTTGAGTTAGTGTATGTCGATGTGAGCATGCATTTTCCAGTTTCATCTTGGTTTTTTTTAATAAAGTCTAACATTTATTTATGCAGGCAAGGGTGTTTGGATTAAGATAGGAGGAGAGGGAAGTGTGCATGAAGGGAGATAGTGAGTTAAGTTGGTGATGAAGCAATTTAAGTAGTCAATTACTGAACTTGGGCCCTAGATCCCCATCTCTCTAAATTAAACTGCTGTGACAGGTAAATCTTTAGTTTATTTTTCAACTTGAAAGTATTAATTTTAGTATAACAAACTGCAGTTTTTAATATCTTCATACAAGGTGAATTTTTTTATTCATAAATAAAAATCACATATTTTTATTACATATTGTCAGAACCTCTCACATACTGTTTACCGTCTTAATACAGAGAAACGGTTGAAGATGGGTTGATGAGTTCTATTAGAATTCAGATCCAGAGAGAAGAGAGAGATAAACGGTAAACAATAAAAGGACTACATTTTTATAGAATTACTTTACTGCTATTACAAAGGAGATAATTGATTTAATACAATGCTAAACCCAATATTTATAGGGTTATTTATTCTCTAGAATATTCCTTTATTCTCTAGCATATTCCTAGCATATTCTCTAACATTTACTGATTACCATATTCTCTAATATTTATTGATTACCATATTCTCTAACAAGTTCAATATCTTCTCTTGATAAATTTGAGCAGGGCATAAAGGATTGCTTGGGTGTTTCTGTTCTTTGATCGTCTTTGGCTTGGTACATTTGACTTGTGTAAATTTACCTCTTTTGAAAATAGTGTGTCTTTTGTATAGTCAAAATATATGACTGTTGCATGCTTGTCTAAGCGTCTGTTTATCTGCTTGTGCATATATGATTGTCTGGAGGTTTAGTCGATTGATGTACTTGGTCATGGCGTGCTGGATTTTATGCACTGTTTGTTTTAATTGATGATAATGTATAAACTGGAGATCTAAGCAGTTTTCCCTTAATATGTCATTACCCTATCAATGTCCTTAATTTTGTTCCATGTTTACATTTTTGCACTCGGTGACAAATCTAATAAACTATACGACTCATTAAGGACAATTTTTTGATGCAAATCTTTTGATACAGGAATAATGGAGATAGAACTAGTTGGACACAATGAAGCGCACGATTCTTCTACTTCGCAGCCATTGTCTAAAAAGAAACGAAGAGGTCCAACAATGGGGAAGAAATATAAAATACAAGAACCTCTAAGAAGCTCAATGAATGGAAGGTATTCTTCAATATTAAAAGCTCCAAAAATTCTGGAGCTCTCTTCTGATAGCTCGGACTTTAAACATTTCATCTCTTAATTAGAAAATTTAGATGAAACGACTCTCTATATAACATTACAGGAAAACGACTTCAATTCTTGACTTATGTTTACCACGCCGTTTGCTGATTGAAGCTGACATACCTTGTTTATCATCAAATCTACTTCTTCTTGCTTCATATTTTGAAATGGCTGCACCATTATTGGACTTAGCAAACGAGTGATGCATAATTTTCTAGTCTGTCTCCAGTATTTTCCATATGGTGCAAAGGCTATGTCACTGCCTTCACGTAACAAAATTTATTCATATGGTGCAAAGGCTATGTCACTGCCTCACAACCTTTGCAATCAAATTCTTATTGAAGCCAGGAACTCAAATATCATATTCAAGCAAATCCTTAAGGGATGTTGAATTGAATTTATGGTTAGGTTGAGTCTTAATTGTTTTAAGTGTAAGAATAGTGAAAGAGAATGGGTGTTGGAATGCTTACTACTATGGCTACCGCTATTAACCAAAATATGAGAGAAACGTCGGTACAAAATACGAGGGCAAAGGATAAAGCTGATTGTGCAACAATCGAGCAGTTCTATACTTTTTCAAGTCATCTCTATTTTATATTTCATACTGGGTGTACTTCAGATATTTTATACCACTTGTCAAACTGGTAGGTAGAGGTTTACACAATGGATGAATTTCATGATGTATTTTCAACTGGAGTTCAACAAAGAAAAGTTGCACATACAAGTCTTAGTGATGTATCTAGCAGGAGTCATGCCGTGCTTTCAATTTCTATTTTAAATTTTAGTGTTAAAGGGAAGCTTAACCTTATTGATCTAGCTTGTAAATCAGGCTTTTACTAAAGTGATATGATATGAAAGTAGTGTAGCTTTGTGGTTGAACATCTTATTCACGCACTAGACATTTAACTCTTTTTGTTGAAATTCAGAATTACATCTTATTCACAAATTAAGCAGTAATATTTGTATATATATTAACTATTGGCTATCTTATTTTAGGTGGGCTAGAGTTCAGATGTCCTTGCTCATTAACCATATCCAAAACCAGTGAGTACAATTCATGTTTTTTTACATATGCATAGCTTTCATATAAACAAATGACTGTAGAATGCATATGCAAAAAAATGACTCAACATATGCAAAAGAGAAATGTCAGCGACTGTAAATCTAAATACATGCGCTTGAGGATATTCAGTCCGTCTGTTCGAATTTAGAGGTGTTGAAACATCTCCCATAATTTAGTGACACATAATGTAATTTATAAGACCATCACTCAAATAAATTATTCTGTATCTTAGTTGTATGAAAATTTATGATTTTTTTTCCAATTTAATGTCATTTCGAATTTAGAAAAATAAAGAAGCCAGCTGTGTTTCTAATTTGAACACGGACATGATTATTTTAGCTAGCTGTGTTGACTGTTTAATTGCTTTTATGTGACTATTTAATTTTCTGCCTTGTTGCTTTCCTGTAGATCTTCTTTTGCTGCCTTGCAACTTCTTCCTTTGCTGCCTTGCAACTTCTTCCTTTGCTGCCTTCCATATGGATATTCCCGCCAGATCTTATTTTCTGCCTTGCCGCTTCGGTTTTTGCTGCCTTTTGTTTGCCTGCACTGTTGGTTAAATGGAATCAACTTGAAACTTTCTAACATATCAAACTAGTTAATGAATTCAAAACTGACTTTTGATTATGAATTTATGATTCACATTTTTGTATGGATTATGGACATAGTAAATGATATATATTTATTGGTATTATCTTATTCAATTTGCATTTGTCGTCAAATTGTTTTATTTAATGATTATAATATTGAGTACGATAATATTGTTATGAGATTTTTGCATTGGTTACCAATAATAATAGAAGCAATAGAGAAATTTTGCATTTATAGTGAGAAACAACCGATGCAAACTATAGATGAAACAGATGCAATATCTCCCTATATTGCATTGGATTTGAATAATAACCGTTGCGCCAATATATATTTTCATCGGTTATTTTTATTAATCGATGCAACAAAGTCATTAGTTTTGAGCCAAAAAACCTTCTTCTTGCATCGAATTTTACTAAAAACATATGCTAAAATAGATTTGTTGCATCGGTTTTTAAACCGATGCATTTTTTGTCTTCTTGCATTGGCTGCATATGCATCGGTTTCTGAACTGATGCAACAGGGGGGGTAAACAACCGATGCAACTGGCCCGTTTTGTAGTAGTGATTGTAATCAGATCGAGTTTATCATCTTGTGCCTATTAGGTTATATTTGAATAGTTGGACATCTGAATGGTTAATTTAGATCTTATTATGCTCACTATGACATAATAGTATGTTATAACTGGTAATTGCTACAAGTTCATCAGATTTATGCTCATATGTCCACCTTATCACCATGCTAATTTATGTTTATGCCAAGTTATGTTAAAACAATCACTTTAGTTATATTCCTATTATTTTTCCCTTTTATCATTTATGATTAAGCTATTATCTAGCCTAGGCATGCTACCAATTTTGTGAGTGCGCTAGTTAAGGAACGGGGGAAAAAAGGTAAATATTGGCATAATTTGAATATAACCATCATTGCACATATACTTCAAATTATCGGGTAAAATGGGCATTAACACCTATAAAGGCATAGGTTTAATTAATTGATTAATTAATAATGAATGCCAAGGATTACAATTAGAAATTGTAACGGTGCTTATGACACGTGGTTAGGTTGCATTAATGGTGGAAGTCTGCCCGGACCCGACCGACATATCCAGCAGCCATTAATGTTGAACCTAATGTGAGATGTCTAAATGCGTAAATACGAATCGGGTTATGACACGAGGTTAGGCCCAACTTGTGGAATAAGACTTCCCGGACCCGATCAACATATTCACCATCCACAAGTAGTAGGCCTAATGTGGGAGGTCTAGCCCATTATAAACAATAAATGGATATGGTAATAAATTGGACAACCTAACCAAATCTAATCCATAAGGATTTTATGATTGTGAAATAAAGTTAGGGTTAAGTAAAATTGGTTGGATAGTGGATGGGTTAAGCAAATTAGGAGGGAGTGGGTAATATTTACATATAGGACCACAAACATAACCCGGTAAGGTTATGTAATTAAAGACACCTAGTGGTATACATAACCCATTGGAATAATAAAGTTATGTAATTAAAGACACCTTTTAAGGTAAACATAACTTGTAGGAATGATAGGGTTATGTAATTAAAGACACCTAGTGGTATACGTACCGAAAGAAAACCTAGTGGGGGATACAAGACAAAGGGGATAGCTTGTATCATATTGTGTGGGATCCGTTTCATCCAGTAACCCGGAGTAGGTATTAAAACATGTACTCCATACTAGGTCGGAGAAAGGGCACGCTCACTGGACTGATTGTAAGAGATCCAAACGTGGAGGACGGTGTGGGCGGCGCAAAACAACCGGGTCATGTGCGTGCATGAGCCGGGCAGAAGGGGATAAGACGACCATATATAACACCTGTAGATGTGGGTCTATGCATATCAGCGAGGGGTTGCCACATTAGGACGTGATACATCCTACTGTGGGGCTGACACAGGGTATCTACGGAGTAGGGAGCCAATCAATTAGGGTAGTAGTTAGGGTACATTTGGACGTATGCCTAAGTCTACCACCTTATAGTGGAAGGGATCATCTCATTCTAGTGATACTAGTAATAGCGTAGATTAATCAATCAAGAAGCATATACACCTTATCCTATCATCTCATTCTAGTGATACTAGTAATAGTGTAGATTAATCAATAAAGAAGCATATACACCTTATCCTGTCTATCTTGTCACACCTTCCATTTATGTAGTGATCTCTCTTATCCACTTTATATGCCTATCATGCTACTTTTATTTATTTACTTTCTAAAAGTAACTAGACTCACCAGACTTCATGTCTGACCCTTTTGTTTCCTCTTCTTTCTTCCGTTTCCCCCCTCCCCCAGGTTCTTAGGGAGGAAAGATTCAAGCTTAGTCAGGACTCAGATATCATCTTGCTAGAGCTGCTTGCGAAGTATGGCTCAAGTTCTTATCTTTACTATGCCTTTGTCTCTTTTATTTGGGGAATTATGTTTTCTTTTAAGTATTTATGTACTCTGATGGTAAAAGATAGAAGTTATATTATTGTAATGGTTTTTGTGACTCATGGTATTTTGGACCACGATGTATGATTTGTGTTTGAAATAAAAATTTGAATTTCCGATGCTATCTTAATTATATCTATCTTGTAATATTCTATGTCTGTTTACCTATAACGCTTCAAGAAACTTAATGCATTCTCTTTGTGAGTGACATTAACGGACGTAGGGTGTCACACTTGGTATCAGAGCTGAAGGTTATCAAATTAGATAAAGGTTTTTGAAAATTATTTTCAAAAAGGTTTTAAAAGAAAGATTTTTCAAAAAGAAAAGTCTGTTTTGAAAAACATTCCCCAAAAAGCCATATGTAATATCCTGCGGTCCCTTGTCTAAATCTCTTCCTTTTACTTTTTCAACATGTCTGGGGAATAAAACATTCCTAATATCCCAGAGGGCGTCACGATACTCGGATGGTTCCGTAGGTATTTTGAGGATATGACGCCTACTGAAGGCCAATGGAATGTTCCTCCCCCAGCTGCACCAGTCATTCCTCCTCCTTCCCCTCTAAGGGCAGATAATTTCGCTAAGATCTGCCAGGACTTCCATGCTATGGGAGGGAAGCCGTTCCATAGGAACGAGACATTCGTAGAAGCGCAGAATTGGCTCAAGGAGACCGAGGAGTTGTTTGTAAATTTTGAAGTAGAGGATAGATGGAAGATTCAGTTAGCTGCTTGGCTACTGAAAGACGAAGCCTCATTTTGGTGGGAAGTCACCTAAGCTGGACGTCCGATGGAAATTTGGGAACATTTTTGACAAAGATTTGAAATGAAAGTTCTCTCCTAAGATAGAGAAGCATCCAGATGGATAGATTCGTAGCACTCAAATAAGGAAACTTGACGGTGAAAGAGTACGTGAACAAATTCAACCAGTTAGCAAGTTTCGGGCTAGAGCTAGTGGATACGTTGTACAAAAAGGCTTTGCGATTTGCTAAAGGGCTGAATGAACCTCTTCATGGGTTATCCATGTCCCATATTCCTATGGGGGCCACTTTTGAAAAGCTTGTCGATATGAACCTAATACATGAGGAAGACAAGGGAGAAAAGAAGGAAGTAAAAGCTGAGGAAACAACGCAAAATAAGAAGGTGTGGTGCAAGAAGGGGCAACAACAACAACAGAAGAAAAGTGGAAGGAATGACAAAGGCAAGGATAAGAGAAAATGTCACAATTGTGGGAAAGAGGGTCACTTGGTCAAATACTGCAAGCGAAGGAAGAACTCTTGCTACCATTGTGGAGAGGTCGTACACTTTGCTAGGGAGTGCCCGAAGAAACAGGGATCGCAAGGACAAGGTCAGAGGGCAAGAACTTATGGAGGGCAGGTGCACGCTTTCGCAATCAGTGCTTCTGATAGAGGTAGAAAAATTTCTGTGGAAGGTTTAATTTCTCTTACAAACCATCCTATTAGAACACTTTTTGATTCTGGCGCTTCACATTCATTTATATCTAGTTCTGTTGTTGAATCTCTGCACTTAGTTACTAGTATGGTAGTGGATCCCGTAGTTGTTTCAAACCCCATTGGTGGTTCGGCTCATTTATCTATGATTTGTCGAGGTTTGAAATATCTGTGTTAGGCGTCGAGTTTGAATGTGACGCGTATGTGCTCGGGTTTATGGGCTATGGGTTGATTCTAGGAATGGATTAGCTTACCACTATGGTGCCATTCTAGATTGTGAGAGGAGGGTCGTTAAACTTCCGACTTGTCATTGGAGGACCCTCGAGATTTCTTGTGACCACAAGGGTTGGTTATGCTTAGTTTCCTAGAGTCTCTTGATGCATCTATCGATGATCCGCAATCTATTCCAGTAGTCTGGGATTATTCTGATTTTTTGATGAGGTACGGGGCTTACCACCGAGGCGCGAGATCTATTTCCGTATATATTTGGTGGACAATGCAGAGCCAGTTGCATTACTCGTGCACCATTTGGCTCCAAGGGAAAGGAGGGAGCTGAGTAAGCAATTAGGGGAGCTACTTGAGAAGAGGTTTATCAGACGAAGCATATCTGAATAAGGTGCTCCAGTTGTATTCACAACTAAGGCAGATGGTTCGCTTTGTTTGTGTGTTGACTATAGAGAGTGGAATAAACTCACTGAGAAGAATAAGCACCCGCTCCCGAGGATTGATGATTTATTTGATCAGCTTGTTGGTGCCTCGGTATTTTCTCAATTAGACTTGGCCACGGGGTTCCATCAGTTGAGGGTAACCAACGACGGCATAGATAAAATTGCTTTTAGAATTCCGGATGTTTCTTCGAATGGCTAGTTATGCCTTTTGGGTTGACGAAGGCACCCGCCTATTTTGTTGATTTGAAGAGTAGGGTGTTTCGGTAGTTTCTAAACAAAATTTTCATGGTCTTTGTTGACGATATCTTGATCTTCTCCAAAAGAGAAGAAGAGCATGCCCAATATTCGAAAGAAGTCCTGAAGACTCTTCGTGCACATCAGCTTAAGGCGAAGTTCTCCAAGTGCCATTTTTGGAGAAAAGAGGTGAGATTTTTAGGGCATGTGGTCTCCAAAGAAGGGATAACTGTAGATCCCGTAAAGGTGGTTGCAGTGCAAGATTGGCAGATTCCTAAAAATGCAACTGAGGTGAGAAGCTTTCTTGGGTTGGCAGGTTATTATAGGAAGTTCATTAAGGACTTTGCAAAGATATTAGCCCTACTCACCAGGCTGAGAAAGAAGAATTTGGCATTTTCATGGGACATCGATTGTGACATTGCTTTCCAACGACTGAAGAGGGCTCAGAAAACAGTCCCAGTCTTGACTTTGCGTTATGGAAGTAAGGTGTTTACCATTTACAATGATGCATGTGGTACAGGGCTTGGTGCAGTTCTGGTGCAAGAAGGGAAAGTAGTGTGTTATGGAGGTAGACAGTTGACAATTCATGAGAAGAGCTAACCCACCCATGATCTGGTGCTAGTTGCCATAATATTCGCACTTAAGATGTGGTGCCACGATTTACTTGGAGAGAAGTTCGAGTTATACACCGATCATAAATCTCTTAAGTATCTGTTCTCGTGGAAGGATCCCAATTTAAGGCAACAACGGTGGATGGAGTTCCTAGCTTCTTATGATTTTGAGATTGCTTATACCCCTGGCAAGGGTAATGTGGTGGCAGATGCACTAAGTAGGCATAGGATGGCCTTGAGTCCTCTGTTTGTGGAGAGGAAGAGCTTGGAGTTCATATTAACTTTTGATTTTAGACCCTCCATCGAGATTTTGCTTGATTTGTTTGCATCCTTGGAGATACGACCAATTCTTATGGATCAGATAGGAGCTTCGTAGCAAGGTGACCCACAGATTTTAGACATCATGGAAAAGCTTAGAAAAGGGAAGACTTCTAGTCACCTCAATAGATATGCCATAGATAAAAAGGGGTGGTTGCGATGAGATGGAAGGCTCTGCATTCCTTAAACTGGAAGCTTGATAAAGGCATTCCTAGAAGAAGCCTACCATTCTAAGATGACTATTCATCCATGAGGTGAAAAGGGTTTTCTTTTAGGCTGGGATGAAGAAAGATGTGGCAGAGTTCGTTTCTCAATGTTTAGTTTGCCAGCAAGTTAAAGCTAATCAAAAAGAAACCTGGTGTTTTACTTCATCCTTTGGAGGTTCCTTAGTGGAAATGGGAGAGCGTCTCTATGGATTTCGTAGATGGTGTGCCTAGATCGAAGAAAATAAACACCAGTATCTGTGTTGTGGTGGATAGACTCACTAATAGCGCTCACTTTTTTTCCAGTTAAGAGTAAGAGGATGGCATCATGGTTTGCAGCAATTTTTGTTCATTAGATAGTTCATCTTTATGGAGTACCTTCCAGCATCATAAGCGATCGCGACCCATCTTTACCAGTGAATTTTGGAGGAGCTTGCAAGAAGGATTAGGTACGCAGTTGTGTTTAAGCATCGCTTATCATCCTCAGACCGATGGGCAGACGGAGAGGGTGAACTGAATTCCAGAGGATCTTTTGAGACTGTGTATCCTAGACTTCGGAGGGACTTGGGAAGAGCACCTTCCTTTAATAGAGTTTGCCTATAACAACAGTTGTCAATCCATCATCGGCATGGCACCCTTCGAAGCATTGTACGGACGACCTTGTAGGTCACCAACTTGTTGGTGGGAATCCACAGAAAGATTATTACTTGTACCAGATATGGTTAGGGAAACGTTTGAAAAGATTGACATTATTCGACGGTGGATGAAGACAGCTCAAGCAAGCAGAAGTCCTATGCAGAGAAGAGAAGGACTGACATCGAATTTGATGTGGGAGACTTAGTTTTTATCAAAGTATCACCTTTGAGGAATGTGGTTCGCTTCAGCTCGGTAGGGAAGTTGGCACCTAGGTTTGTGGGACCATTTCCCATAACCGAGAGGATTGGCCATATGGCCTATAGAGTAAAGCCCCCAGAGAATCTATCAGTCATTCATGATGTTTTCCACGTTTCCAATCTGCAGATGTGCTTGCATGACACCATGGAAGTTGTTGAGCCAAGTATATTAGAGGAAATGGAAGAGGAACGGGAGGCGACAGTCAGGCGGATTCCTTCTCGTATCCTTGGATCACAAGTTAAGAAGCTACGCAATGAAGAGATCAAGTTGCTAAAGGTTCAATGGGGAGATAACCCAGAGGATGTGACTTGGGAGACCGAAGATAAGATTCGTGCTTCATACACTTTCCTTTATGAGGGTATGCTCTTTACTCCTTTTTCTAATGTTTTATCTGTGCTTATTTCTATCATTTGAGTACATCTTATCCATTGTATTTTCGACCTTTAGATAGGAATCCTATGGATGTAAACATGTATTTGAGACATGTTATGTTTGATGGATGCAAGTGGATGCAAGTGTTTGCTAGTGGTTGCTTGTGGACGCATATACACACACATTAGGCACTAGATCGGCTCAATCACTCTCATGCTGCATATGGATGTGTATGCATTTTCTTTTTCTTTTATGGATGGAAATGGATGTATTACCATATGGATGTTACCCTTGGAGGAATGAGTGTGCACACATATAGAACTAACATACATATTGGATGTATTACCATATGGATTTTTATTTGCATACATATTGGATTCATGGCACTAACATACATTGCATTAATGAGGTTAACTGAATCAGTAGACCGCCTGATCTTCGCATTAGTATGGGGACATATACACACACCTTTGCATATATTCATATAAGCATTAGAAGTCTTTAAGGACAATGGATGCTTGTGATTGATGGATGAGTATATAGGTGATGGATGGTAGGATATGCATTCTTCTCAACTTAGAGATTTCGGGGACGAAATCCTTTGAGTAGGGAAGAATGTAACACCCCGAATTTCTAACGATAATAAAAGAAGATAAATTAAATAATAATTAATTTAATATTCAGAATTAAGGAAAACGGACTACGCCATTGCATCCGTCTCGAAATTCTGGTCAGGATAGACATTTGGTTTGGGTAAAACGGACACCGTATGAAGAAGTTATGAGGGATTATATATATACACATGAGTCAGAGATGAGTCAGAATCTTATCCAAAACGGTTCGAATTTGAAAAATAAAAATTGGCGGCAAATTTCCCGCTCTAGGGGTCGACCCCCTAGAGGGGTGTCGACACCGGGGTCGACCCCTCCCTAAGGGTGTCGACACCAGGGTCGACACCCCTAGGGCTAACGTGGCAGTCGGTTTCAGAGGGTCTGACAACTATACATACGTGGTCATTTCTCTTGTTTCTTTATTGAGAATTCATAGTGGTCAAACTCTACCGGTATCTGAACTGGTCTGGATCCGTAACTAAAGCAAATCAATTGGATATTCAAGATCTAATCTTTTCTAGTTCTATATTCTAATCCTAACACTGTGAGTTTCTAGTTGCTTTTAGATTTGAATATTTAGAAGTAAATATGACACACCTATGACTTGGATTTGTTTATATGCCTAGATTATATCAAATTCATTGTAAACTATGATTATATGACATTCTGAATTGGCAAGGATTTGGATGAAAATATCTATCTATTCGGATCTATTATAACTTCTATGACATGCCATGATGTGAATCTTAAACCTTATTTGTGTAGATCCACATTTAAACTATTGGATCTAAATTGTGTGGACATTTAAATTGTAATCAGATCTAATTTATCATCTTATGCCTATCAGGTTAGATCTGAATAGTTGGACATCAAAATGGTTAATTTAGATCTTATTATGCTCACTATGACATCATAATATGTTATAACTAGTAATTGCTACAAGTTCATCAGATTTATGCTCATATGTCCACCCTATCACCATGCAAGTTTATGTTTATGCGAAGTTACGTTAAAACAATCACTTTGTTTATATTCTTATTATTTTTCCCTTTTATCGTTTATGACTAGGCTATTATCTAGCCTAGGCATGCCGCTAATTTTGTGAGTGCGCTAGTTAAGGAACGGGGGAAAAAGGTTAATATTGGCATAATTTGAATATAAACATCATTGGACATATAATTCAAATTATTTGGTAAAATGTGCATTAACACCTATAAAGGCATAGGTTTAATTAATTGATTAATTAATAATAAATGCCTAGGATTACAAATAGAAATTGTAATGATGCTTATGACATGAGGTTAGGTTGCATTAGTGGTGGAAGTTTGCCCGGACCCGACCGCCATATCCAGCAGCCACTAATATTGAACCTAATGTGAGAGGTCTAAGTGCGCAAATACGAATCGGGCTATGACACGAGGTTAGGCCCAACTTGTGGAATAAGACTGCCTGGACCCGACCGGCATATCCAGCATCCACAAATTGTAGGCCTAATGTGGGAGGTCTAGCCCATTATAAACCATAAATGGACACGGTAACAAATTGGACTACCTAACCAAATCTAATCCATAGGGATTGTATGATTGTGAACTAAAGTTAGGGTTAAGTAAAATTGTTTGGATTGTGGATGGGTTAAGCAAATCTGGAGGGGGTGGGTAATATTTACATATAAGCCCACAAACTTAACCCGATAAGGTTATGTAATTAAAGACACCTAGTGGTTTACATGACCGATCGGAATAATAAAGTTATGTAATTAAAGGCAGCTTTTAGGTTAAACATAACTTGTAGGAATGATGGGGTTATGTAATTAAAGACACCTAGTGGTGTACCTAGCCAAAGAAAACCTATTGGGGGATACAAGACAAAAGGGAGAGCTTGTATCATATTGTGTGGGATCCGTTTCATCCAGTAACCCGGAGTAGGTATCAAAACATGTACTCCGTACTAGGTCGGAGAAGGGGCACGCTTACTGGACTGATTGTAAGAGCCCAATGTGGAGGATGGTGTGTGCGGCGCAAACCGACCGGGCCATGTGCGTGCATGAGCCGGGCAGAAGGGGATAAGACGACTGTGACACCTGCAGATATGGGGCTATGCATATCAGCGAGGGGTTGCCATTTTAGGACGTGATACATCCTACTGTAGGGCCGACACAGAGTTTCTACGGAGTAGGGAGCAGATCGATTAGGGTAGTAGTTAGGGTACATTTGGACGTATGCCTAAGTCTACCACCTTATAGTGGAATGGATCATCTCATTCTATTTAGTGCAGAGTAATCATTAGAGAAGCGTGTACACTTTATTCTGTCTACCTTGTCACACCTGCCATTTATGTAGTGATCTCTCTTATCCACTTTGTATGCCTGTCATGGTACCTTTTTTTATTTAGTTGCTAAAAGTAACTACGATGGAAACACCTATTGATGTGTCCAACCCAATAGGTGGTCAACCTAAGATATGTATGGGTTGTGAAAGAGTCCAAATTTTCCACAAATTGCAAATCTTTCTGAGTGATCTGATGATTCTTAATTTTACTGTACTGAAATTATACTCGATACGGATTGGATGACCACATATAACACGAAGATTGATTGTAAAAAAGAATGCTGTGTATAAGAAACAAGCGAGGCATGTAGTATATATTGCCATGTGAAGGTGCAGTAAGATCATGTGACAGTTTCTTATATGCGCACAATTCATTTCAAAGGAGCATAGAAAAAATATCAGTTATCAAAGAATTTCTAGGCGTATTTGAAGAAGTGAAGACTTTACCCATTCATAGGGAAATTGAGTTTAGAATTGATCTAATCCAAGGAGCAAGAGCAATAGTTCTGGACGTTAGGAGGATTCTCCCAAATATACGATAGAATTAAGAACCCAAACAGATAAATTCGTAAAAAAGGTCTGATAAGGCCAAGTCATTCACATTAGGGTTCAACGGTGGTGTTCGTAAATAAATATGAAGGTACGAAAAGACTCGGAGTGGATTATAGAGATTTGAACAAGCAAACCATAAAGAATAAATACCCTTTACCAATTGTTCTATAAGATGAATCTAGCTACTGGATTTCATCAATGAAGAATAGCAGAGGATTGCATTCCATTAATTTCATTCCAATGTGCAGATGGATTTTATGAATGGTTGGTTATGCCTTTTGGGCTGACTAATGCACTAGCTTATTTTGTAGACTTAATGAATCGTGTATTTGGAGTTGTGCCAAAACAAATGTATGCTCATTTTTATAGATGACGTTCATATTTATTCAAAAACTGAAGAAGAACACGAGCAATATTTGGAGATTGTTTAGCAAATGTTAAGGAGAAATATGCGAAAAGCAAAATTTTCGAAATGCCATTTTTTGGAGAACGAAGTAAGATTCCTTAGACACATAGTATCAACAAAAGGGGTTTTAGTGGACCTTAGGAAGACCACAACTATTTTGGATTGGCAACAACCGGAAATTTCGAAAGATGCCAAGAGCTTTTTAGGTCCAGTAGGATATAATCGAAGATTTATACATGACTTCTTAAAGATCGTCTCTCACCTAACTAAGTTAACTAGGTAGGGCATCAAGTTTGAATGGACACTGAAGTGCGAGGAAGCGTTCTATGAACTTTTGCATGTTTAAATGGCTTTGGAGTAGTACTTTTACAGAATGGGAAATTAGTCGTTTATGCAAGTAGACAGCTGAAGGCACATGAGAAAAATTACACCACTCATGACTAAGAACTTTTGGTTGTCATATTTGCGTCAAAGATGTGGAGGCATTATTTTCTAGGTGAGAAATTTTATCTCTTTACGGATCATAAATTATTGAAGTACCTTTTAACTTAGAAGGATCTGAATCAGAGGCAGCAGCGCTAGCTAGAGTTTATTGCAACATATGATTTGGACATTCAGTATATGCCAGACAAAACCAATGTGGTAGCAGATGCATTAAGCATGAAGCATTCAGTGATAGCTTATTTGAATGTTACTCCAATTCTTCTAGATAAAATTTCTAATAAAGGACATGATGATCCATTTCTAAAAAAGATCTAGAGAAATAAAACTAGAGGCGAAAGTTACAACTTTAAAGTAGATGATAAGGGGCATATTAAGGACCAACGAACGAATCTATGTGTTAGATGCAGATGATATGAAGAAGGACGTCTTGACTGAATGCCACCAGACCAAACACACTACTCACCCAGGAGTCAGCAAAATTTGAAGAGACATGAAGCGAACTTTCTAGTGGAGGAGCATAAAGAGTGATGTGTCTATTTATGTAAGTCGATGCGCAAACCGCCAACAAATCTAAAGTGGTCAGAAGAAAACGACTAGGTTACTTCAGCTGCTTGAAATTCCAAGATGAAAATTGGATCAAGTATCGATGGATTTTATAAATGTTTTTCTGCAAACTAGAAAAGGGAATGAAGGTATTTGGGTTTTTATTGACCGTCTTACTAAAAGCACACATTTTATCCTTGCTAAGTCAACCAGGAAAACCACGACTTTAGCGAAGATCTATATAAAAGAGACGGCCAGATTACATGGAGTTCCTATTTGCATTGTAAGCGATTGAGACCCACTGTTTACTAGTCATTTCTTTGAAGCTTTGCAGATAACTTTGGGAACGAACCTGAATATTAGCACGACTTATCATCCTCAGACTGATGGGAAAACGGAAAGAGTTAACCGAGTTCTGGAAGATATTTTACGAGCATGTGCATTAGAATTCAAAGGAATCATTGAAGACTTATCTACATCTAGCCGAGTTTTCATGTAATAATAGTTATCAGGCAAGTATCGAGATGGCAACGCATGAAGCCCTTTATGGTCGGCCATGTAGATTCCCAACATATTGGATCAAAATCGGTGATGGGTTGACGCTTGGTCCTGAAATGATTAGAGAAGCATTAAAGAATGCATATATTATTTGCAAAAGGTTGAAGGAAGCACAAAGTAGGCAAAAGAGTTATCCAGACAACAGGCGCAAGAATCTAGAGTATAATATTTGCAATCACGTATTTCTGAAAGTATCTCCAATGATGGGAGTTGTGCGTTTTGGCAAAGTTGGTAAATTAGCATATTGATATATCGATCCTTATCCTATCCTTAAGCGGATTAGGCCATTAGAATACCAAATCAAGTTGCCAGAATGATTACTAGGGGTTCATGATGTGTTTCATGTTTCTCAGCTAAGAATGTATGTACACGACCTAGATGCAATTATCGAAGAAGCTTCTCAAGAAGATTTAGATGTGGAGCCAAACCTAACCGTCGTTGGACTGAAAAGTCAGTGTATACGACTTAAGCAGGATCTGTATGGATATAGCGGAAATGTAGATGATATTTTAACTAGCTAATATACGATAGTTATGCAGATAATTATGAACTGATATGATATATCATATGTAGATAAAAGCAATAAGTAAAGTAAAGTGACATCAGGAATTTTATACTGGTTCGGACTTCCCGTTCTACGTCCAGTCCCAAATCTCCTCTTCGGAATTCACTACCATTCCCTCTCTTAACCCCGAGGAATAGGTTTGTACACCCGAGCCCCAACAAGCATGCCTCTCGCCTGAGCAACTACACAGGATTTCAACAATTACAAGAGATTCGACTTCTGCTTTGTGTTCTTTGATCAACACAGATAGTCAACGGTTTAAGTACACCCTTCCTATAACCTTATCCTTGAGTATATGATTTGAATGCAAAGATTGAAGGAAGATTGTTGCTTATTGAATCAAGATATATGAAATGTTATCAAGGATTCAACAAGTAACTTGAAATTTAGAGAGCTTTTGTTTTCAATGAATATTGGAGTGTAAATCAGAGAATAGATAGAATAGAGTAAAATTCGATGATTGTAAATCATGTTTGAAGTGTTTATATAATAGTAGAAAGATAGCAGTTCTTCATGAAGAACTTTAACCAAAAGAAGCTTCAATTTTCTTTCAGAAATAAAGAGATTTCTCTTCATGAATGTAGACAACCTTTCAGAAAACATGTGTTGTTTCGAATTAGTTTATTGGTTAAAAATTCATCAGTCGACTGGTTGCAAAAACATAAAATCATATATATTAAAAATATTCAAAAACTAGCCGTTACTGGAACAGGGTCCTCTGACCAGTCGACTGGTTGATTTTGGACCAGTCGACTAGTTGATTTTGGACCAGTCGATTGGTTCAGGCATTTTTTTCCCAGTTTGACTGTCTCATGTCATTTCAAATATATATATATATTCTTTGTTTTGTGTATTCGTGTTATACTCGTGAATAGATTTTAACATAATTCTAACACGACTCAATGTGTGTGTGTGTATATATATATAACCTTATCTCTAGGACATGATTTCCATTGCAACTTCTCTTGTTGACATTAATCAAAATCTTGTTTTCAACATTCTCCCCCTTTTTGATTGATGACAACATTTCTGATTTTCTCCCCCTGAATGTTTAGCTCCTTCTGAATTTTTGCAATATTTTGTTAGTTCATAAACTTATAAACTTACCATTTGATTCCTGCGACAAAAATGATAGCACATATATTCCAATAATTATTATTACGAGCATGGAACCACATAAGAGAGGCATTTCTCCCCCTTTGTCTTCGATTAAAAAGAAATTAGGACATAATAAGCGCAAAGTAATCGAATAACATGTAAGCCATGGAACCAAAATAAAACATAGTTATTACATGCATAATGTTTTAACACAACCAAAAACATAAAATTCCCTACCATAAGCATTTATACAACCAAAAGCAAATACGTTATCAAGTTTAGAAAACTAAACATACTTAAGATAAACGAACGCATATAATACTATTAAGCTAGATTTCATCGGATTTGGTAGTTTCGGAAGAGGTCCAATCGATAGGGGATATAGGTCATTTTTCCGGATCCGTCACATGGCCAGTAGCCGCAAGAGAACAAGAAATAGATTTCCACATCTTTCAAAGAAAATCCTTGACTTTGTCAAACATTTTATCCATCTTCTTGTCCATTTTTTAAGCCTTACTTCTAACAGGAGTTGGTTGAGCGCAACTACATCAAGTGCTTGTCTTGACGTTTGAGATGGTTCCGTTAGTCGGACATCTTCGGGATTAGCACGAATAGAACTTGATGATGGTTGATCCAAACTTCTCTTTTTCAACTTTCTAAACTCATGATATGAATGGTTGGAGGAAGCATATGCATTTGGTTCAAATTCTTTTTATCCAAAAATTTTATTTCAATTGTCTCGGAATTCGGTTTAGGAATTTTTGCAATTTCAAAGACTCTCATTAAGTATTCGCCTTAATGAAAAATACATAGTCATTCCATTTGTATAGAGAAGGAGATGATCCATAATAGTTTGCATCAAATTAATTTTTATGTGATCAAAAGTAGCATACAATGCTCGAAAATTATCTGAATAAACAAGATCATTTGTTCCGGATCATGGTAGAATTGTTCGTGTAAGAACATGGCGAAGAATTCTTGCATTAGGTCGTAATCCTTTGGTTCGTGATCCATTCGAGTCATCATCAATAAAGAGATGACTTACTTCATCTCGTACCCTAAATTCACAATTTAATTCGGCTAAAGCTATCCCATCCGTAGGTGAGTTTAAAACCCAACCAAGCCTTTCAATAGAAATGAAGACAGGGTGTCTACAAACAATACTTCAAACATAATTTTGTGAATTATTGTGATTTTGATGATCCAAATTCATATTAGCCAAAAATAACTTTATCATGGTGACATTGATTTTGATATTGCTTTGAGAATTGTCTAAGAGAGATTCAAGTCTACCTTGATGAGCAAGTTGTTGTAATCCATAGGAATTGAAGTCTTCAAATTTTGCAAAGGGACCTGGGATAAATTTCAGATTAGATAAAAGCTTCCACCTTTGCTTTGCTAGATCATTTCATAGCCATTGATCAATAGAGGGTTCTACTTGCTTCTTTGATCTTGTTCTTGAAGATGATTCAATGTCTCTTTGACGTTTAGGAGGAGCCATGAGAGAATTCGTACTTTCTAAGGTTTTAGAAGTTTTTAGATAAGTTGAGAAATGAGAAATAATTGGAGAGGTAGTGTTAAAATAGACCATATACGATAGGAACCATGTTTTCGGGTTTCACTTAACCAATCGACCGGTTTATATCTTACTAGTCGACTGATTGCTGTTACTATGAACAACATCCATTATTTTAAAGAATTTTGATTTTTATTATGGATTACTCATCTTGTGATTAGATTCTTTATAAGAGTTTATATTTATTTTTATTAAAATAACAGAAATATATGATTATTACAACGAATTAAAGAAAATAAGCAAGACATGATCCTTTGCATTTTTCATCAATGCAAGTCTTATCTGAGCAAGGGAAAAATATTTCTGTGATTAACGTATTATTGTTCTTCAAATGAGGTTGATTTTCTTTGAGTCTTAGAGCCAACTCCCTTATTCTCTTGATAGTTCTTTTCCCAAGAATTTGGGCTTTCCTTCTTGCTCTTTAGAGATTTTACAAAGGATTCCATAAAGTAGATGGTCTTGGTATTTCAGGAGTCATGGAAAGGGGATGGTGTCTAGATTCTACTACAACCGATCTACCACATATATGGAGTGTAACTATTTCTAAAAACGTCAACCTATACAAGGTCTGTTTTTGCTCAAAATATAACTATCTTTGTAGCCTCACTTGTTCGTATTGACAAGTACGAATTTCATCTATTTTATTTTATTTGATGGAGATACCGAAACTTCTCTTCTTTTCTTTGCATCTGGAGTGTATCCGGTTCGGTAATCATGCCATTGAAGTGCCAGTTCTTTATTTGGAGTAGAGGACATGATGATATTAATTGAATCGGATGAAGTTTTCTCAGACGATTTGGTTGGTGTTGATGGGGAACTTTCTTTCTTTGACATGATATAAGAAGGTTTTAGGTTATCATTTTCTTATTTGTTTTAAAGCAAAAACACTTTTCTCCAGAATTTATATAAGAGCATATACAAAATATATAATCTCAAATGAATGGCAAAGCTAATATTAACGACTCCTTTAAAACCGAAATAAATTTTTGCTAAAAACTAGGTATTATATATGTTTTAATGAATGGTTTGTACGTTAGATTAAAACGCTAAAATATAGTATGTCTATTTTAGTTTAGCTGCAACTATATTAAGTAATAATATATATACATATATATAAAATAGCATTTTTAGTAGTATATATTTAACTAAAGAGTAACTTACAGAAATGAGTGAGTATTAAAGGACTCCTTTTAGTTCTAGCTAGTCACTGACATAGATTTTTGTGGTACCTGCAAAAAATAGAATTTAAAATGGTACCCACTTCCTCTATTAGGGTCCTAAGGGTTAAATCTTAGGAAGCCAAACCCAAAAGGGTTCAGGATCCTTTTTGAAAATATAATCAATATTATTATGAACCGAATCTAAAAAATTCTTAATATATTTATTTCTGATAAAAGCATTATTTGTTTTTGGAACCCATATTCTAATATTTTCCAAATAATTTTTCTTAGTAGACATATTTGAATTACTACTAGAAATTTCCATTTAATATTAGAATTTCTATAACTGCATTTCCTTTTTGATTTAACTTTTTGATGGCATCCTAGTCCTTTTTTTACTAAAAACTGGTTGAGAATTTTCTAATACTTTAGATAAATTCTCTCTACCTTTGTTAAAATTGTTAATATTTCTAGAAATGCTTTCTAACTTAATTTTTGAACTAGAATTTTCTATTTATACAATTTTAACTTTAGTATTTAAATCATTATTTTCAGAAGCTAATAAATCATTTTTTATTCTTTTGAGTCTCGATTCTTGACTCAACATAGAAATTTGAGAATTTTCAACTAAAAGAGATTCTTGTAGTTTTCTAATCTTATCTTCTAAAATTTCTTCTTCATCTTTTAAAAGATCTCTCTCAAATTCTGCATTCTTTTTTTCTTCAATAGCTTGTTTAAATTTTTTCTTAAACATATTCCTAGATTCTAGAATTTCAGTATTAATTTCTACTAATTCATCAAAAGTAAAATTACTTACATCATTATCCTTAGCCATAAAGCATATGTTTGCTTGCTCACTATCATTGTCGCTGTCAGTTTCAGAAGATGAATCCGAGTTATCCCAAGTGACTGAAAAAGCTCGTCTCTTTGATTTTTCCTTTTTACGATTTTTCTTCAATTCAGGACAATTCTTTTGATAATGTTTGGTCTTGTGACAGTTAAAGCATTCTACCAGTGTTGGATCAAGCTCTTTTGATGTATTCTTTTTCACACTCTTATTTTGACCTTTTCTGTATTTTTGAAACTTTCTAAATTTTTTTGCTACAAAAGCAATATCTTCTTTGTCTGAATCCGGGTCTTCTTTCTCAGCATTAAAAGCTAAAATTTTCTTGCTTTGTACATGTACTTTCTTTTCTTGCAAGTTTACTTCATAGGACATGAGATTACCGGTTAACTCTTCAGGTTTCATGGCTGAGAGATCATTAGCTTCTTCGATAGCTAACACTATTCTTTCCTATTCATCCATTAAAGAGTTTAAATTTTTTGAAACTATATCAAAATCGGAATACTTTTCTCCTAATCCTAACAAATAGTGATAGATGTTTTGGAAACTTGAATACATATCATTTATGGATTCATTTTCATTAATCTTAAAATTTTGAAAATGATTCTTAAGCATTGATATCTTGCTATGTTTAACCTTATTAGTTCTTTCATGAGTAATTTTGAGTGTTCTCCAGATTTCATATGCTGTGTTGCACATACAAATCTTGTTAAACTCGTTTCTATCTAAAGCACAATGTAACATATTCATAGCCTTAGCATTGGAGTTATCCTCTGCTTTTTCATTTGTGGACCATTCAGTGTATATAGTAGTAGGTTGTGTATACCATGCATCAAAACTATTTGCTTGCATATATATTCTCATTCGTGTAGCCCAATAGCTATAGTTCATGCCATTAAAGAAGGGTGGTGTAGCAGTTGATTGGCCTTCAGTATATCCAGTGTTATTACTAGTACTAGTGTTGCTATCCATATTGACTACGTAACAGATAACGATTTTACGGTTAAATGATGGCCTTGCTTTGATACCAATTGAAAAGTCGATGTGTACGACTTAAGCAGGATCTATATGGATATAGCGGAAATGTAGATGATATATTAACTAGCTAATAAACGATAGTTATGCAGATAAGTAAGAACTAATATGATATATCACAAGTAGATAAAAGCAATAAGTAAAGTAAAGTGACACTAGGAATTTTATATTGGTTCAGACTTCCCGTCCTATGTCCAGTCCCGAAGCTCCTCTTTGGAATTCACTATCACGTCCTCTCTTAACCCAGAGGAATAGGTCAGTGCAACCGAGCCCCAACAAGCATGCCTCTCTCCTGAGCAACTACACAGGACTTCAACAATTACAAGAGATTTGACTTTTGCTTTGTGTTCTTTGATCAACACCGATAGTCAACAGTTTAAGTACACCCTTCCTATAATCTTATCCTCGAGTATATGATTTGATTGCAAAGATTGTAGGAAGATTATTGCTTGTCGAATCAAGATATATGATGTTATCAAGGATTCAACAAGTAACTTGAAATTTAGAGAGCTTTTGTTTTCAATGAATATTGGAGTGTAAATCAGAGAATAGATAGAATAGAGTAAAATTCGATGATTGTAAATCATGTTTGAAGTGTTTATATAATAGTAGAAAGATCGCAATTCTTCATGAAGAGTTTTAGCCAAAAGAAGCTTCTATTTTCTTTCAGAAATAAGGAGATTTATCTTCATGAATGAAGACAACCTTTCAGAAAATATGTGTTGTTTCGAATCAGTTAATTGGTTAAAAATTCATCCAGTCGACTGGTTGCAAAATTATAATATCGTATATATTAAAAATATTCATAAACTAGCCGTTACTAGAATAAAATTGTCTGACCAATCGACTGGTTCAGGCATTTTTGCCTAGTCAGACCATTCCATGTCGTTTGAAATATATATATATATGCTTTGTTTATGTGTATATATATATATATAACCTTATCTCTATGACATGATTTCCATTGCAACTTCTCTTGTTGACATTAATCAAAATCTTGTTTTCTACATGGACGACCTATGCGGGTTTTGGATCGAGTTGAAAAATGACTCAGAAGGAAGGTTGTACATTTACTTCTAATTAAGTAGAGTGGATATCCTGAAGATCATACTTGGGAAACAAAAGATAGGATAGGGAGAGCAATCCATAATTTATTCTGGACATAGATTGATGTAAATATGTAATCATTAGGTATGTGTATGTCTAGATATTGTGATATATATATATATATATATATATCTTGTTGGGTTGTCTCCTTATTTTTAATTTCAGGGACGAAATTTTTTAAGGTGAAAAGAATGTAATAACCCGAAAATTTTGATATTTTGAAAATTTGAGTTTTTAAGAATTTAAAATCTGTGCATTGTTTTGTGTACATATACTCATATTTGATTACTTTTTCGAAAGTATAAACGAATACCGGTATACACACATGCTAGTATATGGATGATAATACACAAAAGGAGAAATAAATATACACACTTGTATGCAAGCACATGAAAGAAGATATTTTCCACGGAAATGTATGCACTAAAAACCAGAAAAGAACAACCACATGCAAGCACATTAGGGGAAGACTTTCCTATAACTAAAAGCCAAGAAAGAACACCCCACGTGAATGCACATAATGCATCACATGGAGCGCCATCGAATCCATTAATTTAGCCATAATATCTAGTTTTGGAGAGGGATAGTTTGGTAAATCCCCAAGCCCTAAAACCATAGTTTGAGTTTCCTATAAATATGCGCCTTTACTCTCTTTTTACCTCACTTTTGTTTCATTTTATTCTCCATTCTTTCTCTCCTTCCAAGCTTTGTTTTAACGGCTTCGATAGCTTTGAAAAAATAAGAGAGAATCCACTTAAAACACCTCTAAACTCAAGCACACCAAAGATCCATACTTCTCTAAATGAGGCATTAACAAGCATGCAAGTTTCGTGGAGTTAGAAGTCCATCCCCAACTATTTCTAAGGGAGGACGAACTAAATGGAGGAAGAAGGGGAGATTGTGGAGCTGTTTCGTACCCGATGGCATAACTTTGACTTTAGGAAGTTACGCTAATGATCTAGGAGTTTTTGGGTGAGAATAATCTTAGTTTAGTTAGATTCATTTTTCTCATGAATGCAAGTATGTTTGGTTGATGTAAGAAATTTTTCATAATAAGTTGTTATATGAATGAGTCAGATGCCATAGTTGTTTACATGATAATTTCCATGTCACATAAAGACACGTCAACAAGCACTAGTGAATAGAATACTCTATTCACGAAAAGAAAGAGAGTGGTGCAATCATGAGATTGATCTCCTCAAAATATGTTTGGGAATGTTTTATAACTTGCTAAAGTCATGCAATATAGTTTGTAAACACTTTTAAACCATTTCGACAAATTTTGTAAGCCATGACAATTTAAGTCAAAACCGAGCACTTTCCCTGATGGGATTTCATGCTATCACGACTCATAACTTTAAATGAAAGTGTGGAATGTTGTATAACACGAAATATCTTAATAGTGCACTTTTCTGAAGATAAGTAATATTAGCTTTCAAATGAAACAGGTTTCAAAGGATTTGGACTTATAGAATTTAATTTATGATAAAAATTTCCTTGAAATTACCAGTAGCGGCAGTTTCAGGTCACTTTTCAAAACAGATATTTTCATGACTAAGAAAAATATAAAATAAATTTCTAAATTCATTATAAATATAATAATGGGGTTTGGAATCATAAAAATGGATTTATACTTGGTGAAATGTATTATTTTGGGAAATAACCAAAATTAGGGTATTTTGGCACCTACGAAATACAAGTTTTTAGAGAGAAGGTTATAAAATAAGCTTTTCAACCTGAATCATTTGCAAATGTTTTTATAATAATTAAATATGATTTATAAGAATTATTTTGGAATTTTTAGAGGATTTTGAAATCCACCCTAAATCTGGGAATAAGAGATTAAGCTAAACTTTATTTAGTAGCAACTTAAGTAAATAAAGGAGTATGCGGTGATTCCTAAGAGTACAGTCTAGTACCACATGTGATAAATAACTTGAAGTTTTCCTATAATGCGATGGGTGAGAAAAGCCGAAAGGAAAAGTCAGATATTTGACTAAAAACAAACAAAATTTTCTGGAGATCTTAAGAAATATTTTATTTGACTAATCATAATAAAGAAAGATTTGATTTGAATTGTTACAATAATAAAGTTTTGATTTTACATTGTCATAATAAAGAAAGATTTGATTTTATTTGTTATAATAAAGATTGATTTGATTTGACATGTTGTCATATTAAAGATTTGATTTGACATGTCATAATGAATAAGATTTGATTTAATAAAGATTTGATTTGACATGTTGTCATATTAAAGGTTTGATTCAACATAAAGTAAAAAATTATTTAAAAGGAGGAGATCTAATCAAATGAAACACAAAAGGAAAATCTTTTATAGATGGTTGGTTTCGAAGGAACCAAGGTCGGATTTGGGTTATTCATATCCAAAATCCACTTCGAACCAACTTATCGGTTTGAGTGTGGAAGTTGTTGAAGACAAGGTAACTCTTCATAGAATTGATGCTTTGAGGTCTTCTTGATAAGTGGATTGCTCGTTGATAGCCTCAGTTTGGCAACTGAGGTAAAAGCAGCAACGATCCAATGTTGGGGCGTCATCGATGATGCAAGGGTCATGGCCAGTGCAACAAGTGAAGCAATGAGATGATACATTCGGTTTATCCTGTTCCTAGATGGATTTTTATAGATAAATGTCTGAAAGAGCATTTCTAACAATTACAGACGTTGAATTTTACAAACGAACCAATTTGTTGGTAAGGATTTATACCTTAGCTTAACACCCAAAGTACTTTTGTGCAAGTCAATTAGTGGTTGAAAGATCTGGCAATGTAGCATTTAAAGATATGAAGTGCGCTAAAGTGAAAAAGATAAAGACATTACCTTATAAGGATCTCATATCCCGGAATGGCTGAAACAGGGCATGCAGGAAGGTTATTGGGTTACATGTGACCTAGAAATATGGTCATCACCCTTCTAGATTAAACACTGGATGTTGAGTAAGTGATGTGGGTTCCCAGGATATGTCGGTAACGACTGAGTAAAATGTCATACCCGGCTGATTTTTTGAAGTATAGTCAGGGCAGGCCTTGTAAGCGCATCAGACGGGTAGCTCGGGTGCACTCTTCTAAAGGTGCATTGTACGGTAGGATAGTCTCTTACCCTAGATGCTATTGGAAATCCATTTCCAGATAAGTTCCCTTACGAATTTCTATTGGATAAGACAAGTTTGAATATGGGTGTACTTTGATTATATTTTAATAAGTTTAATTGAAAAGTGTTTTTCAAAGGCGATAGACAATAAAAATAATATATAATGATTTTACATATCAAAGGTTTTGGTTACCATAAGGTAAAAACCCATGTGTTAATTTATTTACGGGCATAGTCTTATGGTATATCTTTTATTCTAAAAAACAAACGAGTTTAAAGTATTCTCACCAGATCCATAACTGACCTAGGGTTGTTTCCTTTTATAAACTTCGGGTCCCCCTTTTTTTACAGGATGCATATTATCCAGGCTATAGATGAAGCATTCAAGAGTTGGAGCTTCCAGGAGCTTGGAGTTGATTCACCTATGAAGATATTACTTATTCATCTATATTTCCGCTGTAGTTTATATAGCATCTACCCACACATTTATTTTGTACCACCAAGTGTGGGAATGGCAGTTATAACTATTCCTGGCTGGGTTAGTATTGATTGTGACTTTGACGTTCAGTTTCTTAGAGTGATGGTTTATACGCTCTATATGTTTAATTATATATTATTATGACATTGGTAAGAATCTATGCTCCTATTTTTTGTATTTTATTCCTTTACCCTGATTGTCCAACTTTCCTACATTTGAATCCGCGACATGCGAATACTTGAACGCGCTAGTGTCGATTTTCGAGGGTCCAAAATTTGGGTCATCAAAAGAATCTATAAGCAGTAGGCCTAATGTAAGATATCTATTGCGCATATATATATATATACATATATATATATATATTGTGTGTGTGTCAAAGCAAAGTTAATAGGCATTCTGTAGTTTGGAATAGAATTCTACCTCCTAAACAATCGTTTACTACTTATAAAGCTCTATTACATCGTCTACCAATGAGGGACATATTACCAAAGTAGGGTATACTCAACAACAGTGATTGCATGTTGTGTAGCGCACAGGAGGAGTCACATAATCATCTTTTTTTCAATTGTTCTTACTCAAATGCTATTCTTACTAAAATCTGTACCAAATTAAATCTAAACTTGGGGAACTGTGACGATAATCTTCAAAAAAGAATTGATTACCTGAATGAGAGAAGACCGGGTGTAAACATGGTATGTGAAGATAGCTGTGTTGGCTTAATAACTACCATTTGGTGGTTGTGGAAAGAGCGTAATCGAAGAACATTTCACAACAAGCAGAGGACGGTGAACGAAATCAGCAAGCTAATTGAAGTAGATTTCAATCTAATTAAGAAGACGAGAAGAAGAGTGCTTACGTCAGACGCGGAAGAATCACTGTCTGTAAATAGAAGTCTGGATTGAAGGGGACGACAAGTACTTCACACTGTAGTTGAAAACAATTTGCCTCCATGAAGCTTTCGTTGATTTGAACTGTCTATAAATGGAGAAATATGAGGGGGATGCCTAGTTTAATGTTTTATTTGGCTAATGATGAGTGGACAGATGTGTATGTTGCATTGTCTAATTGTGAACACATTTCTTCTATTGGGATGAAATAGGCCTTCAATAAAATATACCCAATTTCAAAAAAAATAAAAAAAAATTGTGTGTGTATAGAATAGGTCTGCCTAGGGAAAAAGGTATTAAGCGACTTACCTATCTCTTGTTTGGTATTAAGTGGTTAGGTCTAGGATCGTCCCTAAGGTTCACTCCTTGGTTTAGAACCCAAGTCATTGGGCCTGCCTTTCGAGAGTTAAACTGCTGTTGGGTTCACCTTTTCTTTTATAAGTTATTAAATGGTCAAGGTAGATCATAATGTTATGTGGGGTAGTTCTCCAAGTAATGTCCACTTCTTATCTAGGGGCTAGTGAGGGCTGACCTGGGGACAGATTATATATATATTTATATATATATATATATATAAATAGCAAGCGTTCATTGCACCCCAAAAATGGAGCACCCCAAATGCCCCCTGATTTCCACCAGTATTTAAAGTAAAATAAGCGAGTGGGACGTGAAAGAATGAGTGGAAGGAGAGAGGGAAGAAATGTGTGGTGGAAAATAGGGAGGCCAAAGGGGTGCTCCGCTATTTCGATTGCCATTGAACCTGCCTATATATATATATATATATATAAATATATATAGCCAAAGGAAGCACCGTCTATGGTAAGTATTAAGTGACTAGGAGTTCACCCGTAGGAACAGCTAGATAGTAATAAAAGGGATTACCGGGGGTTCTTCTAATATGAAGCCGTGTTCCCGACCCAAGCTTCGGTAATAACTAGTCATTACTATCTCTTGTCCTGCAGAGAGATATTACTTAAAAAGATAAAACGCTATAACGGGGTATTAACTGGTTTAAGGTCCACCATGGGGTACTAAGTGATTGTATAGGGATGTCTACCCTAAAATGAATATTAGATATGGTAGTAAGTGACCATATGAATGCCCGCCCTTAGATTAAGATTAGCTCGTGGGGTATTAAGTAGGGTTGTCAATTTCTAACACGACTCGAAATACGACACGTAACCCGCACGATAAAAACCCGACCCGACCCATTTATAAACGGGTCAATTTCAGGTCAACCCGCTTTGACCCGTTTAATAAACGGGTGGGTTGCGGGTTGACCCATGAACCCATTTCTGACCCGTCATGACCGTTTATTTTAAAATATATTTTTATTATTTTAGCTTACAATTTACAAACACCCAATTTTATGGAAAACAAAGGCCCACGGTCAGCCCAGTCCAGCGTATTAGTTTTATGAGCATGCATTCCTCTCAATTTCCTCTGGTTTACACGTTTAGGTTTACGGTTTACCCCTTTCATGCTTTTACAAGCCGCCACTTATTTCGTTATTTCAAAATTCACATTTTCACTTCACCGCGAGCCCTAGATTCATCATGGTCGTCAACACCAGATCTGAAATCAAAATCGAAGAACATAGGCCACACCAGATCTGAAAAACATAGATCGCACCAGATCTAAAATCGAAGAACACCGGCGGCGACACCAGCAACATCATCGATTCATCGGACTCTCGGCAGATTCAACGAGTACAGTCAGATATTTTTCTTTTTACAATTTTAGTATTATCGAATATCAGCACTTGGAGATGTCATGAAATTTCAGGGTATGTCTAATATCCCATTGTCCCAATATATTTGAAGTAGTTTGTACATAAGTTAGTAACAACTTGCAATCCGAATGTTCAGTCTTGCAACCTGAACTCTTGACTGATGAATTAAGAAAGTGCAGAAATATCTCCACTTTCATGTGAACTAATCTACTGGAGAGATCATGTGAAATAATCTTTTCTGGTTGGAGTATTTATAATTTTATATGCAACAAATAATGGTTTTTAATGTATACATATTACATACTCTAAATAAATGTACAAATGAAAATATAAATCTACATGTATCACTTCTACATTATTTTATATGATAGTTTTTTTTGCTAGCTAAATTATTTTATATGATAGTTTTTTTAGCTTTTGTTTTGCAGAAAAGAGATAAGTGTTTTTACCCCAAGTAATGGTGATCTAGTTGAAGATATCAATAAGGAATAAACGGAAACAGAAAACACAGAAATAAAAGATGAAAATATTGTCGATAAGAGACGTAAAAAGCTTACTTCTGAGGTTTGGACTAAGTTTGAAATTATTCCATTGCAAGATGATGGAAAGCAAAGAGCTAAGTGTATGAAATGTGGTACTACTTATTTATGTGATAGTAATTATGGCACTGGAAACTTAAAACGACATATTAAATCTTGTACCAAAAATCAGGATCTAGGTCAATTGCTATTAAGTCAAATCGAGGGCCCTCTTATGACAAGGTCATCTAAATTTGTTCCGGAAAAATTTAGAGAATTGTTGGTAATGTCAATACTGATGCATGATCTACCATTTCAATTTGTTGAGTACGCTGGAATTAGACAATTATTTTCTTATGTCTATGCAGATATTAAGTTGATTTCTAGAAATACTGCTAGAGCTGATGTGATTAAAATGTATGAAAAGGAAAAATTGAAACTTAGACACACATTAGTTTCAATTCCAGGGAGAATTTGTTTGACTTCCGATTTATGGATTTCTATAGCAACCGATGGGTACATTTGTCTAACCACTCATTTTGTTGATGCTAATTGGGTCCTCCAAAAGAGAGTTTAAATTTTAGTTTTATGCCTCCTCCATATAACGGAGTTGCTTTGTCCGAATTTTTTTATAATTTGTTGACTGGTTGGGGAATTGAAAGAAAGATATTTTCCACTACCTTAGACAATGCTTGTGCAAATGATGTATTTATAAATTTGTTAAAGGGGCAACTTTTGTTGAGGGATTCTTTGTTGATGGATGGTGATTTTTTCACATTAGACGTTGTGCGCATATTCTTAATCTTATAGCCAAGATGGGTTGAAAGAAGTTGATATATGTGTGTCTAAAATTAGGGAGAGCATTAAATATGTTAGAGGTTCACAAGCAAGGAAGCAAAAAAATTTAGAGTGCATATCTCATGTTTCTTTGGAGTGTACGAAAGGTTTACGACAGGATGTTCCTACTAGATGGAATTCCACGTTTCTCATGCTTGAGAGTGCTATTTATTATCAGTGTGCTTTTCGTCATTTACAGTTGAGTGATTCCAAATATAAACACGCTATTTCTCAATTCGAATGGGTTACGGTGGAACAAATTTGTAAGTTCTTAAAGGTCTTCTATGATATGACTTGTCTCTTTTCTAGCTCCAAATATCCTACTGCAAATTTGTATTTTCCTCAAGTATTTATTGTTCAAGATGCTTTGCGAAGAACATTGGTTGATGGTGATAGTTTTATGAATAGGATTGCACATGGTATGATGGGAAAATTTGATAAGTATTGGAAGACATATAGTCTTATTCTCTCGATTGCTGTTATTCTAGATCCTAGGTATAAGGTTAAGTTTGTGGAGTTTAGACTTTATGGTGGTGCTTCTGTAGAAATGAGTAAAGTTCGTGATACTTTGTTTTCTCTTTTTGATATTTACACGCAAATGTATGGTAAAAAAGCAGACACCGATTCTAGTAGTCAGAGTCAATCTTCTGCAGGGGATATCTTAGTTTCTAAAGAATGCTTTGATGTGATGAAGGTGAAATTTATATAACCATGAATTTAAACTTTAAAAATTTCTCTTCTATTACACAATTTAGTATTTATTGTGATTCTTACATATATATATATATATAGGATTTTGACAATTTTGAGAGCGAAGAATTTACATTTTCAGCTCAAAAAACTCAACTAGAATTGTACTTGAATGAACCAAAGTTGGATAGGAAGACAAATTTGGATATTCTTGAGTATTGGAAAGCAAATCAATTTAGATTTCCAGAATTGTCTATAATGGATCGTGATGTACTATCCATTCCTATATCTATTGTTGCATCGGAAGCATCATTTAGTGTAGGTGGTCGAGTTCTCTATCAATATCGAACTGCACTTAAGCCCGAAGTTATAGAGGCAATCATATGCACACGAGATTGGATATTTGGGAATGGAGGTTAAATTTCTTACTTTGTTGTCCATTATATAAAATTTGATTTTCTATAACTATATTAACTTGATAGGTGCTACTACTTTTCCTATTAATCTTGAAGAATTAACAGAGGACATTAGCAACCTAGAAATCGATGGCGTCCACTCTCAAACCGCTGAAGTGTTCTTCTAACAATCAGCGTCAACTCAATTAACCGGTATGTTTAATAACATTAGCAATTTTTAGTTATAACTTTTCAAATGTGCCGATATGTCTTCTTTTATTATATAAAATTTAGTTGCTACTTTTATTTATTATGCATTGCAAATGTGCTGATATGTCTGCTTGGAGCTGCCGCCGAGCAGCAGCCCAGAGCTGCCGCCGAGCAGCAGCCCAGAGCTGCCGCCGAGCAGCAGCCCAGAGCTGCCGCCGAGTAGCAGATCAAAGCTGCCACTGAGCAGTAGCTCAGAGCTGCCATAGAGCAGCAGCTAGAAGCTGCCGCTGAGCTGCTGCTAAGTAGCAGCTCTGGGCTGCCGCAGCAGCTCCGGGCTGCCACTCAATAAATGGTCGGCTCATAGCCTCATGCTGTAATGCTCACTTTTTATCTTTATTTAGTTGTAATGCTTGAGAGTTGAGATAGTACCCTACAAATGGTCGCCTCATGCTGTATGTTAACTTTTTATCTTTATTTAATTAAAGACAATTATACATAGACCATGATTTTGCATTTCTTTTCGGTGTATGATTTTGCATTTCTTTTCGGCTCATGCTGTATGTCCAAATATTCTTGCTTATGCATAAGATCTCCTCCAGCTGGTTTGTCTAAGCTTGTGGTATATATCACGTTTTTGTATTCCATTGTGCAGACAGCAGAGTGAAGACCCAAGGAATTCAGAAGCAATTAGCAAAATGTGGAATTGCTGGAGTCGAAGAAAACATTTCTTTGGTTAAGATTAGGAAGCTATAATTCAACTTACTACAGTTACGTTCTGTGTTTCAATGTAATTTGTATCACTATTAGTTAAGTGTTAAACTGGTAGACTATTTGGAGATGATCCGATCTAGATGTATTTTGGAATTTGGAGTATGGATTCTATATTTCTATGTATGTGTATTGCTCAGCTGGTTATGCAGTATGCATGTAACATGCTTAATTTCTTATGGGATTTTTGAAAATACATAAACAGGTCAACCTGACCTGACCCGACCCGATTAGATAAATGGGTCACACGGGTCGGGTCGGGTCAACCCGTTTATAAACGGGTTGGATTCTGATTGACAAAAGCTGACCCGTTTATTAAACGGGTTGACCCGACCTGTTTAATAATTGACCCGAACCCGACTTGACCCGACACGAACCCGACCCGACACGACCCATTGACAGTCCTAATATTAAGTTATTATGGTTATTGCTTAACTATTATTATTGTGTAATTGGGACGATGATAATGTATCATTTATGATATGGGACATGATGTAATTTGATAGTTTTTGGTTTTAAAATAATGGTACATATGGTATTTATGCTATTATATTTTGTCCCTTCTACTTTGTGAGATTCCGATTTCGCTTTTAGTTTCTCTGTATATCTGTTTTAGTTAATCCTTATAGGAACCAATGATCCGTTCTGAATGACTCTAAGTTTCAATGGGCCTTTTCTAGGTCAGAATTTAGGCCCATTCCGGGCAGGTTGTTATAGTTGATATCAGAGCTTAGATTACTTGATTACGAGGAATTAATATACGTAATTGAAAAGGTTTCAGAAATATATATATAAGTATTATACCCCAAAACATAAGTAATTGCTGTAGGCAACCTTATCTTATCTTTCTTTTTGAGCCTTAATACTATCGTAGGAAATCCACTGAAGTGTTTTTCCTTTTTCAAAATGTAGAAATGGCCGACGACGAGCTTGTTCAAGGGAATCCGGCAAGGCCTCGTTGCCTTTCATAATGGTTCCAATAGTATCTTAGGACTATGGAACATGTCCCCACTACGAATACTGCCCCAGCGGATCCAGCCGCTTAACCAGTTGAAGAGGCCCTCCATTTCCCTCGTCTTTACAGATATGTTGTAAGCTTAGAAAGAAAATCATTTTCTAAAATAGAAAACTTCTCAGAAGATAAAACATGAATTTCTGAGTGTGAAATGATATTCAAAGCTACCAGGTGGATAGGAAGAGTTCAGAACCCGTTTCGAGAACAAGTTTTTAACTAAAGCAGAGAAGACCCTATAGCTAGAGAAGTTTATCCAGTTGAAATAAAGAGAGTTAGAGTTGAAAGAATACGTGGAGAGGTTTATTGAAGCGCCTAAGTTTAGTGGGGGGAGGCTAGCAGATACCTTAATGGGATAAGGGTCTTTGATTGGTTAAAGGATTAAACTCTCCATTAAAGAGATGCTTTTAGCCTAAGTTTCTTTTGGAGCGAAGTTTGAGGCCCTCGTAGAGGCACCCATTGTAACAACCTAGAAAATCCGAACCAAATTAAAAATTTTATTTTAAATTATTTGGTGAAAAAATGTGGCAGAAATTCAAAAATTCCATTTTTAAATAATATTAAAGCCAGTGAAAATAGCCAATTTTCAAACGATCTCCGTTTTCGACGAAACCACTTTCATTGGAACCAGAATGTCATATTATTGCTAGGTTTCAATTTTTAGAATTTTTCGATTTAATATGTGAGCGTGGCGAAGGAAAATGTGTTTGGTCGATTACAGTCAAATTTAATCGACTAAAAAATAGCTATTTTTCAAACAGTGTCAGAATTCGACGAAATTAATTTTGTTAGGACCGTATCGTCATAACATAGACAAATATATTTTTTCGGGATTTTTCTTAGTCTGTTTGTGGCCTCGGTGAATTTATTTATGCAGACGAATTAAATTAATAAAGGAATTAAATATTAAATTAAATAATACAGGCCACATACAGCCGTTTGGGCTGACGGGGCCTGTCCCATTGGGTCCGGAATATGGGTTATTGGCTAAGGGCACCTTCTTCTGGGCTGAAATCGAAATAGTTTAGAAATTATGGATTTAATTATAAAATTACACATAAAATATTATAAAAATAGGACAAAATCCTATTTTACTATTCACCATCTTCGTGGCCGCCGCCCCCCTCAAACCTATGGCCGAAATTGCTTCCCCTTCCTCCATCAATTTCTTCTTCATCTCTTCGAATTAAAATCCCTCACACATACCAAATCAAAGCCCTTCCGTCCTCTTTAATTCCATACCACCTGATCATCTCCTCGTCGCCCGAAGCCAGAGCAGCAGCCCCACAAACCCGCGCCCATTCGTCTGCTGTGGGGCCCCCTAGCCGCCGCCGAGTTCGGCCAAACCACCCCCCCCGCGTGCGCCACCCGTAGCCCGTCGAAGTCCCGTCATCCGATCAGTCTCTAGTGCATCCATCCGCAAGCAAATCTGAACCCTATGATTTGAAGAATAGGGTAAAACCGCGGCCTGTAGTGTCTGAGAGGAAGAAAGGTTTATTTCTCTAATTAATTTATTATTTAATTAATTTAAGGATCATGCTAGAACGACCGAGGGAAAAAGCGGTGAAAAAAGTAGGATCTGAGAATGAACGGGGAGAAATTTAGGGGTGAGTCCGAAATTCATTGGAGGATTTGTCATCCAACGACTCTAATCAATTCGGTGAAAATGACTCCTACGTTTCCCGGTTGAAATAGCATAATCGTTAATTTAAATTATTTTAAACTTCATTTTATCATATCTAACTCGTTTCAATTCGAAATTCGATGATTTCAGTGGCGTTGTAATCGTTTGACTGAGATCTACGCATATAGACTGACTGGAGTTGATTCTGATTCGTTGTGATGTCATGTTATAATTCGATTGTTTGGATCTGAAATATTCTGATGTAATCATAATAAAGTTCTCATCTTTTTTTTTAATCCTTTTATTTAAGTTGAATTCTTATTTAAGAATAACAAAATAAAGCAGAGTTTTAATCTTTTGTTTGAATAACAAAATAAAAGCAAAGTTTTAATCTTTTGTTTGATAAACAAAATATAATTAAAGTTTTAATCTTTTGTCTTGAAAACAAAGGAAAGATGAATCTATTATTTACTATATAAAAGAAAATTGAATCTTTTATTTAATATATAAAGAAAAGTTTGAATCTTTTATTTACAAAATATAAGAGAAAAGTTTGAACCCTTTATTTTGTTTTACAAAATAAAAGGAAGTGTAGGTCTTTATTTGATTTATAAAATAAAGAAAATTTGGATCTTTTAAACTTTAACTAGAAGATAAGATAAATATTAGACATCTTATTTGATTTACAAATGAAAATAAGATGAGGCCTCTATTGCGATTCATCAAAAATGAACCAAATTTCACCGTCATGTTAGTATAGTTGATGTGAATCAAATTTTCTCATTATGTTAGTATGGTTGAAATGAACAAAATTTCATCGTTATGTTAGTATAGTTGAAATGAATCAAATCTTGACATTAGGAATTATATTTATTTTAGGGATACTGAAGCTAGAAATGACGTTTGCATTGGAAATAAAGTCCACCTTTTTAATTGCATTTTACAATGCAAAATTTACATAGAAAGATGAATTTACTTTTTAATTGAGTTCTCTTAGTAATAGAAGTATAAAAAGACATTTTTATTTTCAATGTTATAGGAAAGAATAAAAAGAGATTTACATTTTAAATGTAAATAAAAAAATAAGGGACTTTTACATTTTTCATTGAAATTATACATTTTAAAATATCAATTTTGGTCGCATTAGAATTGGCGAACAAAAATGTCATTTTGTTGAACATTGAAATTATACATTTTAAAATATCATTTTTGGTCGCATTAAAATTGGCAAACAAAAATGTCATTTTGTTGAACATTGAAATTATACATTTTAAATATCATTTTTGGTCGCATTAGAATTGGCGAACAAAAATGTCATATTGTTGAACATTGAAATTATACATTTTAAAATATCATTTTTGGTCACATTAGAATTGGCGAACAAAAATGTCATATTGTTGAACATTGAAATTATACATTTTTAAATATCATTTTTGGTCGCATTAGAATTGGCGAACAGAAATGTCATTTTGTTGAACATTGAAATTATACATTTTAAAATATCATTTTTGGTCGCATTAGAATTGGCGAACAAAAATGTCATTTTTGTTGAATATAGAAATATACATCGTTGAACTATCATTTTTGGTCGCATTTGAATTGGCGAACAAAAATGTCATTTTTATTTGATATAAAATGATACATTGTGGAAATCCTCATTTTTTTTATAAAGGAAATCGCCCAAATGATTTATATATTATATATAAGTATAAAATATAAAATTAAACGAAATGAGCGCTGCAGTTCGCGTATCGACAATCGTAACTTCAAACGAATATATAGAAAGATCCAACCGTTGGATTTTCCCAAAACTGGAACCGTTAGGACCGCTTTGGGAAGAGCTTTCCAACGGTTTAAATTTCATCAAAATCCGACGGTTAGATTTTAAGATATGTGTTAATCAAATTTTGGAAAAAGCAGCGCCAGCGCCACCCATTGACCCGAAACGTCGTTTATATATTTCGAGCTATTTTTAATAAATAAAAATAGCGATAAATAGTTAAATATATATGAAATGTTTTAAACTATAATTATGCGACAATTATTTGAAAAGGCCGAGGTTAACTCATTTCAAATAATTGAACGACGACTGAATCAAAGATGCAAGAAGACGACGGTTGAAGACCGACGATCTTCACATCGAATGGTCGATGATTTCTGATACCTTGGACTGACTTGCTCCCAGGACTGGGTTGAAGTGGTAATTGTCCGGACGTGTGTGTTGGTCGTGCGGATAAGCGAGCGCCTTTTTGGTGTCTCCGGTTTCGTTCAGACCTAGAACGGACTTGTAAATGGATGCGTGCCTGACGTTAAAATTCACTTCATGTAATTAAATCGCTTTCTATTAATATATGTCTGTTTGGTGGTGGAGAATTTGTTCTCTACTTAACACCCGGATACGTAGTAGTAGTTATCGATAGCATGGCGTTGAATGGTCAATGTGGCACGCCAAAATGCAATGATCAAGGCTTTGTTGAAAAGCAGGCCTTGTGGCCGATGATCAAAGCATAGCTTGTTTACTTATGTGGATTTTGGATTGAGGTACCTCGGATTTTTATTTATAGGCCGGAAGAGGTCATATTATAGGTCCAAAGGGACCGGGAAACGTGTGTTCAGGCATAACTAATCCACTACCTTTTGGTAGGGACCGGCCCTACCGCATCCAAGGGTTGCCCATAGGTGTGATCCTGAGGCATTTGCTAGAGTGCCTCGAATCGGAAGAAGACGATCCCTAGCCTCGATTTCATGACAGAAAATCAATTCCCAATACGACGACATTGCGGTTTTGATTGTAAACTTATATACGGCGACATACTATATGGTACCTATGCCGTCTAAGATTGATATATTTATATTGAAGTATTTTAATACTGCTTAAACACTAATGATAATATTAAAATATTACTTTTCACGTATTAAGCATGTTTGATCATCATAAGGGAAAACTCTATCCTCCTGTGTGCGTTGCATTGTGTGATAGGACTTGAGTCTTATGATGATTTCATTTTTCAAAAGTCATTTCGCTGTTCTATATAAACTTTATAAAATATTGCACTGGCAATCCAATGGAGTAAACCCGTTCCGCGTTAGCGGCGTGGTCCTAAGATTCGCCATCTTGATAGTTAATTTAGTTAAGAATTCTCACACCAGTCCCATGACTGACTCGTAGTTTGTTTCACTTTTGCAAACTCGGGTGCCCTCTTTCCACACGGGCAGCCAATTGACAGGTTTCTAGGTGATACTTTTTGGTGGGAGCTAGCTTTGGGAGGAAGAAGAAGAAGAAGGCCTTTTCTCCATCTTTTATTCTGCTTTTGAGACATTTTTCTATCTTTTGCTTTTGATGTATGTAATGGGATTTAAAACTCATTTCTTTTCATTTGAGACTTGTTCCTCTTTTGTTAAGACTTCTATTATGCTAAGTGGATCCTGTAAAACTGCATACTCTGATGTTTTGCTGTGATGCTGATGACGTTTATTTCCGCTGCAGATGTTTATGTGTTATGATAATTATCTGAGATCTGTTTTTATTGTAAATATGTTGTATTCCAACATGATCAACCTTACTTTCGGTCTACGGAAGTTTGGGGTTATCACAGTTGGTATCAGAGCCTAAGGTTTATCTTAGCTACGAAATATGACATATTTAGAACAATTCGTCTAGATAGAATCCACATTATTCTATGACGAGTAGCTCATTAGAGATAGGACTAGTAATGTCCTAGAGTGAGCACAGCAGAATAGCACATATTTACCAGTCATTACATCATCATCTTTTCATCTCGTCCTTATCTTATATTTTCTTGAAAATTCTCATTTTTGTTGGTCTGACTCTTTCCTTGATGGTACAGACTGATTTAAATGGATACTAGATCAAGAACAGCCCGTGGTGGAGCTCGAGGCAGGCTAGAGGAGGAGCCCGAGTAGGAGCTGGAGGGAAAGCTAGAGACGAGACACCCATCACTCAAGACCAGCATAATTCAGAGGTCGTAGTTGAACCACCTCCACCTCCGCAGCCTTTTGATTTGGAGAGAATGTCAAAGAAATTCAAGAACCTTGGAGGTGTACCTTTTACAGGGCGGGAGTCTGCGATCCAAGCAGAGGCGTGGCTTAAAGATTGCGAAAAGATCCTAGAAGGCTTGGAACTGGAAGATCAGCGAAAGCGTTACCTGGCAGTTTGGCAACTAAAGGAGGAAGCAGGGCATTGGTGGGATACAATTAAAATTTGCAATGACGTGGCCAATATGTCTTGGGCCAGAATCAAGGAGCTTTTCAATGAGAAGTATATACCCCCACAAGCTAGAGAGCGTCTGCGCGAGCAGTTCGTTAACCTGCAGCAAGGCAGTATGACCGTTTCTGAGTATGTGAGGAAGTTTGATGAGCTTTCACGATATGCCCCTAGTTTGATTCAAGACCCAGTAGAGAAGAACAAGAAATTTATCAAGGGGCTGTCCAAGAAATATTTGAATCGAGTCACTGCCCATATCAAGCTTCCTTTCAATGAAGTAGTGGAGATGGCGTGCCGCTATGAGGAAAATGATGAGTCTGGACCGCAGGATAGGGGGAAAGGTCAAAGCAACAACCAGAAGGAACAGGCTAACAAAAACAGGAGGCGAGCAATTCTTCTGCAGCTAAGCCAAAGGGGAAGAAGAGGGATAGGAGCAAGGTGACCTGCTATAACTGCGGCAAGCTTGGGCATTTCGATTACGAGTGTAGAGCACCAAAAAGGGTCAAGAGAGATGATTCAGGCCCTAGTCAGAACCGTGGTCAGAGCTCCCAGAACTGTGGTCAGAATTCTCAGAATCGTGGTCAGAACCCCAGGAACACACAGGATTGCTATAACTGCCATAAGCCGGGGCACTTCGCCAGAAACTGTCCTCTGTTGAAGAAAACCGAAGTGGCACATGTTTATGAGGGAGCAGTTGCACCAGCTTCGACTGAGGGGCCTAATAAACCCGATGTCTTAGGAGGTACGCTTAATATTAAGAACATCCCTATTACTGTCTTATTAGATACTAGTGCTGCAAGAAGCTTTATTTCTATAGATGCAAGTAAAAAGTTGAAACTGAAACCTAGAAAACTCAAAAAATTGATTAGAGCTAATAGTCCGATAGGAGGTTCCCTCATTCTAGATCAGTATTGTAAAGTGCTTATCTCCTATTCTCGCTATCAGTTTCCTTTTAATTTGATCATCATGGAGTTTTCTGGATATGACATCATACTTGGTATAGATTGGTTAGCAAAATACGAAGCTGAGTTAGTATGCGCCGAAAGAATTGTCAAAGTTAAAAATAAACTCGGTAATGTATGTATCCCCTGCCATGGATCAGCCACCGACAGGAAAACCTTCTGGTCTTCTCTAGAAGTTACCCCTACTTCTATTGAGGATATCCCTATCATCAAAGATTACGCTGATGTTTTCAAAGAAGTTGAGGGCCTACCTCCACATAGAGAAATCAGCTTCCGAATTGATTTGGCTCCGAATGCAAGGCCTGTTGTACATCCCATTCGGAGAATGTCGCCAAAAGAAAGAGAGGAGCTGAAAAATCAAACCAAGCAGCTTTTGTGGAAGGGTCTGATTAGGCTCAGCTTCTCAGAATGGGGAGCAGCAGTGGTGTTCGTCCCAAAATCAGACGGTACTCTCAGGCTATGTGTAGACTACCGTGATCTCAACAAGCAAACTCTTAAGAATAAATATCCACTGCCTCGTATTGATGACTTGCTTGACCGATTGCATGGGGCACGAGTATTCTCTAGGATGGACCTAGCTACAGGCTTCCATCAACTTCGCATCGCAGAGGAGTGTGTGCCTTTAACTGCTTTCAGAGGCCCTGACATCTTTTACAAATGGCTAGTAATGCCTTTTGGTCTATGTAATGCTCCAGCATATTTTGTTGATTTGATGAATAGATTATTCAGAGATGTTTTAAATAAATTTGTGCTCATGTTCATCGATGACATCCTTATCTTTTCTAAATCCGCTGCTGAGCACGAAGACCATCTGAGAGAAGTCTTAGAGATTTTGCGAAGAAATGTGCTGAAAGCAAAATTTTCTAAATGCATATTCTGGCAAGAGGAGGTGAAATTCCTCGGCCATGTTGTATCAAAGGAGGGCATCTCAGTAGATCCAGGAAAGATCTCAGCCATCCAAGAATGGAAGCAGCCTAAAACTCCCACGGAGGTCAGAAGTTTCTTGGGACTGGCCGGCTATTATCGGAAATTTGTTAAAGATTTTTCGAAAGTAGCTTGTCCATTGACAAACCTGACCAAGAAGCATATGAAATTCAAGTGGACACCGGAATGCGAGGCAGCTTTCCAAGAGCTAAAGAAGAGGTTGACCAATGCTCCTGTGTTGACCATCATAGATGGCAATCAGGATTTGAAGGTCTGGACCGACGCCTCTAAGCAAGGTTGTCTCTTTATAAATTTACATGTATGAGATAACATTGTTCCTTTAATGACAAATCTCATTTTAACATGTTATCCCTTATTTATTCAAGGTATTGGTGCGGTGCTGATGCAAAGAGGCAGGGTAGTCATATATGCTAGCCGCCAACTGAAACCGCATGAGAAGAATTATGTTACGCATGACCTTAAACTAATGGCCATTGTGTTTGCTCTTAAAATATGGAGACATTATCTTTTGGGTGAGAAGTTTGAAATTTACACCGACCACAAATCTTTGAAGCACCTTTTTACCCAAAAAGATTTGAATATGAGGCAGTAGCGCTGGGTCGAATTTCTTGCATCATATGACCTGGATATCCTATATACTCCGGGAAAAGCAAACGTTGTAGCCGATGCACTCAGTAGAAAGAATGCAGAATGCAACAATCTCATTATCGCCAGTCTCATTATCACTCCTTCTTTGATTGATAAAGTCTCTGCTCTTCAGAAGGATGATAAATTTATTCAGAGGATTATTAAGAGAATTCAGGATGGCGAAACCACAAGTTTCCAAATTGATGACAAAGGGGTTCTGAGGCTATTGGGCCGAATCTGTGTCCCATACGACTCTAAGCTCAGAAGGGAGGTTATGGATGAATGTCATAAATCTAAGCTTAGTGTTCACCCTGGAGTGAGCAAGATGTATCACGAACTCAAGCGTACATTTTGGTGGATGTCGATGAAGAGAGACATTTCCATTTATGTTGCTATCCCACTTGTCAGCAAGTCAAAAGTGATCAGCAGAAACTGGCAGGTTTGTTGCAACCGCTAGGAGTTCCTGGTTGGAAGTGGGAGCAAATTTCTATGGACTTTATAGATGGCTTGCCTTGAAGCAGAAAGGGCAACGATAACATATGGGTGATTGTCGACCGCTTAACAAAATCTGCCCATTTCATCCCTGTTCGGTCCAATAGAACAACTCAAAGTTTAGCACAGCTCTATCTTAAAGAGATAGTCAGACTGCATGGGGTTCCCAAAAGTATTGTCAGTGATCGGGATCCATTGTTTACCAGTAAATTCTGGGAAGCTTTTCAAGAGGAACTTGGGACCAAGTTAAATCTGAGCTCTGCCTATCACCCTCAGACATATGGCCAGACTGAGAGGGTGAATCGTGTTTTGGAAGACTTATTGCGTGCTTGCATTCTCGACTATGGCGGTTCATGGGAGGACCACTTGCACTTGGTGGAATTCTCCTATAATAATAACTACCAAGCAAGCTTGGGGATGTCACCATTTGAATTACTTTACGGCAGGCTGTGCAGATCTCCAGCATGTTGGGTGTAGTCGGGCAATCGACTAGTCTTGGGCCCCAACATGGTCCGTGAAGCATCGGATAAGGTTGACTTGAGTAAGAAGCGCTTGTTGACTGCTGAGAGTCGACAAAAGAGCTATGCAGACCAGCGAAGAAGGAATCTTGAATTCTCTGTGGGTGATCGAGTATACTTGAAGGTTTCTCCTCTGAGAGGCGTGATTCATTTTGGGAAGACGGGAAAGTTGGCACCGAGATTCGTTGGTCCATTCCCTATTCTCGAAAGGATTGGTACTCTCGCTTATAGAGTGCAGCTGCCCGACTGGTTGCCAGGGGTGCACGATGTATTTCATGTGTCTCAACTCCGCAAGCATGTGCACGATCCAGATCTGATTGAGGATGAATTAAACCAACAGGTACTAGATATTGCTCCAAATCTGACAGTGAGAAAGGACCCGATTAAGATCATTGGCAAAGAAACCAAAATCTTGAGGAACAAGAAGATTAACCTAGTCGAGGTTCAATGGAGTGGGGATCCTAGAGACTATACTTGGGAGACAGAGGACAACATCAAAAAGGCTTACCCCAAGTGCAGAGTGGATATCTCCGAATAACTCTTGTGTTAAGGTACATTTTCCTCAATTTACATTTTCCATCTTGGTTCCTACTTTACTTTGTTTCCTTTTCGAGGACGAAAATTCTTAAGTGGGGGAGATTGTAACAACCCGGAAAATCCGAACCAATTTAAAATTTTTATTTTAAATTATTTGGTGGAAAAATGTGGCAGAAATTCAAAAATTCCATTTTTAAATAATATTAAAGCCAGTGAAAATAGCCAATTTTCAAACGATCTCCGTTTTCGACGAAACCACTTTCATTGGAACCAGAATGTCATATTATTGCTAGGTTTCAATTTTTAGATTTTATATGTGAGCGTGGCGAAGGAAAATGTGTTTGGTCGATTACAATCAAATTTAATCGACTAAAAAATAGCCATTTTTTCAAACAGTGTCAGAATTCGACGAAATTAATTTTGTTAGGACCGTATCATCATAACATAGACAAATATATTTTTTCGGGATTTTTCTGAGTCCGTTTGTGGCCTCGGTGAATTTATTTATGCAGACGAATTAAATTAATAAAGGAATTAAATATTAAATTAAATAATACAGGCCACAGACAGCCGTTTTGGCTAACGGGACCTGTCCCATTGGGTCCGAAATATAGGTTATTGGCTAGGGGCACCTTCTTCTGGGCTGAAATCAAAATAGTTTAGAAATTATGGATTTAATTATAAAATTACACATAAAATATTATAAAAATAGGACAAAACCCTATTTTACTATTCACCATCTTCGTGGCCGCCGCCCCCCTCAAACCTATGGCCGAAATTGCTTCCCCTTCCTCCATCAATTTCTTCTTCATCTCTTCGAATTAAAATCCCTCACACATACCAAATCAAAGCCCCTTCCGTCCTCTTTAATTCCATACCACCTGATCATCTCCTCGTCACCCGAAGCCAGAGCAGCAGCCCCGCAAACCCGCGCCCGTTCGTCCACTGTGGTCCCCCCAGCCGCCGCCGAGTTCGGCCAAACCACCCCCACCGCGTGTGCCACCCATAGCCCGTCGAAGTCCCGCCGTCCGATCAGTCTCTAGTGCATCCATCCGCAAGCAAATCTGAACCCTAGGATTTGAAGAATAGGGTAAAACCGCGGCCTGTAGTGTCTGAGAGGAAGAAAGGTTTATTTCTCTAATTAATTTATTATTTAATTAATTTAAATTAATTTAAACTTCAATTTATCATATCTAACTCGTTTCAATTCGAAATTCGATGATTTCAGCGGCGTTGTAATCGTGTGACTGAGATCTACGCATATAGACTGACTGGAGTTGATTCTGAACAGTTCGAATTTTGGCCAAGAAAATCATCAACGACAGTGAGATTCTGAATTTAAATAATTAAATAATTTATTTTAAAATCCTATTCGATCTGTTGAATCATTGTATATTATTCTGATCTGTTATGTGGTGATTGTTGTATTGTTGAATCTGATTCGTTGTGATGTCATGTTATAATTCGATTGTTTGGATCTGAAATATTCTGATGTAATCATAATAAAGTTCTCATCTTTTTTTTTTCAATCCTTTTATTTAAGTTGAATTCTTATTTAAGAATAACAAAATAAAAGCAAAGTTTTAATCTTTTGTTTGAATAACAAAATAAAAGCAAAGTTTTAATCTTTTATTTGAATAACAAAATAAAAGCAAAGTTTTAATCTTTTGTTTGAATAACAAAATAAAAGCAATGTTTTAATCTTTTGTTTGAATAACAAAATAAAAGCAAAGTTTTAATGTAGTGACCCGGATTTTGAGCGACTTTGGTTATCGACGTAAGCTCGACGTCGATAACCAAAACATCGAAAAATCCTGGTAATTAATGAAAGAAATTAGAGGGTGAGGATAGATAAGATAGAACTTATAGAATAGAAGAAGAAGAAGAACATCATCATCAGAGTAAACACGAATCTCACAGCGGAACGAATAAAATATAACATAACATATCTTTGAAATAACATCAGTATATGTATACAATAACACTTATCAGAGTACAACACTTACAACAACAGCGGAAATAATAATAGCTATAGAATCCTGAAGCCTCCTGCTCCAAGCTCTCCAAGTGTATCTGTAAAATCCCGACTACTTGACTGCCCGTACAAATTTAGGCACCCAAGAGTTTAGGGAAAACAACAAAATAAACCCCGGGTCAGTCATGGGACTGGTGTGAATAAACTCAAATCATTTAAACAGGTATATGATATCTCATAAGACCACGCCGTGAATACGGAACGGGTTTTTCCCTTATGAGAATCCAAATAACTTTTCAAAGCAATATCATTCTGATATTATAATAATGTCTAAGTACAAATAAATATCAATCTAGCAGAAACGCTTGCATCTCACGTTACTACATATATAGTATACAATCAAAATCGCAAGCACGTATTGGATTATTGGATTTCCAACTATGACAAGGTATGGAACTACCTTCCGATCAGTGTATTCTAGGAACAATACACTGGAGTTCAACAAGAACATCTTGCAACTCAGCCACACATGACCGACCACTCATTTCGCTTGAGTGTATCGAATGTACATCACCAACGGCTGGGATCAGCAACCGTTCCCGTATATATATGGGACAACATTGATAGATTTAAGAAACAAATGAATATTCTCTAGATAGGTGATTATACACCCTACTTCGGTGCGACCGACTTAGCCATGCAGCCTGCCCGATTTCTGTCATTTACCGGATGTGAGGCTAGAAGCTACGCTTTATCATCACAATAGATTTACTTCGAATGCCACATTGTCAGATCCATCGAAAATCACTAATCGACGTCTACAACAATACATTACGTGTCAGCTAAAAGAAGTTTCCTTCTCCACTTCCACTCTTGGTACGGTTGAAGAAATCAATGTACGTGACCCTTCTGGAAATACTCTGTTAGACATTCATTCATACAAGTCATCCTCATTCACTTAGAACATCACATCGTCATACCCGCCAAATCACAAATTGACTTATCCAAAAATAACACGGGTATACAGCTAAGAGAAACGAATTCCTCCGCCACCAAACGTGAATACGTTTGAACAGATCAACTTACGCGATCCATTGGATATACTCTGTCAGACCTTCGTCCATACAAGTTGTCCTGGGACTGGACAAACCGAAGGCACTATTCTGTAAACAGGATAGCCCTTGCATTTTACTCCGTCTTAAATTATCTTTGGCATATATGATTCGCGACGCTTATGCCAATACAGAGTGGTTCTATGGATAATAATCCAACCGGTCTCTCCATATTAACAACGTTGAAATGGTCAAAACTTCGATAGTCTGTGAGTTAACTATCAAAGAAAAACAAGTGTGCAAACAACGATATTATTTCCAGATGAAAATTATATCGAACAAACATCATTTAACATAAATCTCTTTAGTTCATTTATTTACTTATCTCCTGTTTCCCTATATTCTAAATTCTTATTTTCTTTTATCAGAAAACATTTCTGATTCTCGTTTGGAAAACATTTCCAAAACTCCTTTACGATCAAACCTTACCATTTCTTAGTTAAGAAGGAAGTCACTCAAGTTGGGGTATAATTACCTCTCAGACCTTAACTGAACAACGTTATAACTTCGAAATGGTCAAAGTTTATCTTTTAATCTTTAACAACTTCTTTACGCCTTTCTCGGATCCAATTTTACTAATCCACTTTTATATTTAAAACGTTGGTTATAACGATAACGTTATAATCCCTACTTTCGAATTATCTAACTTTAATTATAACTTCTATTCTTATTAGTGAATAATTAACCTAACACTTATTTATTTATAAATAAATAAATCTCTATTTAAACACTGGAAAGTATAAGTACTTTCCCAAATTCGATATAATCGAATTTGCCGATTAACTCTCTTCGAGAAATCTCTATTTGATTAACTCTTCTTCGAATAACCTATATTCGATTAACTTCTTCTCGAATAAACGATATTCAATAATCTCTCTTCGAATAACTAATATTCGATAACTCTTCCTTTTCAAATATCTCATATTTGAAAATCTCACTTCGATTTAACTATAATCGATAACTCCCTTCGATGAAACTAACATCGATAACTCTTTTCGATGAAACTAACATCGATAACTCCTTTCGATGAAACTAACATCGATAACTCCTTTCGATGAAACTAACATCGATTTATTTAACTCGACGAACTTAACTCGACTAACTTAACTTGACTCGACTAACTCGACTTACTTGGTTCGACCAATTCGATTCGATTAACTAGGCTCGACTAACTTGACTAACTTAACTCGACTTACTTGGTTCGACCAATTCGATTCGATAAACTAGGCTCGACTAACTTGACTAACTTAACTCGACTTTCTTGGTTCGACCAATTCGATTCAATAAACTAGGCTCGACTAACTTGACTAACTTAACTCGACTTACTTGGTTCGACCAATTCGATTCGATAAACTAGGCTCGACTTACTTAACTCGTTTCTCACTCGATCAACTCGATTAACTCCTATCGAGTAACTAATATTCGATTAAACTCCATTCGCTTGACTCTAGATCGCAGCGATCACAATGGTTACGCCTGACTCCCTCAGGAAACATCCGACCGCCTTAGGCTATTTACAGCCCTGCGAATTACGCTAGCAGTCGTACAAGACGGCAACTTACCCTGAATACTATGTTTGACTAACTCTGTCTCAAATAACTATATTTGATTAACTCTAGTTCGTTAACTCTAATCGATTAACTCTAACTGGTTAACTCTATTTGACTAACTCGACTTGACTAATCCCTTTCGAATAACATATTCGATTAACTAACTTTCGAATACCATATTCGATTAACTAACTTCGAATACCATATTCGATTAACTCCTTCCGAATGTCTATATTCGATTAACTAACTTTCGAATACCATATTCAATTAACTGACTTCGAATACCATATTTGATTTAACTCCTTTCGAATGTCTATATTCGATTAACTAACTTTCGAATACCATATTCGATTAACTTTATAAAGATTTCCTTTTTAACAATGTTTTATTCATTTGAAAAGACTTACTTTTAAATAACGGTTCTACACTTTAAAAATGATTTCCTTTTTATAACGTTTCCTTTCAATTCTATTTGTAAATGGTTTACAAATATTTCCTTTTCAAATTTATTCTTCAAATATTCTAACTCCTTAAATTCCCGGGAAAATTCGCCATAACCTCCTTTGTATCGGGAGCATCGGGAAAATCCCCAAACCCGCCACACAGGCCTTTCCATTCAAAAAGAAATGTTTTGAATTTATTTCCTTTTTAAAATATCTCCTATTTATAAATATCCCAATTTATAAATATTCCTTATTTATAAATATTTAAATTTATAGATATCTCTTATTTATAAATATTCCAATTTATAAATATTCTGTTATCAACATCACTTTGAAAAATATCTTTTATCAACATTTCGGTATGTTATGGTATTCAATCATATCAAATCACGCTGTTCAATATCGTCCATACCCACACAATCAACAACAGGTTAAAATTCATATCATATATTAAAATATATGAAAACAATAAAATAACTGTTGAGGAATCCAGTCGGATTCCTCCAACCTGTTTCCCTGCATCACAGATGTTAGACAATATAGATAACATCACTTTCAGTTCCATATGATATATTCTGTTAAACAGAATCAATATAGAAATTTAACTAACTGACTAGCAGTTAAATCAAACAATCAACACACAGTCAAACAGACAATTTTAACAGTTCTAACAATACAACGTGAAAATAGAACTGTTCAGAGTTGGTGAGTTTTACTCACTTTGGCTGTTCATCGTTAAAGAACGATAAACTGTTTGTTTGATTTGAATCAAACAATTCATTTCGCCATAAATTCATACGAGCTCCATTCCACTCCCGGTCAGTTCCAGTGCGTAGTGTCCGTCCATACGATCCCAATGGATCCTGTTTTGTCCAATTCCGTTAATGTATGAACAAGATACACTAAATTTAAGTAAATACATTATTTAAATGAAATAAAAACTTGGATTTATAATTCTCTATTGGGCCTTAACTTTGATTTCAGCGGCCCAAACTCATTCCAATATCAAACCCGCTTTCCTCATCTCCTCCAACTACCAGGAAGAACTCACGATGGAACCTGGCCATTTCCGATCCTTCTAGGTCCTCATTCTCCTCCTAATTTCCACAAATCAACAAATAAAAACCATCATCTCACTTCTCTCCTCGAGCACTTCCTTCTCCACATCATAACTTCCCACTCGCAGCACCCAAGGGAAAACCGACGTCCCTTATTTCCAGTCGCAACAGTAGGAGTACCGAACCTTTTTGACCCCTGGCAACCGCGACTTTCCCCTCAGTCTACCTCAACCCAAGACGAACTGACACTGTCAGGTACAACCCTTCTCGCTCAATGAAATAGCCAGAAACGCACACGAACATCTCACGTTTCAGAACCATTTCTCGGCCTCCTCAGATGATCGGAGGTTGTACTACTCCACCACGATCTCGAATACGCACTCGACTCCTCGAATTGATGTTCCTATTTTCTGCAAAACCCACACTAGCCCTCGAGTTTCTTAATTTTAGCGAACAGAACATAGTTCGATCCCTTCATACGTTACATCAGATTAAAGCAAATGGATAGAGGAGTGTAAAGATATAGGCCTTGAGATTTATCGATTTTATTTCGATTTTCTATGATTTAATTCCTTACGTTTTTCTTTGAAGAGGAAGAGAAAAAGTGGCGGCCTGATTTGGTTGACCGTGGAAACAAAATGAATTAGGTTAGAAGGAGTGTGGGATGGTATTTATAGAAGTATTTTAATATAGATAAACTTACATGTGAAGTCTCATAGAAAAATAACCTCATACGATCTCTGTTTTTGACAAACTAAGCTATTCCTAGCATAGAAAAATATTCCGGATCCAATGGGACAGGTTTCGTCGAATACCGACACCGTTTGTAAAAATCCCTTAGAAAATATCGATGAAAAACACCGAGCAATAATTCCTAACAATTACAGGAAAAATCCTAAAAATATGAGGCCTTGACGTTTCACTAGACCTCATCCTAAGGTTTCGTATGAAACTTGTTTCGTTGAATTCTGAGTCCGTTTGACCAGTTAACCATTCAGTTTAGTTTGTTTTAAGTTAAAATCATAGCGTACCCCACTATAAAATATTTTGTTCACGTAGGGACAGTTATGACAGAAACAAAAATACCATTTAAATGAGTGATGTGCTATGGTCCCGAAAATGTAATAATACCGGTAGAAGAACTCATATTGTGAAACCCCGAAATGTCGATACAGGGTGCCAAATACTCCAAATAAAAAGTCGCTTATTAAATTAATTAAAAATTATAGTAAAATTCTAAAAATTAAATTATCGCTATTTCCCAAAAGGACCTTGTCTAAATTCAAACCCGATCTCTAGTTATATCGAATAAACCGTTACGGTCGATAAACGATTCTATAGCGACTATTTCAAAATTTGATTTGGACGTAACTCAAAATCTACATGACGAAATCCCGATTTTTCTCTTCCACTAGAAAGATATACTCCACCAGCTCCACACGTTTCTTGTTTCACAGAAATCCGGCTTAAAACGAATCATGTACATTCAGTTGAAGTTCAAATCGCCAAATAGCGAACTGCAGCGCCATTTCGAGCTCTATTTTAATTATATTATAAATTATAAATTCAATCGGCTTATATAAATATATTCGTCAATATAATTCAATATAACTGAATTATATATTTTCAACTGTCCAGTTTACACAATATTGTCAATTCCACTATTTCTGACTAATTCAGAAATAAATATATTTTACCCTATTATTTAAATTAATTAAATAGTCATTTTTATTTAATTCAGGTCGTCGATATTGCCAAAACGATATTTAAATAATTAAATAATTTAATTATTCGGCAGCTAAAAATGCGGGTTACTACAATCTTCCCCCCCTTAATAAAATTTCGTCCTCGAAATTGCTAAGCTAGGGGACGAACCTATCTTCTGGGTAAAATTTATCTGTTTACCTCTTGTCTCCGGTTTCAACTGAACCAATTAATATCGACTAAAATATTAATTTATTCCGACTAACTAAATTTTCAAAAATTCTGAAAATTTTCTAGCACCTTAACTTTTCGAAAAAATTTCGCCAGCACTTCCTTTGTACTGGTCAATATCTCAAACTCCAACTCGCCTCTCTGGGCCTTCTTTATCCCAAAAGAAAATCAAACAGCCAAGCGGCTTGCCAATTTGGCTCATAAACCTCATATCCATATATAATATAAACTGGTACCTTTTTGTCGGGCATATCGTTATATCCCTTCCATCTGCTGCTAATTCAGCATATACAAATGCCTTTTCAATCGAACTCCAATCAATTTCATCTCCAACACAACCATTCGCATATATCCAAGTCGAATTCACTTTCAGATTATCCTCTAATCAAATCCAATTTCATTTGACTTCACACGTTAAATTTTAAATTTCAAATTTCAAATTCCTAGGTTTATTTCAAATCAATTTAAACTCATAATACCAATTCATAACCTTTGAATTTTTGAACAACTTTTTTTTTCTTCTCAAAACAATTCAAATCAAAATCTCTTGTAGTAATCCACCACTTAGAACTCGAAAATCACACCGATGATACTGCGCAGTCATCATCAGAATTATTTTCCAGCGACCCAAGTGATTTCAATACTATATCATTTTCAAAACCATTACTAAATACTTCCATTTTGAAAACATTTCAAAATCTCCCAGGAACTTAAAATTTCCTTATTTTAATTCCAAATCTGATTTAAATTCAAATTTAATTCATCTTATTTCATATACTTTGCTTATATGAATTCTGATTAGTCATTTATAATCATTTTACCTTTTTATAATCTTACTCGATTATAATAACAACCAACACAACCAATATACTATATCAAATATATTCGGGTAAAATTATTCCATTTACCCTCTTTCAAAACATACCATGATGGTTCATCGTATTCGAGTGTTTAGTAACCCCTATCGATACAGTGGATCAAACCGATCGACCAGAATTCACAAACAACTCAACCAATAAAACTCCACAATATAAAATCATTTTATATTAACTAACAAATACGTTCACTCGTATATATACACTCAAACTCAGTCTAGGATATTACTAATCCCATCTCTACTGAATCACGCCACAGAGCCAAGGTAATAACTAAACCAATGCTCTGATACCAACTGTAGTGACCCGGATTTTGAGCGACTTTGGTTATCGACGTAAGCTCGACGTCGATAACCAAAACATCGAAAAATCCTGCTAATTAATGAAAGAAATTAGAGGGTGAGGATAGATAAGATAGAACTTATAGAATAGAAGAAGAAGAAGAACATCATCATCAGAGTAAACACGAATCTCACAGCGGAACGAATAAAATATAACATAACATATCTTTGAAATAACATCAGTATATGTATACAATAACACTTATCAGAGTACAACACTTACAACAACAACGGAAATAATAATAGCTATAGAATCCTGAAGCCTCCTGCTCCAAGCTCTCCAAGTGTATCTGAAAAATCCCGACTACTTGACTGCCCGTACAAATTTAGGCACCCAAGAGTTTAGGGAAAACAACAAAATAAACTCCGGGTCAGTCATGGGACTGGTGTGAATAAACTCAAATCATTTAAACAGGTATATGATATCTCATAAGACCACGCCGTGAATACGGAACGGGTTTTTCCCTTATGAGAATCCAAATAACTTTTCAAAGCAATATCATTCTGATATTATAATAATGTCTAAGTACAAATAAATATCAATCTAGCAGAAACGCTTGCATCTCACGTTACTACATATATAGTATACAATCAAAATCGCAAGCACGTATTGGATTATTGGATTTCCAACTATGACAAGGTATGGAACCACCTTCCGATCAGTGTACTCTAGGAACGATACACAGGAGTTCAACAAGAACATCTTGCAACTCAGCCACACATGACCGAACACTCATTTCGCTTGAGTGTATCGAATGTACATCACCAACGGCTGGGATCAGCAACCGTTCCCGTATATATATGGGACAGCATTGATAGATTTAAGAAACAAATGAATATTCTCTAGATAGGTGATTATACACCCTACTTCGGTGCGACCGACTTAGCCATGCTGCCTGCCCGATTTCTGTCATTTACCGGATGTGAGGCTAGAAGCTACGCTTTATCATCACAATAGATTTACTTCGAATGCCACATTGTCAGATCCATCGAAAATCACTAATCGATGTCTACAACAATACATTACGTGTCAGCTAAAAGAAGTTTCCTTCTCCACTTCCACTCTTGGTACGGTTGAAGAAATCAATGTATGTGACCCTTCTGGAAATACTCTGTTAGACATTCATTCATACAAGTCATCCTCATTCACTTAGAACATCACATCGTCATACCCGCCAAATCACAAATTGACTTATCCAAAAATAACACGGGTATACAGCTAAGAGAAACGAATTCCTCCGCCACCAAACGTGAATACGTTTGAACAGATCAACTTACGCGATCCATTGGATATACTCTGTCAGACCTTCGTCCATACAAGTTGTACTGGGACTGGACAAACCGAAGGCACTATTCTGTAAACAGGATAGCCCTTGCATTTTACTCCGTCTTCAATTATCTTTGGCATATATGATTCGCGACGCTTATGCCAATACAGAGTGGTTCTATGGATAATAATCCAACCGGTCTCTCCATATTAACAACGTTAAAATGGTCAAAACTTCGATAGTCTGTGAGTTAACTATCAAAGAAAAACAAGTGTGCAAACAACGATATTATTTCCAAATGAAAATTATATCGAACAAACATCATTTAACATAAATCTCTTTAGTTCATTTATTTACTTATCTCCTGTTTCCCTATATTCTAAATTCTTATTTTCTTTTATCAGAAAACATTTCTGATTCTCGTTTGGAAAACATTTCCAAAACTCCTTTACGATCAAACCTTACCATTTCTTAGTTAAGAAGGAAGTCACTCAAGTTGGGGTATAATTACCTCTCAGACCTTAACTGAACAACGTTATAACTTCGAAATGGTCAAAGTTTATCTTTTAATCTTTAACAACTTCTTTACGCCTTTCTCGGATCCAATTTTACTAATCCACTTTTATATTTAAAACGTTGGTTATAACGATAACGTTATAATCCCTACTTTCGAATTATCTAACTTTAATTATAACTTCTATTCTTATTAGTGAATAATTAACCTAACACTTATTTATTTATAAATAAATAAATCTCTATTTAAACACTGGAAAGTATAAGTACTTTCCCGAATTCGATATAATCGAATTTGCCGATTAACTCTCTTCGAGAAATCTCTATTTGATTAACTCTTCTTCGAATAACCTATATTCGATTAACTTCTTCTCGAATAAACGATATTCAATAATCTCTCTTCGAATAACTAATATTCGATAACTCTTCCTATTCAAATATCTCATATTTGAAAATCTCACTTCGATTTAACTATAATCGATAACTCCCTTCGATGAAACTAACATCGATAACTCTTTTCGATGAAACTAACATCGATAACTCCTTTCGATGAAACTAACATCGATAACTCCTTTCGATGAAACTAACATCGATTTATTTAACTCGACGAACTTAACTCGACTAACTTAACTTGACTCGACTAACTCGACTTACTTGGTTCGACCAATTCGATTCGATTAACTAGGCTCGACTAACTTGACTAACTCAACTCGACTTACTTGGTTCGACCAATTCGATTCGATAAACTAGGCTCGACTAACTTGACTAACTTAACTCGACTTTCTTGGTTCGACCAATTCAATTCAATAAACTAGGCTCGACTAACTTGACTAACTTAACTCGACTTACTTGGTTCGACCAATTCGATTCGATAAACTAGGCTCGACTTACTTAACTCGTTTCTCACTCGATCAACTCGATTAACTCCTATCGAATAACTAATATTCGATTAAACTCCATTCGCTTGACTCTAGATCGCAGCGATCACAATGGTTACGCCTGACTCCCTCAGGAAACATCCGACCGCCGTAGGCTATTTACAGCCCTGCGAATTACGCTAGCAGTCGTACAAGATGGTAACTTACCCTGAATACTATGTTTGACTAACTCTGTCTCAAATAACTATATTTGATTAACTCTAGTTCGTTAACTCTAATCGATTAACTCTAACTGGTTAACTCTATTTGACTAACTCGACTTGACTAACCCCTTTCGAATAACATATTCGATTAACTAACTTTCGAATACCATATTCGATTAACTAACTTCGAATACCATATTCGATTAACTCCTTCCGAATGTCTATATTCGATTAACTAACTTTCGAATACCATATTCAATTAACTGACTTCGAATACCTTATTCGATTTAACTCCTTTCGAATGTCTATATTCGATTAACTAACTTTCGAATACCATATTCGATTAACTTTATAAAGATTTCCTTTTTAACAACGTTTTATTCATTTGAAAAGACTTACTTTTAAATAACGGTTCTACACTTTAAAAATGATTTCCTTTTTATAACGTTTCCTTTCAATTCTATTTGTAAATGGTTTACAAATATTTCCTTTTCAAATTTATTCTTCAAATATTCTAACTCCTTAAATTCCCGGGAAAATTCGCCATAACCTCCTTTGTATCGGGAGCATCGGGAAAATCCCCAAACCCGCCACACAGGCCTTTCCATTCAAAAAGAAAAGTTTTGAATTTATTTCCTTTTTAAAATATCTCCTATTTATAAATATCCCAATTTATAAATATTCCTTATTTATAAATATTTAAATTTATAAATATCTCTTATTTATAAATATTCCAATTTATAAATATTTTGTTATCAACATATCTTTGAAAAATATCTTTTATCAACATTTCGGTATGTTATGGTATTCAATCATATCAAATCACGCTGTTCAATATCGTCCATACCCACACAATCAACAACAGGTTAAAATTCATATCATATATTAAAATATATGAAAACAATAAAATAACTGTTGAGGAATCCAGTCGGATTCCTCCAACCTATTTCCCTGCATCACAGATGTTAGACAATATAGATAACATCACTTTCAGTTCCATATGATATATTCTGTTAAACAGAATCAATATAGAAATTTAACTAACTGACTAGCAGTTAAATCAAACAATCAACACACAGTCAAACAGACAATTTTAACAGTTCTAACAATACAACGTGAAAATAGAACTGTTCAGAGTTGGTGAGTTTTACTCACTTTGGCAGTTCATCGTTAAAGAACGATAAACTGTTTGTTTGATTTGAATCAAACAATTCATTTCGCCATAAATTCATACGAGCTCCATTCCACTCCCGGTCAGTTCCAGTGCGTAGTGTCCGTCCATACGATCCCAACGGATCCTGTTTTGTCCAATTCCGTTAATGTATGAACAAGATACACTAAATTTAAGTAAATACATTATTTAAATGAAATAAAAACTTGGATTTATAATTCTCTATTGGGCCTTAACTTTGATTTCAGCGGCCCAAACTCATTCCAATATCAAACCCGCTTTCCTCATCTCCTCCAACTACTAGGAAGAACTCACGATGGAACCTGGCCATTTCCGATCCTTCTAGGTCCTCATTCTCCTCCTAATTTCCACAAATCAACAAATAAAAACCATCATCTCACTTCTCTCCTCGAGCACTTCCTTCTCCACATCATAACTTCCCACTCGCAGCACCCAAGGGAAAACCGACGTCCCTTATTTCCAGTCGCAACAGTAGGAGTACCGAACCTTTTTGACCCCTGGCAACCGCGACTTTCCCCTCAGTCCACCTCAACCCAAGACGAACTGACACTGTCAGGTACAACCCTTCTCGCTCAATGAAATAGCCAGAAACGCACACGAACATCTCACGTTTCAGAACCATTTCTCGGCCTCCTCAGATGATCGGAGGTTGTACTACTCCACCACGATCTCGAATACGCACTCGACTCCTCGAATTGATGTTCCTATTTTCTGCAAAACCCACCCTAGCCCTCGAGTTTCTTAATTTCAGCGAACAGAACATAGTTCGATCCCTTCATACGTTACATCAGATTAAAGCAAATGGATAGAGGAGTGTAAAGATATAGGCCTTGAGATTTATCGATTTTATTTCGATTTTCTATGATTTAATTCCTTACGTTTTTCTTTGAAGAGGAAGAGAAAAAGTGGCGGCCTGATTTGGTTGACCGTGGAAACAAAATGAATTAGGTTAGAAGGAGTGTGGGATGGTATTTATAGAAGTATTTTAATATTTTAATATAGTTAAACTTACATGTGAAGTCTCATAGAAAAATAACCTCATACGATCTCTGTTTTTGACAAACTAAGCTATTCCTAGCATAGAAAAATATTCCGGATCCAATGGGACAGGTTTCGTCGAATACCGACACCGTTTGTAAAAATCCCTTAGAAAATATCGATGAAAAACACCGAGCAATAATTCCTAACAATTACAGAAAAAATCCTAAAAATATGAGGCCTTGACGTTTCACTAGACCTCTTCCTAAGGTTTCGTATGAAACTTGTTTCATTGAATTCTGAGTCCGTTTGACCAGTTAACCATTCAGTTTAGTTTGTTTTAAGTTAAAATCATAGCGTACCCCACTATAAAATATTCTGTTCACGTAGGGACAGTTATGGACAGAAACAAAAATACCATTTAAATGAGTGATGTGCTATGGTCCCGAAAATGTAATAATACCGGTAGAAGAACTCATATTGTGAAACCCCGAAATGTCGATACAGGGTGCCAAATACTCCAAATAAAAAGTCGCTTATTAAATTAATTAAAAATTACAGTAAAATTCTAAAAATTAAATTATCGCTATTTCCTTAAAGGACCTTGTCTAAATTCAAACCCGATCTCTAGTTATATCGAATAAACCGTTACGGTCGATAAACGATTCTATTGCGACTATTTCAAAATTTGATTTGGACGTAACTCAAAATCTACATGACAAAATCCCGATTTTTCTCTTCCACTAGAAAGATATACTCCACCAGCTCCACACGTTTCTTGTTTCACAGAAATCCGGCTTAAAACGAATCATGTACATTCAGTTGAAGTTCAAATCGCCAAATAGCGAACTGCAGCGCCATTTCGAGCTCTATTTTAATTATATTATAAATTATAAATTCAATCGGCTTATATAAATATATTCGTCAATATAATTCAATATAACTGAATTATATATTTTCAACTGTCCAGTTTACACAATATTGTCAATTCCACTATTTCTGACTAATTCAGAAATAAATATATTTTATCCTATTATTTAAATTAATTAAATAGTCATTTTTATTTAATTCAGGTCGTCGATATCGCCAAAACGATATTTAAATAATTTAATTATTCGGCAGCTAAAAATGCGGGTTACTACATTTAATCTTTTGTTTGAATAACAAAATAAAAGCAAAGTTTTAATCTTTTGTTTGATAAACAAAATATAATTAAAGTTTTAATCTTTTGTCTTAAAAACAAAGGAAAGATGAATCTTTTATTTACTATATAAAAGAAAATTGAATCTTTTATTTACTATATAAAGAAAAGTTTGAATCTTTTATTTACAAAATATAAGAGAAAAGTTTGAACCCTTTATTTTGTTTTACAAAATAAAAGGAAGTGTAGGTCTTTATTTGATTTATAAAATAAAGAAAATTTGGATCTTTTAAACTTTAACTAGAAGATAAGATAAATATTAGACATCTTATTTGATTTACAAATGAAAATAAGATGAGACCTCTATTGTGATTCATCAAAAATGAACCAAATTTCACCGTCATGTTAGTATAGTTGATGTGAATCAAATTTCCTCATTATGTTAGTATGGTTGAAATGAACAAAATTTCATCGTTATGTTAGTATAGTTGAAATGAATCAAATCTTGACATTAGGAATTATATTTATTTTAGGGATACTGAAGCTAGAAATGACGTTTGCATTGAAAATAAAGTCCACCTTTTTAATTGCATTTTACAATGCAAAATTTACATAGAAAGATGAATTTACTTTTTAATTGAGTTCTCTTAGTAATAGAAGTATAAAAAGACATTTTTATTTTCAATGTTATAGGAAAGAATAAAAAGAGATTTACATTTTAAATGTAAATAAAAGAATAAGGGACTTTTACATTTTTCATTGAAATTATACATTTTAAAATATCATTTTTGGTCGCATTAGAATTGGCGAACAAAAATGTCATTTTGTTGAACATTGAAATTATACATTTTAAAATATCATTTTTGGTCGCATTAGAATTGGCGAACAAAAATGTCATTTTGTTGAACATTGAAATTATACATTTTAAAATATCATTTTTGGTCGCATTAGAATTGGCGAACAAAAATGTCATTTTGTTGAACATTGAAATTATACATTTTAAATATCATTTTTGGTCGCATTAGAATTGGCGAACAAAAATGTCATATTGTTGAACATTGAAATTATACATTTTAAAATATCATTTTTGGTCGCATTAGAATTGGCGAACAAAAATGTCATATTGTTGAACATTGAAATTATACATTTTAAATTATCATTTTTGGTCGCATTAGAATTGGCGAACAAAAATGTCATTTTGTTGAACATTGAAATTATACATTTTAAAATATCACTTTTGGTCGCATTAGAATTGGCGAACAAAAACGTCATTTTTGTTGAATATAGAAATATACATCGTTGAACTATCATTTTTGGTCGCATTAGAATTGGCGAACAAAAATGTCATTTTTATTTGATATAAAATGATACATTGTGTAAATCCTCATTTTTTTATAAAGGAAATCGCCCAAATGGTTTATATATTATATATAAATATAAAATATAAAATTAAACGAAACGAGCGCTGCAGTTCGCGTATCGACAATCATAACTTCAAACGAATATATAGAAAGATCCAACCGTTGGATTTTCCCAAAACTGGAACCGTTATGACCGCTTTGGGAAGAGCTTTCCAACGGTTTAGATTTCATCAAAATCCGACGGTTAGATTTTAAGATATGTGTAAATCAAATTTTGGAAAAAGCAGCGCCAGCGCCACCCATTGACCCGAAACGTCGTTTATATATTTCGAGCTATTTTTAATAAATAAAAATAGCGATAAATAGTTAAATATATATGAAATGTTTTAAACTATAATTATGCGACAATTATTTGAAAAGGCCGAGGTTAACTCATTTCAAATAATTGAACGACGACTGAATCAAAGATGCAAGAAGACGACGGTTGAAGACCGGCGATCTTCACATCGAATGGACGATGATTTCTGATACCTTGGACTGACTTGCTCCCAGGACTGGGTTGAAGCGGTAATTGTCCGGACGTGTGTGTTGGTCGTGCGGATAAGCGAGCGCCTTTTTGGTGTCTCCGGTTTCGTTCAGACCCAGAACGGACTTTTAAATGGATGCGTGCCTGACGTTGAAATTCACTTCATGTAATTAAATCACTTTCTATTAATATATGTCTGTTTGGTGGTGGAGAATTTATTCTCTACTTAACACCCGGATACGTAGTAGTAGTTATCGATAGCATGGCGTTGAATGGTCAATGTGGCACGCTAAGATGCAATGATCAAGGCTTTGTTGAAAAGCAGGCCTTGTGGCTGATGATCAAAGCATAGCGTGTTTAGGCATAGCTTTGTGTATAACGTGATTTCGCGAGCCTCACACCCCGGTATGAGTTAAAAACGGGATATGGACCATAGGGAGTGCACACGTTTCTTTCTAGCTATGAGTGGTGCTTGGGTTTTGACATGGCCCGGCATTTTACTTATGTGGATTTTGGATTGAGGTACCTCAGATTTTTTTTATAGGCCGGAAGTGGTCATATTATAGGTCCAAAGGGACCGGGAAACGTGTGTTCAGCATAACTAATCCACTACCTTTAGGTAGGGACCGGCCCTACCGCATCCAAGGGTTGCCCATAGGTGTGATCCTGAGGCATTTGCTAGAGTGCCTCAAATCGGAAGAGGACGATCCCTAGCCTCGATTTCATGACAGAAAACCAATTCCCAATACGACGACATTGCAGTTTTGATTGTAAACTTATATACGACGACATACTATATGGTACCTATGCCGTCTAGGATTGATGTATTTATATTGAAGTATTTTAATACTGCTTAAACACTAATGATAATATTAAAATATTACTTTTCACGTATTAAGCATGTTTGATCATCATAAGGGAAAACTCTATCCTCCTGTGTGCGTTGCATTGTGTGATAGGACTTGAGTCTTATGATGATTTCATTTTTCAAAAGTCATTTCGCTGTTCTATATAAACTTTATAAAATATTGCACTGGCAACCCAATGGAGTAAACCCGTTCCGCGTTAGCGGCGTGGTCCTGAGATTCGCCATCTTGATAGTTAATTTAGTTAAGAATTCTCACACCAGTCCCATGACTGACTCGTAGTTTGTTTCACTTTTGCAAACTCGGGTGCCCTCTTTCCACACGGGCAGCCAATTGACAGGTTTCTAGGTGATACTTTTTGGTAGGAGCCAGCTTTGGGAGGAAGAAGAAGAAGGCCTTTTTTCCATCTTTTATTCTGCTTTTGAGACATTTTTCTATCTTTTGCTTTTGATGTATGTAATGGGATTTAAAACTCATTTCTTTTCATTTGAGACTTGTTCCTCTTTTGTTAAGACTTCTATTATGCTAAGTGGATCCTGTAAAACTGCATACTCTGATGTTTTGCTGTGATGCTGATGACGTTTATTTCCGCTGCAAATGTTTATGTGTTATGATAATTATCTGAGATCTGTTTTTGTTGTAAATATGTTGTATTCCAAAATGATCAACCTTACTTTCGGTCTACGGAATTTTGGGGTTATCACACCTATCTTATATTCAACAGAGAATGTCATGGAGGATAATTCTAATTACAAGGTGAAGGTACTTCCAATAATGGAAAGAGTAAGAAGAAGAATTTCTGGCTCAAGAAGAAGAAGTGAGGAAAATTCAAGAAGGAGTGCAATACATGTTCTAGATTCCACAAGAAAGGGCATTAAGTGAAGGACTACAAGTGAACTAGTAAAGTCAGAATTTAAAGGGAAATGCTTTAAATGTTATGAAGAAGGACACCTGGCAAGAAACTTCCCTAAGCCGAAGGTAATGCAGAGTGGTCAAAACTATGCCTTGGAAGTAGCGCCAGTGCGTAGTCAACCCTGTAGAGATCATGGATATCCTACATTGGAAGGTAATATTTCTATTTTAGGAGTTTCATTGTGTACCTTATTTAATTCGGCAGCCGCCCACTCTTTCATTTCTAGGAAGGTAGTTAATTTTCTAAAACTTCCCTTATCATTTGCTAGCCTTCTGATAGATGCGTCCAACCCTATCGAAGGGACTATGCAATTTCTATTGCTTGTAAAGACCTAGTATTGGACATTCATGATGTCGACTTCTTTTGTGATGCATATTTGCTTGAGTTCGTGGGGTATGGTCATATTTTGGGTATAGACTGGCTATCATTTTATGGGGTCGTTCTTAACTGTGATAGAAGAGTAGTTTGTTGAAGAGTCGTGGTGGTCATAGCTTAGAGATTCCATGTAGAACAAGGAGTAGAGGTTCGACCTTATTTTCATTGTCTTCTAATTTAGAAGGACCATCTTCCGTACCCGTTGTTTGTGAATTTCTCGATGGCTTTAAGGAGGTCATAGGAATCCCAACCCACTGAGAGATAACATTTAGGATAGATCGCGAGAAGAATGCAGGGATTGTAGCACTGCCTTTAAGGTATATGGCTCCTAAGGAAAGGAGAGAGATAGACAAGTAAATATCATAATTATTGTACAAATGGTTTATTTGTTGGAGAATCTCTAAATGACAAGCGCCAGTAGTGTTTTCCATGAAGTTTGATTGATCCTTAAGGTTATGTGTGGATTATAGGAAACTTGACAAGTTGATCAAAAAGAATAGATATCCCTTACCGAGGATTGACGACCTGTTTGACCATTTAGGAGGAGCCCAAATATTTTCCCAAATAGATTTGGTTACTAGATTTCATCAATTAAGAATTTCAAAAGAGAGTAATCCCAAAACAGCATTTAGGACGCCTGATGGACTGTTTTAATAGGAGTTTATGCCTTTTGGGCTAACAAATTCCCCCACTTTATTTTTAGACCTTATGAGTAGGGTATTTTTGGGAATACTCAATAAGATTGTGGCAGTGTTCATAGATGACATGCACATCTTTTCTAAGGACCATAAGGAATTGAGGATCACTTGAGAACAGTCCTAGGAATTCTTAGGGAAAACCAACTAAAAGTTAATTTCTCTAAGTGACACCTCTGGAAGAAAGAGGTTAAGTTTTTAGGACATATTGTTTCAAGGAAAGGCTTAGCAATTGACCCCGCTAAAGTAGAAACAATCCAAGAGTTGAAGATACCTTGCAGCATGACTGGGGTTAGGAGTTTTCTTAGGTAAGCAGGTTATTACTGTAAATTTATTAAGGACTTCGCGAATTGCAGCCCCTATAACCCAATTAACTAAGAAGGATCGTAAGTTTGAGTGGACCGAGAAGTGTGGAATTGCCTTTAAGAGATTGAAGGAATCTCTTGCAAGTGCACCTATCCTTGTTATTCCAAATGGGACCAAAATGTTTATAGTTTTCATAGATGCATGTGGGATCAGTTTAGGAGCATTACTCATCCAAGATGGTAGGGTAGTTGCGTGTACAAGTACACACACCTCAAGGATCACGAGAAAAGATACCCCATCCATGATTTGGAGTTAGCCTCAGTAGTTTTTTCTCTCAAGGTGTGAAGGCATTATCTTATAGGGGAGAAGTTCTAATTATTCACAGATCATAGATCTCTTAGGTATATGTTTTCTCAGCGAGATCTTAACCTCCGATAGTAGAGACGGATGGAATATCTCACATCTTTTGAGTTTACTATTTAGTGTACCCTTGGGAAGGGTAATGTAGTGACTGATGCCCTAAGTCAGAAGCATGCTGTCCTTAGCTCTATTATTGAGTCGAGACAATTAGAGTTTCTCTTCAGTTTTATTTTGCAATCACCATATGAGGTAGCTAAAGAATTTCTTAGAGCGATGGAAATAAGACTCGTCCTAATGGAAAGGATCGAGAGTGAGAAAGGCCTTGATGAAGAATTGAGGGAATTAAAGGAGAATGTTTCTAGGGAAGAATCTTTCCCTCATTCTAGTAGATATTCTATTGACAAGAGACGTCTTGAGAATAAATGGACGAATTTGTGTCCCTAAGAGTTTGGATATTAGGAATGAAGTACTTAAGGAATGTCATAGGTCAAGAATAACCATCCACCCCAGAGGTGATTAAATGTCTAGGGATATGAAAAGAAGCTTCTATTCGAATGTATGAAGAGAGACGTGGTAGAGTTTGTTTCTAGATGCTTAACTTTCCAAAAAGTAAATGCGAAACAAAGGAAGCCTAGAGAACTTTTGCTACCCTTGGAAATTCCCACTTGGAAATGGAAACACGTCTCTATGAACTTTATAGATGGGCTTCTAAAAGTAAGGAGGAGAAAGAAGCAGTTTAGGTTATGGTAGAGCGACTTACGAAGAGCACCATTTTATTCCAATGAAGCAGAACAGGACTGTTTCCTTATTAGCCTAATTGTATGTTTGGGAGATTAGTAGGCTACATGGAATTCCAGCTAATGTCGTTAGTGATCAAGGCCCATCATTTACAAGTGAGTTTTGCAGGAGTTTTCAAGAAGCATTCGGAACAACCCTAAGTTTAAGCACATCCTATCATCTATAAACATACGACCAGACTGAAAGAGTTAATAGAGTTTTGGAGGATCTTCTCTGAGATTGCATAGTTGACTTCGGTGGAGCATGGGAGCAACACTTACCTTTGGTTGAGTTTTCATACAATAATAATTATCAAGTGGCGATTGATGTGGCCCCTTATGATGCTTTGTATGGTCGGCCAAGAAAATTGCCAACTTGTTAGAGGAAAACTACTTACAAAGTTTACTCGGACAAGACCTTATCCGTGAGTCCATGGACATTATCGCTTTGATTCGGTCGAGAATGAAGGTTACCCAGGACTGGCAGAAGTTATATGTGGATAAGAGGAGAAAAGAGTAAGAATTTGATATCGGAGACTTGGTGTTTGTTAAGATTTCTTCTCTCAAGAAGATTGTTTGGTTTTGAAAGACTGGGAAATTGGCTTCTAGGTTTATTGGGCTTTTTCGTATTTTGGATAGGGTCGGAAAGATGGCTTACCGAGTGGATCTTTCCAAGCGCTTATCGTGGATCGAAAACCTATTCCATGTTTTACGTCTTCACAAAAGTCTTCACAACTCGGCCAAGAGACTCGAGCTTGACAATATTAGGGACATAGAGAGCTCTGAGTTGGAGTCTAGGGTGCCCTATGACATCGCAAAGACCGTGGAGCATGGAACCAAGTGATTCCACAACAAATCTATTCAACTAGTCCGGGTGAGATAACCCTGTGGAGAGCACATGGGACACTGAGGAGAAAATGAAACTTACTCATCCATAGCTTTTTTAGGGTAATTATTTTCCCTAATTTATCATTTTTGGTTGCATCACGATTTCTATAGTGGATGGTAGGATATGGATGTAACACAAATGCACTGTGCACTCATATAAAATTAAATGCATATTAGGTTGTTTGCATATATATATATATATATATTGATTCACTTTATTGCAAAAACCAAGAATATACTTCATTTATATGCCTCGTCAAAACCTTGCGCCCCCCCAACATAAGTGGGTGCGATAACATGGAAAAAGAGTACATATAAAATTCATATATTGACAATACAAGCATCTCACAAAAACAATAAAGCACTATAAATCGTAAGACAATATGACCTGAAATAAAAGAAAACAAAACTGAATAAAGTCATAACTAAACTTTTATTAGCAAAGCCATCTCACCACATCACCATGTCCTTCCAAGCTTCATCCTGTGCCCACTAATTCAATGCCCTATCTACGCAAGAATTCTACATTGTACACCGATCTTGCTGATTTACTGCCATTATCCTCCACTAAGAAACAAACATCCATTTTAATAAACTGAAACTTCACTTCCTTAGCAACTACATGATTATTAAACAAGCGTGCATTTCTTTCTAACCATAAATGATACACAGTCGATGATAAAGTTGCGCAGCCTATGTCTTTCAGCTGATCCTTCTCCTTAAACATGCGTAAGATTTCAGAAGCTTCATCTTGCAATGATCCATTCATATATGCTGTAACAACCCGAATTCTGACGGACCGATTTTTTTTCAAAAACCCAATCCATCAAAACCCGAGTTGGTTGCTCTGGTATCCTGCAGAAAGGACAGAGACAAGAAATATGTCAGAGTTCGGAAAACACCTCACAGCGGAAGGAATAGAATATAATATATATAAACATAGCTTTACCTTAATTACAATACAGCTAAATCAGTATCTCCAAAGCTATAAGTCTCTGTCATGAATCTAACCTGCAAATGTCATGAGGAGGGGGTCAAAACATAAGTTCTGTGTGAATGAGTTTAAACTACACTTCTTGAATAATCCTACATATACCATTCAATTACATTTTATTGTTTATTAGGTTATTTGTGTCGTTAGCGCTCAAGGCTTACGCACACGTCGCATCCATCTACTCCCAGTAGATTAACCTAATATAATGTATATGTAGCTACCCCTAAACTGAGGTACACCCTGTGGTACCCCACTCGCTTGGTCCCCACCGTATCCTCGCAGTGATATACGCAGTCCCCCGTCTTATGTCATAGTAATGTATATTCCTCTTATATATATAATACAACACTACGCCCACATAGGATCACTCTAGTTTGACTGCCGTTATCGAATAATGTCCACCAGTCTACGATACACCACCCAAAGCAGACATGGTTATATCTAGACTCTTCCACGTATGTATTCTCTATCGTATTCGATATCTAACTCGCACACCCATCGTGTGTGCGTGCCCGAGTTCCATGGCAGGGCTACACAAGAAACACGGAACTCAGTCGGGAGTTTTCCTTATATTTGTGCAAGGCCCGCCTTTATGAGCCTCCCACACAAATATCCCTAGGATCTGTTTTCTATGGTGGCTATGGCCCCACCTCGGCTCCTCCCATAACTAATAAAGACTACGAGAGCTAAGCGACAAGCCCCTAAGCAACCAATCTAAACATCCATGTGGCATCTCCCCTTAACCACCGTCCCACGATAGTGAATGGTTAATGGTATATTGGGTCTAGCTCTAGTCTTTCCGCATCCTACTGGCTGTGGTAACAGGCACTCGACGACCTACTATCCTTGTCGGTCCTGACCCTCCACCTCCGTTGAGGCAACCGTCGAATCACCTTTTCCGTCACCGCGAACAGCATTCTGACTGCCCTGCTATTCTTGCAGTCAAGCCCACCCACCTAGTAGTTACGCGAAGACCCAACCTCTGCGGGCACAGCCTGAAACATATGCCACCACATAGAGGACTACTAGGAGCACCTTTAACATCTCAGGAAGCCGCGTGCTTCCCCTTCCAGTCCGTTGGAGCCGCCAAAATAACGAATGTGCGCTCCCCTCGTGCCTTATGACACCGTGATGATTTACCTTGTTGGGTTATTCATCCTACAACGTACGGATTGCCCCAAGTGCCTTGATTTTATATGTCATTAGACCCTACGTCTAATCAATTCTTACGAGCTTTTGTTACCTCGTCAGTTTTTCTTATTTAACTTGGTTATTCTTATTCATATTGACTTCCTTTTCAAGTTTACCAAGTTATCCTCGCTTATTAATTCAATTTATACTTAACCCATTTAAGTCCATTAATAAGACCACAACATGTTGTTTTCCAACTTCATAAATTATTCCCTTTAAGGGTTACAACAACATGTTATACGTAATTCATAGTTAAGTATGTCTTATCCACATATATACTGATTAGGAGAATAATCCCCTAAACACCAGCCCCGAAGCCGAAATCAATATCAAACTGGCACCTAGAGAATTACTCAACCCAACCTACATATATGATTCTAACTTACTTCTTTTCCATTCATATAACATATATCATCTTAAATTTCACACTTCTCCTTCCCAAACTACTTAATTTATAATTAAGTATATCTTCATATATAAGTTACCTTACTTTACTCTATCGTTTCTTATAACTTACCTTATCCCATACGTTATACTTTCCACTTGTCCCTAGGACAAGTCTAACATATTATCCTTCCTTTTCTTATTCAAATTCATTCATAATAGGTTATTTACCATTCCCCACTTTTGTCATTAATTTAGATTTACTTAACCCTTTCCATTTATTTAACCCGTTACCTAAACTTTACCCAATTTGTGATGCCATAACGGGTCCCCTTTGGTTAAGCATTATTTATTTATGTCTTACATGTCGCCCATATCCCACTTAACCTCTTTTATTATTGTTTCCATGTCTTACACATGCTTTACTACAGTTAAGTCCACCTTAGTCATGTTTTACTTCACGTATCTTACTACCGTTAAGTCCACATTTACATGTTTTACATGTCTTGTCTTACTACGGTTAAGTCCATATTTACATGTTTTACATGTCTTGTCTTACTACGGTTAAGTCCATATTTACATGTTATATTTTACATGTCACCCACTTAACCCTCTAACCATACCCATGTCACCCACATGTCTTATTATGGTTAGTATTCCTTAATTCATTCATTATGACGAATGGTGCATGACCTCCCACATTAGACCGAACACTTTGTGGCTGCTGGATTTGTCGGGCGGTTCCGGACGGTCTTACACCACAAAGCGGGTCTAACCTCGTGTCACCAACCGTTACGCCTACAATTCATGCCTTTGACCTCTGACATTAGACGTCCAATTGTGGCAGCTGGATTTGTCGGGCGGTTCCGGGCAGTCTTACACCACAATTGCACCTAACCTCGTGCCAAAGGTTCATTAACATCGTATTTCACCCAAATCCCAATTTTCATGTTATGTGTTTCCAATTCAACATATAGTAATGGTTACAATTTTGCTTATTCCAACTTGTCACTAATTACATATTAATTAGCCTTAATTACAAATTTCCAATTATAGGCAATTTCATCAATTCCATGTAATCCATATCCAAATATGCCAATTTCTTTTATATTCCAATTATCCAAAATATCCAATAATACTCAAGTTCATAAAATCAATATTTTTCCAATATATTTCCCAACGTTCCCATGTTCATACATATAACCTAATTCACCTTTTAGGCTTATCTTACCAATAAATTTCACCAATCCATGATATCCAATTACATGTTGTTAATATTAAATTGTACAAATTCCATATCCAATTTCAATCATGCCAAACTACATAAATTTAAAAATACCATACAATTATGTCCATAATTCTATTCAAATCATACATAAATCCTTCCAACCCATTTTATGCCCAAACAACCCTTTTTTTTCTTTTTACTTTCTCGTTCTCGTTTACAACGCATAAATTCATGATAGATGTAGGCTCGAGATAGCCTAGCTATAAAAATAAAAAGGAGAAAGAATAAAAAGGAGAGAACTCAATCGTAAGCATAAATGAAATAACTGATCTTATTAAATTATCATCATATTCATTATGGGGAATGGCAAACGATAGAAGTACAATTATACAACAACTGTATTTTAAACCACTCACCTTGACTGGATTGGAGAAGAAAACAATTGGTTGTTGAGGTAGAACGTTGGTTTAGGCTTCTTATTTGATTATTGATGCAGAACGTGAATTGTTGTTGAAGAAACTTGCTACTTGATTTGATTAAACTCCAAAATTGATGAAGAACTTGCAATTTAATTTAGAGTTTAGAGGCGGCGGCTATGTTGGGTTGAAATTTGGTGGGATGGAGGCGTCTTATAAGAGATAGAATGATTTTAGGGTTAGGTTAGGTGTTCTTTTATAGGTGGGTTAGAGCAACTAGGACCTTAGGATTAAATAAAAACTCATCTAAACCGTCCACCTCACCCTAGAAAAGAACCATCCAGAACAACCCTTTTCACACTTAGTGCTCCTTTAAATAAAATAAAATAAAAAGAAACCGCTTAATTTCTTTCTAATTAATGCATTACATACTATTTTTAACGTATAGCAACCTCTCTCCTTCATGCATTCAATTATTATTTTATTTATTTATTTATTTGCACTAATACGTGAACCTTTATTTGCTATATTCTTCTCCTAATCAATTAATTGATTTCTTTCTCTTTTTGTCTACTCTTTTTGAAAAGAAACCGCATGTCCTTAAACCATTTTCTTTTATTTATTTACATCTAATCACATGTGCATGCGTCTCTGATTTGAATGTTATTTAATAACATTAACCTTCCACCAATTTTGGCTTGCTTATGGCCTTATTAGTTTACTTTTAAATGTTTAAATTTCAAAAGTTGATCCCCTTCACATTTAATTGCTCCATTTTAATGTTTACAACCTTTTTCTATGCATGCTGTAATTGCACATTTGACATGTTTTGCATTCCATATTCTCTTTCTTTTATTTGCATCACATTAATTTATTTTTATTCAGGTTCATGCATCATCCATTTATTTAATGCAATAATTTCACATATCCTCTTTCCCTTATTGCATTAATTTCAAATAACATGTATACATATATGCCCCCTTTTTGTTTGTTTCTATGTTCGCGCGCAACTTCAAGTTTGAATCATGTTCATATGCATCCATCTCTTATGCGTACACTAAATTTTATATGCGAACAATTGTCTATTTTATTTGGAAATTATCTTCCTTAATCAGTTAATGGTTTATTTCCATTCTTTCAATTAAACCTCCAATTAACTTATCCCCTTTTGCACTGAACCAATTTGCTAAGCCACTATTTAGTGGCTCCTTAAAACAAAAAAAAAAAAAATATATGGCACTGGTGGGGATTGAACTCACAACCTCTTATGTACAGGTCTCATGTATTAACCAAATGAGCTACTAAGTCTTTTGTTAACAAGCCTTAGGACCAAGCAACATATTATTCTTTTTCCATTGCTCTTTTTCATGTTTTGTTGCATTTCTTAAATTAAGGATAACTTCTTTATTTTAAATCAATTTTCTACAAACTATAGGTCTAAATTGACCAGAAATCGCCACGAACGTAATGACGCTAATTTCATGACCAAATTCTAGAGTCTCTTCAAATTCTCCTTTTTATTTCTTTTTAAATGTTCATATGTATTTCTTCGCATTTCACTGTATTTCTTCTTATTTCAAATATTGCATGTAATTTCTTTATTAATCTTTTTCTTTATTTCACTGCATAAACTTCTTACATGCAATTACATTAATATTATTTAATCTTTCCTTTAAATATATCCATGCATATATACATATATCACATTTTTAATTATATTAGAAATGCGGGGTGTTACATTCTCCCACCCTTAAGGAATTTCTTCCTCGAAATTCGATAGGGGTAAAATATATAATTCTCGCATAATATCAAACCATCAAGTGTGCATCCAATTTTTTTTGCAAACATTGTGCACATGTGCAAAGTGAAATACATCATAGTAATGCACGTATGCCTAATTTGGTACTACCTATATGTATGCAAACTTTCTAATTTTTTTTTTTCAAAACATGATGCTCACGTCCTAATTATACTTGCAGTTCTATATGAATGCAATATTTTTGAAAAACTAAAACATTTTTCATCCAAATTTTCCCATACTCTTATAGAATAAGAGCATAGTTCATCCAGTTATTGCATCCAAAATCCTACCAACCATTATTAAATTCGAAATTTAGAAAAATCTAATTTTCCAAATTCGATTTCTTATGTTACAAAAAGTTATAAAACGGAAGAATTTACATTTTCCGTTTTTCTTTTATGTACCTTTTCTGGTGGCACTTGGATTTTTACATAGCTATTCTATAAAAAAATCTTATTTTCCTATCCAAGCACAATTACGTAAGAAACTTTTTTTTTCAACTTATCTTTTTCGAGCAACAATTCTAGTGTTTATAATGCTTATGCATTCTACGGGAATTTATTTTTATTATTCTAGGATAGTCCTTATTATTTACTTCCTTGCTTCAAACTCGTTCTTTCTAGACACTAATCCTAACCTACTCCATTCGTTTTAAAACATGGTTTGGTCTCTCTTTTTTTTCTAAATTTTTCTCCTAAAAATTAAAAATGGTAAAACTTTATTTTCTTTACCAAAACTTGCTTTTGCCAAACCATAAAAACACATCGTAAAAAAATGCAAAACATTTTTTCAAACATCAAAAACTGGAGTAGACAAGGACAACTATTTCTTAACCGGGTTTCCAAATTACCTAGGCTTTCCTAGACACATCCACGAAATCATTTCTTCCAACTATATATATTCCTAATCCATTTTCCACTTTATAAGGTTTCCCTACTAAACCCACTAATCTCAGTTACTATTGTATGGGATACATCTTTTTTAACACCAATCATTTTGTACACTTTCCACCCAACATACCTAAGGGTCTCAGATTCCCAAGCTCATTCATTTAGCGTACAAAACAGTTATCCCAATTCTTTCCATATTTTACTCTTTCTATTTAGTGGGCTTCTTTATAGATCTAGGTTTATATAAAATATATTTATATTTTTGAAAATACAAATACGCTCTCTCATTATCTATATAGGAATCGTAAACCTATGCTCTGATACCAAATGTAACAACCCGAATTCCGAAAGACCGTTTTTTTTCAAAAACCCAATCCATCAAAACCCGAGTTGGTTGCTCTGGTATCCTGCAGAAAAGACAGAGACAAGAAATATGTCAGAGTTCGGAAAACACCTCACAGCGGAAGGAATAGAATATAATATATATAAACATAGCTTTACCTTAATTACAATACTGCTAAATCAGTATCTCCAAAGCTATAAGTCTCAGCCATGAATCTAACCTGCGAATGTTATGAGGAGGGGGTCAGAACATAAGTTCTGTGTGAATGAGTTTAAACTACACTTCTTGAATAATCCTACATACACCGTTCAATTACATTTTATTGTTTATTAGGTTATTTGTGTCGTCAGCGCTCAAGGCTTACACACACGTCGCACCCATCTACTCCCAGTAGATTAACCTAATATAATGTATATGTAGCTACCCCTAAACTGACGTACACCCCGTGGTACCCCACTCACATGGTCCTCACCGTATCCTCGTAGTGATATACGCAGTCCCCTGTCCTATGTCATAGTAATGTATATTCCTCTTATATATATATAATACAACACACGCTCACATAGGATCAATCTAATTTGACTGCCGTTATCGAATAATGCCCACCAGTCTACGATACACCACCCAGAGTAGACATGGTTATATCTAGAATCTTCCACGTACGTATTCTCTATCGTATTCGATATCTAACCCGCACACCCATCGTGTGTGCGTGTCCGAGTTCCGTGGCAGGGCTACACAAGAAACACGGAACTCGACCGGGAGTTTTCCATATATTTGTGCAAGGCCCGCCTTTAAGAGCCTCCCACACAAATATCCCTAGGGTCTGTTTTTTATGGTGGCAATGGCCCCACCTCGGCCCCTCCCATAACTAATAAAGACTACGAGAGCTAAGCGACAAGCCCCTAAGAAACCAATCTAAACATACAAGTGGCGTCTCTCCTCAACCACCGTCCCACGATAGTGAATGGTTAATGGTATATTGGGTCTAGCTCTAGTCTTTCTACATCCTAATGGCTGTGGTAACATGCACTTGACGACCTACTATCCTTGTTGGTCCTGACCCTCCACCTCCGTTGAGGCAGCCATCGAATCACCTTTTCCGTCACCGCGAATAGCATTCTGACTGCCCAGTTATTCTTGCAGTCAAGGCCCACCCACCTAGTAATTACGCGCTGATCCAACCTCTGCGGGCACAGCCTGAAACATCTGCCACCACACAGAGGACTACTAGGAGCACCTTTAACATCTCAAAAAGCCGCGTGCTTCCCCTTCCAGTCCGTTGGAGCCGCCAAAATAACGAATGTGCGCTCCCCTCATGTCTTATGACACCGTGATGATTTATCTTGTTGGGTTGTTCATCCTACAACATATGGATTGCCCCAAGCGCCTTGATTTTATATGTCATTAGATCCTACGTCTAATCAATTCTTACGCGCTTTTGTTACCTCGTCGGTTTTTCTTATTTAACTTGGTTATTCTTATTCATATTGATTTCCTTTTCAAGTTTACCAAGTTGCCCTCGCTTATTAATTCAATTTATACTTAACCCATTTAAGTCCGTTAATAAGACCACAACATGTTGTTTTCCAACTTTATAAATTATTCCCTTTTTGGGTTACAACAACATGTTATACAAAATTCATAGTTAAGTATGTCTTATCCACATATATACTGATTAGGAGAATAATCCCCTAAACACCAGCCCCGAAGACCGAAATCAACATCAGACTGGCACCCAGAGAATTACTCAACCCAAACAACATATATGATTCTAATTTACTTCTTTTTCATTCATATGACTTATATCATCTTAAATTTCACATTTCTCCTTCCCAAACTACTTAGTTTATAATTAAGTATATCTTCACATATACGTTACCTTATTTTCCTCTGTCGTTTCTTATAACTTACCTTATCCCATAAGTTATACTTTCCACTTGTCCCTAGGATAAGTCTAACCTATTATCCTTCCTTTTCTTATTCAAATTCATTCATAATATGTTATTTACCATTCCCCACTTTTGTCATTAATTTAGATTTACTTAACCTTTTCCATTTATTTAACCAGTTACCTAAACTTTACCTAATTCAATTAATTTGTGATGCCATAACGGGTCCCCTTTGGTTAAGCATTATTTATTTATGTCTTACATGTCGCCCATGTCCCACTTAACCTCTTTTATTATTGTTTCCATGTCTTACACGTGCTTTACTATGGTTAAGTCCACCTTAGTCATGTTTTACTTCACGTATCTTACTACACTTAAGTCCACATTTACATGTTTTACATGTCTTGTCTAACTACGGTTAAGTCCATATTTACATGTTTTACATGTCTTGTCTTACTACAGTTAAGTCCATATTTACATGTCACCCACTTAACCCTCTAACCATACCCATTTCACCCACATGTCTTATTATGGTTAGTATTCCTTAATTCATTCATTATGACGAACGGTGCATGACCTCCCACATTAGACCGAACACTTTGTGGCTGCTGGATTTGCCGGGCGGTTCCGGACGGTCTTACACCACAAAGCGGGTCTAACCTCGTGTCACCAACCATTACGCCTACAATTCATGACTTTGACCTCTCACAATAGACGTCCAATTGTGGCAGCTGGATTTGCCGGGCGGTTCCGGGCGGTTCCGGGCAGTCTTCTACCACAATTGCGCCTAACCTCGTGTCAAAGGTTCATTAACATCGTATTTCACCCAAATCCCAATTTTCATGTTACGTGTTTCCAATTCAACATATAGTCATGTTTACAATTTTTCCTATTCCAACTTGTCACGAATTACATATTAATTAGCCTTAATTACAAATTTCCAATTATAGGAAATTTTATTAATTCCATGTAATCCATACCCAAATATGCCAATTTCTTTTATATTCCAATTATCCAAAATATTCAACAATACTCAAGTTCATAAAATCAATATTTTTCCAATATATTTCGCAACGTTCACATGTTCGTACATATAACCTAATTCACCTTTTAGGCTTATCTTACCAATAAATTTCACCAATCCATGATATCCAATTACATGTTGTTAATATTAAATTGTACTAATTCCATATCCAATTTCAATCATGCCAAACTACATAAATTTAAAATTACCATACAATTATGTCCACAATTCTATTCATATCATACATAAATCCTTCCAACCCATATTATGCCCAAACAACCCCTTTTTTCCCTTTTGCTTTCTCGTTCTCGTTTACAATGCATAAATTCATGATAGATGTAGGCTCGAGATAGCCTAGCTATAAAAATAAAAAGGGGAAAGAATAAAAAGGAGAGAACTCAATCGTAAGCATAAATGAAATAACTGATCTTATTAAATTATCATCGTATTCATTATGGGGAATGGCAAACGATAGAAGTACAATTATACAACAATTGTATTTTAAACCACTCATCTTGACTGGATTGGAGAAATAAACAATTGGTTGTTGAGGTAGAACGTTGGTTTAGGCTTCTTATTTGATTATTGACGCAGAACGTGAATTGTTGTTGAAGAAACTTGCCACTTGTTTTGATTAAACTACAAAATTGATGAAGAACTTGCAATTTAATTTAGAGTTTAGAGGCGGCGGCTATGTTGGGTTGAAGTTTGGTGGCATGGAAGCGTCTTATAAGAGATAGAATGATTTTAGGGTTAGGTTAGGTGTTCTTTTATAGGTGGGTTAGAGCAACTAGGACCTTAGGATTAAATAAAAACTCATCTAAACCGTCCACCTCACCCTAGAAAAGAACCATCCAGAACAACCCTTTTCACACTTAGTGCTCCTTTAAATAAAAGATAAAAAAAGAAACCGCTTTATTTCTTTCTAATTAATGCATTACATACTATTTTTAACGTATAGCAACCTCTTTCCTTCATGCATTCAATTACTTTATTAATTTATTTATTTATTTGCACTTATACGTGAACCTTTATTTGCTATATTCTTCTCCTAATCAATTAATTGATTTCTTTCTCTTTTTGTCTACTCTTTTTGAAAAGAAACCGCATGTCCTTAAACCATTTTCTTTTATTTATTTACATCTAATCACATGTGCATGCGTCTCTGATTTGAATGTTATTTAATAACATTAACCTTCCTCCAATTGTGGCTTGCTTATGGCCTTATTAGTTTACTTTTTAAACATTTAAATTTCAAAAGTTGATCCCCTTCACATTTAATTGCTTCATTTTAATGTTTACAACCTTTTTCTATGCATGCTTTAATTGCACATTTGACATGTTTTGCATTCCATATTCTCTTCCTTTTATTTGCATCACATTAATTTATTTTTATTCAGGTTCATGCATTATCCATTTATTTAATGCAATAATTTCACATATCCTCTTTCCCTTATTGCATTAATTTCAAATAACATGTACACATATATGCCCCTTTTTTGTTTGCCTCTATGGTTGCGTGCAACTTCAAATTTGAATCATGTTCATACGTAACCATCTCTTATGCGTATACTAACTTTTATATGCGAACAATTGTCTATTTTATTTGGAAATTATCTTCCTTAATCAATTAATGGTTTATTTCCATTCTTTCAATTAAACCTCCAATTAACTTATCCCCTTTTGCACTGAACCAATTTGCTAAGCCACTATTTAGCCGCTCCTTAAAACAAAAAAACAAAAAATATATGGCACTGGTGGGGATTGAACTCACAACCTCTTATGTACAAGTCTCACGTATTAACCAAATGAGCTACTAAGTCTTTTGTTAACGAGACTTAGGACCAAGCTACGTATTATTCTTTTCCCATTGCTCTTTTTCATGTTTTGTTGCATTTCTTAAATTAAGGATAACTTCTTCGTTTTAAATCAGTTTTCTACAAACTATAAGTCTAAATTGACCATAAAATCGCCACGAATGTAATGACGCTAATTTCATGACCAAATTCTAGAGTCTCTTCAAATTCTCCTTTTTATTTCTTTTTAAATGTTCGCATGTATTTCTTCGCATTTCACTGTATTTCTTCTTATTTCAAATATTGCATGTAATTTCTTTATTAATCTTTTTCCTTATTTCACTGCTAAACTTCTTACATGCAATTACATTAATATTATTTAATCTTTCCTTTAAATATATCCATGCATATATACATATATCTCATTTTTAATTATATTAAAAATGCGGGGTGTTACATATGCTGCTAAACCCAATTTCTCTCTAATGTGGCTCCAAACATGTTTCGAATACTCACATGAAAAGAACAAATGCATGGCAGTTTCTTCACTACATCGCATAACACACATCTGGAATCCTCAGTGATACCAAACCTGGCTAATTTATCCCTCGTACTCAATCTGTCAATGACCGCAAGATACGTGATGAACGACATTCTTCTCTAATTCTTAGTATGCCAAACCACTTTAAATATATCTTGAACTGGATGTTCATTTCTAACTTCATCCCATGCTTTATGAAAAATGGATTCTCCTCCCCTATACCACTCTTAGTTATCATTCCTTGCACTACATTTGACTGCTACATCTTCTACAAGTTGTTGTATTTCTCTTATTCCAGCATGTAGATTACAAAACAGTCTTCCATCTCTAACAATAGCAGCAACTTTTTCAAATTGGTTTCCAAGTGTTTGCACCCTAGATATCCCAATTAAATCAACCAAACACGTTCCAATTAATCCATGGTTCAAACGACATGGATGTTGAAGTACCATCATAAATCACCTTATTGAAAAGTTGTCTTCCATTTGATCTTAACCTCAACATAGATTTCCACGTGCATGATGAATTATTGTCTATACTCATTTGCCAAAAAAACTTGCCTCTGCAATACTTAGTAGCCATCCACCAACGCCATAAAGAAGTGTTAGTTTGAAATTTCCACAAAAGTTTGATACAAGCAGCTTTCTTTAAATCTTTGAACGATTTGAGTCCAATTCCTCCCTTACGCTTAGGAAAACACAAAGTATTCTATTTTACATTGTGCTTAGAATCGTCCCAAAAAAAATCCGCACACATCATGTTTAATTTCTCAATAGTATACTCCGGAAGATGATATATGAAAAGCCAATAAAGCACCATTGGAGTTATCACTTATTGGATTAATTCAGCTCGCCGCGTAAAGCTAAGAAACTTAGCATCCCACGACTGCAGTTTTTTCTGAACTCTATGAAGAAGATATTGACAATCATTATAATGGATGTATTTAGTAGATAAAGGAACACAAAGATATTTAATGGGTAGCTGGCCTATGCTTACACCCAAAATGTTAGCAATTTCAAAAGCATTGGATGCATTAGAATTGAAATATACTTTTGTCTTGAGCACACTCACCGCTAGTCCACAACATTTATCTAATTTATCAAAGACAGACTTAAGAGAAGATGCACATGCATTCGAACACCTCCCAAAGACCATTAAGTCATCAACATACAATAGGTGATTAACAATAGGACCCAAGGCATGTGTAGGAAGAAAAGCTTTTTGAAACACCTCTTCATTCATGCAAAAGGTGAAAAACTCCATTGCTATTGAGAATAGATATGGTGACAAAGGATCACCTTGCCTAATGCCTCGATTGGATGATATAAAACCTTTGGGAATAACTTGCATCAAAATAGAAAAAGTTGGGGTTGAAAAACATTCATAAACTACATTTATAAAATATATTGGAAAACCCATGATTTTCATAATATGGCATATAAATTCATGAATAATTTTATCATATGCCTTGTGAAGATCATCTTTTACACAAAATTTATTAACTCTAGGCTTTCTAAAACCTCTAATAAGCTCATGAGCAAGTAAAATGTTGTCACCTATGTATCTCGTTAGAATATACGCACATTGATTGGGTGATATTAAATGAGGTAAGGACCACTTTATCCTATTTCAAAGAATGTTACTAAAAACTTTATAGTAAACATTGCAACATGATATAGGACGAAAGTGGAAAATATCAGTAGGGCTATCAATTTTTGGAATAAGAGAAATAAAAGTGTGATTACAACCTTTGGGGATTTTTGCTGACTTGAATACGTCTTGCACCGCTGCTAGTAAATCCATCTTCAATTCATTCTAATGCAACTTGAAGAACTTAGAATTAAACCCATCGGGACCAGAACTTGAATCATCTTAAATTGAAAAAACTGCCGTTTAACTTCATCCAAAGAAATTGAGCGCAATAGATCCTGCTGTCCCCTTTGATTTATAACATATGGTGATTGAAAAAAAAGGCATTTCACAAGATGTAGATCCATAAAACAAAGAACTGAAGAAATTAATAGCTTCATTCTCAACTTCATCCTTTATATATAGCAGTTCCCCTTCTGAATTTATAAGAGCTTTCAAGTTATTACTGTGCATTCTCGCAGACATCTTTAAATGAACTTTTTTTGAGTTTGTATCACCCACTTGCCACCACGAGACCTTAGATTTATGTTTGTAATTCCAAAATTTGATGTGCCTTTGGATAGATAATTGATGCTTAGCCTGTAAAAATAATTCAAACAAGTCTATGTTCTCTGGCTCCTTATCAACTGCAGCTTCTAATTCATTAAACCTCTTTTCAGCTTATAGTAAAAGAGCATTATCCTTAGGCCTCACCTTATTCCATTGTTTTAACTCCACCTTACAAGCAACCAATTTTTTTTGAAAAGTATAACAATGAAATCCCCAAACATATACTTGCAAACCTTTACTTATGTAGTCATTATATCCATCCTTAAAACACCAATCAAATAAATATTTAAAGGAAATCCTTTAGATAAAGAGGTAGCTATTAAATCAAGCAATAAGGGACTATGATCATTAGACAATTACGATAACGATAATGCTTTCGTATCATTAAATTTATGCAGACATTCATGATTAACAAAAATTTTGTCTATGTGATTACCTATACCTTTACTTCTACACGTGTAGTTAAAACCAATAGCTTTGATTTCTATGAATCCTGATTGAGATAAACAAGTATTAAAAGCCCTCAACTCCTGGAACGGAACTGGAAGGCAGCAGTTTTTATCATTTGGGGATGTAGCATTGTTGAAATCTCCCATGAGAATCCATTCACCACTTATCTGATTTTCGTCTTGAATAATATTTTTCCGTAGAATCTGCCTCTTATAAAAGCTGTTACTTGACAATATGATAGAAATAAAGATGGATAAACCCCCTATATTCTTGGCCTACATAGTGACGTGCTGCTTAGAAGAAGAAATAAAACTAGTTATTTACACTTCAGTATTCCAGATTATAAGGATTCTTCCAGAGAAATTAGATGGATGTTGTGGAATTAGACTCCAATTATTTAGCAAAAGTTTCTTAAAAACACTTGGATTTTTAGAACTCAATTTATTCCCAACCAAGCCAACAAAAGTTGACTTGGATTTTCTTAGAAGGGATAAAACTTCATGCATAAGCAGTGGAGAATTCATCCCCTTAACATTCCAACTCATAATTGTCATTTAATCACTAAAGAGCTCCTGAGGGAACTTTTAGGAGGAGCGAAAGAAGTGGATTGGCTTTTCCCTTTCAAACGAGCCATATACTCTGCATTCTTATTTACACCATCAAAAACATCACGATTTTCTTCAATCATAATATCTTTCCTAATACTATCGGCATGTGATTGAGATCATCAGGAACTATGTCTTGAGGTAGATCACCGTTTAAGAAATCTAAATCAGCATCTCCACTAAGATTTTCAGAATTAGCAGCTTTAACCTGAGGATCCATATTATTTGATGAAGATGCTTCATTATTTTTCTTACTAACCCAAGCTGGATCTGTTTCCAATTCATGAACTAGAGAATTATGACCAAAATTTTTACACAAATCACAATGAGGAGGAACAAATTCATATTCAACTGATAATTCCTTCTCTGTACCATTATGAAGTTGAATAGGAATTTTGTCATGCAACTGACTTATGATACCAATGGCAATAAGAATTCTAACATATCTAGTTATTTTCTTAGAAACAATGTTAGAATTAATACAGATCGGCTCTCCAATGAAGCTAGCAATCATCGAAAAAGCAACATTCGGCCATAATTCCATATCTAAATTTTGCTACTTAATCCAGATCTGGACTTTGTCAAAAGAAAACTTTTCAAAATCGTAGCCTGGTTACCATTTCTCAATCATTAACAGATTTCCAAAATAAGAGTTAGTGGAATATTTTAGTACCTCCATAAAATCATCAGAAATCTCGAATTGCACTTCGAAATGAAATCCAGCCACAATATGAACTGCAAAATAACCTTTCGGCTTCAATCCCTTTCTAATGTAATCCTTTAGCTTCACAACTGAAAGTCTAAATTCAATGGGATGAAGAGCTATTGTATCATGCTAGACATCTGCCGGTGAGTTAAAAACTCTTTCAGAAATGATAACCCTATCCGAAGATGGTTAAACAAATTTGAGCTTATCCGAATCCAATTTTAAATTTGTACTTTGATTTGATGAATTAGGAATTTCGTTGGATTAAGAGGAGTTGCGATTTAGATTTGAAGAAGATGAAGGGTTCAGCGAGAAGTTTGAAGTATTCTGCGCCTCCGCCATTAAAATGTCGCATATATATACATATGTATATTGCATTACTTATTACACTTACAGGCTAGGACTGAGCACATCATTAGTAAGTATGCAATTCATAATCACTATGAGCTACGGATGCTTATTGATGTTTTAAATTGTCATGGGTGTATAAAATGGTTGTTTAAAGCGAGTTGTGTCCTTTTCCCTTTCAAAAGATTTCGGGACAAAATATCTAATAAGGAGGGCGATTGTAACACCTCGTAAAATATACTAAATTTAGACATAAGTTAATTTAAATTAAATATAAATAGAATAATTAATAATATAGAATGAAATTTTGGAAAATTAGGAATTTTGCCATGAACGTATTGTAGTTGCGTTCGTGACGAGATACTAATCCATTTTCATATTTTATTTACTCAAAATGGAGTCCATATGCAGAAGTTATGAAAAAAAATTAAGTTGTGCATACATATTAAACATACCGAAATTCAAATTTCACATAAAAATATATACAAGCTACGAATATAATTAATGGGATAAGAATAAAAAGAATATTCCTTTCTATTTCAAACTTATATGTGTATATTCAAACAAAGTAGGGGACAAGAATAAATTAACAAAGGAAAGGAACAAAGAGAAATAATTAACGAACGATCAAAAAGTAATGTTATAAAGGAAAATTCTTCCTGGGATCGACCCAGAAGGGAGGTCGACTACCCCTCTGGGAGGGTTGTCGACCGCTCTCCTCGGGGGGTGCCGACTGCCCTCCTTTAGGGAAGCCCAATAAGGGTTGTTTTTTAGGGGCTTATTTATAATATAAATCAAATGGATTGTCTAGATTTATTCAAACTAATCTTGCAGTTCCTACACATGATAAGAACTATAAATAGACCCTCAAACCCTCATTCTAAACCCTATAATCATTTCTCTCTGTGCCTCCTTTCTTCTATCTCTAATTCCAGAGAGATCAAAGGATTTAGGTTTCTTCTATTTTTGTAAATCTATTCTATCACTACAACAAAAAAGCAATTTCGCAACTAGCAATTTCTGTTGTAGTAATGCCAATTGCAACAGACCCTCCCCTTGTCTAGATAGCCAAAGTTGCAATAGTTTCGCGATTGCTATTGCCGGTTGCAATAGGTCAGTCCTTTTCGCAACTGTTATTGCAAGTTGCAATAATATGTTATGGTATACTTTTTTGCATTAACGAGAAATGTCTGTTGCAAACCTAGAATAGACGTTGAAAAAATTGAATACTACAACTATTTCTAAAAGTTGTAAATGACCCAACTACAACTGTTTAGGACAACTACAATTTGATTATTGGCAACACTACATGTCTATTGGAAAATTCAAAAAACTCAATTGCCTAATATAATTCGCCTTCATCTGCATTTAATAATGTATTAGTGAAAGCATATACTACAAGGAAATAAGTAAACATATATTTCCAATAGATATAGACAAGATAAAATCAAATTCAATAAATTTTAACAGACATTTCAAAAGGTTAGTTAAAGTTACATCCAAAATTCTACCATGTTAAAAAATGTAATCCATACACATAATCTAAATGCATACTGCAGTTACAATTCCAAAATACAATACAACAAAAAACAGTAGATCTAAATATGCACATAATACTATAGCGAAATGAAGTCTTTGTGTCAATCCACGATTGTACCAACGGCCTCTTGAATGGTGCACATCTTTGAATTTTGTCTTCATAGAAAAGCTTCACGATCCACAACTACATGCAGTATCAACAATAATCTTTAACTAAGATATGATTTTATAATTAGTTCTTCTCCAATAAATTTCATTTGAGACATATTGAAATAAATCAATGGATTAATACAAAAGATGACTACCATTAGTTGGTAAATACCATTTGTAGGTAAATAGATACGACTATACTTTATGCAATATAATACAGATGATCTAGTAAACATATGCCAGAAAAATGCAAAACAAACATGTGACTTCATAGAATTGAAACAATAATAACAATTAATTTGGTAGCTGGATAGATGTTAAAATTTATAGTTAACTAATGTGGTATGTCTATTTTGCATAAAGACCAGCTAATAAATAAATAATGACATGACAACGTCCAAACTTCTCTGAAGACTTCAAAATAAGTTAACACATAACTAAGTGGGTATACTCAAACGGAAGTAGTCAAAATTCAAACAAAAAGAATACAGTGTTATGAAAGTAACCATAGAAGAAATCTTTCCCTTATCGTGTGATCCACGGAACCAGGATATAATCTTGATCCTCCTACAACTATAGAAACCACATCAAGCCTATGGCCTGTAACATGCCACATGATCGAATGTAGTGAAAGAAATGCAAATGTAATTGAAAATGTAAACATAGGGTTGAGTTGTTGTGTAACTAAAAAAATGGAATGAAATGAAATTGTGAACACACATATGTTTTTTTTTCTTTTGAATGAAATAAAAATCCAATTACTTCCCAACTAATGTTCCCCAAAATAGAAAATCGGGTCTATTTGTGTAATAAAAATAGACCCGCATCAGCAAATAGAAAATTATAAAAATATAACTTATTTCATCCCAACTAACATTCCCCAGATGCACCTAACACCACATCCCAACTAACATTCCCCAAATTATACCGTTTGTTTTGGTAGTACATTTCAAATTGTAATATTTGAACGAATTTATATTTTTCTATTTGGTGATGTGGGTATATTTTTATTAAATACATGTATTTTTATTGCATTTGGAATATAACGTACTAACAACAAATTTTACATAGATATTAATAGTTGAAAAGTAGACATACATACTAGAAAGACATCTATTGACGTACTACCTGTCATACATACCGGAAAGAAGCTGAACTTGTGTTGGAAAATTACTTATTCAACATCAAATTTCATTGTTCATGACATGGAAATTATAAATATTCAAATTGCGCCTAATATTTTGTCAAAAATGCCAACTTTGCCTGCATTAATAAAACAATGGAGAAGATGGATGAAGCATACATTACTTAGTATAGTCATTAAGTTCGTCGTAACAAAGCCATAGTAACTTTTCAGAAAGACTTCCATTGTAAATTTTTTAAACCAAACCAAAGCAATTTTATTTCAGCAACAAAACTAACTCCACCCTCCACTCCATCCATACAAACACAAACCACATTCTCGTAAACTCCATACACAACAACACTAAACACAAACATAACAGCTAGTAAAAAATAACAAAAACAACATATCAATCGTCGATCTGAATAGCTTTGACCCGAGGCTTATTCTTTATTAAAAAGCATAATCGTTATGGTCGTCTCTACAGGTCGATAGCTAAAAATATATAAAATGTGTTATCAATCATATATCATGATATTAGATTTTTAAGGCAAGCAAAAATTGGACATACTTACCAAGAGGCACTTTATGGCATAACAGTTTAGAACCGAACTAAAATGTAAAACACTTACAAATTTTGGAAGAAGTTGCCAACGGGATGACAATTTAAATGACATGTTATGCTTCAACTGTTCTGCAAGGTTCAAGCTTAATGATGCAAGTCTAGACCTGATTCTTCATTGTTATTAATCAACAAAAAGATGATAATAATCCCACATATTTTTATTCATTTCATGAGAATAAAATAAACAAAATCACATATAAGCAAAAAAAATAAAGTAATATCAATATTCAATTATTGAACATTCTAGTGATCCTTTACAGTTGCTTGTTCATTTTCATTTTTCTCATACATATTTTCTAAGGCGTTCTGCAAAAAGATCAATGACCAGTAAACTAAGGATGCACACATGGATAATTAGATTGCTATATGTGTAAATATCATAACATATACCAAAAAATCAGAATACATACACAAAAAGGTGTCATAACATATACCCAAAAATCAGAATACATACATAAAAAAAGTGTAATGCTAAGGGCACACTGTTTTCCTCTTCCTAATACCACAAAAAATAATAATAAGCACAACAAATTTTATGTACTTTTTAATATCACACGCAATTCACACGACAATCAACCATCGTGCAGAATCATTTTGCACGACAAACAACTGCCGATCAACACCATTTTACACGGTTATCAATCGCCGAACTATTATTGACCAGTGGATAATCGCCGTGGAAAATAGTGTTGATCGGCGGTTGTTTGCAATACAAAAATAAATAAAAATAATGTATTTGGTAGCCAATAAAAAGTTTGGTACTAGGAAGAGTGTAGTATAAAATTTTATGGTATTTATTAGTAATGGTATTAGTAAGAAGAAAATGGGGTGCCCTTAGTTGTGCACTAAAAAATAGCAAGAAAATTGTACTCTAGAAGTCGTTGATGAGGCTGATGCCATAGAAGGCCTGATCTTGGTGAGGCACATCGCTGTGGAAGGAGATCTGGATGAGCATGACCAAATGGGCGTCGACAAGATCAGGGCAGTTGAGGCATTACAGTAGACGCCGATCTGGCAAGAGAAGGAGGTGTCGGAGGATTATCTCTACAGGCCCAGATGCGATCGGACGTAGGGAGGAGGGGCCAGGAAGGATCTTTGGTTGAGGGTTGGAAGGAATAAGTAACCGTCCTCTAGACATGGTTATCGAAGCTGAAACGGTGGCTTAAGAGAGGGCGAGGCAACATTCTTCACCACAATTTCAGTGTTACCAGATAAAATGAGAGAGGCGTAAGAGTAGAGAGGAAGAATTAAGGATATAGTACAATGTGAGAACGATGTAAGAACTGTGATTGATTGGGTGGAATAGAGCCTGAAATGAAACGAAGGTGCGATTGCGGGAAAAATGCGCGGAAGCATGAAAAATTAGAAATGAAATTAGCTAAAATGATTTTGACCAAAGTGGATTAATTTGTGCATTAATCTTGATGTGGCGGATTAGTAATGTATACTTCTTTCTTCATTATTTTTTATAAAATCTTCACCATTTATTTCAAAAGCATTATTTTAAACTTTATTCTTTGAATTAAAAAATAATAATTAATTTTGTGATTATTATTATGTTTATTTAGAAAATTTTAAATTTCTTGAAATAATAAAAACTAATATAATTAATAATCATAATTTTCAAATATCAAATACAAAATAACAAATGTTACTTCTAGAAATTAAATATTAATTAAATGTTATAATTAAAATTTGCCTTAGTTATTGATTATTAATTACATAGTTGGAGTTATTTAATAGTAATTACTAACTACTGATTATCAAATATTATTTCTTAATAATTAATTATTGGTTATTAATTATTGTAAGATACTTCTTAATTATAATTGAATATTAGTTCGTTATTAAACAATTATTATTATGTATGTATTGTTAATTTTTGATCATTAATTATCAGTTGTTGAATATTTTATTAAACATTAAATTATTTGTTAAAATTGATAATTAATATATTAAATTAATTATATATTGAATATAAAATAGAGAAATTGATTAGTTGTTAGAGGTCAAACATTGATTTGTTAAAAATTGACTAGTTGAATGGAGAATGCAATTCAGAAAAAATGTTTATTGCAACTAGTATGAAAGCCCATTTGCTGAAAATACGTTTATCGCAATCGAAGGGAAAATTAGTTGTTAAAAACATGTTTTTAGGAAATTGCATAAAATTCTTATTGTAAAATACATCTATTGTAGGCAAAAAACACAGTTGCTAAAGATATGTTTTTTTGCAACTGGCAGAAAAGTGCCTTTGCTAAAGGTAAGTTTTTCGCAATTAATCGTGAAACATAGTTGCAAATAAAATGCTTTTCGCAACTAGCAAAGAATGTTACTTGTGAAATCTCATCTGTTGCAACTACCACAAAATGTTAGTTGTTAAAGGTCATTTGTTACAACTGCTATAAAATGTCAATTGTTAAAGGTTGTTTATTGCAACTATTGTATAGCGCCAATTGCAAATAACTGGTTGCGATAAGATATTTTTCTTGTAGTGAACTTCATTATCTTATTCTAATATAGATTTGAGATTAATCTAGAATTTAATTCATATTTATATGTATAAGATTCTAATGGTGATATATATATATATATGGATTTGAAAGGATTGGAACATACTTTCATTCATGAAGGCCAAATCCAATTTTATTCTACTCAATCTTGTTACTACTTCTCCTAACAACTTGATGAGTGGAGCCGATTAAGTTATTGTTTTGTATAGATCGATAGCTGTAAATTGGGTTGTTGTGCCTAAGAAGATTTGGGAGTTACGAAAAGAAAATATGATTAAACCCCTCAAATCCTCTGTTCATTCTATTTATTCATAGAAATTTTCAATCTTGTTGCATTATTGATTTTGGGTTTCTGTAATGATAAAAGAAGAACATCATATTTACATATAATTGTTTATATTATATAGATTTCCTTTTTACTCCATTTTATGTTGATCCATACGTGATTTATGCAAAAGGCTAAGACTTAGATAAGATTTGTAAATCTAAATAAATTTGAATCTCTATTTTTCTATATATAGTATTCGAATGCATTATTTACAATATATCTAAATATTAAGGTTTTTCATATAAACAAACGTGAGAAAGGAATCTATTCAAAATAAAAATTATAAACATATATGTATATTTGATGTATAAAGTTATGTTTATCTTTTATTGTTACGATAATCGAAATTTGCGTTGCAAGTTTATATTTTATTATGGTTGTTTTTCCATTTTACTGTCGTATGTTAAGATGTACATGTATGTTATGATTGAGGAAAATATGGGAATAACTTATACACCTCTAAACTTTTAATGATTAATTTTTACTAATTAACTTTAAATAGTTACTATTGAATGATTAACTACTAGTGATTATATAATAATTAAGATTAATTTTAATAATTATTAATTAATAATAAAATTCAAGTTTTATAAAGTGTGATAATTAAATAATAATTACTAATTAACTGATAATTAACATTTGGTAAGCATAGTTACTACAACCGTACAAAGTAATAAGTCATATTTAGTTATAATATGATAAGTATTTAAGTAATAATAATTAATTAATATGAATTAATATTTTACTAATTTATCACAATTAGTTATTAATAGCGTATAAATTATATTTAACAATTATTAACGACATTTAATAATAAGTGTTAGATCCAAATTTGGCTATAACACCCAAATTGTTCAGAGTTATGGAGATTAACAACTGAAAATGAAAAAAATGCAATGAACACACAAGATTTATAGTGGTTCGGGTTAACGAGCCTACGTCCACTTTATATATCTTTAATTATACGTTGAATACAAGTACAATCAATGATTTCTCTCAATCTCACTCTTATAATTATGATTCACTCAGTAATTTCAAGATAATACTGATAAGAAATAATGAAGAAACAGTAATGGAGCAAATAATACTCAGAACTGCCAAAAGATCCTGAAAAATGCCAAGTATAGGTTTATTTATAGGTGGTATCTACAGGCGGATCATGATAACACGTGGCACGGATCCCGGGCTTCTTGGAATGGTTCGTGGCTTGATGGAGAAGTGGTCAATATGGCGGTTATCGACAGGTGTCACCGAATCCTGAACTTGCGGATCGTGGAGGACTTGGTCATGGCTGGACTTTCAGAAATATCAGATCCGTTCACGGTCCTTCAATACGGTCGGGTCGTGGAGGATCGGCTCGGGCCGTGCCGTGATGGCAGTGGCACGAGCCGGGTCGTGGTGGCAGTGGCACAAGCCGGTGGGAGATTGTTGGTCACGAGCTGGGTTTGTCTGCATGTGAACACCCTTATTCATTTGTATGTAAGTCTCCATATCCTCGGTGGCTTGATAAAAAAGCTAGCCAACATTTTGCCCCCTCGAAGTATGTTTTATCAAGGATGGAACATGCTTCGAAGCTGTTGTACTATCCTTTCATGAAATGATGCAAATCAGTAGTCGCATCTATTTGTAACGTCATATTGCTTCAAAGGATCACCTTCCGTGATGAGTATAGATATACTGCCTGGTTTCCAATTATTTCTTTATTCATTGGTCAATTTTCATCTTCTGAATTCCTGAGTATATTGTGATCAACTTACCAGGTGAGATTCAAATTTTATAAATATTTCAACACTCCTGTATGCAAGGAGTTTCAGTTTCTTCACTTAATGATCCTTTCAGAATCTCGATCATTAGAACACACCATGGTTCGCACTACTGAACGACTGTCATGAGCGAGTGTTCGGACAGGTCCAAATGTGAGCCACAATGGGCTTCTCCGAGGGCTCGTGGCCTATCTAAAATAACGGACCGCAATAAGACAAAACTGGAGAGGCCAAGAGTCTTCGGATTTAACTATATAAGCCAACCTCTCCCCTTTCCTTTCTTCTCTATTCCTCTGCGTTTACCGCCGCCACCTAGTTCCATAGACCGAAACCCTAATTTGCTTTTTCTCTCTGGGACCCAACAATTTGATAAATCAATTCAAAAAGGTAATAATGCAAAAATGATTGATTTTCTTTGTTTCATTATTCTTAAACTCTACGCTGCCTTTCCGCCATTCTCCCCCGCGTTCTTCTCGATCTTGGCGGGTCGATCTTAAGGCCATGGCGATGGAGGTTGTAATGTCGAGCGGCTTGGGCGAATGAAAGAGGCTGAGGAGCCTGGAGAACTCGTGATATTGGATGGAGAAGGGTGGAGATTCGATTCGTGGAGAGGGATGGTTTCGTGGAAAAGGATGGAGAGGAGCAATACTCCGAGTTGCATCGGTGGTTAAAATAAAGATAGTGGCTCGGATCGTGATGATGGGTTAGCTACGGTTCGTCCCGTGTGGTATGAGGTGACACTTAATAACCCTGAGCCTATTCACGATCGCGAACTCCTCCTATCATGAGCCGGATTGATCCCACGAACTGGGCCATCCTCACGAGCCAAAGCCTTCTCACGAGATGCAACAAACTCCTATGCTCAACCGCCATCATGAGCCGATGTACATTCGCGGTCCAATATTTAACCACGAGCCGTATCCTGTGCAACACCCCGAATTTCGGTTAATGCTAAAATTCACTAATTACAGAATAAATAATCTCAGGTGTGGGAATTAGGGGAAATGAGCTGCGTCATTGCGTTCGTCTCGGAAAAATTCGCAAAATAGAGTCCGAGTTTTCGAAAATCGGAGTCCATAGGGCCCAGTTATGGCCCGATGAAGTTTGCAGAAAATTCAAAGCTAAAAACAGATTTAAAAATTCAAATTCAGATTTTAAAATAGAAGCAGCGGGGCCAGGCGGGAAAGTTCCCGCCCTACCCATGTCGACAGGGCTGTCGACAGGGGTGTCGACTTGCCTGTCGACATGCCTGTCGACACGGCGTGTCGAGCCAGGGGCTTGGGTGCACCAGATCTGGTTTTTGGGTTGAGTCTTGGGCTGGGTTCTAGAGATTTCCTAAATCTAACGGACCTAAACCAATCTAGGGTTAATCTAAGGGTCTAAAATGCAACCTAATCCTATAAATAAGACCCTAACCCTATCCTAATTCATTCATAATTAGATCTTGTAACTAAACTATGGCAAAATGAAACTTGATCATGGCCACCACAAATCAATGAAGAGGAAAGCAAGCTAATCAACCTCTCTAATCAACCTCTAATCCATTCTAAGCATCTTAATCTTCTTCATTTGGAGTGCAAATTGCTAGTTGTGAGTTTCTATCACTTTAACATCAATTGTTAAAGCAAGTAGATTAGGTGTAATGAGACTTATGGTCTTGAATGCGGATTAGTGAGTTTGAATCATTTGTAATGATATGTTACTCTATGTTTTCCTATATTTATGCATGATTGATAAGTTGGTTTATGCATATTTGATAAGTGGATTTATGCATGATTGATAAGTTGGTTTATGCATACTTGATAAGTGGATTTATGCATGATTAATAAGTTGGTTTATGCATATTTGATAAGTGGATTTATGCATGATTAATAAGTTGATTTATGCATGTTTAACAAGTGGGTTTATGCATGTTGAGTATGTAAGTTTATGCAAGTTTAGTATGATGTATGTTATGTTTACATGATGCTAAATACGCAAGTTGTGGGCTATGTGATCATATGCATGTTATGCAAGTTCATGATGATATGCTATGCAAGTTACATGTATGTTAATATGCAAGATATGCTATGCAAGTTACATGTATGTTAATATGCAAGATATGCTATGCAAGTTACATGTTTGTTAATATGCAAGTTCATGATGACACATTATGCAAGTTTATGAGTTAATATGCAAGTATGTGAATGCTTATGCAAGAATGTGAATGCTTATGCAAGTTATGTGTATGCTTAAATGCAAGTTTAACATGTTATGCAAGTTATGTGAATGCTTATATGCAAGTTCAACATGTTATGCAAGATATGTGTATGATAATATGCAAGTTCATATGCAACATGTTATGCAAGTCATGTGTATGATGATATGCAAGTTTGGGGTTAAATGTAGTTGGGTTAATATATGCTCATATATGCAAGTTGACATCCTCTTAACCCATGACAAAGTTATATGCTAAGCCCATGATATTTGTGATGGATCTTCCCCTTTATTATGTCATGAAATGAGAACGATTTACGTGGGGAACGATGGGGTTGGAAAATATGTTAATAAATGTATGATTGGGGTATGATTAAGCATACCATAAAAATAAATTACCATAAGTGGGAATTTACCTATTGAGTTAGGTCTACCCCATGGGAATTTACCTATTGAGTTAGGTCTACCCATGTTATGGAAAACTTGATATTAATTAGGGATAATTAATATGGGGGCTGATTAATTAGGTGTAATTAATCGACTAAGACACGAGGTTGGACTCATTTGTAGTGTAAAACTGCCCGGACCCGACCGGCTTAACCAGTTGCTACAAATGTCAGCCCAATGTGAGAGGTCTTAGCCATAAATTAAATACGTGATTAAAGTAAAGACACGAGGTTAGGCTCTGTTATGATGTAAGACTGCCCGGACTCTACCGGCTTAACCAGGCGGTCATAACAGCCAGTCTAATGTGGGAGGTCTTTATGGGAGATCACGGTCTTAATTAACTAAGAAACACTTAACCAAATTAGCATGTAGTTGGACATGAGGGTTAAGTGGGTGCCTTGGGTGGCATGAGGAAACTAGGGGGTTGCCTTGGGTGGCAATAGAAAAAAAATACGATTAGAATACTTAACCAAAGTGGAACATGTAATTAAACATGATTGAAGGGTTAAGTAAGAGCCATGGGTGGCATGTGAAAATATGATTAAAATACTTAACCAAAGTAGGACATGTAAGTAGACATGATTAAAGGGTTAAGTAAGTGCCATGGGTGGCATGTAGAAATCTAGTGGGTGCCTTAAGGGGCAATTGAAATATGATTAGATGACTTAACCAAAACTTAACATGTAAGTGGGCATGATTTTAAAAAGGGGTTAAGTGGGATGCACTAGATAAATTTGCAAGCTTAGGTGGTAGCTTGTGGGGGCCCATTTCAACCAATATCCCAAACGTATCTTTGTGGGCTCGACTCAAGTCGAGTGACGGGACACGCATATTGGGCTTGACTATAAGAGGCCAAACCGGGTTAACGGTGGCAACGCGGGACCAACGGGTTTCATATGCGTGTGTGGACCCGGGCTGGTTGGTAAGTCGTTGTTGCATCGTGTAGATATAAAGCCGTGCACCGTTGATATTATCAGGTGGCCACGTTGGGGAATGATACACCCCAATTGTGGGACCAGCACGGGTATCTACAGTAGGGAGCCGATCGCTGGGGAGTAGTGGGTACACCTATGTAATCAGATAGGGGTACACGAAACTACTAAATTACTAAGTACACTTAGTGGGATCAACCTTTAAGTAGGAATGACTGGTGTGGTGCAGTGTAGGAATTATCCTTGGGTAGATAGGTCTGGGGCGGTGTAATCTAGTAATTATCCTTGGGTGGATAAATGCGTCTTTACGGTTATCTTAGTTTATCCTAAGTTTGCCAAGCTGCTTAGTGTAGCCATTCATCCCCAGGCGTTACCGTATATCAACTTATGTCTTCTCTGGTTACTTTAATGATTGTATTGTTAAAGTTATAGGACTCACTCAGACTTATGTCTGACCCCGTTGTTTTTATCTTTTTCCCCCAACCCCAGGTTATCAGAGTGGGCCTAGTGCTAGTGGGCCTTGATCGGATTGCTGTATCTATCCTTTGGAGCTTGGACCGTTGAAGTAAAGCTCAGTTCATCTTTCCTTTTATGGCTATTGTTTACTTAGTGGGATTATGTACTTATTTTTATCAAGATGGATATTTTGTACTTGACTCTTGTATGGTTTTGTGATGTAACCAAACATGTTTTACTTTCCGCTGCATTGAAATGATGATTTAAATTTTCAAGTATTACTTATATCTGTCTTGTTGTAATTTTTCTGTTCTATATTCACTAAAATACTCCACCGATGTTATGGCATTCCCTTAGTGAGTGTCCATAGCGGGCGTGGGGTGTTACACGTGGTATCAGAGCAAAGGTTACCAGAACAGATAAAATTTTTAGAAAAACTATTTTCTAAGAAAATTTTTGGAAGGAGTATTTTCAAAAACATGTCTTTTAAGAGAAAAGTTTTTGAAAGAAAAGCATAATCCCCGATAGCCATATCTTTATCTTTTTGAATCCTCCGTTTGAATCTTTCCTCTTTCGTTTCAGCATGGCTGAAGATCTTAATCTTCCGGACGGTGTAGCGGTACCAGTATGGTATAGGAGGTTGTTAGAGGCTAGGACCGCCACTGCAGATCCAGCGAATGTTCCTCCACTACCAGTTGCACCCGTTCCTTCTCGCGCTGATACTTTTGCTAAGACTTGTAAGGAGTTTAAGGCCATGGGAGGGAAACCTTTTGTAGGAGCTAGGGATTGGCTCAAGGAGACGGAAGAATTGATGGAAATCCTTGAAGTGGAGGAAGGAAAGAAAGTCAAGTTAGCCGCTTGGTTGATGGAAGGGGAGGCCTCGCTATGGTGGAAGGTCACTAATGGAGAACACCCTGTTGACTCTTGGGCAGATTTCAGGCAAAGGTTTGAGGCAAAGTTTCTTTCAAGAGCGGAAGAAAATCTGTACGTGGAAAGGTTCTTGAACTTAAAGCAAGGGAACTTGTCGGTGAAAGAATATGTTAACGAGTTTAACCAGTTAGCGAGATTCAACATGGACTTGGTAAACACACCGGAAGAGAAAGCTCTGAGGCTCGTTAAAGGCTTGAACGAACCAATACGCGGATTGGCTATGTCTTACATCCCTATGGGGGCCACTTTTGAGAAGCTAGTGGACATGGCACTTATGCATGAGAAAGAGAAGGGTCCCAATGCTATTAAAGTACCCGAGAAGAAAGGAGATCAAAAGAGACTTTCGCAACAACAGCAAAACGAAGGTGGGAAAGGCAACAGTGGCAAGGGAAGGAAGAAGTGCTTCAATTGTGGAACACTAGGTCACCTAAGCAAGGATTGTCGCAAGAAGAAGAGGACTGGCTGCTTCCACTGTGACGAAGCAGGGCATCTAGTGAAAGACTGTCCTAAGAAAAGGCAAAGGACGGGGTCTACCTCAGGAGGACAGGTGCAAGCTCTTGTGGCACCAGCTCAGGCAAGGGGGCAAGTTCAGGCTCTCGCAGCTCCACCGATTCGAGAAAGAGGTAGAACTATTTCCGTGGAAAGTTTAGTTTTCCTGTTTGATCATCCTGTCCGTACTTTATTTTATTTTATTTTGACGCATTGAGTTCGTTTATCTCATCATTGTTAGTTGAGTCACTGCACTAATACACCAGTTGGTAGGTGATCCCTTAGTTGTTTCAAACCCAATTGGGCTCCATGATGTGTTTGGGTTTGAAAGTTTCTATACTTAGCGTTGAGTTTAGGTGTGATGCTTTTGGGCTTCACGGGCTATGGGTTAGTTTTGGGCATGGACTGGTTATCCAGTAGGGGTGCCGTTCTTAATTTTGAAGGGAGAGTTGTAGGCTTATGACCCGCTTGGGTAACACTCTCGAGATCTCTTGTAATCCCATAGAATCTGTTATGCTAAGTTATTTAGAATCGCTTGACACGACGGTCTAGAGTTTGCGATCTGTTAGAGCAGTCCGGGAATACTCGGATGTGTTTGAGGGAGGTGAAGGGCTTACCTCCGGAGCAGGAGATTGACTTCCGAAAATATCTGGTAGATAATGCCAACCCAGTATCTTGGCCAGTGTGCCACACGGCTCCTCGTGAGAGGAGGGAACTCGATAAGCAAGTAGGTGGTTTGCTTAAGAAGGGGTTCATAAGACGAAGTATATCGGAGTGGGGTGCTCCAGTAGTTGTTGCTGCGAAGGCGGATGGGTCCCTCAGACTTTGTGTAGGCTAAAGAGAATTGAATAAATTCACAAAGAAGAATCGATACCCATTGCCGAGGATTGATGATCTCTTTGATCAGTTAGTTGGCGCCTCAGTAATTGCGCAGTTGGACTTAGCCGCGGGGTTTCGTCAGTTGAAAGTGGCTGAGGACAGTATAGAGAAGACGACCGTTAGGACTCCGGATGGTTTTTATGAGTGGCTGGTGATGCCATTTGGTTTGACGAACGCCCCCGCATACTTTGTTGATTTGATGAGAAGAGTGTTGGGGGAGTACCTAAATAAGTTTGTGATGGTCTTTGTGGACGACATCTTGGTCTTTTCTGGGAACGAAATAAGTTTTTGTATGTGCTCAATAGGGTGAGCAAAGCCAGTTGTGGGACAAATGGTAGTTTTGAGCGAGACTGGCGAGGACATCCAGAGTTGGACAAGGGCTTAATTATTTAGCCGTTTTTACTAGTATCATCTCATGTAGGTCGTCTGAATTCGAAGGAGGTATCCCTTGGGTGTTTGTCTGATATTGGTTTAGGCCTTTGGGGCTTGCATTTGGGGGATGTCGAGTTCGACTAAGGTGGTCTGCGTGAGAGATGGATAGTGGTGACGATTTTGCATGGGAGAATATTCTGATTTTCTCTAGAAGTGGAGAAAAGCATGCCTTACATCTCAGAGAAGTGTTGGAGACTCTTCGAGCACATAGTCTTAAAGCTAAATTCTCTAAGTGTCGTTTTGGAGAAGAGAAGTGCGATTCTTAGGGCATGTGGTCTCTAAGGAAGGGATAGCTGTGGATCCCGCAAAGATAGTATCTATCCAGGATTGGAAAGTTCCTAGGAATGCTACCGAAGTAGGAAGTTTCTTGGGGTTGGCAGGATAATTCATCAAAGACTTCGCGAAGATATCAGCCCCATTAACCCGCTTGACGAAGAAGAATCTGGTTTTCTCATGGGACGAGATGTACCAAGACATGAAGCGAGTTTTCTTTTTGGCCGGTATAAAGAAAGACGCGGCCGAGTATGTCGCTAGATGCTTGGTGAGCTAGCAAATGGAAGCGGAGTAGAAGAAACCCAGTGGGTTGCTTCACCCATTGGAAGTCCCGCTATGGAAGTGGGATAACGTCTCGATGGGTTTTGTCGATGGATTACCGAGATCGAGGGAGGGTAATACGGGAATTTGGGTTGTGGTAGATAGACTTACTAAGTGTGCCCATTTCGTACCTGTGAAGAGCAAGAGGACTATTCCATGTCTAGCTTCAGTTTATATTCGAAAGATTATTAGATTGCATGGTGTACCCTCCAGTATGGTGAGCGATCGAGATCCTATCTTCACTAGAGAGTTTTGGAAGAGTTTCCAAGAGGCGGTAGGGACTCAGTTGTAATTGAGTACCGCATATCATCCTCAGATATACGGCCAGACTGAGAGGGTGAGTCATATTTTAGAAGACCTTTTGAGGCTATGTATCTTGGATTTTGGAGGTACACGAGAGGAGCATCTTCCATTGGTGGGGTTACCCGACAGACTTAGTAGTGTACATGATGTATTCCATAGGAGGAAGTGCCTACATGAGACCGCAGAGGTGGTAGAGCCGAGTTTGCTTAGAGAAGTGGAAGTAGAGTGTGATGCGACAATTCGACGAGCTCCTACTTGCATCCTTGGGTCAGAGATTTGGAAGCTGAGAAAACAGAGAGGTTCAACTAGTCAAAGTACAAAAAGGGCGATGAAGAGAGCGATGCTACCTGGGAGACGGAAGCGAAGATGCGTTCGAGGTACCCTTTTTCTTTCGGAGGGTATGTCCTTTTGCTTCTCCTTCATCACATATCTTGTGCTTATCTTATCCTTAGTATGTCCTCTCGTTAGTACCTTTGACCTTTAGATAGGGTAAACCTATGGTTGAAACATGTGTTTGAGACATGTTATGATTGATGGATGCATGTGGATGCAAGTGTTTGCTAGTGGTTGCTCGTGGATGCATATATACACACTCTAGGCACTAGATCGGCTCAATCACTTCATATTGCATATTGCATAAAATTGTGTGTAGGAAGCTATATTTATGGATGTTTAATGATTGTGTTATCATATGGATGATGCATTTTGGTGAATGATTGTGCACTCATATAGATATTGTATGGGTCGATAGGGTTCTCTCGCATACATAATGGATGCATGGCACTATCATGGTTTGCATATGTTCATACCTTAGATAGGGAACATATACACACACTTTTTGCATATACGCATACATCATTAGAAATTGTTTTAAGGACAATGGATGCCCGTGTTTGATGGATTGAGTAGATGGTTGTTTGGATGGTAGGATATGCATTCTCCTTAGCTTAGAAGATTTCGGGGACGAAATCCTTTAAGGAGGGGAGAATGTAACACCCCGAATTTCGGTTAATGCTAAAATTCACTAATTACAGAATAAATAATCTCAGGTGTGGGAATTAGTGGAAATGAGCTGCGTCATTGCGTTCGTCTCGGAAAAATACGCAAAATAGAGTCCGAGTTTTCGAAAATCGGAGTCCATAGGGCCCAGTTATGGCCCGATGAAGTTTGCAGAAAATTCAAAGCTAAAAACAGATTTAAAAATTCAAATTCAGATTTTAAAATAGAAGCAGCGGGGCCAGGCGGGAAAGTTCCCGCCCTACCCATGTCGACAGGGCTGTCGACAGGCCTGTCGACAGGGGTGTCGACTTGCCTGTCGACATGCCTGTCGACACGGCGTGTCGAGCCAGGGGCTTGGGTGCACCAGATCTGGTTTTTGGGTTGAGTCTTGGGCTGGGTTCTAGAGATTTCCTAAATCTAACGGACCTAAACCAATCTAGGGTTAATCTAAGGGTCTAAAATGCAACCTAATCCTATAAATAAGACCCTAACCCTATCCTAATTCATTCATAATTAGATCTTGTAACTAAACTATGGCAAAATGAAACTTGATCATGGCCACCACAAATCAATGAAGAGGAAAGCAAGCTAATCAACCTCTCTAATCAACCTCTAATCCATTCTAAGCATCTTAATCTTCTTCATTTGGAGTGCAAATTGCTAGTTGTGAGTTTCTATCACTTTAACATCAATTGTTAAAGCAAGTAGATTAGGTGTAATGAGACTTATGGTCTTGAATGCGGATTAGTGAGTTTGAATCATTTGTAATGATATGTTACTCTATGTTTTCCTATATTTATGCATGATTGATAAGTTGGTTTATGCATATTTGATAAGTGGATTTATGCATGATTGATAAGTTGGTTTATGCATACTTGATAAGTGGATTTATGCATGATTAATAAGTTGGTTTATGCATATTTGATAAGTGGATTTATGCATGATTAATAAGTTGATTTATGCATGTTTAACAAGTGGGTTTATGCATGTTGAGTATGTAAGTTTATGCAAGTTTAGTATGATGTATGTTTTGTTTACATGATGCTAAATACGCAAATTGTGGGCTATGTGATCATATGCATGTTATGCAAGTTCATGATGATATGCTATGCAAGTTACATGTATGTTAATATGCAAGATATGCTATGCAAGTTACATGTATGTTAATATGCAAGATATGCTATGCAAGTTACATGTTTGTTAATATGCAAGTCCATGATGACACATTATGCAAGTTTATGAGTTAATATGCAAGTATGTGAATGCTTATGCAAGAATGTGAATGCTTATGCAAGTTATGTGTATGCTTAAATGCAAGTTTAACATGTTATGCAAGTTATGTGAATGCTTATATGCAAGTTCAACATGTTATGCAAGATATGTGTATGATAATATGCAAGTTCATATGCAACATGTTATGCAAGTCATGTGTATGATGATATGCAAGTTTGGGGTTAAATGTAGTTGGGTTTATATATGCTCATATAAGCAAGTTGACATCCTCTTAACCCATGACAAAGTTATATGCTAAGCCCATGATATTTGTGATGGATCTTCCCCTTTATTATGTCATGAAATGAGAACGATTTACGTAGGGAACGATGGGGTTGGAAAATATGTTAATAAATGTATGATTGGGGTATGATTAAGCATAACATAAAAATAAATTATCGTAAGTGGGAATTTACCTATTGAGTTAGGTCTACCCCATGGGAATTTACCTATTGAGTTAGGTCTACCCATGTTATGGAAAACTTGATATTAATTAGGGATAATTAATATGGGGGCTGATTAATTAGGTGTAATTAATCGACTAAGACACGAGGTTGGACTCATTTGTAGTGTAAAACTGCCCGGACCCGACCGGCTTAACCAGTTGCTACAAATGTCAGCCCAATGTGAGAGGTCTTAGCCATAAATTAAATACGTGATTAAAGTAAAGACACGAGGTTAGGCTCTGTTATGATGTAAGACTGCCCGGACTCTACCGGCTTAACCAGGCGGTCATAACAGCCAGTCTAATGTGGGAGGTCTTTATGGGAGATCACGGTCTTAATTAACTAAGAAACACTTAACCAAATTAGCATGTAGTGGGACATGAGGGTTAAGTGGGTGCCTTGGGTGGCATGAGGAAACTAGGGGGTTGCCTTGGGTGGCAATAGAAAAAAAATACGATTAGAATACTTAACCAAAGTGGAACATGTAATTAAACATGATTGAAGGGTTAAGTAAGAGCCATGGGTGGCATGTGAAAATATGATTAAAATACTTAACCAAAGTAGGACATGTAAGTAGACATGATTAAAGGGTTAAGTAAGTGCCATGGGTGGCATGTAGAAATCTAGTGGGTGCCTTAAGGGGCAATTGAAATATGATTAGATGACTTAACCAAAACTTAACATGTAAGTGGGCATGATTTTAAAAAGGGGTTAAGTGGGATGCACTAGATAAATTTGCAAGCTTAGGTGGTAGCTTGTGGGGGCCCATTTCAACCAATATCCCAAACGTATCTTTGTGGGCTCGACTCAAGTCGAGTGACGGGACACGCATATTGAGCTTGACTATAAGAGGCCAAACCGGGTTAACGGTGGCAACGCAAGACCAACGGGTTTCATATGCGTGTGTGGACCCGGGCTGGTTGGTAAGTCGTTGTTGCATCGTGTAGATATAAAGCCGTGCACCGTTGATATTATCAGGTGGCCACGTTGGGGAATGATACACCCCAATTGTGGGACCAGCACGGGTATCTACAGTAGGGAGCCGATCGCTGGGGAGTAGTGGGTACACCTATGTAATCAGATAGGGGTACACGAAACTACTAAATTACTAAGTACACTTAGTGGGATCAACCTTTAAGTAGGAATGACTGGTGTGGTGCAGTGTAGGAATTATCCTTGGGTAGATAGGTCTGGGGCGGTGTAATCTAGTAATTATCCTTGGGTGGATAAATGCGTCTTTACGGTTATCTTAGTTTATCCTAAGTTTGCCAAGCTGCTTAGTGTAGCCATTCATCCCCAGGCGTTACCGTATATCAACTTATGTCTTCTCTGGTTACTTTAATGATTGTATTGTTAAAGTTATAGGACTCACTCAGACTTATGTCTGACCCCGTTGTTTTTATCTTTTTCCCCCAACCCCAGGTTATCAGAGTGGGCCTAGTGCTAGTGGGCCTTGATCGGATTGCTGTATCTATCCTTTGGAGCTTGGACCGTTGAAGTAAAGCTCAGTTCATCTTTCCTTTTATGGCTATTGTTTACTTAGTGGGATTATGTACTTATTTTTATCAAGATGGATATTTTGTACTTGACTCTTGTATGGTTTTGTGATGTAACCAAACATGTTTTACTTTCCGCTGCATTGAAATGATGATTTAAATTTTCAAGTATTACTTATATCTGTCTTGTTGTAATTTTTCTGTTCTATATTCACTAAAATACTCCACCGATGTTATGGCATTCCCTTAGTGAGTGTCCATAGCGGGCGTGGGGTGTTACATCCTGTTTCATGAGCCTACCCCTGGTCACGATCCGCACCAAGAGACTTCAGCTAGCCAGCTTTACCAACGATCCGATACATATATTGACTAAAAAATGCAACGCAATTCTGATATACCAATGGACAGTTAGGTTAGATCCTACGAGATGAACTTTTTGGACTGAGCAGCAACATAATTTAGCAGCACACAATGGCCGTTATTTTGCTTATCCAATTTACTTTGTGTTTTTGTTTTCTAGTATTATGCACACTTGTACACACCAACACTTACACATGCACGGGGTTGATGGGCAACTACATTCTAATCTTTCATGTTTATTCGCAAACACAGCCATGTCTGATAGACGTTCATCGAGAATATCAGAAATGAGGGCAGATCCAAAGCCGTCAAAATATTACAATCCTGATGTGCTTCCATTCGACCCAGAGTGGGAAAATTCTGGATCTGATTATAAGACAGATATCAATAGTGAATCAACATCTTCCGGGAACACATCACTCGAGGAAGAAGAAGATGATGATGATTGAGCTTCTGACGAGATCCCAGGTGTTAAAGAAGTAGAGAAAGAGAAGCTGAGTTATTCCATGGCTTCTAAATTGGACAAGTTGAAATTGGAGAAAGTCTTTTTAAGGCACGGGATTCCTTGGGACGATGTAAAAACTCGAAAGGAAGGAGACAAGCCTCATTCTTCTCCGAAGGAATACATGGCTGTCAGTAGGCTCATGTGTTGGGTAGGCGCTATCCCTCTGTTTCTTCCGATTATCGTTGATCTACTGAGACAGCTACATATCGCTCCCATGCAACTCCATCCCAATGCTTACGCCGCTCTGTATACCTTGTATATAGTGTATGCAGAGATTTTAAAGACCGAGCTCACCTTCAAAGATTTAAAATTCTATTATCATTTCAAACATCGTTCCACGGGGACCCCAAACTTTCCACAAGGACCCCAAACTTCTCTTTCTTTGAATCGATTCCAAGCAGAAAGGTTTTGTCATATGGCCATAACAACTTCAGGGATGCGAGATCCGATTAGTTTTACATAAAACATCAGGCAGGATGTACAAGGAAATGGCTACAATCAAGTAGGTTTCTCATCCCTCATTGTATGTTCTAGTTGCATAATTAATGTGTTCTTTTTTCTGTACAGCTCATAACTTTGAGAAAACAGAGGGTTCAGTATACGAAGATCAATTATCCCGCCTCTTAGCAAGCAAATCGGACTTTTGTAGAATCAAGAAGTGCATCACCGATGAGAGCCTTCATAAACACCACCTTCTGGATATGCGATTCGGGCTTGGAACAAGTGGCAAGCCTTACAAGTATGTGCCCATGGGGGAGGGAGAAGGGACTTCAGAGGCCACAAAAACAATCGAGTTTCTTAAGAGTCCTTCACCGATGATTAATCAGGAAGATGAGGGTTTGAATGTATATAAAGGAGACGAAGTTAGAGTTAATGAACCACAGGATGCTCCCTCTTCCAAAGGACCGTCTTCCCTGAAGACTCCACCATCATTAGAGCCTACATTAACAGAGGAGATGATTTTTGGGGATTTAGAAAATATCCCCTTGCCAGATGACATTTATACCTCTAGATATTTCGGAGAGGAACCATTTTTCCCTGTCTCCGAGGGAGAGACCTCTCCGGCCAAAGATAAAGATACTACACAGGTGAGTCAAACTTTGGGCCCTGGTCTGTTAGGGGGGATTACATGGGCACACAAATCACATGCATCATTTGTCACAACACTTATGCACTAATTGTACTCATGATCCTGACACCTATTTGTTATTTTCTACAGAAAAAATGCCTCGTCGTTACTCTTATTCTTACCGCGATCTTCGTGAGAACACACCCAGGCTGTCTTCTTTGTCTGAACATGGTCGTAGTGATAGTCGAGGAAGGGATAGCCAGCGATGCCTTGACTCTTATTAGTCTCACTCTATGCGTTCTCACTCTCCCTCGAAACAGGATCCTGGGAAGTCTCACAGTCGCCAAGTACCACACATAGGGGAGGGGGGTAAAGAACTTCCCAAGGCTCCAACTCCCCCGAAAGGCTTACCTCCCACAAGAAAATCCTCTAAGATGCATCACAAACCCAAAGAGAAACAAAAGTAGCTGAGCAAAGATAAAGAGAAAGAAAAAGCAGCTCTTGTTCCCTCTGGTTAGCATAGTTTGGGTACTACTGGGGTATAGGAGGGTGCCGTTACTCCTGTTAATCAAGAAGAATTAGAGCGCTTACAAAAGGAATTTCCTTATGTCTATTTTGAGAGGATGCGTTTTGTTCCGAATCTCGAACTAGTTTCTGATGAATGGGATGTAGAGTTTGTAGTTCAGATCGTCCATGTGGCTAAACAATATAAGGCAATGAAAAAGCTCGCCAAGAATTTGTCAGATGTTATACACCGTCTAGAGGTAGATGCTGCCAAGTCCAGAGTGAAGATCAATCACGATGCTAAAGCTAGAAGCAAGGCGAAGAAAGATCTTGAGGATGCGCAAGCCAACTTGCCTTAGCTCGGCGGGATGCTCAAAATTACAAAACCGAACTGGATGATGCCAAGAAACGCTTCTACCTCAAGCTCAATTCACATAGCCAAGAACGCATGGCTCTGAAGAAAGAGATAGAGGATCTCAGAACAGCTAATACTGAGCTAGAGGCATTGGAGGATCGTCTTGCGATGGAGAAGGCTGCTTGGGAGAAGGAAAAAGCAAGCTTAAAGGAAGATCTCGCTCGTATTAAAAAGGAAAATGCTGACTTGAACAACAAACTTTCTCATACTGAGGAACGGGCAGCTCTCGCCAAAAGTAACGCCAATGTTGCTCTTGAGTCAGTCTCCACTGCCGCCGCTAACCTTGCCGCAGCCGAAAAGGGAATAGAAGGGTTCGAGGTGTTTTTAATGGACTTCTTTGCTCGAGTCATTCGAACTCGAGACATCTCTTGGATTAAAGACTATCACACCACCTTGGTCAATGTATGGGATATAATAGTCGAGGGAGAGAAGCAGTGCTTAAAGGTTAAGGAAATCGACGAGGGCCAACTTATACAAACTTTCATCAAGGGTAGAGAGCCGGCGTCAGATTCAAGAGGCTATGGAGAAGGAAAAACTCGAACTCAAGGGTAAGAGCAAGATTGATGAAGGTTCAAGTTCGGCATCGGAGCCCAAAGCTTCTGAGGTTGAGGAGTATATTCCAGATGATCCACTAATCCTTGGGGTTCCAGTTCCCCCTACTGTCAGGGTTACTACTGCAGCTTCAGCCGTAGAGTCAGCAGAAGGTATCTCCCTATTTTCTCCACAATTTGTCAAAGCTATTATAACTTGTCGTCACGTTGTGGAGCAAACAATCAAGGAGACCACATTTTCTCCCAAACTAGTAACAGTTGCTTCTCGCGATATAAGTGTCAAATCTACTGAAGAAGTTACAGAAAAACAAACCGAGGTTGAGAAGATCAACGTGCCTCCAATCACCGAGGCCATCCCCGAAGTTTAAAGCATACCGAGGCTGAGACAACTAAAGAGGCCATTGGGGTGTCTAACACAGATGTTCCAAAAAATGCTGAAATCATTAGAGCTTTGCAAGATACCGATGAGGGTCACGGGGATGAAGAAGAGGAAGTAGACATCATGGGAGAGAACAAGGATGATGATAGCGTGACTCTGGCTGATATGAAGGAAGAGAGGGATAAACAACTGGCCTTAAAAATGGAGGAGCAAGAGCCTCTAAATGTAGCACCTATTATTGTAGCTGACCCCAAAAGCTGTCCGGTAAATCGATAACCACGCAGCTTGCAATCCAATCTTCTAATCCTCCACAAGATCCTCCTTCTGATAATAAGAAGAAGAGAAAGCAAGACAAATCCGATGTCGACAAGGAGGAATCGGAGAAAAAGAAGAAAGAGAAGAGGCTAAGGTCATCCCCGAAGCCCAAGTAGAGTCGGTTTATTATGTCTCTTTTTCTTTTTATTATTTCCACTGGCCTTATGTTGTAGCCGCGAGTATGGACCTAGCCTTTTGCTTAGCTTTGTTTTGTAATCTGCCCTTAGTAAATGAAAATCTGTTTCTTTTGCATCATTGCGATGTACCTGCAAGTTTATCATACTTAGCCACGGACGTAAATAGTCAAATCATAACTAAGTTTTAATCAAATCATGAATCACTTCAGTAATAAAACTTTAAAATTCCTACACTACACTTCTATGTGTATACATGTGCATAAGTATTCCTCCATTCAATCATTAATATGATGCCTGGCCAGGGCTTATTGATGATTTATTAGAGTCATATGTGTGTTGCCCTCCATGTACGGACATGAAGGGTTCGGGCTCAGCTGTCAATCTTTCCTCCGATACTATGACGATGTAGTATCCCTTCAATGGCATTTAGTCGATATTCCTTTATACTCCCCTGTCGTATGCCCAGGATAAAGTTCGAACTCAGCTTTCAGTTTGTCCTCCGTTCCTTCAGCAAGGTAGGAGTTCTTTCATGGCGCCCAGTCTCTGGCATCTTTATACTCTCCCGTAGAATACCAAGGGTAGAGTGTTGTTGAGACGGTCTTTCGAATCATGGTGCACCTCCACGTCTCATGGACAATTCATGTCCTTATCTTTTGTACTTTTTCTCAAGTCTTGAGAAACAGAGTGTCGGTTGTAGTGTCATTTGCTTTATTGCGTCCTCGATATCCTTAATATTGTTGACCTTCTGATCTGATAGAAGGCACTTTGGATTACGCGCTTCTAGATTATTGCATAGCTCACGACAAATTTTAAAAATTGTAATGATTCATGTGAGTAAAGAATGACGGAATAGATAAGAAACTGTGCAGTAAAAAGTAAATGACACAGGATATTTTATAGTGGTTCGGTCGAATCATGACCTATGTCCACTTTATAATCTTTTGCTTATATAATCAGACTGTTCTAGGCAAGTCATGCCTTTTTACAGGGTCCTAAAACCAAAAGAATAAAACTGACAATTTCATGTCAGGTAATGCCGCAAATGCTGGGCATTCCACACTTTGGGGATTTCATCTTCATCCACGGTTGCTAGCTTGAAGGCTCCATTATCAAGCCTCCATAGGATGGCATAAGGTCCTTCCCATCTCGGTCCCAAATGTACTGGAGGTGGGAAGACGTGTTTAGAACCAAGTCTCCGGGTTCAAATATTTGAGCTCAGACCCTTTTGTTGTAGTACCAAGCGACTTGCTATTTGTGTCTTAGGGCACGTAGATCCGCCTCGTCCCTTTTCTCTTCTACCATATCTAGGGATTCAAGAAGCAGTTCATTGTTAGTCATTGGGTCGTAGTAAGTGACCCTGTGAGATGGTACTTCTAACTCAACCGGGATGACTGCTTCAAATCCAAAAGCAAGGGAAAAAGGCGCATGCCCGGTGGCTGATTTGAAGGTTGTCCTATAGGCCTATAATGCCATAGGTAATTCATCAACCCACATGGCTTTGGCCCACTTTAGTCGCTTTTTCAAAATGGACTTGATTACTTTTTTTGCCGCTTCTACCTGCTCGTTTGATTGCGGATGCACCACAGCTGTGAATCTCTTCTAGATACGGTACCTTTGGCAAAAGTCCCGGAACTCGGTGCTGTCAAATTGGGTCCCATTATCTTTTACGATGACTTTTGGGATTCCAAATCAACATATAATGTTTCTCACAATGAAGTTAATCAGCCTCTTGGTTGTGATAGTGGTCAACGGCTCCGCTTTGACCCACTTCGTGAAGTAATCTTCGGCTACGATGGCATACCTAGCTCCACCCTTAGCGATAGGGAGGCTTCAAATAATGTCAATTTCCCATATAGAGAAGGGCCACGGGCAGCTGTCGTAACTCCATGCATATTTACCTGCATCTTTGTTCACGATAGGCCAAAAATAGCGATATCGTAGTATCTTCTTCGCCAGTGTCTGGCCTCCAGTGTGGTCGCCACATTCGCCTTCATGAACTTCCCTTAACACCCTTTCGATGTCGTTATGGGATATACACCGGAGGAGCAACATCGAGAATCCTTGTTGGTACAAAACTTCACCTTGCATGACATATCTGGAGGCTTTTCGGATGACAGCATGCCTTTCGCTCTTTTTGGTGGGAAGTGCCCTACTTATCAAGAAGTTCTTTATGGGTGTCATCCATGACTACCTTTCTAGCTCAGTCTCCAGTATAGGATCAACTTCCATCTGATCGATACTCGGAGACGACAGTATCTCTATCGGGACCATCTCTGTGTCCTCTCGGTAATCGGAACTTGCCATCTCGGCCAACTTATCCACCCTCTGGTTCTTTAGTCGGGGGATGTGTGTTATGAAGTAGTGTTCCAAGCCACCTAGCAATTTTCCTACTTCCTTCAAGTATGATTCAAGCCTTGGTCCTTTAGCTTGAAACTCTTCATTAACCTAGTTCACCACTATCTTTGAATCGCAAAAAACATCCAACTTTGTTATCTCTAGCTCCCTCGCATGCTTATGCCTGGTAATCAGGGCTTCATACTCTGAATCATTGTCGGTGGCGTGGAACTCTAATCTTAAAGCATAATATATCGATCATTCTTCGGGAGTTACAAGTACCACCCCAACACCCGATCTCTTGTCATTACAGGCGTTAGGATCAACAAGTTGTTTCAGAGGCTCGACTTCCTCACTCACCGTATCATCCTCCCGGATAGTAAACTCTGCTATAAAATCTGCCAGTACTTGCCCCCTTATTGATTTTCGGGGATGAAAGTTTAGGTTGAATTGAATCAACTCGATATTCCATATGAGTAGCCTTCCCGATGCCTCTGGTCTTTGCAACACTTGCCGTAGCAGGTGATCGGTGTACACAGTGATAGAATGAGCCTGAAAATAGTGGTGGAGCTTTCTAGATGCGATCAACAAACTGTATGCAAGCTTTTCTATCTTTGGGTAGTTCCGTTCCGTCGCCGCTAGTTTCTTACTTACATAATACACCGGTATCTGGACTTTATCTTCTTCCCTTACCAGGAGTGAACTTATTGCATGGGACGATATTGCCAAGTACATGAACAAATCCTCGTGATCTACCAGCTTGGACAGTATCAGAGGTTTTTCCAGATGATTCAGGAGGTTCTGTAACGCTTCCACACAATCAGGAGTCCACTTGAAATTGCGCTTCCCTCGCTTTATCAAATTGAAAAATGTAATGCACTTATCCGTAACTTTGGAGATGAATCTACTTAGTGCAGCTACTTTCCCAGCGAGGCTTTACACATCTTTAATTTGCCTTGGTTCTTGAATGTTCCTGATTTCCGCGATCTGGTCTGGATTAATTTCAATTCCCCATGAGCTAACGATAAAACCCAAGAAATTTCTAGAGGCTACTCCGAATGAACATTTTAGTGGGTTGAGCTTCATCCCGTATCGCCTAAGGATGACTAACATTTCTGCTAATCAGTGGTATGGTTAGATGATTGTCTGGACTTCACAAGCATATCATCGACATATACTTCCATCGTCTTCCCAATCTGGATGTAGAACATCCGGTTTACTAGTCGTTGATATGTTGCTCCGGCATTCTTCAAGCCGAAAGGCATCACTACATAGCAGTACAGTCCCAAATCTGTAATGAAGCTGGTATGCTCCTGATCTGGCACATGCATTGGGATTTGATTATATCCAGAATAAGCATCCATAAAGGAGAGAAGTTCGTTACCCGTGGTTGAATCCACCAATTGATCGATTCAAGGAAGTGGAAAACTATCCTTCGGGCAAGCCTTGTTCAAATCTGAAAAGTCGATGCAGGTGCGCCGTTTCCCGTTGGCCTTTTTCACCAAAATGGGATTTGAAATCCATTTCGGGTAAGTTGAATCTCTAATGAACCTATTTCTCTTTAACTTCTCAACTTCTTCCTTTAAGGCAGCTGACTTCTCTGGGCCTAACATTCGCCTTTTCTGCTTAACAGATGGATGCTTCGGGTTGATACTCAACAAGTGGCTCATGATTGATGGGGATATCCCACACATGTTAGCATGGGTCCAAGCAAACACATTCAGGTTGGCCTTCAGGAAGTCAATCAATTCTTTTTTGTGAATAGGGACTAAGTGGGATCTGATCTTCAAGACCTTCGCTGGGTCATTATCGTCGATTGGAATATCAACAGTTGTTTCGTTTGGAGTCGCCTTTCTGCCCCCAGGTTCCTTGTCCTCTCTGGGATCTATATCCTTGGGCAGTTCTCTGGGCGGCTCCTTCGGGGTCATCTTTAATTTCTATGTTGTGTCCTCCTTTGCGGGTGGAGGAGTACCCTTTGGTTCTATGTTTAATCCTTTAAGCATCAACTTCAACTCTGCTATGTAACAAGCTCGTCCTACGACTTGGTCACCTCTAACTACTCCCACTCCTGCATCTGTGGGGAGCTTTAGCAATAGGCACTAGGGTGCAATACAGGCTATGAATTCTGCTAGAGCCGGTCGGCCCAAGAAGGAATTATAAGGTGACTCAATATCCAATACAACAAATGGAAGAATTCTCACTCTCCAGTGATCTCATTCTACCAAAGTTACTGATAATTCCACATATCCAGTCGGGGCTATTGAGGCTCCATTGAAGACACGTATCCATCCCTCACAGGGCTTCAAATCTTTCGCCTCAAGCTTCATCTGATCAAAGGCTTTCTTAAACACGATGTTTACTGAGCTTCCATTATCTACCAAAACCTTGTGGACCAAAGCGGGACCAATGCTTGCTGTGATCACTAAATGATCTTCTGTGGGGCGTGAACTCCAGTACAGTCTCTATAACGAAAGACGATATCATCAAACATTGTCTTATGCTGTTTATCGGAGCTTCAATTTCGGGATTACTGCACTCTCCTACTTCCAGATGTTTAGCCACATTCACATACTGATCCATTGCCCTAAAGCTGTGCCCAGTAGGATGAGGTTCTCCTACTATAGTATTGATGACAATGTTCTTTCCTTTCTGCTGAGCGGTTGGCCTAGCAGCGGGTTGGTTTTGGTTTGGGGCTTGCCCATCTTGCCCCTGTCTCTCGGAGCTACCTTGTATTCGTCCAACTTTCCTTCACGAAGCAACCTTTCAATGACTTCTCTCAAATGGCGGCATTCATTGGTGGAATGGCCATGAGTCTGATGAAAAAGACAAAACTTTCCTGTTTCGCGTTCCTTTTCTGTCAAATCTCTCGGCGAAGGCCTCTTATACTGAAGGACGCTATAGGTATCGAGGAAGATATTTTCTAGGATATCATTCAATGGCGTAAAATTCTCAAATGGTTTGAACCGAGGCCTCCTCTACGAGTCGTTCCCTCGATTTCTTCTATTGTTGCCATTTTCGGACTGACAACCATTCCCTGATTCTTGTTTCCAACGTTGACCTCTACCTTTCCGAAACTGTCTCCAGATTGTTTGATGGCCACATTGCTTTGTATATCCTCTTTGTCGGCAACCTTCCTCTTTCAATTGGCATATATCTCTTCCTGACGTAAGCGGATGTTAGCTTTTTCATAGAATATTTCTCCAGTTAGCAGCGACTTGCCAGCTAAGTATCTTCCAAACTCAGTATCCTTGTCCACTCCGTCAATTAAGGCCGTCAAAACTGTTTGTTTGTGAGGGTCCCTTACCTCCGTGACTGCTAGGTTAAAACGGTCTAGATAAGACCTCAAAGATTCATCGGGACGCTATTTAATGAGGGATAATTCAATGACTCTTAGACCTCTGAGCATGAAGTCGGAACATATTTAAAACGGTTCACTCAATTCCTTGAAACTAGAGATCGATCGTGCCGACAAGCGGGTAAACCACATTAGTGCCACATCTTCCAAGAATATCGGGAATGAGTTACATTTTACTGCGTCAGGAGCAGCAACGATATTCATATACCATGAATACCTCATCAGGTGCTGAACTGGATCTGTCCTGTAACATAACAATTCATGGTGGGCATAGTGAATCGTCTCGGGAAGCAGACATCCAATATATCATTAGGAAAGTGGGTATGACTGCGACCTATACCCCAATCCTCATTCCTCTGTCCATGGCTATCTATCATGATCTTCCTAATCATTGCTTCAACATCAGCATGAGTCATTGTAAATTCAGGATCAACACTCCTTGCCCTGTGATGCCCTCCATTGTTCCTTTGACGGGCTGCTGCGAAGTCTGGGCTTGAGCAGAACTTCCTTGTCCCCTACTGCCATGGTCAATCATGCGGCGAGGGGGTTGCATTGGTTGATTCTCAATAGGATCATCAATAACTTGGTCTTTGGGAAGTGTTGCAAAATTATTCAGATTGTGGTTGATGGGCCCCAAGTTAAGTGCCGCCTCTTCTCGAGAAGGAAGCGATCCAAATCGAAGTTGTTCTATATTTTCATCCCTTTCCAATGGTCGTCATGGAGGTCTTGGAGATTCCCCAGACGAAGACGAGTACTCTGGAGTTAAAGGATGAGCTGGCGGAGGTGTTCTCTACCTCTGAAGATCATCAATTCTTTTGTCCAACGCAGTAATGTTCCGCCGTAACAAGGAACTCTCTTGTCTTTGGGATGCCAACTCATCGTTCGTCCTATCCAACATATCGAGGATGTGAGATAGATCCCCTTCAGTAGCTGGGGAAGAAGGGTTGAACCGATCATAAACATTTTCTCTTATACATAAAGAACTCGAGCCAGGTCGAGCAGAAGCACCAGCACGAGCAGAACAAGCCATAATTTCCTTTCCAGGTCGAGTTATGGTCCTGTGGTCATGGCGGTTCGTGCCCCCTTCCTGATGTCAGCTCGTGGTGGCTCCTTGGAGGCAGTTTGTGGTAACATGAGAAGGGTGGCTTGTGATGTTGTCTTGGGATCGGGTCATGATGCCAGTTGCAGGTTGGATCGCCCCCTCATCTTCACGAACCGGAGATTCCACCTCGGCCTGCTCGTGAATGCTTTCTTCGTTAGCTTCATTTTGCAGTTTCGTTTGCTTGCGAAGTTCGTACATTCTTAGATTTCTTTCCAGCCATAACGTCTTGACTTTGCTAAAACCTTCAAAAATCGAAACAGTGAAGATTCAGACTATTTTCTTCGGACTTGAATGTCCAAACAGTAGAGCAATAATCCGATATGCTGAGATTTCAGCTCTCAATGAAAGCACCAAAATGTTAGATCCAAATTTGGCTCTAACACCCAAATTGTCCAAAATTATGGAGATTAATAACTGAAAATGAAAGAGAATGCAATTAACACACTGGATTTATAGTGGTTCGGCATTAACGAGCCTATGTCCACTTTATATATCTTTGATTATATGAGCCTTTTGAATAAGCATGTTTTGGTTCTTGTATAGGTCTATTGATGGTGAATAATATGTTAAACATTTGTTCGGATAAATTACGCAATGATAAATTCATGGTTAAACATTCTTACTCCAGTCTAAATCATGGTTCTGGCAATAATAGGATAGTATCCTGTTTAAGCTCTGGTTCTGGTCAAAACTTTGAGTCGGTTATTCAAGTGCTAAAAAACTAGTAAATAGCACATCAAGAAATAAAAGAAAATGCAATAAACAGGTTTAAAAATGAACAAGACAACAAATCAAAATTGGCAATAAAGAAATGTAGTTTGCTGCTATGTAGTTTAGAAAAGGTCACCCGCCTCTTGCAATTTGTGTATAAATGCCGATCACTTTGCTGTATCAGATATATCACCACAACTTAAAAGCACTGAATAAAACATCACGTACATCACTCTGCTAGTAGCTGTACTATCAGCACTTGTGGTAAGCCCATCTTTTCGATATTGAAAAAATAAAATAAATACTGAATATATTTGATTGGAAGCATTCAGAAATATCATGTCTTAATTAGTTAGAATATAATGAAATAGCCATTTGTAGCTTTTGGTTATGTCTGTACATACTTCCTTCTATTATGTAGAAAATTTTCTTTAAGAGTAAAGCAGAGTTGTAATTAGCTATTAAAGCAACTTCCACAGCATGATAAATAACGTTTTTCTACTTTTTAAAATATAAATAAACGATCCCTTGATTAACAAACAGGTAGGAACAATTAGTAGAGGAGGAAGCAATAGTATATCAACTGGTGAAGTTTACTGGAACAATGTCTTGCCCAAAACTTCCATGCCCAAGGCCATTAAAGATCTTTTACCTGGTATATCAATCTACTCTTTTTTACTTTTTTTCATTTGTGAATATCAATCATAACTATATTTTTTAGCATCATTATTTGGCAAAGAATTAGATCAAAATCACGGCATGATAAATATTATAACATATATATGCATGCACAAGCATGTACACTGTACATGCTTTATTATTTTTATTAGTAAGGAAGCTTTATATATATATATATCTTAAAGAGCTTGCATCTTAGAACTGAATGAATCTTAAAAAATGGGCGAAGTGTTTCCTACAACTCTCAGTAATCAATGAATAAGGATTCAAACAGATAATTAAAACAAAAACCAAGCCTTTGGTGAAGAAAAGGATTTACTGCAGGGAACAAGGTATCATTGCATTAATTTTTCGGTTAAAGACAGTAAGTGTTCATGTTTTCGTGAAGAAAAGGATTTACGGCAGAGAACAAGGTATCTAAGTTTTCCAAAAGAAAGGATCTTAGTCACTGATGTTGTATATTGCTGAAAGCTTATTTGTTATGTCTTAAATGAACCTTTAAATTAAATCTATATACGAAAACAAAGAGGGTCATGGCAAAGAAAATGGCGGTGACATGGTTGATATTCATGCTTTTGCTCTGTTCCGAGCACTTCATTCGGAAGAACAATATTTGAGGATTAAGGTAATTTTGCAACTTATATACATATTTTTTTTAATGTCATAAGCTGATGCAAGCTGTCATGAATATGATGATGAGTTAAGTGGCGACACATCATCGGTGGATGTATCATCAAGGAAAAACTTGTTGGATTTGATTGATATTGGCAAATGGTCTTTTGATCAAACCTGTATTTAGAGTAAATTTGGAAACAGGGGTGTGCGAGCTGGTTGATGAGGGAACAAATGGAGAAGCGCTCATCAAGTTTTGCTGGTTGGCTTTCCAAAGAAAGAAATCTTAGGTGCTCCAATGTTAATAAAGTTGATGGTTGGATGTATTTATGTCATATTGCTATGTGATATGCTAGGCTTGATTGAAAATTGTGATGTATTGTATGAGTTGCTGAACAAAATTATTTTACAATGAATTAGTTAAATAAATGGTTAGTTGTGCATGCAATTAATCTATTGCAATCTATCTTTAATTGGAAGATCTCTTTTCTTAAAATGAATAGTGTAACTATTATATAACTTGTGATATTCCTTATCTGTTTATTTTCCCTTTTTGTTTTTTGTAAATGTTAAAATTGTGATTTCAACAAATTTGTCAAACCGACTATGTTAGTTTTTCTTAATTCTATGAGCCTTCAAAAACTTGTGTCTGTTTGAAGCCCCAGACAATACCCATTTTGTCCTCCTTCGAACGAAATAATGACTTATGCATTAGTTACAATGTCTATTGAAATCATGACTTAACATTAAGCTAGTCACAAGTTAAATCCCCTTTAATTATATGCTACAAATGCGTGTTTGTCAACAATAACTAATGGATATTTATTAAAGCATTTAATGTTAAATCACTAATTTATAATTTGTAATTGATTCATTTAAAATCAATCTCATTCATCCATTTGTCCATATCTAGTAAACTTATTTGAATTCCAATCTCGTTTGTTACCTTATTTATTTGTTATCCCACTTTAAATTAAAAACATTAATTTCATTAGTAACCTTTTAGGAATTTAATTCCAACAAATTGCATTAATTTACAATTACAATTCTCATAAAGGGATCTCTGCTTATGCAACTTGAGAACAAGGGATGAATTTTGATTTGATTGCTGCAATTAAGCTATAAAATCAATTGGAATCAACATCAATTCAAATTAATTGTATTTTATCCTTTTGATTATTATTATAGAAACAAATATGTCATAATTGATTTCCATAATAATGTGTATAAAAAAATTGCGTGATTCAAATTAAAATTCTTAATGGTTTTACAAATTAGGAAATATATTTGTCATATAAAGCAATATTTCATCTACTCATATTATATTGACTTGATGCTCTTTTATAAAGTTCATTTCCTTTATGCACAAAAGTAATTAATGAAAATATATATCATTCATATGTTATGCAAATTCCCTTTGTCCAAATTGCCAAACACTTCCAATAGCAATATTTTCGACCGAGCCTTCCAATAGCATTAGACGGCTCCGTTATTTTACTTTTGACCGCTTTCGACGATCAACATGTGTAATTAACAAAATGAACTAATTTTTTGTAAATATTGGTTGTATAAGATTGAAATACATGTAAAATATAATTTTAATGCTTAAATATGAAAATAAACCTTCTCACCTAATTTATTTATTCTTCTTAATTAACTACATTAATTCTTGCCTAATTTATTTATTCTTCTTAATAAACTAATTTGTTAAATTTAACCTTCTAACTGTTGACTTATGATCCCTATTAATTTATAATTCGTTTATCTTGTAGCTTTACAAAGTCGGTTTTCCCACCGTTATGCGGTTATACTAGTATAAGACTATTTTGCAATTGTCACTTGTTGTTGCAAAAGAATCAGTTGCGACTAGAAAGGCCTCTTGCAAAAAAGTATACTGCAACATTTTATTGCAACAGGCAGAAAATGTTGTGAACTTCTATACAGACAGGCGCAGGCCCAGTGCAATTGGTCTACTGCAATAGATATTGCTTGTTGCGATAAGTGTTTTTCATTGTAGTGGCGCTAGTTCAAAAAGTTGAACGGTGGACTTGTCGACCACAATTTTGTCAGATTTTGAGACATCGGCAATCGTGCGAGCAGCGGATTCTCAATAGGTAAGATAGGCTGCTTTCCTACCGCCAAGACCACGGTTTTTGGTTGGTGTGTTCAGAACAATCATGATTAACTCAAGAAAACAAATAAATGGAAATGTATATCTGCAATCAAAGGGAAATTCGAGAAGTACATAAAAAAGAATTGAACAAAAATCATTTGAATATGCATAGAAAATTTCTAAATATAATGCATCTTTTGCAAACAATACTGCTTTTGCAAATTCAGTATCTAAAAATGCCTAATTTATCGAGTACAGTTTATATGTCCAAATGCTAATAGCAAGACATTAAGATGTGCAGTAGTTTTCATTAATGTTAAAAGCCAGTAACATCAATATATCCAATAATCTTCAATAATATGAACATTATTAATGCATGGAATAGTCTTCAGTAATGACCAAAGGCTGATTTAAAATTACAACAGTTGATCTAGCATACAATATTAAAAAGAGAGAAAGACTTTTGATCAATATATCATTCACTTTTGTTGTCGTTTTTTCGATGAAGTCCCTCGCATTTTCTATGTTCAATATGACTATTTCTCTCATTTTTGTTGCTCTTTCTGTGGAAATCCCATCTGTCTTGCTTAGCTTCATTTCCGTAGACATGTTCTCGGCTTTCCCTATCATTTCATCTGCCTTCTCTTCTGTTTCATCTTCAATTTACTAATAATTAGATACATCAATGTCGTAGTCTTCAAAAAATGCACAACATGGTTAAAAAAATCTAATATTTACCGCCAACATGATATTCATCAATGTAAGCATTGCATGAACCATTGCAGCAAAACTACTAACCATCCACATGCTAAGTCCATGATTATTCAAAGTTATTGCATCAAAGCTAGCTTCAATTTCTGTGCATAATAAAATGGCATTGACCGCTTTCTTTTGAAGTCTTCGCTCATATGAGAATTGAAAAGGCATATAGCATTGTTATGTTCAGTTGTAGAATATTGGACGACATATGAAACCGACATTGACCTAATATATCGAATAATCAACAATTAATTAAAAAATCAAAAATTGCAGTAATAGGCAGGAGGTGAAGGGAGGGGGGACAAAATACATGCTTTCATGCATTTGAAAACTAATAACAATCAAATTTAACATCCAACCAAAAGAATGATGAAAGCCTTTGAATTTTAATAGAAAAGTTGGCAATGCAAACTGAAAAAGCTTAATTTAAAAAAAAATGTTTAGGCCAGAACAATGTAATGCATACACGAAGAACTCCCTAGATAATAAAACCATACAACAGCTCCTTCCATTCCTTTTACTATGACAACTGAATCCAATAACATTATTATTTTATAAGCATTAAATCGATATAACATACATCACAACACTAACATAAGCATTAACATAACATATGATAAATATACTGAAGATTGATGACATTGAGTTCAACATCAGTAAAAGTGATAGTGGAAAACTAATGGGCTGCATACGAAAAATAATCTCTAGTCCATATCTTCTACAATCCACTACTACAAGCTACAGCCAAATTACAAAGAAAAAAAGAAACACATGCCTAGTGATCTTCTTGTAGCAACACTTTATATTTCTAGGAAAAACTCGAGGGCCAATTGCTTCTGTTGGCTTTTTAATGTACTAATCCGAAGTTTGTTTCTCTTATCTTTAACTATGTTGGTCAATGTATCTTCAGCCAATTTCATAGCTGCATGTTGTGACAAGCCAAAATTATGTACCTATAATAAATCAAATAATTTATAAATGCACGAATAACACATCTAAACAAAATAGAATAACATCAAAGAATAAAAATTCAATGGTTTCAATAGAAGCTTTGATGGATACGAGAAGAAGTAATTTTAGTAATAGAGCCAAATTTTAAAAACTGCAAAACAACAGGCGAAGTAGAAAAAGAAAAGCTTTGACTTCATACCTTTCTCAAGAGAAGAGTGAATTGCAGCTGGTTTACAAACTACTGAGTGCGACTCAATAGCGTCCGTCGATGCCGTAAGGGATGTCAACACCTGAATCAGATGGTTGGCAGATCATAGGGTTTATCATGCAGCCTCAATTTGTGACTTACCGACCTAATTTGTTTATAGAATTTGGTTTATGGGGGGGAAGGGGAGGAATTGGGGAGCTGAGTAGAGAAAGATACAGGTATTTTTTCTTTTCTTTTGGTTAGTGGTGCAGTTGGGGAGTGATGGAAGAAAACAGTCTTCAATATTATGATAGAGGCATGTAAAAAAAACAACATGTACCCTTATCTTATATCATTGAAACATGTATTCAATGAGGACATTATGGGCAGTACGAAAAAGGCTTCATTTGGGGAAGTAATTTCTTTACATATATATATATATATATATATCTACAACGTAATCAACATAAATTATATGTATTAAGTACGTAATTAATACGATTAAATTAGGAACATAATTCGAATGTCCCCGTAGGAATTGTATGCTTGTATGTCTATGAGTTGATGGCTTAATATATATTAATGACACATAGGCACGAGGTTACTGAGCAGAAGTATGTCCGGAATCGACCGACATATCCAGTGTCTACAAGTAATTCCGATTAATGTGAGAGGTCTAGGTGCCTTGCACCATTATAATTAGTATACTATGATGTGAGGTTAGGCCCAACTTGTAGTAGAATCTTCTCGGAACCGCCCCGAAAATCCCGCATCTACAAATAGTAGGCCAAATGTGAGATATCTAGTGTGCATATATATATATATATATATATTGTGTATAACGTAGACTTGCATTGAGAAAAGGGTATTAAGTAGCTCACCTATCTCTTATTGGGTATGAAGTGGTTAGGACAAGATTCGCTCCTTGGTTCAGAACCCAAGTCATTAGGCATGCCTTTCAAGAGATAAATGGTTTTTGGGTCCGCATTTTCTCCTATAAGGTATTAAATGGTCATCGTAAATGATAACATTGTGTGGGGGTATTTCTCCAAGTAATGTTTGCTTCTTATCATGGGGCCAGTGAGGGATGACCTAGGGACGATATATATATACACAAACACACACACACACACATGGCCATGGGGGTTCTTCTAAAATGAAATTGTGTTCCTGACCCATGCTCTGGTAGTAAGTGGCCATCACTATTTCTTGTCCCACAAAGAGATATTACTTATAATGATAAAATTTATAATGGATGCCCGCCCTAAGATTTATATTAGCTCATGGGGTATTAAGTGACTGTTAAGTATGCCTCATATGTTTCCATTTATTATGTGTCTGTGTGTATGTTGTGTAGACATGATGTGAAAAGTTTATAACTACCAATTATAGGAAATAACCCTTCTTAACTTATATGTATTTCATTCACTAGAACTTTATGTTCTGACCTCCCTCCTCTTAACATCAATAGGTAAGACAATTGCTAATGATTGAGAATGGTCTCGTTGAGGAGGAGCCTTTTGAAGATCTAGTTATTGTGGCTATTGCTTTACTATTATTATGTAATTGGGATGACGATGATGTACCTTCGAAGATATGAGACATGATGTAATTTGATAGTTTATGGTTTTCAAATAATGGTACATCTGATATCTATGCTATAATATTTTGTCCCTTCTACTATGTGAGATTCTGATTTCACTTTTAGTTGCTCGGTATGACTATTTTAGTTAATCCTTATATGAACCAATGATCCGTTTAGAATGGCTCCAAGTTCCAATGGGCCTTTCTGGGTTGGAAATTAGGCCCTTTCGGGGGAGGGGGTAATGCAAATTCCATGAGGGGTAAATGTTCCTCCCAAGTCTCTCTGAAGTCTTGAATATACATCCTCAGCAGGTCCTCCAAAATCATATTCACCCTCTCAGTCTGTCCAAACGTTTGAGGGTAATTAGCAGTGCTAATCCTGAGTTACATTCCCAAAGCTTCTAGTAGACTCCTCCAAAACCCGCTAGTGAAAATTGGGTGATGTTGCTCACGACGCTCGAAGGAACATCATGGAGTCTAACTGTCTCATGAATATACATAGAAGGCAACCATGCTGTTGTCCTCTTACTGTTAAATGGGATGAAATGGGCACTCTTAGTCAGTTAGTCCATGATGACCCAATTTTTGGTATCACCCTTTCTTGACCCAGGCAATTCGTCCACAAAATCCATAGATTTGCTCTCCCATTTCCACAATAACATATCCAAAGGCTAAAGTAGTCCATCGCGCTTGTTTTGCTCTACCTTAACTCTTTGGAAAGTCACACATCTAGATAAAAACTCAACCATACTCTTCTTCATGTAAGACCAATAAAAGACTCGTCTCATATCGCTATACATCTTACAACTACTCAGATGGATAGTCATCCGAGAGTGATGAGCCTCGGCTAATACCGCACTCGTCAAGTCATCTGTGCGGCATGCACATAACCAACCATCCTGTTGAAGCCAACCTCTACAATCAATAATATACCTAAGAGGGGGTCTAGAAACCTATCCTCTACTCAATCTAGCCAAAATATCCAAAATCTCGGTATTCTCTCTCTACCTCTTCCCAATCTACTCTAGCAAAGTAGGTCGCACCTCTAAAAATGCCATGACTCATAGAGTGTATTCCGTAGATGGTCAAAACTCGAATCCAGCTATATGCTCTAGAATCCACCACCAACAAATAAGGGACTCAATGCCACTCTTTGTCTACTTAAAGCATCAGCCACTACATTCCCCGTGCTCAGGGTGTAAAATATCTTGAAATCATATAATGTTAAGGGCTTCATCCATCTTTGCTGCCTCAAATAGAGATCCCTCTTAGATAATAAATACTTGAGTGACTTGTGGTCTGTAAAGAGCTCGAACATGCCGCCAAGTAGGTAGTGTCCCCAAAACTTAATTGTGAATACTATAGCAACTAACTCCAAATCATGGGTAGGGTAATTCCAATTTTGAACCCTCAGTTGCCTTCTACCTTAGCACAATACTCTACCCTTTTGCATCAATACCGCACCTAGACCAGTCCCACAAGCATCGGTATAAACTGTGAACATGTTATATCCATTGGGTAATGTCAAAACAAGTGCACTATGAAAGCATTATTCGGTCCTAGAAAGGCATCCTCACAATCCTCACGTCAGTTGCGTTCTTGGGGTGTAATGACCCGTATTTTCATGGTGTAATAATTAATTTATTTAATTATTTACATAGCGATTAAGTGATTTAAATGGTTGTTAATTAAATTTTATTGAAAATTTAATTAAAATAAATAATATAATAATATATTTAATTTCTGAAATAGTCAGAAATAGTGGAATTTCACAATATGGTGTGAATTGGATCGTCTGTGATATTTAATTCAGTTTAGAATTCAATTAGAATAACGAATATATTATTTGAATGACAGTTGAACGTATAATTATATTATAATTAAAATCGACCTTGAAATGGCGTGGTAGTTCGTTAATTGGCGATTTGAACTTCAACTGAATGTACAGGGTTCGTTTTAAATCGGATTTCTGTGAAACAAGAAACGTGTGGAGCTGGTGGAGTATATCTTTCTAGCGTAAGAGAAAAATCGGGATTTCGTCGTGTAGATTTTGATTTATGTCCAAATCAAAAATTCAGAAAAACAGCGGTATATTCGTTCGTGGCCATAACGGTTATTTAAAAATATTTGAATATCAGGTTTGAATTTAGACAAGGTTTTTTAGAGACATAACGATAATTTAATTTTTAGAATTTTACTGTAATTTTTAGTTAATTAAATATGCTACTTTTTATTTGGAGTATTTTGCACCCAGTAATCAACATTTTGGGGTCCCCCAAATATCAGTTAATCTACCGATATTATTATATTTCTGGAGTCGGGACAACTCGTTCGTCACAATGGTGTTTTTATTTCTGTCCGTTGCAATTCGTACTTGAATGGAGTTTCATATAGAAGGGTACCATAACATTTTTGAAACAAAACCTCCCTTATTTTTCTGTGGTCATGACTTCTCCAGCCGCCACAAACAAAAGAAGAAACGTGGAAATGGGCAATCCAACCAAATCGAAACAAAATACTATAAAATCTCTAACCTAACTCTCATTCCACCGAAGTCAATAGAAACCGACCGCCACAAAACCACGAAGAGAACAACCTTCTAAATTCAAAAACAAATTGAATACTCCTCTATAAATTCTGAGATAAATATAGCTGGATTCAGCGTTGAACCAGCTTCGATCATGTAGCGGTTTAGTGATGTTCGGCTCCGTTTTGGATCACTGAGAAATTCCAGCGTTGATCGAATGCTACAACAATATTTTTGGGTTGGAAAATGAAGCCAATCGAAGTTTTAAATTCATGGCGCTTAGGTCTTTTTCGAGCTACTGAGGAAAATTCGCTTCTAGCCACAAGTTTTGGGTCAGCCTCGAGCCAAAGGTGACACCATTTGCACGGTGTGCCATGGGGTTGGACTGGAAGCCGCAGCAACAAGGGGCGAAATGGCCATGGGTGCTGTCGGGAAAGAAGTGGAGATTGTAGGAGAAAAGTGGATGCAGGTGATATGGTCTGACCATATGCCTGGACGTGAAGAGTAAATGAATGGTGGTGGCATCGTTTTTTGTTTGTTTGTGAGTGGGAGCAGATCTGTCATGGAGCAGTGATGTGAAGGAGATGAATTCGGTTTGTCAGAGTGACGTTCGGTTAAAGTGGGAACTGGACTGGAAATGATCGAAGGGGAGATAGGCGAGTGTCGAGTGAAGGAGACAAAACTGGAGAGTGCGGTTTTAAAAGATGGAGGAGTTCAGTTTTTCAGAGGAGCGGGTTCTGTGTAAAGGGAGAAGAAAGGGTACTGTAGCTTACAGTGCGGGTTGCGGATTTGTTCTTTTTGTGCCGAGATAATATAATCAAAGTGAGCCCATAAAATGAAATACATTAAGTTATTTGAATTCAATTTCTATATAAACTTGTAATTTTAATATCTGTTACGTACGTCAACGGAATTCAGTAAGACCAGATCCGATAGGATCATATGGACGAGGGCAACACCATGGCACCGACTGGAAGTGGATTTGAGATCGTTTGGCTTTACGGCGAAATAAATTGTTTGATTCAAATCAAACAAACAGTTTATCATTCTTTAACGATGAACTGCCAATGTGAGTAAATCTCACTAACTCTGAACAGTTTATATTTTCATGTTGGATTCTTAGAACTGTTAGATATTGGCTGATTGACTGTGTGTTGACTGTTTGATTGAACTGCTAGTCAGTTAGTTGAATTTCTATATTGATTCTGTTTAACAGAATATATCATATGGAACTGAAAAGTGATGTTGATTTTATTGTGTAACATCTGTGATGCAGGGAAACAGGTTGGAGGAATCCGACTGGATTCCTCAACATTTATTTTATTGTTTTTCATATATTGTGATATATAATGTGTTATATAATCTGTTATGGATTATGTGTGTTAGAATGATATTGATCCTTGTTATTCGATACTTTGAATATCATAAAAAGACCCTTGGATGTAAAAAGAATTATTTCAATATATATTGAAATAAAGGGATTTTAGAAAATAAACAGATTTTATAAAAAGAAAATATTTTGAAAGTAAGTAAAAGGAAAATTTTATAAAATGAATAGAGTTTTATAAAAGGGAAAAATGTTTATAAAACGAATAGAGTTTTATAAAAGAGGAAAATGTTGATAAAATGAATAGAATAGAATAAAGGAATATTTATTTAGTAAATAAATAGAATTATAAAAGGGATATTTAGTTGGAAACTAAATAGGATTATAAAAGGAAATTGATGAGATAAAAAGGAGTTAAGTGAAAAGAGAAATCAAATAGTAGTTAATCGAACATTGTTAATCAAATGGAGTTAAACAAAAATTAGAAACTGACTAGAGATTAATAAGTTGAATGGTTTCTTGAGTATCGATCTGATGTTGGTTTCGGCCTTCGAGGTTTATACTTAGGAAGTTGATCTCTTGTTAGTTTATAGTTAGAGTCTGATAGATGTGGAAGAATAGTGATATGTAGTTAAGCCATGGAAATGTTTTCTAGTGTTAACGTATATTTTCTAAACATAAAAAATAAGGAAATATGAATATATATATATATATAGATATATATATGATTGATGATTGATTAATAGAATTTCCATCTGGAAATAATATCGTTGTTTGCACACGTGTTTTCTTTGATAGTTAACTCACCGACTATCGAAGTTTTTGACCATTTTAACGTTGTTAATATAAAGAGACCGGTTGGATTATTATCCAAAGAACCACTCTGTATTGCATAAGCGTTGCGAATCACATATGCCAAAGATAATTGAAGGCGGAGTAAGGTGCAAGGGCTATTGTATAAGTCTTAGATAACAGTGCCTAAGATGGATGTACTGAATAGTGCCTTCGGTTCATCCTGTTACTGGATGAATTGTATGGATGAATGTCTGACAGAGTATTTCCAGAAAGGTCACGTACATTGATTTCTTCAACCGTACCAAGAGTGGAAGCGGAGAAGGAAACTTCTTTAGCTAACACGTAATGTACTGTTGTAGACATCAATTAGTGATTTTCGATGGATCTGACAATGTGGCATTCGAAGTGAATCTGGTGTGATGATGAAGCGTAACCTCAAGCCTCATCAACCGGTAAATGACAGAAATCGGGCAGGCAGCAAGGCTAAGTCGGTCACTCCGAAGTAGGGTGTATAATCACCTGATCTAGAGTTTCATTTACTTCTAAAAATTTATTGTTGATGCTGTCCCATTCGGGAAACGGTTGCTGATCCCAACCGTTGGTGATATACATTCGATACACTCAAGCGAAATGAGTGGTCGGTCATGTGTGGTCGGGTTGCAAGATGTTCTTGTTGAACCCGGTGTATTCCTCTCTAGAGGTACACTAGCTAAAGGTGGTTCCATAGCTTGTCATAGTTGGAAATCCATTACCCAATACGTGCTTGCGGTTTTGATTGTATACTATATATGTAGAACGTGAAATGAAAGCGTTTCTGCTAGATGATTATTATATTGTGGTTGATATACATTATTATAATATCAAAAGGTTTTTGATATAAATAAAAATTGGATTCTCATAAGGGAAAAACCCGTTCCGCTATACGGCGTGGTCTTATGAGATATCATTTACCTGCTTGAACTGTTTTAAACTGTTTTACTCACACCAGTCCCACGACTTACCCGGAGTTTATTTTGTTTTGTTTTCCCTAAACTCTTGGGTGCCCAATTTTGTACGGGCAGTCAAGTAGTCGGGATTTACAGATACTTGAAGAGCTGGAGCAGGAGGCGTCAGGATCATATAGCTATAGTTTATTTCCGCTGTGTTGTAAGTAGTGTACTTGATAATGATATGTATATTCAAGTAAAAACTTTATTTCAAGGATATGTTATCTATTATATGTTATTCGTTCCGCTGTGAGGTTCGTGTTACTCTGATGTTGTGTTCTTCTTCTTCTTCTATTATAAGTTTCTATCTTATCCTCCCTCACCCTCTGTTTTCTTTCTATCAGTGTTCTGATTTTCCAGTGTAATTGGGGTTGGACTTGTGTTATTTAGTCAGCTCAAATTGGACCGGATATCACGAAAATACGTCCAACCCAAATATCACGAAAATACGAAACAGTTTTTTTAGAAGAAAAGGGTAGAAGAAGAACAACAATAACAACACAGAATCTCACATCGCAGCGGAATAAAATATAATATATCATATCTTTTGAAAAACAAAATTTCAACTGTATAACATACACTTATCAGAGAACAACACTTACAACACAGTGGAACAAAACTCTATATAACTAACGCTGAAGCCTCCTGGTCCAAGCTCCTTTAGATAGATCTATAAAATCCTGAACTACTTGACTGCCCGTACAAATTTAGGCACCCAAGAAATTAGGTAGAACAAATAAAATAAACTCCGGGTCAGTCATGGGACTGGTATGAGTAAACAGTTTTAAACAGTTTCAGAAAACTAAATAATACCTCATTAGACCACGCCGTATAACACAGAATGGGTTTTTCCCTTATGAGAATCCAAACACTTGATTTAACTTTCAAAATCCCTTTGAAACGAACGATAATCTTTACATATCAAAACTCTTTTGATATTATAATAATGTCTAAATCAAGTAAATAACAATATAGTGGAACGTTTGCATCTCACGTTCCACATATATAATATGTAATCAAAACCGCAAGCACTTATTGGGTAATGGATTTCCAACTATGACAAGGTATGGAACCACCTTCCGCTAGTATATCTCTAGAGGAGAATACCAGTCCATGTTGCGTGCTGGGTGCATGTGTCGCATGATAGGGGGTTCTCGCTTTTCGTTAGGTGGCGAACCAGAGACTCTTACCCCTACATGTCCCGAAAATGAGGGTTGGTTGTGAAGACGAAAGGCTGGCCGTAAAACGTGGTGCTGGGTACCAATGTAAGCCACAGTGGGGTATTACCTTGCTGCTTCGGGAGGATGAAGAGAGGATGGTTGCAAAGCCTACTTGAATCAAAAACCCGGGTCATTACAGTTGGTATCAGAGCAAAGGTTATGTATTACCTTGGCTCTGTGGCGTGACTCTGTAGAGATGGGGTTAGTAATACCCTAGATTGAGTTGAGTATATATATACAAGTGAACGTATTTGTTATTTGATATAAAGATTATTTTATATTGTGGAGATTCATTGGTTGAGTTGTTTATGGGTTCTGTTCGATCAATTTGATCCACTGTATCGGTAGGAGTTTATAAACACTCGAATACGATGGGTCGACACGATATGTTTAGAAAAGATGGTATATTAAAATAAGTTTACCCAAGGTATATCTTGATGTAGAAACGATATATATATATCAAAATTATAACATATTGGATATATTGGTTGTTATTATAATCGAGTAAGATTATAAATTAAATGGTTATGTAAATAACCAATCAGAATTCATATAAGTGAAATACGTGGAATCAGATGAGTTAAATCTGAAATTTAAAATCAGAATTGAAATTAAAAGCCTGGAAATTGGAAAGGTGTTGGTAAATGGATTTGAATTTAGTATATGAGAATTTTAAAATCCCGGGAGATTTTAAATTGTTTTAACAGCATTGTGAATGGTATTTTGAAATGTATTTCAAAAAGGAATAGTTTAAAAGTGATTTTGAAAGTAATATGGTATTGAACTCACTTCAATAGCTGGGAAATAACCCTGATGATGAATCGCGACATCATCGGTGCTCATTTCCAAGTTTGTAAGTGATGGATTACTACCAAAGATATTGATTTTGAATTTGTTTTGGGAAAAACAAGTTGTGTTGAATTTCAAAAAGGAGATATTTGATTTTTGAAAAGCTAAGTAATTTAAAATTCCCTGGGAAAGATTGTTTGGACTAAAACCAAATTTAAATTGAAAATTTCAAAAGCAAATTGGAATTAAAATAAAGTCAGTTAAGTGGTAACAAAAATTGAATTAGAATGATATCAATACAAATTGGATTGTGAGATTCGTATTTGAAATGTAATTTGATAATCAAGTTAAGAGTTGGAATCGCGAATGAAACTCGAGTTTGAAATGATATTTGGCTTGGATATAAGCTGTAACACCCCACCTCCGCCAGGGTCACTCATAAGAGAATGCACTAGCTTTGGAGGGGCGTTGTCTAGGTAAACATGCACAGAAATATTACAAGACAGAACAAATAAAACAGCGGAAGAAAAAAAAACCAAATTTCATTACCTCATAAAGTTATAATGTCTAAAGCCTTTTACATCAAAATGCCTTTAAAAGCCATTACATTGGAAACCTGTCTTGCAATAGTTAAAGAAGCATAAAACTACAGTCATAAAATATTCCCCAAGTAAAACGGTAAAGCAGCCATAGCCAAGAAAAATCCAAGCCATACACGATGACCTTGAAGCAGAGGAAGTCCGAGCTAAATAACAGTATTTCCTCCCTGAAAACCTGGGGGGGAACGGAAGACAAAGAGGCGAAAGAAACGGGGTCAGTCATAAAGACTGGTAAGTCCTATCTACTTCAAGCATAAAAACAGGTAAAGGTAACATGACATGCATAAACTGAAAGTAAACATAAGGATGATGACAAGATAGACCAGCTAAACCAAGGTAACAGGATGAACTACTGTATCAAGATAAACTACGGTCACTATGAATCAAGTATAAGATCCCAAGGTTCTATCGAGTATAACATCCCAAGGTTCTATCGAGTATAACACCCCAAGGTTCTATCAAGTATAACACCCCAAGGTTCTATCAAGTATAACATCCCAAGGTTCTATCAAGTATATTTGCCCTGCACCTTCCGTACTAGTATCCCAACCCGTGTCATGTGTTAGCTACAAAATGTCCCTTGCCCATTGTCATGAAATGGTCCATGTCAACCTAATGTAGGTTTTCCCCACTCGTATGTTTCTTTCCATGTATATGTTTAGTCCTTTGCCGTAAATCCTACGGGCTTCCTCACGTAGTTCTATACTACTTCAACGTAGTTCCATTATCCTTGAAATCGTTTGGACTGTCACCCTTGATCTAGCTGTATTTTCTTACCATGAATTCTCGAATGTTCGGCTAGGATTTATGCCACCTAGGACCACTAGGGATTACGCTACCTACTAAACGTTTTCGTAACACGGTTTGGGTTTAAGCCACCTAGGACCGCTAGGGATTACGCTACCCGTCAACCACGCCCTTTTTCCTCCGTATGTATCGTGAATCATTTTTCCATGTCTAGATGCACATGTATCTCAATGTGCCATCTGAGTCCCGTGACAGGGCTAATCAAGAAATACAGGACTCGGTCGGGAACTTTAGGTTATCTGTCGATGCAAATATCAAGGTCTGTTTTTCTACCGGTGGTTATGGTCCCACATGACCCCTCCCTCAACTACTGAAAGGAAATCCAAGTAAATCATGCACGAGAACTATACTCCGGCCATCCATGCCCCACTTTCCTATTGGCCAACCTCACCCATAACTAGATAGCAAGTATATGGTCTGTTGGGAGTTCTCTGCCTTTCCGCATACGTACACGATTGACTAAAGATGGTAGGTAGTCGACGACGTGCTATCACAGGGCTAAACTAAGCATCGTCGACTCCACGCTAATCCACCCCAGTCTTTAGGTTGCTCGCACAGCAACCAAGGCATACCCTTGGTTCCTCTACCGCAGACCTTAACCTCTGTGAGCCCAGGCGGATCATCTGCAACCTCACAGAGGGATACCAAGAGTACCCTCACGTCCCCCGAAGCTACCGCTTCGTCACCCAGTTCGCTGGAGCCTTTATCTAAGTCAGATAAACATTCGCTCCTCCTCGTGTGTTTGTTTAAACGATGACCTACCGTATCAGGTTACGCATCTATTTGTGAACTGGTCCAATTCTCTTGACTAAGAATTATTACTTAGTTATCCTCAACTAAGGTTTATCACTTAGTTTCCCTTCCCGTTATCCTTATTAACTACGATTTTCCACTTAGTCCCCTGAACTAGGGTTTTGTCTAATGGGTTAAGTGTTGTCATTCGAGTTCATGACTTACCCCGCCTACGAATCATGTCAAAATTGGCTAAGTATTCAAGTTCAAGACTTAGCCCTACAAACCATGTATCAAGTTGGTTAAGTATATCAAGAAGTTCATGACTTAACCCTAGATTATCGTGTCAGATTGGTTAAGTATAGGTTAACTTAACCCTATCAAATTACCGTGTCAGATTGGTTAAGTATAGGTTATCTTAACCCCATCAAGCTACCGCGTCCGATTGGTTAAGTATAGGTTGTCTTAACCTCATCAAGTCATCGAGTAAAATTGGTTAAGTGTAGGTTAACTTAACCCCATTAAGTTATCGAGTCATATTGGTTAAGTATAGGTTAACTTAACCCCATTAAATTATCGAGTCGGATTGGTTAAGCATATTTAAGAGGTTCATGACTTAACCCTATCAAATCATCAAGTCAGATTGGTTAAGTGTAAGTTAACTTAACCCCATCAAATTACCGAGTCGGATTGGTTAAGTGTAGGTTAACTTAACCCCATCCACTAGTCGTATTTAAAATGGTTAAGTATCATTCTTGTGGGTTTACTTAACCCTACCACGCATCGCGTTATCCCAGTCGGGTGTTATCAACCCATTTAGGTTAAACTAACCCATCCGTTAATCGTGTTATATGGTTAAGTGTCTTTAAGTAATCAAGTCCGGTCTTACTTAACCTACCCATTCATGTCATATCGGTTAAGTGCCATTAGTCAAACTAACTTAACCTTATCATGTGGCATTAAGTAAATTAATGCACCCCAACCTCTCACATTAGACTTTGTTGTGGTTACTGGTTACGCCGGGCGGGTCCGGGCAGCTTTACACCACAACCTAGTCTAACCTCGGGTTTTAAGTGCGATATGACCAACTACTCACATTGGGTCTTATTGTCTGTAGCTACTGGATTTGCGGGGCGGTTCCGGGCAGATTTATGCTACAAACTCAACCCAACCTCGAGTTGGCCACTTTCATGTTTTCCTACTTGTCATGTTCATGTCAAATTTAGGCTACGACAAAGTCCACGTTTTCCACTTATGCCCATTGTCCCATTACTTAATTCATGTTAAGTTTCATAGCCCATCTCAAGTTTGCCTAAACTACCCAAGGCGTATTCCCAACGCAAGTGAAAGTGAGTCAACATAGTAGGAATAATACGATAACATATTGGCCTCAAACATGTATGATAGTATAAAGGAATTGGCCTCAAACATGTATGATAGCATAAAGGGATTGGCCTCAAACATGTATGATAGCATAACACTAGGTTCATCATCATAGGCATGTAAATGGTCATGAGGGGTTTAGGTTCTTTTACTTGCATAAGCCCCAAGTCAAGTTCATATGAATGTTCCACAAGTCAAATTGTTCTAAGGATTCATGCCAACATTCCACAAGTCAAGATTCAATCTTGCAAGATAAACTAGGTCAAACACAACATGAGTGGCATGATTTAATCACTAAGAATTAGCCCAAAGTCATAGGTTCAAGAGAGAGGCAAGACTAGATTCACATAGACTAACATACTTAGGTTTTCATCTCATTTTATTCCATGTCAACATTAGAACTACCGTTTAGATCTAAAAGTAGCTAGAACTTACAAAGCGTGGATAGAGATTTATGAGCAAGCATCTGTCGTAGAACGGTGTTGAGATGATGCTCTACTTCCTTGATTTGATGTAGAAAGCTTGCTCCTTTGACTTGAATCAAGTTTGCATGCTTAAGCCTTTGAAGTTGAAGATGAAGGCCATGATCAAGAGACATTTGGGCAGCACTTTGTTGTTAGGATGGTTTGTAGTGAATTAGGCTAGGTCTTAGGGTGTTTTTATAGAAGTTAGGACTAGTTTAGGCCCTTAGATTAACCCTAGTTTAGATCTGAACCATCCAATCTCGTCACAGGCCAACAGAACAGACCCAAAGGAGCAAGCAGGTGCACCAGGCCAACCTGGCTCGACCAGGGAGGTCGACCCCCAGGTCGACACCCAGGTCGACTGCCCAGTCGACCTCGGGCTGGGCGGGAAATTTTCCCGCCCAGTCTGTTTGGGGCTAAATTCGAAATTTGAAAATCTGTTTTCGTTTTCTGATTTTTCGTGAAACTTCTAGAGGCCATATCTCGGTCATACGGACTCCGATTTACGAAATTTCGGACTCGTTTCCAACCAGAATTCCGAGACGAACGCAACGGCGCAACCCGTTTCTCTTGATTCTTAATTTAAAATTTAATTCTGCCTTGATTCTTGTATTAACATGTTATAAAAATTCGTGTTGTTACATAAGCGAATGGTTGTGTTGGAGATAAAAGTGATTGGAGTTTGATTGGGATGACATTGGTATATGCTGATTTAGCAGTAGATGTAAAGGATATAATGATATGCCTGACAAAAAGGTACCAGTTTATATTATATATTGAGTATGAGATTTTGATGAGCCGAATTGGCAAGCCGCTTGGCTGTTTGATTTTCTTTTGGGTTGGAGATGGCCTAGAGAGGCGATGGGAGTTTGACCTATTGACTAGTACAAAGGAGGTGCTGACAAAAAATTTCGAAGAGTTAAGGCACTAGAAAATTTTCAGGATTTTTAAAAATTTTCGTTGACAAGAATTAATCAAAATTTAATTTAAATTAAATTGGTTCAATTGAAAACTGAAGTTAAGAAGTGAAAAAATAAGTATGACCAATTGATAGGGTTTGTTTTCTACCTTAGCAATTTCGAGGACGAAATTATTTTAAGTCGGAAAGAATGTAATGACCTGTATTTTCATGGTGTAATTATTAATTTATTTAATTATTTACAAAGTGATTAAGTGATTTAAATGGTCGTTATTTAAATTTTATTGAATATTTAATTAAAATAAATAATATAATAATCTATTTAATTTCTGAAATAGTCAGAAATAGTGGAATTTCACAATATGGTGTGAATTGGATCATCTGTGATATTTAATTCAGTTTAGAATTTAATTAGAATAACGAATATATCATTTGAATGACAGTTGAATGTATAATTATATTATAATTAAAATCGAGCTTGAAATGGCGTGGCAGTTCATTAATTGGCGATTTGAACTTCAACTAAATGTACAGGGTTTGTTTTAAATCAGATTTCTGTGAAACAAGAAACGTGTGGAGCTGGTGGAGTATATCTTTCTAATGGAAGAGAAAAATCGGGATTTCATCGTGTAGATTTTGATTTATGTCCAAATCAAATATTCAGAAAAACAACGGTATATTCGTTCGTGGCCATAACGGTTATTTAAAAATATTTAAATATCAGGTTTGAATTTAGACAAGGTTCTTTAGAGACATAACGATAATTTAATTTTTAGAATTTTACTGTAATTTTTAATTAATTAAATATGCGACTTTTTATTTGGAGTATTTTGCACCCTGTAATCAACATTTTGGGGTCCCCCAAATATCAGTTAATCTACCGATATTATTATATTTCGGGAGTCGGGACAGCTCGCTCGTCACGATGGTGTTTTTATTTCTGTCCGTTGTAGTTTGTACTTGAATGGAGTTTCATATAGATGGGTACCATAACATTTTTGAAACAAAACCTCCCTTATTTTTCTATGGTCATGACTTCTCCAGCCGCCACAAACAAAAGAAGAAATGTGGAAATGGGAAATCCAACCAAACCAAAACAAAATACTATAAAATCTCTAACCTAACTCTCATTCCACCCGAAGTCAAATAGAAACCGGCCGCCACAAAACCACGAATAGAACAACGTTCTAAATTCAAAAACAAATAGAATACTCCTCTATAAATTCTGAGATAAATATAGTTGGATTCAGCGTTGAACCAGCTTCGATCTGGTAGCGGTGTAATGGTGTTCGGCTCCATTTTGGATCATTGAGAAATTCCAGCGTTGATCGAATGCTACAACAATATTTTTGAGTTGGAAAATGAAGCCAATCGAAGTTTTAAATTCATGGTGCTTAGGTCGTTTTCGAGCTACTGAGGAAAGTTCGCTTCTAGCCACAAGTTTTGGGTCAGCCTCGAGCTAAAGGGTGACGCCATTTGCACGGTGTGCCATGGGGTTGGACTGGAAGCCGCAGCAACAAGGGGCGAAATGGCCATGGGTGCTGTCGGGAGCGAAGTGGAGATTGTAGGAGAAAAGTGGATGCAGGTGATCTGGTATGAGCATATGCCTGGACGTGAAGAGTAAATGAATGGTGGTGGCATCGTTTTTTTTTTGTCTGTGAGTGGGAGCAGATCTGTCATGGAGCAATGATGTGAAGTAGATGAAGTCGGTTTGTCAGAGTGATGTTCGGTTAAAGTGGGAACTGGACCATAAATGATCGAAGGGAAGATAGGCGAGTGTCGAGTGAAGGAGACAAAACAGAAGAGTGTGGTTTTAAAAGATGGAGGAGTTCACTTTTTCAGAGGAGCGGGTTCTGTGTAAAGGGAGAAGAAAGGGTACTGTAGCTTACAGTGTGGGTTGCGGATTTGTTCTTTTTGTGCCGAGATAGTATAATCAAAGTGAGCCCATAAAATGAAATACATTAAGTTATTTGAATTCAATTTCTATATAAACTTGTAATTTTAATATCTGTTAAGTACATCAACGGAATTCAGTAAGACCAGATCCAATAGGATCGTATGGACGAGGGCAACACCATGGCACTGACTGGAAGTGGATTTGAGCTCGTTTGGATTTATGGCGAAATAAATTGTTTGATTTAAATCAAACAAACAATTTATCGTTCTTTAACGATGAACTGCCAAAGTGAGTAAATCTCACTAACTCCGAACAGTTTATATTTTCATGTTGGATTCTTAGAACTGTTAGACATTGGCTGATTGACTGTGTGTTGACTATTTGAAATAACTGCTAGTCAGTTAGTTGAATTTCTATATTGATTCTGTTTAATAGAATATATCATATGGAACTGAAAAGTGATGTTGATTTTATTGTGTAACATCTGTGATGCAGGGAAACAGGTTGGAGGAATCCGACTGGATTCCTCAACATTTATTTTATTGTTTTTCATATATTGTGATATATGATGTGTTATATAATCTGTTATGGATTATGTGTGTTAGAAGGATATTGATCCTTGTTATTCGATATTTTAAATATCATAAAAAGACCCTGGGATGTAAAAAGAATTATTTCAATGTATATTGAAATAAAGGGATTTTAGAAAATCAACAGATTTTATAAAAAGAAAATATTTCAAAAGTAAATAAAGGAAAATGTTTATAAAACGAATAGAGTTTTATAAAAGGGAAAAATGTTTATAAAACGAATAGAGTTTTATAAAAGGGGAAAATGTTGATAAAACGAATAGAATAGAATAAAGGAATATTTATTTAGTAAATAAATAGAATTATAAAACTGATATTTAGTTGGAAACTAAATAGAATTATAAAGGAATATTTAGTTGGAAACTAAATAGGATTATAAAAGGAAATTGATGAGATAAAAAGGAGTTAAGTGAAAAGAGAAATCAAATAGTAGTTAATCGACATAGTTAATCAAATGGAGTTAAACAGAAATTAGAAACTGACTAGAGATTAATAAGTTGAATGGTTTCTTGAGTATCGATCTGATGTTGGTTTCGGCCTTCGGGGTTTATACTTAGGAAGTTGATCTCTTGTTAGTTTATAGTTAGAGTCTGACAGATGTGGAAGAATAGTGATATGTAGTTAAGCCAGGGAAATGTTTTCCAGTGTTAACGTATATTTTCTAAGCATAGAAAGTAAGGAAATGTGAATATATAGATATATATATGATTGATGATTGATTGATAGAATTTCCATCTGGAAATAATATCGTTGTTTGCACACGTGTATTCTTTGATAGTTAAATCACCGACTATCGAAGTTTTTGACCATTTTAACGTTGTTAATATGGAGAGACCGGTTGGATTATTATCCAAAGAACCACTCTGTATTGGCATAAGCGTTGCGAATCATATATGACAAAGATAATTGAAGGCGGAGTAAGGTGCAAGGGCTATTGCATAAGTCTTAGATAACAGTGCCTAAGATGGATATACTGAATAGTGCCTTCGGTTCATCCTGTTCCTGGATGACTTATATGGATGAATGTCTGACAGAGTATTTCCAGAAAGGTCACGTACATTGATTTCTTCAACCGTACCAAGAGTGGAAGCGGAGAAGGAAACTTCTTTAGCTAACACGTAATGTACTGTTGTAGACGTCAATTAGTGATTTTTGATGGATCTGACAATGTAGCATTCGAAGTGAATCTGGTGTGATGATGAAGCGTAACCTAAAGCCTCATCAACCGGTAAATGACAGAAATCGGGCAGGCAGCATGGCTAAGTCGGTCGCTCCGAAGTAGGGTGTATAATCACCGGATCTAGAGTTTCATTTACTTCTAAAAATATATTGTTGATGTTGTCCCATTCGGGAAACGGTTGCTGATCCCAACCGTTAGTGATATACATTTGATACACTCAAGCGAAATGAGTGGTCGGTCATGTGTGGCCGGGTTGCAAGATGTTCTTGTTGAACCCGGTGTATTCCTCTCTAGAGGTACACTAGCTAAAGGTGGTTCCATAGCTTGTCATAGTTGGAAATCCATTACCCAATACGTGCTTGCAGTTTTGATTGTATACTATATATGTAGAACGTGAAATGAAAGCGTTTCTGCTAGATGATTATTATATTGTGGTTGATAGACATTATTATAATATCAAAAGGTTTTTGATATAAATAAAAATTGGATTCTCATAAGGGAAAAACCCGTTCCGTTATACGGCGTGGTCTTATGAGATATCATCTACCTGCTTGAACTGTTTTAAACTGTTTTACTCACACCAGTCCCATGACTGACCCGGAGTTTATTTTGTTTTGTTTTCCCTAAACTCTTGGGTGCCCAATTTTGTACGGGCAGTCAAGTAGTCGGGATTTACAGATACTTGAAGAGCTGGAGCAGGAGGCTTCAGGATCATATAACTATAGTTTATTTCCGCTGTGTTGTAAGTGATGTACTTGATAATGATATGTATATTCAAGTAAAACCTTTATTTCAAGGATATTATATCTATTATATGTTATTCGTTTCGCTGTGAGGTTCGTGTTACTCTGATGTTGTGTTTTTCTTCTTCTTCTATTCTAAGTTTCTATCTTATCCTCCCTCACCCTCTGTTTTCTTTCTATTAGTGTTCTGATTTTCCAGTGTAATTGGGGCTGGACTTGTGTTATTTAGTCAGCTCAAATTGGAATGGATTTTCGGGTCATTACATGGGGGTCCTTCGATCTTGTACCACAACTATCTTTATAGGATCAACTACCAACCCATTCTTTGAGACTATATGACTTAAGAAACGCACTTCTTTCCTCCAAAAATGACACTTGGAGAATTTCTTATTCGATTGATGAATTCAGAGAGTACAGAGAACCTTTCCCAAATGCAAAGCATCCTCTTCCTCGTTCCTCGAAAAGACAAGGATATCATCCGCAAAAGCAACCACAAACCTATTCAGAACATCTTTGAATACCGTGCTCATCAAGTCCACAAAATATGTTGGTGCATTGGTCAGCCCAAAATGTGTAACTTACCACTCGAAGAGGCCATCAGGATTCCGAAACGTTGTTTTATCAATGCTATCCTCTACCACACGTAACTAATGGAAATCGGTAACTAAATCCACCTGAGATAGTACAAACACGCTGTAACACCCCGTAATTTTGTTAACATTAAAAACGATAAATCAAAGAATAATTAATTTAATATTAAGAATTAAGGGTAACTGACTACGTCATTACGCCCGTCTCGAAATTCTTATCAGGATAGACACCTAGTTTGCGTAAAACGGATAACATATGAAGAAGTTAGGGATGATAAAAAGTTGAAAATCAAAACCAGGTATAACTAGTGCACTTGCCAAGTGCGCCAAGGCAATTTTGCACTGGCGGACCAGTAATGTGTGCCCAGAATAGTTTTTGGGTATTCCGGCCTTTTCCCAAGTGGGAGGCGACCCGCGACCTGATTTACCCTAGGGCTTATGTGGCAGTCGGTTCCAGAGGGTTCTGCAGCTATAAATATATGGCTATTTCACATATTTCTTCACTAGACATCATGGCGGCTAAACTCTGACGGAGTTGAACTAAATTTGGGTCTCTCATCTTTTTCTATCAACTAAAGCATGTCAAATTCTGAGATTCAAATGTAGACTCAGCACCAACTTCTTTTCTACAATCTTAGGAATCCAATCATAGTGAGTTTCTAGTTGCTTTTAGGTTTAGATAAATAAAAGTGAATTATGAAAGACTGTGATTTGGATACATTGTAAACCTTGAATCTATGTTATTGTTAGATCTTATGCTAGATCTATTTCTCTAGATCCAAATCAATTGTCATTGTTCTACTATGTTATTATTGTGCATCTTGGTTTGTAACTATAATATGGTTAATATGGATCTGTTAATTTGGACAGTTATATCATTGGATAAATCTAATCATTTATGTAAATCATGAACATATGTGACCTTGAATTTGATAGGATTGGATCTAAACCTTTATCTTAATTCTAACTTTTATGATATGCTATGATGTGGATGTGTGTAGATCTATTTCTAAACTAGTAGATCTAATTTTTATGGACATTGAAACTGTTAGATAGATCTAGATTATCACCTTATGTTATCATGTTATATCTATTTTATGTGATCTAGATTGTCACCTTATGTTATCATATTAGATCTATTTTATGTGATCTAACACCTTATGTTATCTTGTTAGATCTATTTTATGTGATCTAAATTATCACCTTATGTTATCATGTTAGATCTATTTTATGTGATCTAAATTTTCCCCTTGTGTTATCATGTTAGTTCTAGACCAACTGGACATCTAAATTGCTAATTTGGATCTTATTATGCTTATCGTGACATCATAGTTATTGACTGCCAACCATTCATTAGTTTTATGTCCACCTAGTTATGATGACAATTTCATGTACATGCCAGTCTGTATGTTCACCTTATTATCATACAAGTTTATGTTTATGCCAAGATGATCATTTTAGTTATATTACCATTATTTTCCATATTATCGTTTATGACTAGGCTATTGTCTAGCCATGGCATGTTGCTAATTTTGTGAGCGCGCTAGTAAAGGAACAGGGGAAAAAGGGTTAAAAATGGCATAATTTGAAAATGAACATTTTTGGATATGTAGTTCAAATTATTGGGTAAAATAGGTATTGATGCCTATAAAAGGAAAGGACTAATTAATTGGTAAATTAATTAAAAATGGAATGTCTAGTAATTACAACTAGAAATTATAATTGTACTTATGACACGAGGTTAGGTTGCATTAGTGGTGGAAGTCTGCCCGGAGCCGACCGGCATATCCAACTGCCACTAATGTTGAACCTAATGTGGGAGGTCTAAGTACGTCAATACGAATCGGGATATGACACGAGGTTAGACCCAACTGTGGAATAAGTCTTCCCGGACCCGACCGGCAAATCCAGCATCCACATGTTGTAGGCCTAATGTGGGAGGTCTAGCCCATTATAAACCATAAATGGACAGGTAAAGAATTGGACTACTTAACCTAAGTTAATCCATAGGGATTGTATGAACTTAAATTTAAGTTGGGGTTTAAGTAAACTTGGTTAAACAAAAAGGGGTGGATTAAGTAAATCTGAAGAGGGGGTGGGTAATATTCACATATAGGCCCACAAACATAACCCGTTAAGGTTATGTAATTAAAGGCACCTAGTGGTATACATAACCGGAAGAAATAATAAAGTTATATAATTAAAGACACCCTTTAGGGTAATCATAACTGGTTGAAATAAATAAGGCTATGTAATTAAAGACACCTAGTGGTATACATAGTTAGTGAAAACCTAGTGGGGGATACAAGACAAAGGGGAGAGTTTGTGTCATTTTGTGTGGGGCCCATTTCAGTCAGTAACCCAGAGTAGGTATCAAACAAAGTACTCCGTAATAGGCGGAGAAGGGGCACGCTTACTGACTGATTGTAAGAGATCCAAACGTAGAGGACGGTGTGGGCGGCGCAAACCGACCGGGCCATATGTGTGCATGAGCCGGGCAGAGGGGGATAAGATGACCGTGACACCTGTAGATATGGTTGTGCATGTTATTGTGACGAGGGTTTACCACTTCAGGAAGTGATACCTCTTACTATAGGGCCAACACAAGGTATCTACGAGGATTAGGGAGCCGATCGATCAGGGTAGTAATTAGGATGCATTTGGACGTATACCTAAGTCTACCACCTTATAGTTGAAGGGATCATTTCTTTCAGGATATACTAGTAACAGTGTAGAGTAATCATTAGAAGCATATACACCTTATCCTGCCTACCTTGTTACACTTGCCATTTATGTAGTGATCTCCCTTATCCACTTTATATGCCTATCATGTTACTTTTATTTATTTACTGGCTAAAAGTAACTAGACTCGCCAGACTTTATGTCTAATCCTTTGTTTCTCCTTCTTTCTTCCATTTCCCCCACCCCCAAGTTCTCAAGAGGAAACACCCAGGCTTAGTCAGGACTCAGATATTACCTTGTTAGGAGCTACTTCCGAAGTATGGCTCAAGTTCTTGTCTCTACTATGGCTTAACTTTTTCAATTAGGGAATTATGTTTTTTGTGTTCTTATGTACTCTGATGATGCAAGACAGAAGTTATTTTATTGTAATGGTTTTTGTGACTTATGGTATTGTGGACCATGGTATTATGATTTATGTTGAAATAAAAATTTAAATTTCCGCTGCTATCTTATTTATATCTGTCTTGTAATTATTCTATGTCTGTTTACTTATACGCTTCACGGAACTTAATGCATTCCCTCAGTGAGTGACATTAACGGACATGGGGTGTCACCCTTGGTACTAGAGCTGATGGTTACCGGATTAGATAAAAGTTTTTGAAAATTATTTTCAAAAAGGTTTTAGAATGGAAGCATTTTCAAATACAAAAGTCTGTTTTGAAAAACATTCCCCAAAAAGCCATATGTTGTATCCTTCGGTCCTTTATCTAAATTTCTTATTTTCTCCTTTTTCATCATGTCTGGGTAATAAAACATTCCTAATATCCTAGAGGGCGTAACAATACCCGGATGGTTCCATAGATATTTGGAGGCCACGACACCTGCCGAAGGCCAATGAAATGTTCCTCCCCTTGCTGCACCAGTTATTCCTCCTCCTCCCCCTCCAAGAGCAGATAACTTCGCCAAGATCTGCAAAGAATTCCTTGCTATGGGAGGGAAGCCATTCCATGGGAAAGAGACATTCGTAGAAGCTCGGAATTGGCTCAAGGAGACCGAGGATTTATTCGTAATCTTTGAAGTAGAGTATAGAAGAAAGGTTCAGTTAGCCGCCTAGCTACTGAAAGACGAAGCCTAATTTTGGTGGGAAGTCACCCAAGCTGGACGTCCGGTGGAAGCTTGGGAAGATTTTATATAGAGGTTCAAAATGAAATTTCTTTCCCATGCTGAAAGCAGCATGCAGATGGAGAGATTCTTAGCAACCAAACATGGAAACTTGACGGTGAAAGAATATGTGAACAAATTCAACCAACTAGCAAGGTTCGGGTTAGAGTTGGCGGATACACCGCACAAAAAGGCTTTGCGGTTTGCTAAAGGGATGAATGAACCCCTTTATGGGTTAACCATGTCCCATATTCCAATGGGGGCCACTTTTGAAAAACTTGTCGATATGGCCCTGATGCATGAGGAGGACAAGGGAGAGAAGATGGAGGTAAAGGCTGAGGGGACATCGCAAAATAGGAAGGCGTGGCCCAAGAAGGGGCATCAGCAATTGTAGCAATAGCATAAGAAAGGAGGGAAAAATGATGAAGGCAAGGATAAGAGAAAATGTCACCATTGTGGGAAGGAATGTCATCTGGCTAGAGACTGTAAGCGAAAGAAAAATTCTTGCTACCACTGTGGAGAGGACAGACACTTTGCTAAAGAGTGCCCAAAGAAATAGGGATCACAGGGACAAGGTCAGGCAGGAAATTCTGGAGGGTAGGTGCATGCTCTCGTGACCAGTGCTCCTGATAGAGGTAGAATTTTTTTGTGGAAGTTTTAGTTTCTCTTTCAAACCATCCTATTAGAACACTATTTGATTCCGGTGCCTCACATTCATTTATATCAGGTTCTGCAGTTGAATCTCTGCACTTACTTACTACTATGGTAGTGGATCCCGTAGTTGTTTCAAACCCCATTGGTGGTTCAGCTCATTTATCTATGATTTGTTGGGGGTTTGAAAATATCTGTGTTAGGCGTCGAATTTGAATGCAACGCGTATGTACTCGGGTTTATGGGCTACGGGTTGATTCTAGAAATGGATTGGCTTACCACGTATGGTGCCATTCTGGATTGTGAAAAGATGGTTGTTAGACTTCTGACTTGTCGGGGGAGAAACCTCGAGATTTCGTGTGACCCATAAGGGTTGGTTATGCTTTGTTTCCTAGGGTCTCTTGATGCATCTATCGACGATCTGCAATCCGTTCCAGTTGTCCGGGATTTTTCCGATGTTTTTGATGAGGTTCGGGGTTTACCACCAAGGCATGAGATCGACTTTCGTATATATCTGGTGGACAATGCAAAGCCAGTTGCATTGCCAGTGCGCCATATGGCTCCAAGGGAAAGGAGGGAGCTAAGTAAGCAAGTTGGGGAGCCACTTGAGAAAGGGTTTATCAGACGAAGCATATCTGAACATGGTGCTCCGGTAGTATTCGTAACTAAGGTAGATGGTTCGCTTCGTTTGTGTGTTGATTATAGGGAGCTGAATAAACTCACTAAGAAGCATAGGCACCGTCTTCAAGGATTGATGATTTACTTGATCAACTTGTTGGTGCCTCGGTATTTTTCCAGTTAGACTTGGCCATGGGGTTCCATTAGTTGAGGGTGGTTCAGGACAGCATAGATAAGACTGCCTTTAGGTCTCTGGACGGTTTCTTTGAATGGCTTGTTATGCCTTTTGGGTTAACGAATGCACCCGCCTATTTTGTTGATCTGATGAGTAGGGTGTTTCGAGAGTTTCTAAATAAATTTGTTGTAGTCTTTGTTGACGATATTTTGATCTTCTCCAAAAGCGAAGAAGATCATGCCCAACATTTGAGAGAAGTTTTGAAAATTCCCCGTGACCATCAACTTAAAGCAACATTCTCCAAATGCCATTTTTGGAGAAAAGAGGTGAGATTCTTGGGGCATGTGGTCTCTAAATAAGGGATAGTTGTAGATCCCGCGAAGGTTGTTGTAGTGCAAGATTGGCAGGTTCCTAAAAATGCAACCGAGGTGAGAAGCTTTCTTGGGTTATTAGGTTACTATCGAAAGTTCATTATGGACTTCTCAAAGATATCAGCCCCACTCACCAGGCTGACGAAGAAGAACTTGACATTCTCATGGGATATGGACTGTGACGTTTCTTTCCAACGACTGAAGAGGGCTCTGACAACAACCCCAGTCTTGACCTTGCCTGACGGGAATAAGGTGTTTACTGTTTACATTGATGCGTGTGGTACAGGACTTGGTGTTGTTCCAATGCAAGAAGGGAAAGTAGTATGTTATAGGGGTAGAAAGTTGAGAGTTCATGAAAAGAAGTACCCCACCCATGATCTAGAGCTATCTGCCATAATGTTTGCGTTAAAGACATGGCGTCATTATTTACTTGGAAAGAAGTTCGAGTTATACACCGATCATAAATCTCTCAAGCATCTGTTCTCGCAGAACGATCTCAATTTAAGGCAACAGCCGTGGATGGTTTTTCTAGCTTCTTATGATTTTGAGATTTCTTATACCCCCGGCAGGGGTAATGTGATGGCAGATGCACTAAGTAGGAAAAGGGTGGCCTTGAGTCCTCTGTTTGTGGAAAGAAAGAACTTGGAGTTCATATCAGCTTTTGATTTTAGACCCTCCATCGAGATTTTGCCTGATTTTTTTGCATCCTTGGAGATACGATCGACTCTTATGGACCAGACAGGAGCTTCGCAACAGTGTGATCCACATATTCTAGACATCATAGATAAGCCCAGAAGAGGGGAGACTTCTAGTCACCTCAGGAGGTATGCCATAGATGAAAAGGGGTGGTTGCGATGAGATGGAAGGCTTTGTGTTCCTCAAACTGGAAGCTAAATAAAAGCAGTCCTAAAAGAAGCCCACCATTCATCCAGGCGGTGATAAGATGTACAGGGACATGAAGAGGGTTGTCTTTTGGGCTGGGATGAAGAAAGATGTGGCCGAATTTGTTTCTCAATGTTTAGTTTGCTAGCAAGTCAAAGCTAAGAAAAAGAAGCCCGGTGGTTTACTTCATCCTTTGGAGGTTCCTCAGTGGAAATCGGAGAGCGTCTCTGTTGATTTCATAGATGGTTTTCCTAGATCGAATAAAGGCAACACCAGTATCTGGGTTGCGATACTCACTAAGAGCGCTCACTTTATTCCAGTTAAGAGTAAAAGGACAGCATCGTGGTTGGCAGCAATTTATGTGCGTGAGATAGTTCATCTTCATGGAGTACCTTCCAGCATCGTAGACGATTGTGACCCCATCTTTACCAGAAAATTTTGGAGGAGCTTGCAGGAAGCATTAGGTACACAGTTGTCTTCAAGCACTGCTTATCACCCTCAGAACGATTGTAAAACGGAGAGGGTGAACAGAATTCTAGAAGATCTTTTAAGGCTGTGTATCCTAGACTTCGGAGGGACTAAGGAAGAGCATTTTCCTTTAGTAGAGTTTGCCTATAACAATAGCTATCAGGCTAGCATAGGTATGGCACCCTTCAAAGCATTGTACGGACGACCCTGTAGATCACCAGCTTATTGGTGGGAATTGATAGAAAGATTATTACTTGGACCAGATATGGTTAGAGAAACGTCCGAAAAGATTGACCTTATTCGACGGCGGATGAAGACAGTTCAAGATAGGCAGAAATCCTATGCAGGCAAGAGAAGGACTGACCTCAAATTTGAAGTAGGAGACTTGGTTTTTATCAAAGTGTCACCTCTAATGAATGTGGTTCACTTCAGATCAGTAGGGAAGTTGGCACCTAGGTTTGTGGGACCATTTCCCATAATCGAGAGGATTGACCAAATGGCCTATAGAGTAAAGCTTCCTGAAATTCTATCTGGTGTTCATGATGTCTTCCATGTTTCTCATCTACGGAGGTGCTTGCGTGACACCGCGGAAGTTGTTGAGCCGAGTATGTTGGAAAAGGTAGAAGTGGAACGGGAGGCAACAGTCAGGCGAGTTCCTTCCCATATTCTTGGATCAAAAGTTAAGAAGCTACGCAATAAAGAGCTCAAGTTGCTAAAGGTTCAATGGGGAGATAACCCAGAGGATGTGACTTGGGAGACCGAAGACAAAATTCGTGCTTCGTACACTTTTCTCTTCGAGGGTATGTTCTTAACTCCTTTTTCCAAAGCTTTATAAGTATTTATTTCTATTCATTTGAGTATATCTTATCCACAGTATTTTTCGACCTTTAGATAGTGATCCTATGGATGTAAACATGTGTTTGAAACATGTTATGTTTGATGGATGCAAGTGAATGCAAGTGTTTGCTAGTGGTTTCCTGTGGACGCATATACACACACATTAGGCACTAAGATCAACTCAATCACTCTCATACTGCATATGGATGCATGTGCATTTTCTTTTCTTTTATGGATGGAAATGGATGAACTAGCATATGGATGTTGCATTTGGACGAATGAGTGTGCACACAAGTAGAGCTTATATGTTATAATAGGCGAATTTGCATACATATTGGTTTCATGGCACTAATATACGTTGCATTAAGGAGGTCAACTGAATCAGTAGACTGCCTGATCTTCACATTAGTGTTGGGACATATACACATATCTTTGCATATATTCATGAAAGCATTAGAAATCCTTACAGACAATGGATGTCAGTGATTTATGGATGAGTAGATGGATGATGGATGGTAGGATATACATTCTTCTCAACTTGGAGATTTCGAGGACGAAATCCTTTAAGTAAAGGGGAATGTAACACCCCGTAATTTTGTTAACATTAAAGAGGATAAATTAAAAAATAATTAATTTAATATTAAGAATTAAGGGAAACTGACTACGTCATTACGTCCATCTCGAAATTCTGGTTAGGATAGACACCAAGTTGGCATAAAACGGATAATATATGAAGAAGTTATGGACGGTAAAAAGTTGAAAATGAAAACTGGGTATAACTGGCGCACTTGCCAAGTGCGTCAGGGCAATTTTGCACTGGCGCACTTGCCAAGTGCGCCTGGGCAATTTTGCACTGGCGCACCAATAAAGTGCGCTCAGAATATTTTTTGGGTATTCGGGCCTTTTCCCAAGTGGGAGTCGACCCGCGACTTGATTTATCCTAGGGCTTATGTGGTAGTCGGTTCCAGAGGGTTCTACAACTATAAATACATAGCTATTTCACATATTTCTTCACTAGAAATCATGGACTGCCGGAGTATGAACTGAACTAGGGTCTCTCATCTTCTTCTATCAACTAAAACATATCAAATTCTGAGATGCAAGAATAGACTCAACAACAACTTCTTTTCTATCATCTTAGCAATCTAATCACAGTGAGTTTCAAGTTGCTTTTAGGTTTAGATAAATAAAAGTGAATTATGAAAGACTGATTTGGATATGTTGTAAACCTTGAATCTATTTTATTGTTAGATCTTATGCTAGATCCATTTCTCTAAATCCAATTCAATTGTGATTGTTGTACTATGTTATTATTGTGGATCTTGGTTTGTAACTATATTATGGTTAATATGAATCTGTTAATTTGGACAGTTATATCATTGGATAGATCTAATCATTTATGTAAATCATGAACATATGTCACCTTGAACTGGTTAGGATTGGAACTAAACCTTTATCTTAATTGTAACTTTTATGATATGCTATGATGTGGATGTGTGTAGATCTATTTCTAAACTAGTAAATCTAATTTATGTGGACAATGAAACTATCACCTTATGTTATCATGTTAGATCTATTTTTTGTGATCTAAATTATCACCTTATGTTATCATGTTAGATCTATTTTATGTGATCTAAATTATCCTCTTGTGTTATCATGTTAGATCTAAATCGATTGGACATCTAAATTGCTAATTTAGATCTTATTATGCTTATTTTGACATCATAGTTATTGACTGCCAACTGTACATCAGTTTTATGTCCACCTTGTTATGATGATAATTTCATGTCTATGCCAGTATGTATGTTCACCTTATTTTCATAGTAGTTTATGTTTATGCCAAGATGATCATTTTAGTTATATTCCCATTATTTTCCCTATTATCGTTTATGACTAGGCTATTGTCTAGCCTAGGCATATTGCCAATTTTGTGAGGGCGCTAATTAAGGAACGGGGGAAAAAGGGTTAAAATGACATAATTTGAAAATGAACATTTTTGGACATGTAATTCATATTATTGGGTAAAATAGGTATTGACACCTATAAAAGGAAAGGATTAATTAATTGGTAAATTAATCAAAAATGGAATGTCTAGTAATTACAATTAGGAATTGTAATTGTACTTATGACACGAGGTTAGGTTGCAATAGTGGTGGTAGTCTGCTCGGACCAGACAGGCATATCCAACAGCCACTAATGTTGAACCTAATATGGGAGGTCTAAGTACGTAAATACAGACCGGGCTATGACATGAGGTTAGACCCAACTATGGAATAAGTCTGCCTGGACCCGACCGACATATCCAGCATCCACATGTTGTAGGCCTAATGTGGGAGGTATAGCCCATTATATACCATAAATGGACATGGTAAAGAATTGGACTACTTAACCTAAGTTAATCCATAGGGATTGTATGAACTTAAATTTAAGTTGGGGATTAAGTAAACTTGGTTGAACAGAAAGGGGTGGGTTAAGTAAATCTGAAGAGGCGGTGGGTAATATTCACATATAGGCCCATAAACTTAACCCGTTAAGGTTATGTAATTAAAGACATCTAGTGGTATACATAACCGGAGGAAATAATAAAGTTATGTAATTAAAGACACCCTTTAGGGTAATCATAACTGGTTGAAATAAATAAGGCTATGTAATTAAAGACACTTAGTGGTATACATAGTCAGTGAAAAGCTAGTGGGGGATACAAGACAAAGAGGAGAGCTTGTATCATATTTTGTGGGACCCATTTCAGTCAGTGACCCGGAGTTGGTATCAAACAAAGTACTCCGTACTAGGCGGAGAAGGGGAACACTTACTGACTGATTGTAAGAGATCCTAACATGGAGGACGGTGTGGGTGACACAAACTGACCGGGCCATGTGCGTGCATGAGCCGGGCAAAGGGGGATAAGACAACCGTGACACCTGTAGATATGGTTGTGCACATTATTACGACAAGGGGTTGCCACTTTAGGAAGTTATACCTCCTACTGTGGGGCCAACACAAGGTATCTACGAGGGTTAGAGAGCCGATCGATTATGGTAGTAGTTAGGATACATTTGGACGTATACCTAAGTCTACCACCTAATAGTTGAAGGGATCATCTCTTTCAAGATATACTAGTAACAGTATAGAGTATTCATTAGAAGCATATACACCTTATCATGTCTACCTTGTTACACCTACCATTTATGTAGTGATCTCCCTTATCCAGTTTATATGCCTATCATGTTACTTTTATTTATTTACTGGCTAAAAGTAACAAGATTCGCCAGACTTTATGTCTGACGCTTTTGTTTCTCCGTCTTTCTTCCGTCCCCACCCCCCCTACAAGTTCTCAGGAAAGAAACACCAAGGCTTAGTCAGGACTCAGATATCACCTTGCTAGGAGCTACTCCTGAAGTATGGCTCAAGTTCTTGTCTCTACTATAGCTTAACATTTTCAATTAGGGAATTATGTTTTTATATTCTTATGTACACTGATGATGCAAGACCGAAGTTATTTTATTGTAATGGTTTTTGTGACTTATGGTATTATGATTTATGTTGAAATAAAAATTTAAATTTCCACTGCTTTCTTATCTATATCTGTCTTGTAATTATTCTGTGTCCGTTTAACTATAACGCTTCACAGAACTTAATGCATTCCCTCAATGAGTGACATTAACGGACATGGGGTGTCACACATGCCTAAAACTAATCAAATAAATTATCTATCTGAGGGAGTGGATAGCGATTCTTCTTTACGAGCTTATTCAACTCTCGTTAATCTATGCAAATACGGAGGGAGACATTAGCCTTAGTGGAAAAGACAACCTATGCTCCCCACTCAAAAATACTACATCCAGTAAAACCCTTTTCCAAAAGCTCACTCACTTGTTTGCTTAAATCTTTCTGTTCTCTCTGATTCATGTGCCAAACAGGTAACGCTATAGGCTTTTTGTTCTCACTAAGATAAATCCGTAAATCGATCTCTTGCTTTGGTGAGAATCCTCTGACCTCCTCGAATACATCTGGATACTCACTCACAACAGGTACAAGATAAATATCAATAGAAGAATCTAAAAAGTAACGAAAACTCAACATGACCGACCCTCGCGGGATACAAGAAATTCCTATGGTCCTACCACTACATGTCATCAAATGAGCTCCATACATGGCTAACTAACCCATCCTTAAGATCATCCCATATCTTGAAAATCCCAGCTCATAGGCATCACCATTAAACTCAATGCCAAAAATAGAAAATTTCAAACCCATAGAAATCATAGATAAGTGCACTGAATCACCTACATGATTTGAAACTACTATAGGATCAGTAACTAATGAGATTTCTACGTGCAAATAATCAACCAAAGTATTGGAAAAAAATAAATGAGAAGCTTCCAAATTACAAAGAGTGCAAGAAGGAAAATCAGAGTTATGTTGCCTCCAATACATAGCTGTTGCTGTACCAATATCATGTCCAGTCTTTTGTGGACATGCCTTACTCAAATTTCTCGACTACCCACAATTATATAATTTTCCTTTTTGTTTCCTGGGATCCCTAATGAGGTGCACTTTTGTTCCACGCCGTGACATTTTATCTCAATCTTTATCTTCCCTTTCTGAAGATTTCCAACTTGCTTCTTCTTGTGTTTCTTATTCCAAAATTTCTTCTTAGGACTATAAAACTTGGATGCTCCACTCTAATCATTCTTGACTTCTTCCTTCTTACCCTAATGCATCAATGCCACCTCAACCAAAGCCTCATATATCGCTCTCATAGGAATGTGTTTAATTCCCAAACTTTGGAGAGGTTGATTTAACCCTCTCGCAAATCGAATAGCCTTCTTGTTAGCGGTATTAGCCAAATCCATGCCAAATCTTGATAACTCATTGTACCAGTTGATGTATTCCTTTACGGACAGATCTCCTTGCTTCAAGATCAAAAACCGGTCCAACTGCATTCCCTCCTCAATAGGTGATAGAAACTTCCACTTAAACCTATTTCTGAATCTGGCCTAATCCATATGCCTTCTCTTAGCCTCTACATTCTCCCACCAAAACGAAGCTTCTTCCTTAAGTTGCCAAGCTACAAGTCAAACTCTCATCCCATCCTCAAGTCCCAACAACTCAAAAATCCACTACGTCTCTTTAATCTAGGTGCACGCCTCCAAAAACATCTTTGTACCTGAAAAGTCTTGCCGCTTAAGTTAGAAAAGTCCTTACAAAGCTTAGAAAAATTCACGACTGCCGGTGGGTTGGGAGGACAAGGGCAACAGATGCTAGAACTTGCGCAAGTTCTTGTCTGCAAAAACCCGAATTTCGACAGATCGAATATTTTAAAAAAATCTCAATCTATCGAAGCTCGATTTGGCTTGTTTGTTGTCCTGCGAAAAGGGAAGAGATAATAAATATATCAGATCTTGTAAACATCTCACAGCGGAATGGATAAAATATAACATAATCAAATATAGTCTTACTGAAGTAATAATACTGTCTAACCACTATCCAAAGCTATCAAATCTCTTCCATAAACCTAACCTGCGAGTATCTTATGAGAAGGGGTCAGAACACAAAGATCTAGTGACTAAGCAAACTATACATTCTGAAATAACCCTATATATATCGTTCAGTTACGTTTTCTTATTTATTAGGTTTTTTGGGTTAACAACTCTCAAGGCTTTGCACTCACATCGTACCTATCTACTCCCCAGTAAATTAACCTAACATAGTATATATGTACCTATACCCCACATCTCAAGCTACTCCCCATAGTACCCTCCTCGTACGGTCTCCATTGTCATGCCACGAAAGTGTATGCAACATGCAACATCCATCCTACATTGAACAACGTACGAAGATATAAATCATTATGCCATGTAATCGCATAGGATCATCGTCGCTATGCCCTGTAAGAGTATGGATCCACATATCCAAGCTCCTTGGTCAAATCAAGTCACAACACAGAGTAATGCTCTACTATCTACAATAAACCACCCAGTGCATGTATCTAGATCCACACACGAACGTACTACCTACTGTACCTGAGTCCCGTAATGTGGTTGCATCCAATGCATGGAACTCAGTCGGGAGCTTTCCATATCTGTAAAGGTCCGCTTTGTTGGGCCTACAATACAAATATCCAGAGTATGGTCAGCATTTTCACGGTGGCTATGGCCCCACCCTGGCCCCTCCCTCAATTAATGAAAGACTAAATCAAGAGCTAAGTGACGTCCCCCTATAAAAAAAATCTAACATCCAATTTGGCATGTCCCGCAACCAACATCTCGATAGTGAAATATCGATGGTCTCTTAGTTTAGCTCTAGTCTTTCTGCATCCCACTGACTGCCGATGACAAGCACTGGATGATCCCCATCCTATATTGGTCATGACCCTGCCTCTTCCCAAGGCAATCGCCGAATCACCCAATGCCATCCGCCATAGCCTTTTGACTACCAAGCTATAGTTGCAGTCAAGGTATACTCGCCGGGTGGTACCGCGAGACCCAACCTCTACGAGTACAGCCTGAGCGGGAATCGCACAGTGGACCACCACAGAGTACCCTACCACATCCCTCGGAAGCCGAGTGCTTCCCTCCATTCCCATAGAGCAATCAGACATAATCACCAGGAAAAATTACTAAGAAGAATAATCAGATGGACATGCTCCTCTCATGTCTCCAAACACTATGATGATCTACCCCGTTGGGTTCTTCACCTTCGTACGTGCGGACTAGTCCAACTGCATCACACTAACGTGTTATTAGATCTTACGCCTAATCTTTTAATCACGCGCTTATTTTATCTTATTAGATTGCCAATTAACTTGATTATTCACATTTTTAACTATTCATTCACGTTTCTCTGAGAGGCTTATATCTCAAAGGAATGGACCCCTCTTTCTTACTAATCCAGATTTAACTTAACCTGTTTTTAATTCATTAATAGGCCTAATATAATTGTTTGTTATATTTCTAGGTTGTAATTAATGAATGTAATCGACATCGCATTCCCATATCAAGTGAAGTCAAGTTTAATGCACCACCGTTCAGATGTAGTAATAAGTTACTTAATGTTTAATTAAGTATATCCTATCTCAATGCACATGTTTTCTATTAACATGTTACTTAATTTGTAATTAGTACAACTTGTTCCATTCCATAAGCGTATTTTATCATTTCTTATTTAATCATAACCTCGTCTTACATTGTCATCACAAACTTTTGTTGTTGTCGTTCACTTATTAACTTAATACTCTTAACTAAGGTTTATTAATAAGTTCTTTTTTCATTTATTATAACCCATGTTATAATTCCTCTTGTCACTAGGACAAGCCTACCTATTATATTACATTCTCATTCATATAATATATAATAATAGGTTATATTCCCCCTTCATCATATTTTCCCTTGGTCCCTTAATCTTAATCAAACTTTTGTTGTTGTAATCTTTCTTTATTTACCATCTTGTTCATTTTTGTCATTTCAGGAAAATACTTCACAAACTTCATTACATTGGTTAATGAAAAATGTAAAGATCTATTTCCATAATGTACATCAATTAAGATTTGTAGTTGCAAGCAATTTCTTTTATTTTCATTGTGGTCATACATGTATATTTTATTTGATTAATGTGCAAAGTAATAAAAGAACCCCTATTTCACATTAATTCCTTTTTCCTTTCTTTTCTTGCAACTATGTTCTTAATAATTTTATCATTATCAAATGTATCCATTTTCCCAAAATCCAATAACTTGGTCCACTACTAACTTTCCCCTTTTTTTTGAGTTAGATGTCAATTTCTATTTTTCATTTACCGTTTTCAACTACTATAAATTACTAACATGTTTTTCAAATTACTATCAAATTAACATGTTTTCCAATTTACAGTCAAATTAACATGTTTTCCAATTTAGTGTCAAATTAAAATGTTTTTCTATTTACTGTCAAATTAGCATGTTTTTCAATTTACTGTAAAATTAACATATTTCCCAATTTACTCTCAAACAGTAATCTCAAGACTATATACATAATTATTATCAAATTCACCATTTCGGTATTGCAGTGATTCTTAACCCAAACAGAGAATTAATTACAACAACAATATTCACGGCTTATTCTAAATAGGATTCAACGCAATTACTACAAATTACTGTTAGGGATTGCGGATTAAGGATCTTAAGGCAAAACAAACACTAGAGGGGGGTTAAATAGTGTTTATAAGGAATTTATGAAAATCTTAAACTTATATGATATGTTATATGAAATACTCACAACAGAGATGATCACAAACACAAAATCAAACATAGATGCAGAAATAAACAAACATAAAATGCAGAAAAGGAAGAACACACCGGATTTTGTACTGGTTTTGATCACACCTACATCTTGTCCGACGCAACGTTGGATTACGTAGAGTTTTATTATTATCAATATCCAAGTATAACCCCTTCATTTCATCACTAGATAGTTAACACCGCTCCAAACTCCCTTGATTTCATGGCTACAAGGTTAACACCACTCCCTTTCCTTGATTTCAGGGCTACAAGGAACACACCCTTTCCCAAACAATTCCCAAACGACTACAACAACCCTATAACTCTTCAATAGCACTTCAATTTAGAGAATATTTGACAGAGATTGAGATGAGAAGAATTTTGATATAATTTGAATAGAAATTGGCAACGTATATGTGTAGAAATCAAGAAAAAGATGCATTTTAATGGTGGTACGGAAAGGGGTGAAGATGGAGAAGAAGAATGATGAAAAATTCGAAATCAGCCCCTATTTATAGCATTTCAATGGTTGCAATGTTTTAGAAAGGTTACAAATAGTGAAAAGACACTTACTTTGAAAATTGAAAAAGTGACAGTTATATGTCGACATAGGCATTTATGTATGTCGAGGCATGCCTTATATTATTATTTTTAAAACTATTTTTCAAGTGTTTAAACATATATACTATTCAGGAAATTCATGAATCAAAACTTAGTAATATAAATAAATATTCTAAAGTGTAAAATCATATGAAATTATATTAATATAATTTGTAAAAATATTTATAAAGTTAAAAGGTTTAAAACTATAAAACTATATAAATATATATAAAAAGTTATATTTATTAAAACTTTAAACTTATATGTTTGAAATCATAAGTAAGATAAAATAATTTGAAATTAGAATTTGAATTTTGACAATAGAATTTGAAATTTGAAAATCAGAATTTAAAAGTCAGAATTTGAAAGTCAGAATTTGAAAAAGAGAATTTGAACCTAGAGTGCTATTCAAAGTCCTACATATAAACTAGACTCTATTACTATATTTTTATCTTGAACTCTTGATATCTTGATAACTCATAAGTCTTGAATCTCTTCTGAGCCCTGAATTTCTTGGAACTCTAAAATTGTACAGTCTTCAGTACTTAGGTACTGTATACAAACCCTGCATATATATATTCTAGGTAGAGATGTTAGTATGTATTTTATAATCAATAAATAATGATAATTGAAATATGGTTGCTATCATCAAAACTCCATTCTCCAACAATCTCCCTCTTTTCGATGATGACAACCTTGATTTATAAAATATTTATACATATTCATTACCTGTTGATAGTTTTTGATCTGGTCCTGCTATTCATGAATCCTACATACTACCCATTAAACTAAGTCTCTAACTTACCCTTCTTTTATGATTTGCCCCCTTTGTCATCAACTAAAAGAAATTCTAAATATACACCCCTAAAGCTATAGCATAAATAATTATCCTATGTCTATTTATCTATTCTAAGGTTATACTAACTAATTGTATACTAGTATACATGACTCCCCCTAAATTCATTCCTATATAATATCCTTATATTCTATAACTATTCTAAAGATAGAAAACAATCATTAAATATATTAGACATTATTTTACAATACAAAACGATACAAGCCACTCAAATTAAAACGTTTTAAGAGAACATGAACATACTACATATTGCATTGTATGTAGAAATAAATGAGAAACTAAATGTCTAATGCTTCTCGATGACCAGGGACTCATGAATTGGGCAATTTGGATAATGGAGACAAATTCCTCATTTTGCACAACTATATTCCCTTCTCTATCGAAGCATACTTCACCAACGCAAATGACTTGATCATCTTCCATACCTTTAGTTTGTGCCTCTTCTTTTTCCTCTTCAACCATTTCTTCCTCTTCCTTATCTTCCTCTTCCACTATTTGATTATCATATTAATTCGATGATAATCATATTTTTGTGATTATCCTTAAAAAACTTTTGACGATTTCTCATGAATTTTCCGTATTTTACATGCTCTTGATTCATCCATATTTGTAACACTTGGATATCAACGAGCATTTGAAGTACATTCTCCATTTCTTTTCTTTCAACTTTATCACATGAGCGAGAGTAGAGCGTTGAAATGGACCTTCGGATGGTCTAGCGGATGATTCAAGATTAATTTGATTATTAAAATTAGTGGAGGACATTGTTTAATTTAGCTTTGAGTTTTTCTAGAAATGAAATGAGAGTATGAAGAAGAAAACTCAAAATAGAAAGTTTAAATAGTTGTTATAACTAACTTTTGGTAGGAATTAACTTTCGAAATCTGGTAGTTATATGTCGACATGTCGAAAAATGTATGTTGACATATGTATGTTTTAATTTTTTTTTCTTGTTATACTTATATATATTAATATATTTAATTACTCTAATTCACTTAATGAACAAATACCTAATTCTCTTATAAATTTAGTAAACATTGCTTCTTATAATGGTTTTTTTAATATATCTGCTATTTGTTTTTCTACTTCTATAAATTCGAGTGAAATTTTCTCTTTACATACGTTATCTCTTAGAAAATGGTGTCGTATATCTATATGTTTAGTTCTTGAATGATGAGTTGGATTTTTAGATATATTTATAGCACTTGTATTATCGTGCTATATTGGTGATTTATTTACAATTATCCAAAATCTTTTAGAGTTTGTAGCATATATATTACTTGTGAACAAGCTAAAGCAGCAGATATATACTCTGCTTTAGTTGTTGACAAAGATATTGTATTTTGCTTTTTACTAAGCCACGAAACTAGTGAATGTCCTAAGAAATGACATGTTCCACTAGTGCTTTTATGATCGGATTTACATTCCGCATAAACAACATCGCAGTAAGAAATTAAATCAAACGAATCATCATTAGGATAAAATCTAATCTATGTTTTACATGTCTTAGGATACATTTTATGGATTTTAGACGAGTTTCTTTAGGTTGTAATTGATATCTTGCACAGAGATATACATTATGCAATATATCTGGTTTACTAGCGGTTATATGTAATAATGATCCTATCATACCTCTATCTAATTTTTGATCAACGTCTTTTGACGTTTCATCGTTACTTAAGGCCATATAAGTTGTCATTGGTGTTGCTCTCCCATTAGTTGTTGTTAAATTATATTTATTAATTAAATATCTTGCGTATTTTTCTTGATTTATAAATATCTCATTATCTAATTGATGAGCCTAAGAAGAATGTTAGTTCTCCCATATGACTCATCTCAAATTCTTGGGTCATAATATCTGAAAATTCTTTATTCATTTTATTATCTATTGATCCGAAGATTATATCGTCAATATATATTTGTACTAATTGTATACCTTTATTATTTGTTTTAATAAAAAGTGTATTGTCTATTTTACCTATTTCGAAGTTAGATTGTAATAGATAATTTCTTTGTCTATCATACCAAGCTCTAGGAACTTGTTATAATCAATATAATGCTTTCTTTAATTTATATATGTGGTCTCGAAATTTTGAATCTTCAAAAAGAGGTGGTTGTTCTACATATACGTCTTCTTTAACATACCTATTTAGAAAAGCGCTTTTAACATCCATTTGATATAATTTGAAATTATTATGATTTGCAATGGCTAACAATATCCTAATAGCTTCTAATCTTGTTACGGGGAAAACGTTTCATCGCAATCTATTCCTTCTTCTTGAGTATAACCTTGTGCTACTAATTGTGCCTTATTTCTTACGACCTCACCGTGTTCGTTCAATTTATTTTTGTAAACCCATTTAGTTCCGGTTATAGTTTTATCCTCTGGTCTAGGAACAAGTTCCCATACATCATTCCAGGTAAATTGATTCAGTTCATTTTGCATAGCAAGGATCCATGAATCGTCAGATGATGCTTCCTTTGGATTTTTAGGCTCGATAGCCGAAATAAAAGCTGAATTACTCATATTATTTAATTGATTTCAAGTCTTAACAATGGATTCAATATTTGCTAAGATATTTTTACAGGATGATCTCTTAGTAATATAATTCTTTTATTTGGTTAATGAATTTCATTATTTACTTCATTAATCTCATTTTCGCATTCATCTTCATTATTTTTTGTTGTATTCTTATAATTTTCATCAAAAGATACATTTAAGGTTTCTTCTATAGTATTGGTTCTTAAATTAAAAACTCTATAAGTTGTACTTCTCTCAGAATATCCAATAAATACTCCTTTTAGAGTCAAATTTGTCTAAATTTTCTTTAGTATTAAGAAAAAAACATTTACTTCCAAATATTTTAAAATATGATTCTTTTGGTTTCTTATTATATTAAAGTTCATATGGTGTTTTCTGAGTTAAGGGTCTTATTAAAATTCTATTTAAAATATAACACGCTGTTGTAACTGCCTCAGCCTAAAAATTCCTTAGTAAATTACTATCAGATAACATAGTTCTCGCATACTTTTGAATTGATCTATTCTTACGTTCAACTACTCCGTTTTGTTGAGGGGTTCTTGGGGAAGAAAAATTATGGGTTATCTCCTTTTTATTACAAAACTTTTCAGAATTTTAATTTTCGAACTCTCCATCATGGTCACTACATATTGTTCTGATTTTTAAATATAGTAAAATTTGAATTCTTTCAAAAAAGGTTTTAAATATGATCAAAAGCATCACTTTTAGTTTTAAGAAATAATATTCAAGTAAATCTAGAAAAACCATCAATTATTACGTAAACATATATATTATGATTTATTGATTAAGTTTGGGATGGACCAAATAGATCCATGTGATTTAACTCTAATGGTTTCGAGGTTGTCATCTCTTCTTTTGATTTAAATGAACTCCTTTTTAATTTTCCGATTTGACAAGTGTCGCATAAATTATTTACTTTAAATTTCATTTTGGGTGATTCCTTAACTGAAGTTTATATGACCGAATCTCTTATGCCAGATCCAAGGGTCACTTGTATTGGCCATAAGACGTAGATTATCGTTGGAGACTTTCATACTTAATGTATAAATATTTTTCTTTCAATCTCCTTCGTATATTATTTTTAAATTCCTATCTCTATAAAGCATTTATTTTTTCAAAGTTTATTTTATTGCCTTTATCGCAAAGTTGACTTATACTTAGATCACTTCAATTTTCAACATAATTGAATGCAGACTCTTTTGTTATTGATGCAATACATGAATTGAAACTAGTGTTTTAAACCATTTCAAAATTTTCCATTTAATATTTCCAAATATCAGATTATGAACTTTTTGAAAACCTATGCTCTGATACCAATTGTTAGGGATTGCGGGTTAAGGATCTTAAGGCAGAGTGAACATTAAAGGAGGGTGGGGTGAATAGTGTTTACAAGGAATTTCTAAAAATCTTAAAATTATTTGATCTACTATATGAATCACATACAACAGAGATGATCACGAACATAAAAACAAACATAGACACAGAAATAAACAAATATAAAATGCCGAAAAGGAAAGAACACACCAGATTTTATATTGGCTCGGATTACTCCTATGTCTAGTTCCATGCAACGCTGGATTGCGTGGAGTTTTATTATTATCAATATCCAAGTACAACCCCTTGATTTCACAGCTACAATGTTAACACCACTCTAAACACCATTGATTTCAGGGCTACAAGGTTAACACCACTCCCTTTCCTTGATTTTAGGGCTAGAAGGAACACACCCTTTACGTACAACAACCCTATAACTCTTCAATAGCACTACAATTCAGAGAATATTTGATAGAGATTGAGAAGAGAAGAAGTTTCATATAATTTGAGTAGAAATCGGAAATGTATAGGTGTACAAATCAAGAAAAAGATGTATTTTAATGGTGGTATGAAAAAGGGCGAAGATGGAGAAGAAGAATGATGAAAAATTCCGAAATCAGCTGCTATTTATAGCATTTCAATGGTTACAACCACTACGCCACAGATGGCCTACGGCAACCCCAGAGAAATGACGCAGTATGTGCCAAAAAGTGTTGCTATTGGAAAAAAATGATCTGTAGCAACACTTTCTTGGGGTTGCCTTTTGCCGCATTGCCTTAGAGTCAAAGGCAACACATTTGCGATCCTAAGGCAACATCAGCATAGGTGTTTCCACATGTACTAAATTTACAAAAATGTGGGATCCACCAAAATCTGTAACCCAGGTTCACGGAATCCTCTTGTGGCTGTAGCCCGGGTTCACGGAATCCTGTTGTGTGGCCCACATGCATTAATCTATGCAACACTTTTACCATCCAATGGAAACACCGTATCATAACAATGGCAACTGTTCACATTACGTACAACAACATTATATAATAGCCATGGCAACATTAAATCACATACTGCAACATTATAGAATGTAACATCACACTGAATTAAACTACTAATTACCTCGGATTCACAAGCAACACAAATATTTGTACTTACAAATATACTTAAAAACATAGCTAGAAAAATCATGTTCACACAAATCATGTTCAAATTTGGAAAATTTTATTACCACATTATCATTTAAATCTAATTAAAGATTCATTAAAACACCACTTAGTTTTAATCTCCAAAAATCATTATTTAATGGTTATTCAAATTTAGGAAATAATCCTGTCTTTACTGGGTTAAAGAACCAATTTCATTTAAAACACAGTTCACGATAAACCCAAAATCATGTTCCATCAAACTAGAACTTTCATGGAAAATAGATCAATATATAATCGATATAAATTTTCATATCAGACTAATAATATAAATGGAAGAACGACAAAGCCTTTTAAATTCCATATATAATAATGGTCTTCCTTCACAGAAGCTCATCTCGATTATCACCAAACCGAATTCCATTTAATTCCAATTTAATTTATTAAATTGGAAAAAACTTCACTTTGGAAAATTGCATTAAATCTTAGAATAAAGATTTATAAATTCCAAATCTTAACTTCACTGTTAATTGGGTTAAAGAACAAACGGTATGTAAAACACAGTTCATGGTAAACCCAAAAATCCAATTTTTAATTCAATTCCAATTAAATATTAATTAATTGGTAAACTTCACTAAATCTTAATTTAAAGATTTATTCGTTTCTCAACTGGGTTCAAAAACAGTGTTATTTAAGACACCGCTCACGACAAACCCATAATCCAATTTGATATCAAATACAAGGCTCTGAATAGAAATTATATCGGCTTATATTCAATATCATATTCTAAATCCAACATATATCATATTGGGAATAACGATATATATATATATATATATATATATCTTCCAAATTCCTTAATAATATCCATATAGTCACAGAATCAAATATCGAAATATTCCAAAGATTATTTCCATTCCAATTTATTCTTAGGAAATTTCTGGTTATATTAAAACCATTTTCAAATACAATTAATTTATTTCTAAAAATAATTGGATTATTATTCTAGTTAATAACTAGTTCATTTCGATAAAAATATATTTTATCTTTTCGAAACTGGTATTTTTCATCCAAAATCTTTCCAAATCATTTATTATGATTTTACATAATTTTTCCAAATTTTTAATAATTTTATTAAGGCCTTTACGGTCGGTTTCCAATAACGGCCACCAAACTGCATTCATAGCGACCTTTTCTGAAACTGATTTGGACATAATTCCAAATCCAATCGTTGAGATGTCAAATCTCTTATATTCATTGGAAAGCTTTTTCGGTACGAACTCAACATTTCTGGTTTTAGGAGAATCTGACGATTGGATCTCCCGTTACGTCCATTTGAAGTTAATGGTCGAAATTCGCGAACGGTCGTTGCGCGGTGCGTTCTATTCAGGCCATTAAATATAGATATATATTATATATCGTCAATTTAGTTTTAAAATGTATTTTATAAATCGTTTTAAATTCGTTTTAAAAACGATTTCCACTTCCATTTCAATTTTAAATCAAAACTGAATATTCCTTTAATTCGTTTTAAATTCATTTTAAAACGATACCCACTTCATTTAAATTTTCAAATCAAAATTGAATATTCCTTTATAAATTCGTTTTAAATTCATTTTAAAACGATTTCCACTTCATTTTAATTTTCAAATCAAAATCAAAATTGAATATTCCATATCATTATAATATTAAAATGATAATATTTTCAAAATATCTGATTTTGAAATCACTTTTCGATATTCATTATAAAATGAATAAAATCGACATAAAATCCCGTTCGTGTTAAAATGGCATTTAACTACTTAACACGACTTCACATTTCAATATTTACTAAATATTATTTTAAAATATTCGTTAATTCTGAAATGGAATCAGACTCAATCAATAACCATATAATTTCAGTTATATGGATTTCATACATCAACATATACAACAATAATGGTAAACAATCATTAAAAATTCATACAATATCCAGATTGCATTTTACAACTGTATAAGCATTAAAATAAATAAATAACATTTATATAGTATGTCAACCCATCGATTGACATACCACAAACTATTAGGACCAGTGTATGTCAAATATCATCATAATCCCCGTGTGAGGTTTTCAAACAACAAATACTGATTATTATTTGTGTAATTGGGCGATGTGTAAAATTTATCGCCCCAATCAATATCAGTTAAATAGGTATACGTAAACAAACCGTCCGATTTGTAAATGAATATATATTTTATTTCTTTCCACGTTAATTTTATATAAATAATTTTATATACAACAATATTAATCAATAACAATCCCAATCACAATCCAAATAAACAATCAACCATGATCTGTACAAAAAATAGTGCCAGGAGCTACTAAGCCCCATCAACAACCTATTATATAATAACTGTAAAATAATTTGAGTGAGAGAGTGTTCTCACTGTCTTTTTCACTCCGCCACTCTTTATTCTAAATTCTTGTTCTGTTTGAGTTTGAATTTCTCACAAATTCCAATCTGCTCCATTTTTGTCCCAGTTTGTTTCATAGTGTAGAATTTTTCACCACGATCCCAACACTTCTGAAAGCGTTCGATATCGTTACTGTTTGAAGAAGTTATGCCCCTTTAAAACAATTAAATTTATAATTAACTAATTAAATAATAAAAAATTTCACTTAACCCATAATTTAAAAAAAGTCGTCTCCTTCCAAACGATTCAGGAAACCCATCTTCGACTAAGACAAGTGCTGTCGCCCGGCACCACGGTCGTCGTGACCCCCATCGAACCCTATCACATCGCAGCCCCCAACGCCGCCTCCCCCCCTCTGAGCCCCGCCATGATCGACGGCCTGAGGCACCCCAAAAACACCGGCGAACGGATCAACTTTATGCCCAAAATTCGGAGAGGATACTCAATGATTTTCGATCAAACCAGTAGAGATTTGAAGAGCTGAGATTGCTCTTGAATTTTTGTTGTGGGTTTGATAAATCATTAAACGATTTCAGGGATTTTTGGAGAACAAAACGGGATAATTTCTGCCATTGAAAACAAAGAGCTGCGGCTTCTGATAAAAATTAGGGTTTTCGATTTTTTTGACTACTTATATATTTTTTTTATTAATATTTTATTCTATTTTACTTTGTTTAAGAACTAATCGCCTCGAACTCCAAATAAACTCCAACGACTATCGCCCCTAACCAAATACCCCAATTCCGGACACAATGGAATATGTTTCGTAAGCCAATTCTACCGTTTAAATCAGTTTTTATAAATATTAAAATATAAATCAATATATATTGGATTTGAATGTACATTTTAATTTACCAGAGCCAAATACTGACACCAAAAATTCCAAAAAAATCTAACTATGTTTTGAAGATACAGTCCTAACAAAACTAATTTCATCAAATTTGGAGACCATTTGAAAAATGGCCATTTTCTGGTCGATCTAATTCAAATTGAAACTGTCAAAACACGTTTAAATTTACCACGCTCACTTATTGATTCCAAAAATTATGAAATTTGAAACCTAGCAATAATTTTACATTCTGAATCCAACAAAAGTGGTGTCATCGAAAATGGAGGTCGTTTGGGAAATGGCTATTTTTAAGGGCTATATATCATAATAATATATATATATATATTCCATAGAGACTATTTCAAATTTTAAACTGGTAATAACTTTCAATTTATATTATGAAATCTCAATTTTTCACATTCGATAGAAAATATAATTAAACCGATTCAAATATTTCTGGTTTTACTGAAATCCGATTTATTTAGAATTCTGTACATTCATTTGAAATTTAAAATCGAATTTTCAAACTACGCGCCATTTCAAACTCCTTTTATAATTAAATTAAATTTATACGTTCTAATTTCAATTGAAATAATTTTTTAGTCATTATTATTTAATATAAATCACTTTAAATATTCAAAATACATTAAAATAACTAAAATAAATTTTTTAAATTAGTTCTGAAATTCCGGGTTGTTTCACATACCTTCATATGACCTATACTGTTAAACTAGCCATCCATAAAAATAAGCAAAATACAAACCATCTTATGTCGAATTTGGGAAAAGTTTTGGACCAGCATTGTGTGTGTCAGTATACGAATTCCAATTTGTAGAATTTATAAGGGCCTTGGACTATAGAACAACATGAAATAAATATGTTTATCAGACTGATTTGAATGAATAAAAAGGGGAAAAAAATCTGTGATAAAACTTAAAATTATACCTGAACTTTTTCATCTCCCCAAAACTGCAAGAGCACATTGAAATCCTGAAGTGGAATTTTGTCCGACATATTTTCAAGCCTCTCTTCAGTTTCATAAGCAGTATAATGTGCCTTTTAAATACGACTCTTGTACCCCCCTCCAAGCGTCATGAATTGACCTTAAAGCCCAATATTCACATTCATTCAAAATAATATACCGTTTCTTAAATACAAATCAAACATTAAAAAGAACAGTCATGCTACTTTTGTGACAAGTTTCATATATTTAAGTAAAATTCAGCTAAGTTTGTAAATTACCTTCACATAGCTCCACAGCGTGTCTTTCAAACTTGCATGAACATCAAACCAAGACTTGTAAGTAAGTGGAACACTCCTCTTCAGTGTTCCTAAAAAATAACTCAGTTCAGTCATTACTTGGTCATTGTCTGAAATAGGTTGGCCCCGATCATTCATTTGGATTACAAATCTTTTGTCGTATGGCCTTAAATGAACTTTATCCATCTTTGTTTTTCCCCTGAGCCTTCTGGGAGCTCTGACTACCGTTACAAGATACATGCAATAGTAATGAGAAGGCTAGGCAAAACATAAATGAGAACTTAAACTATTAAAATCGGAACTCAATCAAATACTACCTTCATCTTCTTCTACTTCATCTTCTTCGTTTTCAATATTTGTCGAGACATTTCCGACAACAGCCTTATTCCTTGCACTTCCACTTCCACTTCCACTACTATTATTCTTCTTCCATTCACACATAGCCAAATAAGTCGCCATTGTTCCTATTCCTTCATTGTGTGGTAACTCAACGCTACATGGTGGACCATCAGATTGCGTACGAACTGGTACTTCCCCTGCCTTTGGAGTTGTATTCTTATCAGTTGCAGATTCAACATTGGCTCGTGAATGAGTTGTTGGTCCAGACTGAGGCTTTGTAACCCTATCTTTATTGGTTCTCTAAATACGCACACAAAAACAATAAAATAAAAACTTAATGAAGGTATTCTATGATTACCAACATGAAATTAAATCTTCAGCTATAACGCAACTTTGCCTAATTATTTGAAGCATCATCTTCAAATTCTGGAACATAATCTTCGCTTTCATCATCAAGCATATTTGATTTTGCTTTATTTTTTCCAAATTCATTTCTCATTCCAGAAACTAATTTAGGTATCCCAAGTATTTTAAAAACACTATTCTTCTATGAGACATTTTTGTCTTTCCCTTTCATACTCTGTAAGCGGTGGAGGCGATAGATTATCATTCTGAAAGTAATTAAACAAGACATTATTGTACATATTAGCAAAATATGTAGACCATATATTAGAGGATTAGATTGTAGTCTTCTTACTGCAAACTCATTTTCATCTGTATTTTCCTCTTCATCATGTGGAGAATTATTGAAATCCAATTTACTCCTGACACCTCCTGAGTTGATATTCAAAGTTGCATCGCTGACTTCAGTTGAATTTTCCTCCTCTAGTAACTTCATTGAACTTCTAACACTAGTTGACTTCTTATTGACCACCTTTTTCTTCTTCATACGTGGAATCACAGCGGTTTTGCTGATCACTTCTGGATTGTTCGTAACTGGATTATTTAGCTGTGCCGACTTTCTAGGAGTACTAAAGACTTTGGTCTTCTTGTTGTTGATAGGTGGACTCACAGCAGCTTCGCTGATCATGCGGGAATTGTTAATCCGTGTCGACTTTCTAGGAGTAAAGACTTGATCGGTCTGCTGCTTCTTTTTTGCTGCCTGTTGTAGATTGTGAGCAGTGAAAAACTGTCTTTTTTGTGATTTCACAGTTGCAACATACAAGGCTTTTTATTATTCTACTAAGTGCACTAAAAATCAAACAAGTCCTAAATGAAAAACATATTCAACAAAATGACCAAATTCATCAAAATAGTACAAATGAGAAGACATGTTTATACCTGGAAACAGATTCTTCCCATGGTGTACGATGACATGTAGCTGCATTTGTTTAATTGGCTCGGTACTATCCTCGATGACAGTGTCAACATAGAAATCAATGTAAACACCATTAGTTTTTATTCGCATCATAAACAACAGCTCTACATCATCGCCACCAATTTCCACCCACTCATTGGACCTTTCCATGCATACATTCCTCCAATTTTGGTGTACACTAGCTCTTCCTTGACAAACTCCATCAGTATTGTGTACGAAAACCTATCCAGATCTACTCCCTTGACAATAGCCTCTTCTCCATCAACATATAAATTCTTCCCAAATTTTCCCTTATGGTGGAACCTAAGATTTTCCTCCATCCTACACAAAATGGAGAAATTAACATTAGATTGAAATAATTACAAAATAAAATAAACCAACCACATTATAAAATAAAACAACCACTTCACTAACATGTAATGTAGGCAGAAACAGTAAAAAAGATACAAAAAGAAGCCTCATATATGATACATCAGTTACAACATTTAATTAAGGAGAAACAACATTTTCTTACTAGAATATCATGCAGTTATTTTCCTTGAAACACCACGAGTTTTGCAGTTATTTTCCTTTTTATTTTTTGCCCGATATAGCATGTAGTCATTTGGACATGCATGTATTCTTTGGTAATCGAGGCCTAAATTTACACACAAATAACATGCAGCCATCTGAACTTAGGAAGTTCTGCCCATATTTTTTCCTCATTCATCAGTAGTTTACACACAAATAACATACACAAATATTATTTAGCCATGACTATAAGGCAAAAGAATACAATAATATCATATAAGCACTTCTCAACATAAGTTTGTTACAAAAATAAACATAATAATAAAATTTGGAATATGATTACACCTGAATACACAAGTAAATCCGTAAATTAGGCAACACAACAATCAATTTAGGAAATAATTGAAATATACATTGGGTGATACCTTAAGTAGCAGATTAAATCGAAGCCCTAATTGAAATTTGAGACCCAAACGAACCCCAGTTGAAGACCTAATTGAAACATCGAAGCCCTAATTGAACTTGATCTCGAACTTGCCGTAATCGAACCCCAGTTAAGCTTGAAAACTTGAACTATTAGCCCTAATTGAAATTGCGAGTGAGAGTCTTTGACAGGTTGAGCGGCGGCGTATTTTGTTAAGTTTTCAATTGAAACCCTTGAAAATTTTACTAAGTTTTTTGCCGCTTTGTTTTTTTATTTTTTCTTCCCGCGTTAAAGATTATTTCACGTCATGCGAATTGCTAACGTGGACCATTGGATCGTAATCACCCAGATTGATAAATTTATTCACATGGCTACTGCAACACCTTGGATTTTCTATGGTAACACTTTGAAGCGTGTATTGCAATAGATAAAAATCTGCATACCTATAATTACATTGTAGCTAGCAACACCTTGGATTTTCATTGCGGTAGGCCATCTGTAGCGTAGTGAACATTTCCGCAACATTACAAATAGTGAAAATACAATTCCTTTGAAAAATGAAAAAGTGACAGTTGTATGTCGACATAGGCATTTATGTATGTCGACATAAGCCTTGTATTTAGATTTTTTAAAACTTTTTTCAAGCATCTAAATATATATACTATTCTGGAAATTCTTGAACTAAAACTTAGTAATATAAATAAAAATTCTGAAGCGTAAAATCATATGAAATTTTAATGATATGTTATATAAACATATGTATAAAGTTATAAGGTTTAAAACTATAAAATAATTTAACTATGTAACTATATATATAAACTTATATTAACTAAAACTTTAAACTTATATGTTTGAAATTATAAGTAAGATCTAATAATTTGAAATCAAGAATTTGAATTTTGAAAATAGAATTTGAAATTTAAAAATAAGAATTTGAAATTTAAAAATCAGAATTTGAAGAATAGAATTTGAAAAACAGAATTTGAAAAACATAATTTGAAAAGTATAATATAAAAAACATAATTTGAACCTGAAGTGTTATTCATAGTCTTACATATAAATTAGTCTCCATAACTATATTTTTTTTCTTGAACTCTTGAGATCTTGATATCTTGATAACTCATGAGTCTTGAATCTATTCTGAATCCTGAATTTCTTGGAATTGTAAAAGTGTACAGTCTTCAATATTTAAGTTCTATATACAAACCCTGCATATATGTTATATATACTCTGGATAAAGATGTTAGTATATATTTTATAATAAATTAATAATGATAATTGAAATAAGGTTGTTATCATCAAAGCTCCATTCTCCAACAATTACTATTATTTAACATGTTAAGAACACGGGAAATGTAAATGGTAAAAATACCGTTACCCAAAAGGTATAATTCTAAATCCGCTTTCCTGACAGGTTTCCAATCCTTGAATCTGATTCAGATATGTGATTCTGTGGTCTTTCTAACTGAATCTAGTATTAAAATAACCATGGATTTACAAATCGGATAAATAAAGAAGAATGAAAGAAAGAAACCTAAATAATTCAGATTCACAGGACTTACCCCGCATTGATCAGAAATCTGAACACCTATGTTGTATATTTACATTCTTTGTCTTCAAACCTTGAACTAGAATTTCCTAAAGCTAATTATCTAATTTCTAAAAGATTTTAAGAAGAAAGAAAATGACAGAGCCTTGGCATTATCTTAGAAAATATGAGTTGGGAGCTAGGATCTACTAGTTTATTTATAGGTGTACAGAAGATTCTGGTCTGTCGGATTAGATAAAAAAATCTGAAGCGTACAAGTGAAAAAAAATATTAACGTTAAATCGCCTGGGCCATTAACATTAATTTATTCCTATATTAATTTTTTGTTTTAATGTTTGTTGATAACATTCCGTTTTGTTGCCAAATATCACTACCTTAATTACTATCTTCCACTTATAACACATATCTAATATTTGAATTCCAAACTTATGCTTATATATATGCCTACAACATTTTAAATCTTTGTTTGTTAATAAATGCTCAATTAATGTAATTAATAATGCAATCAATCCATTGTTTTCTCCCTTTTAATATATTCTGATTTCAAATGTTGCTATATCCTTGTCCATTTTCCATTTACGGCGTTATACCGTCATTCATTTTTTACCCATTTTCATTGATTGCAGGTATATTTTGGATTTCTTACACACACACACATATATACACATATGCATGTATAAATATATAATTATACTCTCCTATTTGTGTAATTTTCTTTATACGTATATTTATACATATTATTCTCTTAGAATATGCATTCCTTTAGCCGTCCCTCTAAAACTAAAAATATGGTGCCAGCGGGACTTGAACTTGCACCATTCACCTGGGAGAAAAATGCTCCTACCAACTGGACTACATAAAATTTTGTTCACAAGACTAGTAACAATGGTGGCCATTGTTCCTTTTCTAGTGTTATTCTTGTATCTTTTTTCAAGTTTGCTAAAATGCTTCATCTAAATATGATATCTTTTTCATTTCAAATCGGTTTTCTGCAAACCATAGGTCTAAACTGATCAGAAAATTGCCACGGACGCAATGACGCTAATTCCGTAACCAATTTCTGAAAACCTTTCAAAATTTTATTTTATTATTTAATTGAAAATGCAAGGTTTACATTCTCCCTTCCTTAGGAAATTTCGTCCTCGAAATTTAGTAAGGGTAAAATAAAGTAATTCCTCGCATAATTTACAACCATTATGTGCACATCCAATTTTGCAACCATTTGTGCACTTGTGCGAAGTGTAACACAACATAATAATACATGAATACAATGAATGGCTAAGTTGTGCCTTCTATATAAATGCAAATTTTTCTTGAAAACATTTTGAAAAGTATGATGCACAAATCCTAAATACACTGCCAATTTTTATATGAATGCAATATTTTGAAAATCAAAATTCTTTTCCATCCAATTTTTCCTGCACTCTTATAGCGCAAGAGCGTATTTCATCCAATTTTTGCATCCAACACTGCCAACCAACTTTAATCTTTTTGAATTACAGAAAATTTTATTTTTCTGAATTCTATTTCTTATGTTACAAAAATGTGGAAAATAGAAAACTTCATATCTTCCGTTTCTTTTATGTACCTTATCTATCTGTACTTGGATTTCATGTTACTATTATATAAAGATTTCATGTCTTCCTATCCAAGCATAATTTACATGAGAAAATTTTCTTTCTTACAAATTTGCTTTTCTAACTTACTTTGGAAAAATCCATTTTTTTTCAAATCAAAAAAATAGGAGTAAACAAGGAAACTATTTCTCAATTAATTTCAAAATGTCCGTTTTTACTATGCCAGTACAATATCTTACAACAAGGTGTTTATTTCTGAACTTATCCTAATCATCTACTATATTCTAAATTTTTTTCAACTTATTTTGTCCACCTACCAAAGTTGATGTCAAAACAATTGTAAAAACTTATTGTCAAAAGAATAGAGATTTTCAAAATTTTCCTTAGCGAAAATTTTAGTTTTTTTTTTTACAAAATGAAATCTATTCTAGGTTTTGTTATTTAATTGTCTCATGCGTTATAACTTGAAAACTAGCGAGCTATACATGCTCTATAATGTCCACATTTTTCTGAACTAATTTATTTTTGATAAAAAATTCATAAGAAATCACCGTTTCAAAAATATACCCCATTTTCCCCCAAAACTCAATATGTATTATTCAAATATGTTTCTTACATATTTTTTTTCAAACATCAAAAATACCTCTTTTTGTTTTAAAAATTGTTTCTACACAATTTAGCTTGTACATATCTTAAAATTGTAAAGTTTTAAGGTCAAAACTTGAGAAAACACTATAAATTCTATCCAAAAACTTTTAAATTTTCAAGTTCTTAAAAGTTAACAATGGGGCTAGATTCAAAGTGGGTTTCTATCTTATTTAGAGCTCCCTATGTATTCCCCTAAAGTGAAATTTTTCTCAAAAATTTAACCCATTTCCTTTTTACTCTTTTCCAATTTATAAAGCTCTATTTCCAAACCCACTAATCCGAAATACTAACTTATAGGATACATTTTGTTTATTACAAAACACATTGTATGCTTTTTCACACAAACCTCATAAGTGTCATCTCAAATTTCCATAACCATTTCTTTATTGTACGCAACTGATATCTTATTTCTTTTCATATGTCGCTCTTCTTGTTCAGTGGGTTCTTTTATGGATCTAGGTGTATATATATAATATATTTTAAAAAAAAAATACAAATAAGTTCACTCATAATCTATTCAGGAATCCTAAACCTAAGCTCTGATACCACATGTAACAACCTGAATTTTGATAGATCGATTTTTTTCTTTAAAAATCTCTATCTATCAAAGCTCGAGTAGGCTTGTCTGGTATCCTACAGAAATGATAAAGATAATAAATATATCAGAGCTTGGTAAACATCTCACGACGGAATGGATAAAATATAACATAATCAAATATAGCCTTACCGAAGTAATAATATTGTCTAACTAGTATCCAAAGCTATCAAATCTCTACCATAAATCTAAACTGCGGGTATGTTATGACAAGTGGGTCAGAACACAATGCTCTAGTGACTGGATAAATCGTTCATTCTAAAACCACCCTACATATAGCACTAAGTTATGTTTCCTTATTTATTATGTTATTTTGGGTTGACAACTCTCAGGGATCTACACTCACGTCGTACCTAACTACTCCTCGGTAGATTAACCTAATATAGTACATATGTATCTATACTCCACTTCTCAAGATACTCTTATAGTACCCTCCTCGTACATTCTCCACCATCATGTCATGGAAGCATATGCAACATCTTTCCTACACCGAACGACGTACGGAAATCCAAATCATTAAGCCATGTAACTGCACATAATTATTGTCGTTATGCCACCTAAACGTATAGATCTTCATATCCGGACTTCTCGGTCGAATCAAGTCTCAACACAGAGTAATGCCATGCTGTCTACAATACACAAGCCAGTGCCTGTATGTAGACCCTCACACGAACGTACTGTCTATTGTACCCTGAGTCCCATAGTAGGGCTGCATCCAATGCACGGAACTTGGTCGGGAGCTTTTCATATCTGTAAAAGTCCGCCTCGCTGAGGCTACAATACATATATTTAGAGTATGGTCTACATTTTTACGGTCACTATGGTCGCGCTCAGGCCCCTCCCTCAACTAGTGAAACACTACATCAAGAGTTAAGTGACGTGCCCCCAGCAAACAATCTAATATCCAATTTGGAGTATCCCAAACCAATGTCTTGATAGTGAAAGATCAACGATCTCTTGGTTCAGCTCTAGTCTTTCCGCATCCCACTGACCGCCGATGATAGGTACTCGAGATTACTGTCATGTATTGGTCCTGACCCAGCCTCTTCCCGAGGCAATCGCTGAATCACCCAAAGCCATCCGCCATAGCCTTCTGCCTGCCAAGCCACGTTTGCAGTCAAGGTATGCTCACTGGGTGGTCCCTACCACGTTCCTCGGAAGCCGTGTGCTTCCCTCCAATCCCATAAAGCAATCAGACAGGACCACCAGGAAAAATAACCAAGTAGACTAATCAGATGGATGTTCTCCTCTCATCCAGATAGCATAATGATCTACCATGTTAGATTCTTCACTTTCGTACATGCGGACTGGTCCAAGCACATCACACTAATGTGTTATTAGGTCTTACGTCTAATCTTTTAATCAAGCACTTGTTTTATCTTATCGGATTCCCAATTAACTTGATTATCCACATTTTTAACTCTTCATTCACGTTATCAGGTTTTCTCTGAGCCGCTTATATATCAAAGGAATAGACCCCTATCACTTATTAATCTAGTTATCCAACTTAACCTGTTTTAAGTCCATAAATAAGCCCAATATAACCATTTGTTATATTTCTAGGTTGCAATTAACGAATGTAATCTACAACGCTTTCCTATATCAAGTCAATTTTAATGCATCACTGTTTAGATGTTCATAGTTATAGGTTACTTAATGTTTAATTAAGTATATTCTATCTTAATCCACATGTTTTCTATTAACATATTACTTAAATGTAATTATGTACAACTTATTCAATTCCATCAGTCTATTTTATCCTTTTTATTTAATCATAACCTCATCTTACATTGTCGTCACAACCAATTGTTGTTCACTTATTAACTTAGTACTCTTAACTGAGGTTTATTAATAAGTTCTTTTTCATTTATTATAATCCATGTTATAATTCCACTTGTCGCTAGGATAAGCCTACCTATTATATTATCTCATTCATATAATTAATTATAATAGGTTATATTCCCTATTTATCACATTTTCCCTTGCTTCCTTAACTTGAACCAAACTTTTGTTATTGTAATAGTTGTTTATTTACCATCATGTTCAATTTTGTCATTTCAGGAAGACACTTCGCACACTTCATTACGGTGATTAACGGAAAAATGTTAAGATCTATTTCCATAATGTACATCAATTAAGATCCGTAGTTGCAAGCTATTTCTTTTATTTTCATTGTGGTCATACATGTATATTTTATTTGATTAGTGTGCAATACGGTAAAAGAACCCCTATTTCACACTAATCCCTTTTTCCTTTCTTTTCCTGCAACTATGTTCTTAATAATTTAATCGTTATGGAAATGTATCCATTTTCCTAAAATCCAACTAACTTGGTCCAGTATAACTTTTCCCTTTTTTTCTAAGTTAGATGTTAATTCCTGTTTTCCATTTACTGTTTTCAATTACTGTAAATTTTCCATATTATTAACATGTTTTCCAAATTACTGTCAAATTAACATGTTTTCCAATTTAATTTCAAAGTATCATGTTTTCCAATATATAGTCAAATTAAAATGTTTTCTTTTTAACTGTCAAATTAACACATTTTCCAATATATTGTCAAATTAACATGTTTCCCAATTTACTGTCAAAAAGTAATCTCAAGACTGTATGCATAACTATTATCAAATTTACCATTTCGATATTGTAGTGATTCTTAACCCAAATCGATAATTAATTACAACAACAATATTCTCAGCTTATTTTAAATAGGATTCAGTGCAATAAACACAAATTACAGTTATTTAACACGGTTAGAATACGGGGAATGTAAACGGTAAATGTACCGTTACCCAAAAGGTACAATTCAAAATCCACTCACCTGACAGCTTTCCAATCCTTGAATCTGATTCAGATATGTGATTCCATGATCTTTTTAACTGAATCTAGTATTAAAATAACCATGAATTTACAAATTTGATACAAAAAGAAGAGGGAAAGAAAGAAACCTAAATAATTCAGATTCACAGGACTTACCTCGCATTGATCAGAAATCAGAACACCTATGTTGTATATTTACATTCTTTGTCTTCAAATCTTGAATCAGAATTTCCTAAAGCTAGTATTGTATTTTTTGAAGGATTTGAAGAGGAAACAAAATGACAGAGCCTTGGCGTCGTGTAACACCCCACGTCCATTAATGTCACTCACAAAGGGAATGCATTAACTTCCATGGAGGTTTTAAGTGAATATAGAACAGAAAAATTACAACAAGACAGATAATAAGTAGTACTTGGAAATCTAAAACTTCATTTTATTGCAGCGGAAATTAAACATGTTTGTTACATCATAAAACCATAAATCAGAGTCAAGTACAATATCCATCTTCATAAAAAAAATACATAATCCCATTACACAAATAGCCATTAAAAAGAGATAACAAGCTGGACTTTACTTCAACGGTCCAAGCTTTCCAGGAGAGATAAAGCAATCCAATCAAACTCCACTAGAGCTGGGCCCAACCTGAGGATCTGGAGGGGGAAAAAGGATAGAAATGGAGGGGGTCAGACATAAAGTCTGGCGAGTATGATAATTCTAACAATACTATCATCAAAATAACTAGACTAAGGCATAAGATGGAAGACAAGTAAATGTCTATGAACAATTAGGTATGGAATGAGCAGATAAAGATAACGTGAAAGATAACGTTAAAGGCACACCTAATTACTAACGAATGATTACTACACTGCACCGCACCAGTCACCCTAAAGGTTGATCCCGCTTGCTTCACACAGAAACTATATAAATAGCCTTGCGTACCCCTAGCTGACTACATAGGTGCCGTCTGCCCCTATCTCCACTAGGTGTACCCCACTACCCACTTTCGATCGGCTCCCTACTCGAAGATACCCGTGCTGGCCCTATAGTGGGGTGTATCACTCCGCTAAAGTGGCAACCCGATACAACTTGAGAATGCACGGCTTATACCTACACGATGCAACAACGTCTTACCTACCAGCCCGGGTCCACACACGCATATGAAACCCGTTGGACTTGCGTTGCCACCGCTCCCTGTTTTGGCCTCTTACAGTCAAGCCCAGTATGCGTGTCCCATCCTCGACTTGGGTCGAGCCCACAAAGATACGTTTGGATTACTGGTTGAAATGGGCACCCCACAAGCTACCCACATAAGCTTGTCACCATTAGTATATCCCACTTAACCCTCTTAGTCATGTTCTTTTACATGTGTGTTTGGTTAAGTCTTACTAATCGTATTTCACATGCCACTAAGGGCACCCACTAGATTCCTCATGCCACCCAAGGCACCTACTTAACCCCCATGTCCCACCTTACATGTTTATCTGGTTAAGTATTTCTTAATTCATTCAGGCCATAACCTCATAAAGACCTCTCACATTAGACTGACATTTATGGCATCTGGATTTGCCGGGCGGGTCCGGGCAGTCTTACACCATAAAAGAGTCTAACCTCGTGTCTTTACAACTGTTATGCTTTAGTTTAGGCCTAGGACCTCTCACATTGGGCTAACATTTGTGACCACTAGATTTGTCGGGCGGGTCCGGGCAGGTTTACATCACAAACGAGTCCAACCTCGTGTCCTAAGCATTGATTATCACTTATAATCTTTTACCCCAGTTTTAATAATTCCATATTCAAATTATTTATTAAGTCAACTTTTAATGATGTCCATAATTGACTCAATTATTGCCATCCACTCATGGCATGCAAAATCATATCAATTGCACCCCAACTTCTTATTATTAAATCCTTAATATTACCCCTACCCCACGTTTATACGTTCGTTTATTCAACGCAGAATATACATTAGACTCGAATAGTCTAACTCATAGCACAAAAATAAATTATCACAACATATAGACAATTAAAATGAATCTAATCATAATAGGGGTAAAACTTGCATAAATTACACATGTTAAGGATCTAAAGGTGTCAACTTGTTAAATGTCACAATTTACATGATATGATCATAACCCAAATTTATGTATAAACTTGCATATGGGGTTTTAGGCAACATATTGATGGTGTGAACTTAGCATAGAATTTCACATATGTCATAGCATAATTCTAGATGTCATAATAGATGTCATGGCATATGTTCATAACTTTTACTAATCAATCTAACTTGCATACATGATTTGTCATATAGATCAACATAGCCCAAACATTATGATTTGATTAACATGAACTAACTAGCATAGACAATAACATCATGACTTTATAACATGTATGATTATGATTCATCTCCACTTAGCATAGAAACTTTCAACATATATAACATCATCATAGCATGATTTACAACATATAGGATATCATCATCACATAACATAGGATTTACAACATACATGATAGCAAAAAGGGTTTACAACAACATATATGACAATTCACATCATCTACTCATAATCCATTCATAACTTAATCGAATTAGTTTAACAATAATCTTGTTAAGATCATCATACTCACAATTTAGAAGAGAAAGATAGCCTAGATTTGCTTTTGAGTTGAATAGAATTAGGATTTGATTAGCTTTTCTTTCTTCTTAGTTGGCGGCGGATCCACTGAGTTCCATGGCGGCGGTATGACGGTAGCTATTCTATTTTTCATATGAATTACAGTGAGAGACTACCTAGGTATTTATAGAGTTAGGGTTTATTTTAGACCGTCAGATCAACTCAGAACTAAACTGAACCGTTTAGTTTGCCAACTCAGCCCTAAAGACACATCAGCAGCTCAGGATTGGGCTCCTTCAAAAGCCTAGCCGACTGACCAGGTCGACACCCAGGTCGACACTATAGTCGACCTTGGGGGGAGGTCGACATGGTAGTCGACCTGCGGGGGGGAGGTCGACACTAGTGTCGACTCCCCAGTCGACCTGCCTGGGCCGGAATTTTCCCGCCCAGCCCGCTTCTGCACTTTTCTGTTTGAATTTTAAATTTCCTGCGAGCTGTTTTGAATTTTCTGAAACTTCGGATGGCCATAACTTCTTCATACGAAGTCCAATTCACGCAAACCTGGACTTTATTTCAACCAGAATTCCGAGACGAACACAATGGCGCAACCCGTTTCCCACAATTCTCACGTCTGAGATTAGTTATTCTTTAATTTGTGAATATTAACATTAACAGAATTACGGGGTGTTACATTCTCTCCTCCTTAAAGGATTTCGTCCCCGAAATCTTCAAGTCAAGAAGAATGTATATCCTAACATCCAATCGTCCATCTACTCAACCATCAAACACAGGCATCCATTGTCCTTATAGATTTCTAATGCTTTCATGTTTAAATGCACAGTGTGTGTATATGTCCATATCTAATGCAAAATCAGGCGGTCCACTGATTCAGTTGACCTCCTTAATGCAAACCATGATAGTACCATGCGTCCATTATGTATGCAAAAGAACCCTATCGATACATATTATTTCTACATGCGTGCACAACCATTCACCAAAATGAGGTATCCATATGATAGCACAACCATTATACATCCATTTTACTAAATACAGCCATTTATATGCAATATGAAGTGACTGAGCCGATCTAGTGCCTAACAGTGTGTGTATATGCGTCCACGAGCAACCACTAGCAAACACCTGCATCCACTTTGCATCCATCATACATAACATGTCTCAAACCCATGTTTCAACAATAGGATTATCCTAACTAAAGGTCAAAGATACTAGCGAGAGGACATACTAAAGATAAGATAAGTACAAGCTAAGCGATAAAGGAGAAATTAAAAGACATACCCTCAAAAAGAAAAGGGTACAATGAACGCATCTTTGCTTCTGTCTCCCAAGTAGCGTTGCTCTCATCATCTCCCCATTGCACTTTGACTAGTCTGACCTCTTGATTCCTCAACTTCTTGATCTCTGACCCAAGAATGCGCGTAGGACCTCGTCGAATCGTCGCATCACGCTCTATCTCCACCTCTCTAAGCAAGTTCGGCTCTACCACTTCCGCGGTCTCGTGCAAGCACTTCCTCAAATGTGACACATGGAATACGTCGTGTACACCACTAAGTCTCTCAGGCAACTCCACCCTATACGCCATCTGTCCAATCTTCTCCTTAATAGGAAACGGCCCTACAAACCTTGGTGCTAACTTCCCAACGGACCCAAAGCGAATCACGTTTCGTAATGGAGACACTTTGACAAAGACCATGTCCCCAACATCGAACTCAAGATCTGTCCTCCTCTTATCCGCATAATATTTCTGCCTATCTTGCGCTGCTTTCATCCTTCTTCGAATCAAGTTGATCTTTTCCGAAGTCTCTCTAATCATATCGGGCCCAAGTAAGATCTTATCTGTAGATTCCCACCAACACGTAGGCAAACAAAAGGTCGTCCATAAAGAGCTTCGAAAGGTGCCATGCCAATGCTGGACTGAAAGCTGTTATTATATGCGAACTCCACCAATGGAAGATGCTCTTCCCATGTACCCCCAAAGTCTAGGATACATAGCCTCAAAAGATCCTCTAGAATGCGATTCACCCTCTCGGTTTGGCCGTCTGTCTAAGGATGATATGCGGTGCTCAAACATAACTGAGTCCCTACCGCCTCTTGTAAGCTTCTCCAAAATTCGCTAGTGAAGATAGGATCACGGTTGCTCACTATGTTAGAAGGAACACCGTGCAAAAGAACTATTTCTTGGACATATACAGAAGCTAACCATGGAGCAGTCCTCTTACTCTTCACGGGAATGAAATGGGCGCTTTTAGTAAGTCTATCTACTATAACCCAAATCCCCGTATTACCCTTCCTCGATCTTGGTAATCCATCCACAAAATCCATCGAGACGCTTTCCCATTTCCATAGTGGAACCTCCAATGGGTGAAGCAACCCACCGGGTTTCTTTTGCTCCGCTTTTACTTGTTGGCACACCAAGCATCTAGCGACATACTCGGCCACATCTTTCTTCATGCCGGCCCAAAAGTAAACTCGTCTCATGTCCATGTACATCCTGTCCCCGCCGGGATGAATGGTCATCTTCGAACGATGTGCTTCGTCAAGAATAGCCTTCCTCAAACCTTCGTCTTGAGGCACACAAAGTCTACCGTCCCTACGTAACCAACCCTTATCATCTAGGGTATACCTGTGGAGATGGCTTGATGACTCCCCTCCTTTGAGCTTTTCTACTAACTCAACCAACTGTGGGTCGTCTCGCTGTGCCTCGCCAATCCGTCCCAAATGCGTAGGTCTGACCTCCAAGGATGCTAGCAAACCGGGTACAAAGTCAACGGAAGGTGTAAAGTTAAACATCAAAATGAATTCTAAGCTTTGCCGCTCAACAAACAAAGGACTTAAGGATAATCTTTTTCTACTTAAGGCATCTGCCACTACGTTACCCTTGCCAGGGGTATATGCTATTTCAAAGTCGTAGGACGCTAAGAACTCCATCCACCTTTGCTGCCTTAAGTTCAAGTCCTTCTGAGAGAATAAGTATTTTAAAGATTTGTGGTCAGTGAATAATTCGAATTTCTCGCCAAGAAGATAATGACGCCAAGACTTAAGCGTGAAAACAATAGCGGCCAACTCTAGGTCATGCGTGGGGTAATTCTTCTCATGCGCTCTCAACTGCCTTCCACCATAGGCTATTACCCTGCCCTCTTGCATTAAGACTGCGCCTAGTCCTGTCCCACAAGCATCGGTATAAACAGTAAACGACTTACTCCCATCTGGCAATACTAAGACTGGGGCTGAAGTCAAAGCTCTCTTCAAACGTTGGAACGCATCATCGCAATCTACGTCCTATGTGAAAACTAGGTTTTTATTCGTTAGATGTGTTAATGGAGCTGATATCTTTGCGAAGCCTTTGATAAACTTCCTATAGTAGCCAGCCAACCCCAAGAAACTTCTCACTTCAGTAGCATTTTTAGGGACCTTCCAATCTTGGATGGCCACCACCTTCGCGGGATCCACAACTATCCCTTCTTTGGAAACCACGTGCCCTAGGAATCGTACTTCCTTCCTCTAGAAGTGACACTTAGAAAATTTAGCTTTAAGATTATGCGCTCGTAGGGTCTCCAGCACTTCCCTAAGATGTAGGGCATGCTCTTCTTCATCCTTAGAAAAGATCAAGATGTCGTCTACAAAGACTACCACGAATTTATTAAGGTACTCCCTAAACACCCTACCCATCAGATCAACAAAGTATGCGGGGACGTTTGTCAAACCGAAAGGCATCACTAGCCATTCATAGAAACCGTCCGGAGTCCTAAAGGCAGTCTTGTCTATGCTATCCTCAGCCACTCTCAACTGATGGAAACCAGTGGCTAAGTCCAACTGCGAAAACACTGAGGCGCCAACTAACTGATCGAAGAGATCGTCAATCCTCGGCAGTGGGTGTCTGTTTTTCTTAGTAAGCTTATTAAGTTCTCTATAGTCCACACAAAGTCTAAGGGACCCATCCGCCTTCGTGGCAAATACTACTAGAGCAGCCCACTCCGATATACTTCGTCTTATGAACCCCTTCTCAAGCAACTCCTTCACTTGCTTATCGAGTTCCCTCCTTTCACGTGGAGCCATGTGGCGTACTGGCAAAGATACTGGTTTCGCATTATCCACAAGATATATTCGAAAATCTATCTCCCGCTTCGGAGGCAAGCCCTTCACCTCCTCAAACACATCCAAATATTCTCGGACCACTCTAACAGATCGTAGATTTTCCTCAGACGCGTCAAGCGATTCTAAATAACTTAGCATAACAGAATTTATGGGATTACAAAAGATTTCGAGAGTGTTGCCAAGGCGAGTCATGAGCCTAACTACTCTCCTTTCACAATCAAGAACGGCCCCGTTTCTGGATAACCAATCCATTCCAAAAATTATCCCATAGCCCGTGAAGCCCAACACATAAGCATCACATCTAAACTCAACGCTAAGTACAGAAATTTTCAAATCCAAACACATCATGGACAAATAAGTTGAGCCCCCTATTGGATTCGAAACAACTAAGGGATCCTCTACTAAACTGGTGTTTAAGTGCAGTGAATCAACAAATGATGTAGAGATAAATGAATGCGATGCGCTCGAATCGAATAAGGTACGGACAAGATGATCAAACAGAAAAACTAAGCTTTCAATAGAAATGGTTCTACCTCATTCTTGCAGCGGTGGGACCACGAGAGCCTGAACTTGTCCCCTTGCCTGCCCTGGTGCCATAAGAGCCTGCACCTGTCCTCCCGAGGTAGACCCTGCCCTCTGCCCCTTCTTTGGGCAGTCCTTCACTAGATGTCCCGCTTCACCACAATGAAAACAACCAATCTTCTTTTTCTTTCGGCAATCCTTGCTGAGATAGCCTGGTGTCCCACAGTTAAAGCATTTCTTCTTTCCCTTGCCGTTATTGTCTTTACCACCCTTCTTGTTTTGCTGTTGTGGTTTCTTCTGATCCCCTTTCTTCTCGGGTGCCTTATTAGCATTAGCGCTTTTCTCCTCGTGCATGAGCGCCATTTCTACTAGCTTCTCAAAGGTGGCCCCCATAGGGATGTGGGTCATAGCCAACCCTTGCAATGGTTCATTCAAGCCATTAACGAACCTCAAAGACTTCTTCTCCGGGGTGTTCACTAAGTCCAAGCCAAACCTTGCTAACTGATTAAATTTGTTGACATATTCTTTCACTGATGAGCTTTTTTGCTTCAAAGTCAAGAACCTTTCCATATATAGATTTTCTTCTGCTCTTGAGAGAAACTTCGCCTCGAACCTACGTCTGAAATCCACCCAAGAGTCAACAGGACGCTCCCCGTTGGTGACCTCCCACCAAAACGAGGCCTCTCCCTTCATCAACCAAGCTGCTAAACGAACTTTCCTCCCTTCTTCCACTTCAAAGATTTCTAGCAATTCTTCCACCTCCTTAAGCCAATCTCTAGCTTCCACAAACGTTTCTGACCCTTGAAAAGGTTTTCCACCCATAGCCTTAAATTCCTTGCACGTCTTTGCAAAAGTATCTACGCGAGGAAGAGGAGGAACGGGTGCAACTGGTGGTGGAGGAACATTGGATGGACCTGCAGCGGCCCTAGCCTCTAATAACCTCCTATACCATCCTGGTATCGTTACACCGTCAGGTAGGTTAAGAACTTCAGCCATGCTGAAACGAAAAAGGAAAGATTCAAAATGGAGAGTTCGAAAGATACAGATATATGGCTATTGGGGATTATGTTTTTCATAAAAACTTTCCTCTTTAAATTCACTCATTAAGACATGTTTTCGAAAACATTTCTTCCAAAACTACTTTAGAAAAATAATTTTTCTAAAAAAATTATCTGTTCTGGTAACCTTAAGCTCTGATAACACGTGTAACACCCCACTTCCATTAATGTCACTCACAAAGGGAATGCATTAACTTCCATGGAGGTTTTAAGTGAATATAGAACAGAAAAATTACAACAAGACAGATAATAAGTAGTACTTGGAAATCTAAAACTTCATTTTATTGTAGCGGAAATTAAACATGTTTGTTACATCATAAAACCATAAATCAGAGTCAAGTACAATATCCATCTTCATAAAAAAATACATAATCCCATTACACAAATAGCCATTAAAAAGAGATAACAAGCTGGACTTTACTTCAACGGTCCAAGCTTTCCAAGAGAGATAAAGCAATCCAATCAAACTCCACTAGAGCTGGGCCCAACCTGAGGACCTGGAGGGGGAAAAAGGATAGAAATGGAGGGGGTCAGACATAAAGTCTGGCGAGTATGATAATTCTAACAATACTATCATCAAAATAACTAGACTAAGACATAAGCTGGAAGACAAGTAAATGTCTATGAACTATTAGGTATGGAATGAGCAGATAAAGATAACGTGAAAGATAACGTTAAAGGCACACCTAATTACTAACGAATGATTACTACACTGCACCGCACCAGTCACCCTAAAGGTTGATCCCGCTTTCTTCACACAGAAACTATATAAATAGCCTTGCGTACCCCTAGCTGACTACATAGGTGCCGTTTGCCCCTATCCCCACTAGGTGTACCCCACTACCCACTTTCGATCGGCTCCCTACTCGTAGATACCCGTGCTGGCCCCACATTGGGGTGTATCACTCCCCTAAAGTGGCAACCCGATATAACTTGAGAATGCACGGCTTATACCTACACGATGCAACAATGTCTTACCTACCAGCCCGGGTCCACACACGCATATGAAACCCGTTGGACTTGCGTTGCCACCGCTCCCCGTTTTGGCCTCTTACAGTCAAGCCCAGTATGCGTGTCCCGTCCTCGACTTGGGTCGAGCCCACAAAGATACGTTTGGATTACTGGTTGAAATGGGCCCCCTACAAGCTACCCACATAAGCTTGTCACCATTAGTATATCCCACGTAACCCTCTTAGTCATGTTCTTTTACATGTGTGTTTAGTTAAGTCTTACTAATCGTATTTCACATGCCACTAAGGGCACCCACTAGATTCCTCATGCCACCCAAGGCACCTACTTAACCCCCATGTCCCACCTTACATGTTTATCTGGTTAAGTATTTCTTAATTCATTCAGGCCATAACCTCATAAAGACCTCTCACATTAGACTGACATTTATGGCAGCTGGATTTGCCGGGTAGGTCCGGGCAGTCTTACACCATAAAAGAGTCTAACCTCGTGTCTTTACAACTGTTATGCTTTAGTTTAGGCCTAGAACCTCTCACATTGGGCTAACATTTGTGACCACTGGATTTGCCGGGCGGGTCCGGGCAGGTTTACGTCACAAACGAGTCAAACCTCGTGTCCTAAGCATTGATTATCACTTATAATCTTTTACCCCAGTTTTAATAATTCCATATTCAAATTATTAATTAAGTCAACTTTTAATGATGTCCATAATTGACTCAATTATGGCCATCCACTCATGGCATGCAAAATCATATCAATTGCACCCCAACTTCTTATTATTAAATCCTTAATATTACCCCTACCCCACGTTTATACGTTCGTTTATTCAACGCAGAATATACGTTAGACTCGAATAGTCTAACTCATAGCACAAAAATAAATTATCACAACATATGGACAATTAAAATGAATCTAATCATAATAGGGGTGAAACTTGCATAAATTACACATGTTAAGGATCTAAAGGTGTCAACTTGTTAAATGTCACAATTTACATGATATGATCATAACCCAAATTTATGTATAAACTTGCATATGGGGTTTTAGGCAACATATTGATGGTGTGAACTTAGCATAGAATTTCACATATGTCATAGCATAATTCTAGATGTCATAATATATGTCATGGCATATGTTCATAACTTTTACTAATCAATCTAACTTGCATACATGATTTGTCATATAGATCAACATAGCCCAAACATTATGATTTGATTAACATGAACTAACTAGCATAGACAATAACATCATGACTTTATAACATGTATGATTATGATTCATCTCAACTTAGCATAGAAACTTTCAACATATATAACATCATCATAGCATGATTTACAACATATAGGATATCATCATCACATAACATAGGATTTACAGCATACATGATAGCAAAAAGGGTTTACAACAACATATATGAAAATTCACATCATCTACTCATAATCCATTCATAACTTAATCGAATTAGTTTAACAATAATCTTGTTAAGATCATCATACTCACAATTTAGAAGAGAAAGATAGCCTAGATTTGCTTTGGAGTTGAATAGAATTAGGATTTGATTAGCTTTTCTTTCTTCTTAGTTGGCGGCGGCTCCACTGAGTTCCATGGCGGCGGTATGACGGTAGCTATTCTATTTTTCATATGAATTAGGGTGAGAGACTACCTAGGTATTTATAGAGTTAGGGTTTATTTTAGACCGTCAGATCAACCCAGAACTAAACTGAACCATTTAGTTTGCCAACTCAGCCCTAAAGACACATCAGCAGCTCAGGATTGGGCTCCTTCAAAACCCTAGCCGACTGACCAGGTCGACACCCAGGTCGACACTATAGTCGACCTGGGGGGGAGGTCGACATGGTAGTCGACCTGCGGGGGGGAGGTCGACACTAATGTCGACTCCCCAGTCGACCTGCCTGGGCGGGAATTTTCCCGCCCAGCCCGCTTCTGCACTTTCCTGTTTGAATGTCAAATTTCCTGCTAGCTGTTTTGAATTTTCTGAAACTTCGGATGGCCATGACTTCTTCATACGAATTCCAATTCACGCAAACTCGGACTCTATTTCAACCAGAATTCCGAGACGAACACAATGGCGCAACCCGTTTCCCACAATTCTCACGTCTGAGATTAGTTATTCTTTAATTTGTGAATATTAACATTAACAGAATTACGGGGTGTTACACGTCGTCTTACAAAATATGAGTTGGAGGTCACGCTATGGTAGTTTATTTACAGGTGTACAGAAGATTCTGGTCCATCGGATTAGATCAAATAAAATATGAAACATGTAAGTGGAAAAATATAACATTGAATGGCCCGGGCCATTAATGTGAATTTTTCCTATATTAATTCCTTGTTTAATGTTTGTTTATAACATTTCTTTTTGTTGCCAAATATCAATACATGAATTATTATCTTCCACTTATAACACGTACCTAATATTTGAATTTCAAACTTATGCATATATATACGCGTACAACCTTTCAAATCGTTGTTCGTTAATAACTGCTCAATTAATGTTATTAATAATGCTAGTTTTCTTCCTTTTAATATATTATAATTTCAAATATTGCGATCTTCGTGTCCATTTTCAATTTGTTCACATATATCATTTCTCACTCTTAAATTGCACTTTTAGTTTCAACATTTGAATTTATTTGTGTGTGTGTATGTATACACGCAATGTTTATTTCTTTTCAAAATTCAAACGGCGTTATACCGTCATTTATTTCTTACCCATTTTCATTGATTGCAGGTTTATTTTGGATTTCTTTCATATATATATATATATATATATACACACACACACACACATACACACATATACACATATGCATGTATACATATATAATTACACTCACTATATGTGTAATTTTCCTTATATGCACATTTATACATATTGTTCTCTTAGAAAATGCATTACTTTAGTTGTCCCTCTAAATTAAAAATAGGGCGCTAGCAGGACTCGAACTTGCACCACTCACCTGGGAGAGACATGCTCCTACCAACTGGACTATATAAACTTTTGTTCACAAGATTAAAAATAATGGTGGTCATTTTTCTTTTTTAGTGTTATTCGTATATCTTCTTTTCACGTTTTTTGTAATATTTTATTTAAAGATAATTTTTTTTATTTTAAATCAATTTTGTGTAAACCATAGGTTTAAATTGGTCAGAAAATTGCCATGGATGCAATGACGCTAATCCCGTGACCAGTTTTTTAATTTTTTTAATTTTTTTATTATTTAACTAAAAATGTGGGTGTTACATTGTCCTTCAACAGGGCTTTAGCTTCTAGATATCATTGGAATCAACCGGGAATATGAACGTCCTCAGGAAGATTAGGGGCCCCCAACATGCTGCATAAAAGAAAGGATAGAGATTTAGAATTTGAATGAATCAAAGGAATGTTGTAACTTGATTAGAGGGGATATATTTTATTTTCAAAAAAAATAACTTTTCACTTTTCAAAAATAAGTTTTCTTTCAATAAGTTTTATTCTAAAACAAAGCTTTAGTGATCTTGTAACCTTAGGCACTGATAACAAATGTAACACCCCATACTCGTAACGTTATCCTAGTATAGAATCGCGTTACGGAATATGGAGTGTTATAGGTATAAAGACAGTAAACATCATAGGGATTAAGATTTCACAAGACATAAAATAATAAATTCACTATGGAAGAAGAAGACACTTTACATTAAAATAACAAAACCATCCTTATTATTTCAACTAAACCACATTTTCTTAAAATACCATGTCTCATATCTCGATCATAATAACAATATCAAAGCACAAAAATAATAATAACCCCAAATAGCTAAAAAGTACAGGCAAACCGTGAGAAGAAATAAGAAAAGCAATATATCTCTGCAAGTGTCTTCCAAGAAAATCAACTAAGAAATCCAAGCTACACACTTCTTCCTTGAAAACCTAATGGGAAGAAAATAGAAAAAAGAAAAGGAGAAATAGGCCAGACAAAAAATCTGGTGAGTTTTAGTGATTACTAGCACACTCGTAAGCGAAAGAGAAGTAGACAAAAAGTAATCTGATGTCGTAAAAAAAGCGAGTGTCTATGCATATCTAAAATGAACAAAAATAGAATAGAGAATGAAATTAAAGATTAAAGTGTTCATAAGAATTGATAATGATGACTGTTTTGCACTTCTACAAATAGAAACAAAATTAGGAAGAGATTCCCTAGTACTAAGCAGTCGATTGCTGCAACGAATCATGGATAACATATGCCCATAATGGGTTTTGATTTTGTTAACATGTCTTTTGGTCCGGTTCCCAAAAGTACGCAAGACATGCTCGAATCAACATATCGCGTGAAGCCAAAGCCGAGAGTGCCGCCAAGGAGTAAAGGAAGTGAGCCGAGACAGGATCATGCCGATAGGAGCCTTGCCACTCCTCTATACATTGCCAAACAAGTACCTCGAACCCCGGAAAGCCTCGAGCACCAACCTCGACTCCCCTTGCCCATCATTAAATATTCTTCGTACTCCTTAGGGTACGAATTTCATACCCGATGGAGGGGTACGAGTTTCTAGGCTTGAGTATGACGGGGTTCGAAATTCTGGTGGTCGGCTATAGGGGATACGAAATTCCTGGTGTGGTCCCCTATTTTTACCTACTCCCACATAACTACTCCACTATAAATTACCCTTGACCTCACACTTCAAAGGGGCTAGAATTTGTTGAGTTGACACCTCTTGAGAGCTCTAAGTAGCCTTTTTAATGGCCTCTCTACTTTAAGGAAGAAGAAGGGCAAAAGTGTCTTTTTCCTAATACATTAATATATGGTAATTATGACATCGTATAACTTAGAGATGCATGTAAAGAGATGTCATGAGATGTTCTCAACCTTGTAACTCTTTGTTATAAATAATATTCCAATGACTCTTCAAAAGTAGATGTAGGTCTCTACCGAGGCCGAACCACTATAAATCTTTTGTGTCATTTACTGCTTTCCGCAATTACTTTTCCACACGAAACTATAATTCTTAAGTAATAAGAATCTTGGGTGTTTATGACATATTTTTCTGTTAACATTTTGGTGCTTTCACTGAGAAAACTCGGATTTGTTTCTTTGTCGCACATTATCGTTTCGACTTCGACGAGCTTTAGGTTTCTTTGTTAAACCTGCCACTGAGTCCGCTTACGATAGTAAAGCGACCAAAGAATACAATGATCCGCTCTTCTGCCGCAGGCGAAGCTGGAACCTCCTAGCTACCCCAGCCGGCGGATATCCCGGCGACAACCGAAACTGTAACGACCCGCATTCTACGCATCGGAGGATCGTAGAATATTTATTTCTTTTTCATGTGAAGTCGTATGGTCGTGTAACTTTGGTAGACGACTATTGGTTCATGATTTTTGCCGATTTTTAAATGACCGTTTTGCCCCTAGCTGATCTTGTTTTGGCCATAACTTTTGATTGGTAATGAATTTTGACCTGAAACCACTTCCATTAGATCCGGATGAAGGTTTACCTTTCCATAGAGTGGTCATATGTGAAAAATGGACTTACCGTTTTGGAGATATGGATGAAATAATGTTTAGAAGGTGAAAAGCTGCTTAACCAGGCCAAATGAGGTGATTAGTGAATGGGCCCATATCCCATTTCGGGATTAGTGTTATGGGGAGGCTGAAATGAGCTAGGTTTTCATTTTATTTTAGTTTTCTAGCCACCATTTACCTCTTAGAAACCCTAACAATGGCCTCCACCTTCTAATTTCATCCCAAATCGCTCTCTAATCAAGGATTAAGCTTAACAACATCAAATTAAGGAGAAATAGCATCAAAGCAAGGTTGGAGCTGCGACATCAGTATTCGCCCAAACAGTGGAGCTTCAGTTCTGAAAGTTTTATTTGTGGCCAAGGTGAGTGATTAGCTTTGTTTTTACACTAGTTACTGTTAATTAGGGTGATTAGTGCTAATTAGCGAATTTAAACATGATTAAATTCTGGAAAAATATTTATAAATTTTTGAAATATTATTTTAGGCCTCTGTTAGGAGTTTTGTTGGTTTGGTTAAGTTTCGTTAATCCTACCATTAAATTTGCTTAAACATGCTTAAGGGGAAAAGAAGGGTTTTTGGGTATGTTTGATCCATTTTACATGCTATGATTATTGTTTTGGTGTTTATTGTTGATTCTCTCTATTGCTATGACTGTATGGTATGCTTTGTGATCGATTAGAACAGTTATAATGGTCGAAAATGCCATCGTATGGCATAAAAACCATCGTTGGAAGTTGTAGTAAAAACATGCAGGGACCGGATCGGATCACCCCTACCCGACCCGACCCCGCTTGTGGTACACACCCCCTTCACGAACAGGAGTTGTACGAGTCATTTCTCCTCGATCCTCACGAGTTGCCTGTTTGAATCTTGATGACGAGCCAGCACCAGGAGATAGACCACGAACCAGGAAGCATGAGACGGCCGGTGTGCCACCTACGAACCAAAATGACATACCATGGACTGGAGTTGGAGCATGTCACGACCCGAGCCGGGGGGGGGGGATCATGACCTAGAGGCGAAGCACGAACCGACCCGACCTGGAGACGGATCCACGACCCAACCTGAGCGAGGTTGACGACTATGGACTGAACGAGAAGAAGAGAACCGATCTGAATAGAAGCTTGTTTCTGAACCGATCCGGAGGAGACCAAACCCGAGATGCTAACGTAGTCCAAGTGGGAAGTTTGTACTCAGGATCCAGTAGGGAACCAATGAGTTAACTTCATGATTGTACTTTGTTGCGGGATGTGTGCTAAGGAGTTATCGATGTCCATAACATTGATTCACCACCAAGATGGATGCTAGGCTACGTATCAGTGCAGTGGGGTAGTTAATACTCCGTAGGGTAGAGTGATCGTAGCATGGCTATGTGTCAGTGCAGTGGAGTCGTTATGACTTCATGGGGCAGAGTGAACATAGCAAGGACTAGTGGTTGTGGATCAGTGCAGTGGAGTCGCTATGACTCCATGGGGCAGAGTGATCATAGCAAGGATTTAGGTGATCAAAGTGGTGGATATCGTATGCTTTACGCACTGAGTGAGAGATGTGAGGATGGTTGCTATGCTTGATTGTTTGCCATCACTATGACATGCATACCCCCACCCCGTATCCTTTACACCATATGTTAGTGGCACCTTAGAGTATTGTACAGTATGTTGTGCTAACTCTTTGGTTGCAGGTCCAGGTTTAGGTATGGTTTAGTATACCTGTTATTGTTCTGTTTTCCTGTTTATCTCTCATACCAGACTTTTGTCTGACCCAAAGTTTTATGTCTCTTCTTATTACTCTAGGTGCTCTTAAACGGGCAGAATAGAGACAAGTTAGTTGGTTGTGAACGAGTAGCTGTCCGGAGACGAGCAGGAGGCTTACAAGTACTATTCTCTATATATTCTCCCTGTTTCGCTGCTGGTTACTACTTTGGGCATTAGTAGTGTACCTTTTCTTTCTTTTGCTTTAGAGACAGTTTTTAAATTGTAATAATGACGAAGTGTAACATAAGCTGTATTTGGAATTTCCGCTACTATGATGTTTAGTTTTCAGCTTATGCACTGTCTCGCCTGTTTTTTTGTCAAAGTATGTTATTATTATATTTTATTCCATGTGCTGTGAGACATTTTATAGGTTCTTTGTTCGTCCACTGTTAAGTTTCCTTCCCTTTCCTTTCTTTGGCAATCGTCCCGTGCTAGTTGGACATTGGCACAACACACTTTCCTTGGAAATGTCAGCTGGTGCGGGCCGAGCCGTCACATTTGGTATCAGAGCTCTAGGTTGCATAGTTGACCTAGGGAAAGACACCAGAGAGCACGTATATGAGAGCACGTATTTGTGATATTTTGGTTTTCAAAAGCTATATAAATACTATTAGTATATTTAAGGATGAAGTCGCATTGCACTGTCACTACTGAAGAGATGGTTAATCGTTGTCACCTTACAGATTGTACGATGAGCCGATATACTAGGGGTACTGGTAGAGGAGCTAATAATGGGAATGCACCTGATATAAGGACGATGTTCACTGACCTCATGAGAGAGATGCTTAGAGATGTTCAGAGAGCAGCTTCTAACATTGCAAATGGTGGTGGTGCAGCGGTGCAAGCGCCTAGGGCCGATTTCACCAAGCTCTGTAAGGACTACACTAGTCTTGGTGGGAACCCGTTCCACGGAACGGAGTCGGCTACGGATGTTCAGGATTAGTCGGATAGCTGTGAGCGTATCTTTGAAGACTTGGATATCGAGGATGCGATGAAGAGAAGGCTAGCATCCCGTCAGCTGCAAGGACGGGCGATGAATTGGTGGAATGCTATTATGGAAGCTACTCCAGAGGATCGAGTTACTTGGGATTAGTTCAAGACCCGCTTTAGTGATAAGTTTATCCCAACTGCTCAGAAATCCAAATTGTTTAGGAAGTTCTTGGAGCTTAAGCAGAATGGTAGGGCGGTCTCGGAATATATTCCGAGTTCGATACTTTATCGAAGTATGGATTATCCCTTATCGACAATGCCGAGAAGAAGAACGAAAAGTTCATAACTGGCTTGGATGGGTACTTGGGGGAAAGGCTTATTAACCACATCGATGATACGTTTGAATCGATTGTGGGGAAAGCTTTGAGATCAGAGAGTCTATACCCTAAGTTGAAGACTGAGGTTGCATCTGCAGAAGAGCCAAAGCCACAAGCAAGCGATGGGGAAAAGAATGGTTCTCACAATAAGAGAAAGTACAAACAGACCAAGGATGGCCAGAAGAAGAAGAATAAGAAAGATGTTGAGTGCTTTAGCTGTGGCAAGAAGGGCCATTGTGCTAAAGATTGTCGAGTAGAGCCAGCGGATAGGAAGTGCTTCAACTATGGCCAAGTGGGACATCACAAGGATAAGTGTCCGCAACCCCCTAAAGAAAGGCAGATTGTGAAAGCATATGCTATTAATGACGTTCCTTCTTCGTCGAATGCTCCAACGTGCCGGAGAAAGGAAGGAATATCGTCATCCAAGGTATGCTTTCTATTTATGATGTTCATGTTCAAGTATTGTTTGATACCGGAGCTTCCCGTTCCTTCATATCTAGTGACCTGGTAGATAGGTTGAATTGGAATCCGAGATAGTGATAGACCTTTATTTGTAATGAACTCGATTGGTGGTTCGACTAGCCTTAGCATGATTTGCTGTAATGTGGTCTTATCGAGTCATAGATGTATGTTTGTGATTGCTTTGTTTTGGGCTTTACTGGGTTTGGCAATATTTTGGGAGTCGATTGGCTCCAAAGATATGGGGTGGTTGTAGACTCTGAGGGCTTTTTAGTGACAGTTAAAGTGGATGATGGGTAGAGGGTAATGTTTGGTGGTCTGCCTAGTGATGGGGTAATGGCTAGTTTTCTAAATTCCCTCGACATCACGATGATGAGTTGTCAGATGTGCCCGTGGATGGCAATTATCCGAACGTTTTCGAGGAAGTGACCGGACTTCCACCACATCGAGAGTTTGAGTTTCGTATTGATTTTGTGAAAGATGCCAGACCTATAGTGATGCCACTTCGTCGTATGGCACCAAGGGACAGCGAGAGCTCGGGGTGCAAGTAAGCAACCTGTTGAAGAAGGGATTTATTAGAAGAAGTGTCTCCGACCCGCGAGTTGAATAAGGTGACGAGGAAGAATAAGTATCCTCTACCGTGGATAGATGATTTGTTTGATCAGTTGAGTGGCGCGAGAGTGTTCTCCCAGTTGGATCTCGCGACAGGCTTTCATCAGCATAGAGTGGAAGCTGGGAGTATAGCTAAAATGTCATTTCGGACGCCGTCTGGATTTTATGAGTGGTGTCATGCCATTTGGGTTAACAATGCACCAACGTATTTTGTGGTTCTTATGAATAGGGTATTCAGAAATCAGTTGAATAAGTTTGTTCTTGTGTTCGTGGACGATATCTTGGTTTATTCAAGGACAGAGGAAGACCACAAGGAACATTTGAGGATAATGATGGAGGTGTTGAGAAAACACCAATTGAGAGCGAAGTTTTCTAAGCGTCACTTCTGGAGAAGGGAAGTGAGATTCTTGGGCCATGTTGTTTCAGAGAATGGTATTGTCGTGGACCCTGCAAAGGTGGCTACAGTACAGGATTGGTCTACACCCAAGAATGCAACAGACATAAGAAGTTTCTTGGGATTAGCTGGATATTATCGCAAGTTTATTCAAGACTTCTCCAAGATAGCAACCCCATTGACTCATTTGACCAAGAAAAATGAAGCTTTCGTCTGGGATGAAAAGTGCGAGAATGCATTCAAGAGTCTAAAGGAAATGTTGACATGTGCACCAGTGTTAGTCATATCTAAGGGGAATGAAGAGATGACAGTATATACAGATGCATGTGGTACCGGGAAAGGTGTTGTACTGATGCAAGGAGGTAGGGTTATAGCTTATGCAAGTCAGCAACTGAAACCGCACGAGAAAAGATATTGTACCCACAATTTGGAATTGGCAACGATCGTGTTCGCGTTGAAGATGTGGAGACATTATCTCTTGAGAGAAATATTCGAGTTGTTTACTGACCATAAGTCGTTAAAGTATCTTTTCTCTCAGAAGGATCTAAATCTTTGACAACAAAGATGGTTAGAATTCTTGGCTTCATATGATTTTGATATCGCATATACACCAGGAAAAGGCAATGTAGTAGCTGATGCCTTGAGTAGGAGACATGCCAGCTTAGGGGCTATGTTTCTAGAATGGAAGCAACTGGAGTATTTCACTGGGTATGATTTCAGATCAAAGTGTGAATTGAATCCAGAAATGTTAGCAAGTTTGACGATCAGACCCACTTTGATTGAGCGGGTTGGTTCCAGCCAGAGGGACGATCCTAACCTGTTGGAAATAATCTCAAAGTTAGAGATGGGAATCAACGAAGAGATGAACAAGTATAGGCTTGATCGAGATGGATGGCTTAGAAAGAATGGAAGACTGGTTGTACCCAACGTGAATGGATTGAGAGATGAAGTGCTTAGAGAATGTCATCACTCAAAACTGACTATACATCCCGGTGGTAACAAAATGTATCGAGACATGAAGCAGACCTACTACTGGGAAGGGATGAAAAGAGACGTTGGGAAGTTTATATCCAAATGCATGAATTGCCAGTAAGTTAAAGCTGAGCGAAAGAAACCAAGTGGTTTGTTGCAACCATTAGAAATTCCAGAATGGAAATGGGAACAAGTCTCAATGGATTTCATTGATGGGTTACCAAGGACTAGATCGGGCCATGATAGCGTTTGGGTGATTGTGGACCGATTGACTGAGAGTGCAAGGTTTATACCTATCAAGTCGAATAGAACAGCAGCTAACTTAGTGGAACTATATATAAAGTGGGTAGTGAGATTTCATGGAATACCTAAAGGCATTGTGAGTGACCGAGACCCGTTGTTCACTAGTGGATTTTGAAAGAGCTTACAAGAGGCATTAGGATCAGCATTACATCTCAGTACTGCGTATCATCCTCAAACCACGATCAGACAGAGAGGGTGAATCGTACATTAGAAGACCTCTTAAGAGCTTGTATATTGGATTTGGTGGATCATGGGATGACCATTTACATCTAGTGGAGTTCGCATATAATAATAGTTATCAATCTAGTATTGGTATGGCTCCATTTGAAGCTTTGTACGGAAGACCGTGCAACTCACTGCCATGTTGGTTAGAAACTGATGAGAAATTTGTGCTTGAGCCAGATGTGATAAGAGAAACCTCAGATAAGATCAAAGTTATCCGACAACGAATGAAGGCTGCCCAAGATAGGAAAAAGAGTTATGCTGATAAGAGGAGAAGAGATTTAAAGTTCTCCATTGGCGACATGGTGTTTGTCAAGATTTCTCCGTTAAAGAGCGTGATACGATTTGGCAGGAGAGGCAAGTTAACACCAAGATTTGTTGGTCCATTCCCAGTTCTCGAGCAAGTTGGGAATTTGGCGTATAAAGTTGAATTACCAGAGAAGATGACAGGAGTTCATAACGTATTTCATGTTTCCCAGTTAAGAAAATTCGTGCATGACCCCGATATGACTATTTCACCGGATCAGTTGAACGATATCAAGGTTGAACCCCAGGCGGTTGGGAACCGCTGGCCTATGTGTATTGTTAGGAACGATACGAAGCAGCTTCGTAGGAAGGAGGTAAAACAAGTCAAAATCCAGTGGGGTGATGATGAGGAAGACTGTACTTGGGAAATAGAGGAGAACATAAGGAGGAAGTATCTAGAACTGTTTTCTTGGTAAGTTTTTTATATCGGTATAGTACTCCCTTGTTAGTAACCCGCATGCTAGGATAGGCTTGTTATGTTGTTTTGTATGCTCTATTGTTTTGTTGATGATTAGTAGGCATGCGGGATCCTTTGTATGTTTTGGGTTAAGGAATTTCGGGGACGAAATTTCTTAAGAGGGGAGGGGGGAGAATGTAACAATCGCATTCTACGCATCAGAGGACCATAGAATATTTGTTTCTTTTTCATGTGAAGTCATATGGTCGTGTAACTTTGGGAGACTACTATTGGGATCATTTCCCATGTTCATGATTTTTGCCGATTTTTAAATGACAGTTTTGCCCCTAGCTGGTTTTGTTTTGGCCATAACTTTTGACAGGTAATGAATTTTGACCTGAAACAACTTCCATTAGATCCGAATGATGGTTTACCTTTCCGTAGTGTGGTCATATGTGAAAAACACACTTACCTTTCGGGAGATATGGACGAAATAACATTTAGAAGGTGAAAAACTGCTTAACCGGGCCAAATGAGGTGATTAGTGAATGGGCCCATAACCCATTTCAGGATTTGGTTATGCAGAGGCTGAAATGAGCTAGGTTCTCATTCTATTTCAGTTTTCTAGCCGCCATTTACCTGTTAGATACCCTAACAATGGCCTCCACCTTCTAATTTCATCCCAAATTGCTCTCAAATCAAGGATTAAGCTTAGCAACATTAAATTAAGGAGAAATAGCACCAAAGCAAGGTTGGAGCTGCTGTTAGACATCAGTGTTCACCCAAATCAGTGGAGTTTCAATTCTGAAAGTTTTATTTGTGGCCAAGGTGAGTGATTAGCTTTGTTTTTACACTAATTACAGGTAATTAGATGATTAATGTTAATTAACGAATTTAAACATGATTAAATTCTGGAAAAATATTTATAAATTTTGAAAATATTGTTTTAGGCCTCTGTTAGGAGTTTGGGTTGGTTTGGCTAAGTATCGTTTATCCTACCACTAGATTTTCTTAAACATGCTTAAGGGGAAAATAAGGGTTTTTGGGTATGTTTGATCCATTTTACATGCTATGATTGTTGTTTTGGTGTTTATTGTTGATTCTCTATGTTTCTATGACTGTATGGTATGCTTGTGATTGATTAGAACAGTTAGAATGGTCGAAAATGTCGTCGTATGGCGTAAAAACAGTCGTTGGAAGTTGCAGGAACATGCAGGGACCGGATCGTATCACCCCTACCCGACCCGACCCCGCTAGTGGTACACGCACCCTTCATGAACCAGAGTTGTACAAGCCATTTCACCTCGAGCCTCACGAGTCTCCTGTTTGAATCTTGATGACGAGCCAACATCAGGAGATAGACCACGAACCGGGAAGCATGAGAAGACCGGTGTGCCACCTACGAACCAAAATGACATACCGTGGACTGGAGTTGGAGAATGTCACGACCCGAGCCGGAGGGGGATCATGACTTGGAGATGAAGTCACGAACCGACCCGACCTAGAGAGGGATCCACGACCCGACCCAAGCAAGGTTGACGACCATGGATTGAACGAGAAGAAGAGAACCGATCTGAATAGAAGCTTGTTTCCGAACTGATCCGGTGGAGACCAAACCCGAGATGCAAAGGTAGTCCAAGTGGGAAGTTTGTACTCAGGATCCAGTCGGGAACCAATGAGTTAACTTCATGATTGGACATTGCTGTGGGACGTGTGCTAAGGATTTATCGACGTCCATAACTTTGATTCACCACCTAGACGGATGTTAGGCTACGTATCAGTGCAGTGGGGTAGTTATTTCTCCATGGGGCAGATTGATCGTAGCATGTCTATGATCAGTGCAGTGGAGTCGTTATGACTTCATGGCGTAGAGTGGACATAGCAAGGACTAGTGGCTATGGATCTGTGCAGTGGAGTTGCCATGACTCCATAGGGCAGAGTGATCATAGCAAGAATTTAGGTGATCAAAGTGGTGGATATCGTATGCTTTACGCACCGAGTGAGAGATGTGAGGATGGTTGCTATGCTTGATTGTTTGCCATCACTATGACATGCACACCCCTACCCCCGTATCCTTTACACCATATGTTAGTGGCACCTTAGAGTATTGTACGGTATGTTGTGCTAACTCTTTGGTTGCAGGTCCAAGTTCAGGTATGGTTTAGTATACATGTTATTGTTCTATTTTGCTGCTTATCACTCATACCAGACTTTTATCTGACCCAGAGTTTTATGTTTCTTTTTATTACTCTGGGTGCTCTTAAATGGGCAGACTAGAGATAGGTTAGTTGGTTGTGCACGAGTAGTTGTCCGGAGACGAGCAGGAGGCTTACACGTGCTATTCTCTATATGTTCTCCCTGTGGTGCTGCTGGTCACTACTTTGGGCATTAGTAGTGTACCTTTCCTTTCTTTTTCTTTACAAACAGTTTTTAAATTTTAATAATGATGAAGTAACATAAGCTGTATATGGATTTTCCGCTGCTATGATGTTTAGTTTTCAGCTTATGCACTGTCTCGCCTGTTTTTATGTCAAAGTATGTTATTATTATATTTTATTACATGCGCTGTGAGACATTCTACAAGTTCTTTGTTAGTCCACTGTTAAGTTTCCTTCCCTTTCCTTTCTTTGGCGACCGTCCCGTGCTAGTTGGACATTGGCACAACGCACTTTCCTGGGAAATGTCGGCTGGTGGGGGGCGGGCCATCACAGAAACCCTTCCTGCTGTGGACCCCAAATTTCCTGCGACATAAGCACATATCCGCGCGTTTAGTGAAAAATATGAAAACACAGCTACTAAACTCAATTAGGCATTGGGAAATAACATCGACCTTATGCGCTAACCTCAGGAAAGTCAACGCGTCATCGCTCGACTTCATCTTGCTCAGAACAACGACTGACCTCGATGTGCTATCTCGGAAACTTCCTCTTCCGAGTCGAGGGGCCCACATCAAAGAAGAAGGTTCAGCCTCATCAGCAATATTGCCATCCGTTCCAATACTCGCGCCAAAGACAACGGCTACGCCAATTGTAATGGAAATGGAAATGCGACCGAACTACAGTAACTTATAGCGAGGGGGCACAATATCGAGACCGTTCCCGACTGATTATCAATGGCGAGCCGGGTCCGAGTAACCGACCCCCTTCTCGTCAGAACCCGACTGCCGCCATCCAGGATCAGGGAGCTACTCCCCCAGCGACTCACGCTTTTCCAAATCAAGATGTGCATCATCCTGCTCATCCTCATCATCCATACCAAAACCAGGTCACAGATGTTGAGGATATGGAAGAAGATGATTCGGATGTTCATCATAGAAGGAGACTGCATAACAGAACTCATGAGGTCCAGTGAAACCTATGGATCCCGCTAGCGGATCCGCATCTGACATATCTCCCTGACATGGTCCCAAGGATCATGAGGGAAATGAGAGGTAACGCCAATGACTCATGGTTGACTCACCTAAGGCGTAATCCCTTCACAAGGATCGTGCACGAAGCCGAATGGCCCCGACGCTTTAGTATGCCCAAATTCCACTTTATGATTGCACAACCGACCCATGTGCCTTCCTCAATCACTATGAATGGAAAATTCTAGCCGAGATAATAACCCGGTCAAATGTAAGTGTTTCCTAGTCTTCTTATCAGGAACAACCTTGCTATGGTTCTCTCGCCTTGCACTGGAGTCTGTCAGCAACTTCAGCCAACTAGCTACAGAAATAGTTTAGCAGTTCAGATAGCATGTGCCAACTCCAAAAGAACACTCTACCTCTTGCGACTTAATACTGCCCTCTCCCAGGTAGATGACCCAAAGCCTCGCACCGTTCTTTTCCAACTTGGAAAAGAGGTTCTCCCCACATTCGAGTTTGGGGCATGGATTGACAGAAAGCTGCCCAAGGGTCTCGACGCTTTCTATGAAAAGGCCGAACAATTCTTATGTCAAGAAGAAGTGAGGCACAACCGAATCTCCTGGACCAACTCTTCCAACAACGCGCATGCTGATACCATCAACGATAGCACCAAGGTGAAGGGATCGGGGAACCTTTCGATAAGAACAAGGAGGCAAGACTCTACAAATCAAAGCCAGCCAACGACAGACAGGGCAGCCGCAACAACAACCAGGCCTCAGCTGATCCCCGAAGATCTGGACGCAACAAAGCTTACGAGACCTATAATCCATTAAATGAAGACTTGGAGACGATCTACCTGGAAACATGCAGCAGGCTCTAATATAAGAAGCAGCACAATAGGGAGTCCATGGATCGCGAAAAGAACACCAGTAATTATTGCTGATCCCACGATCTGTATAGACACAACACCAATGAATGTTGCTAACTCAAGGACGCAATCGAAAATCTTATCCGCGAAAGGCGCCTTGAGCAATATGTCCATGAACCCTTTCCTCCTGAAGCAAACTCAGATCCTACTGCACTATTACTCCTAGCTTCTACCAAGACGGCTCCTAGTCCATCGAACCCAAGTCGAGGAATTGTAATCAACAATATCTTTGGAGGGCCTTACCCCATATATGAAAACTTTTGAAAAATGGAGTATGCGAGATCTATCAAGCACGCCACCTATGAAGTATACTCCACTATAGACGAGTTCAACCCCGCTAAGCTTCAGAAAACCACGAAGGATGACATCATCTTCCGTGAAAGAGAATAAACGGGAATTGAAATCCCAACTACCAACCCTCTCGTGATCACAACACTGATCGGCCCAACTTACGTCCAAATGATATTAGTCGATTCAGGGAGCTCAGTCAACATCATCTTCAGAGCTGCCTATGATCAGATGAAGATGGAAACAATGGACTTGAAACACTTTCATGCCATAATTCACGGCTTCAGCAGATCCTCCAATAATTCGGTAGGCATAATCGACCAACCCGTTGAACTTGGTAGCAGGGATCAGAGCTGGGTCTAAGTCCTCACTTTCGTGGTTATCGACATAACCTCCCCCTATAATGTCTTCATTGAACGTCCCTTCCTTACGGAGTTCCGAGTCTACATGTCCCTATGGTCTCTCCTAATGAAGTTTCCAACCGAAAGCGGGATCAGTACAGTTAAAGGCGACGAAGCAACCGCAAGAGATTGTTACACAATATAATGGAAAAACGCACACAACAAGGGAAAGGCAGTGCCTCTGTCTCCCTACGCCAAGAACATCTCCGCATAGCAATTAAAGGCATCAGACCCTTGGCTTAGGCGCCACTATCGTCTTTCCAACGATCTCAATCCGAGGAAAGACGAAGAGCATGACCACGAAAGGTCTACTCTAGTGGAACCTATGGTGGACGTTTCGATCAGCTTCGATGACTCTTCAAAGGTTTTGAAAATCGGATCGCAACTCCACCCCACAATAAAAGAAGATCTTGTGGATTTCTTAAGAGCCAACCTAGACGTGTTCACTTAGACCCACTCAGACATGAGGGGCATCGACCCTGCGATTGCTGGCCACCAGTTGAACCTCGCTCCCACACTGCTTTCAGTCAAACAGAAACACCACTTGTTGGGACCCAAAAGGTCCAATGCGCTCAACGAATAGGTAGGTAGGCTACTTAATAACAACTTCATCCGCGAAGCCTACTATCTTGAATGGGTCTCCAACCCGATTCTGGTCAAGAAAACTAATGGCAAGTGGAAATGTGTATCGATTTCTCCGACCTAAACAAGACATGTCCCAAGGACAACTTCCCGCTTTCGAAGATCGATCGGCTTGTTGACTCGACCACCGGGTACCATCTCTTATCATTCATGGATGCTTATTCAGGCTACAATCAGATTCTGATGTATCTTCGCGACCAGGACCAAACTACTTTCATAACAGACCTTGGGCTCTAATGTTACTGCATCATGCCTTTCGGACTCAAGAATGCAGGAGTCATTTATCAACAAATGGTTAACCGCCTCTTTAAGGACCAAATTGGAAAATCCATGGAGGCAATCAGGTCAACGTTGGTGCACATCGAGGACAGTGTACAACAACCTGTCTATTACATCAACAAACAATTGATGGGGCAGAAAAGAATTATTCGAAGCTTTAGAAACTAGCATACGATTTATTGATTTCCTCTCGGAAGCTTTGACCATACTTCCAGTCTTATCCCATAAAGGTTTATAACGACCAGCCGCTACGACCGGTCGTACAACGACCCGAGGCATCCGGAAGACTATTAAAGTGGAGTATGGAACTGCGTCAATTTGAGATAACATCCATCCCCCGTCGATCCATATCTGGACAAGCTTTTACCAATTTCATAGTAGAATTCACAGCTCTCGAGGAGTCTCCTGCAGAGAACATCGAAGGTCCCGACACTCAATGGAAAATATTTGTGGACGGGTCCTCCAACAGCAAATGTTTTGGAGCCGGAGTCATTCTCATCACTCCAGAGGAACACCCGATATACTACACGTTAAAGCTCGATGCCAAAAAAGGAGTCTTCTCCGGCCCAGTTTATTAATTGGGACTTGTTGTTTCCTCAAAATCTACTTCCTTGCTACCAACAACATCGCAGAATATGAGGCCTTGAAGGCGAGACTTAGAATCAAAATCGAACTTAAGCTAAGGACCATTCAAATCTTCTCCGATTCACAACACATCGTGCGCCAGGTACAGGGAGAATATCAGGACAAGGGAGAAAAACTCATCCTATATCCGACCCAGGTTCAGGAACTGTAACACCCCGCATTTTTAATGAAATTAAAAATGTGGAAATATGTATATATATATATATTATATACATAGACATATTTAAGATAAAAATTAAATAATGACAATAAAATTGCATGTAATATGTTCATGTAGTGAAATGAAGGAAAAAGATTAATAAAAGAAATTAAATGCAATACACGAAATGCGAAGAAATGCATGCGAACAATTAAATAGATATAAAAAGGAAAATTTGAGAAGCTTCATTAATTTGGTCATGAAATAAGTGTCATTGCATTCGTGGTGATTTTCTAGTTAATTTGGACCTATAGTTTGTAGAAAACCGATTTAAAATGAAGAAGATGTCTTTAAATTAAATATTGCAGCAAAACATGAAAAAGAGGAATGAGAGAATAATGTGTAGCTTTGTCCTAAGTCTTGTTAGCAAAAGACTTAGTAGCTCATTTGGCTAGTACATGTGACTTGTACGCAAGAGGTTTTGGGTTCAATCCCCGCCAGTGCCATATTTTTGTTTTAGGGGAATGGCTAAAAAGTGGCCTAGTGTGAACGCAGTTCAATAAAAAAAGCGGTTTAGTGTGAAAATGGTTAATTGGAAAGATAGTTAAAAAGAAATATACATACATATATATATATGACATGTGGGTGTCAACACCCCTGCTGTTGCGCATCATGTTGCACACATGGCGCATTTTTATTTGTCAATAATGATTTTTGAGTTTTAGGGCTGACGTGGCCTCTTCTGATTGGCTGGATGACGTGTCTTTGAGTTGTGTTGTTCTAATGATCTCCTAGTTAATCTAAAGGCTCTAACTAAACTAATACATCTATAAAAGCACATCTAATCTAAACTAAATTCATTCATAAGCCTCCATGCTGCTGCATCCAAAACTAAACTAGTATCTCTTCTTCAACGAATCAAAGCATATGAATTGTGAAAAACGGGAATGATTCTAGAACAACAACAAACGCTTAATTCAGATCTATATCCTTTCTTCTTCTACCACTGTGAGTACAGTTACTTTCACAAGATAATTAATTACAAATAATGGTGATAAGTGTGAATTGGACTGTATGACTATGCTTGTATCATATGCTATTAGATCTATTCTGTTGAGATATGCCAGTTCTGTTATCATATGTTATTTGATCTATTTTGTAGATTTATATGCGTAATTAAACCTGCTCTATTCTATGCTATGCAAATTCATGTTAATTAGATCCATTCTACTCTAGCAAGTTTATGTTGATTAGATCTATTCTATTCCATGCAAGTTTATGTTAATTAGATCTATGCAAGTTCATGTTAATTAGATCGCAAGTTTATGTTAATTAGATCTATGCAAGTTTAAGTTGATTAGATCTATTCTATTCTATGCAAGTTTACGTTAATTAGATCTGTGCAAGTTTATGTTAATTAGAACTATTCAAGTTTATGTTGATTAGATCTATCCTATTCTACGCAAGTTAATGTTAATTAGATCTATGCAAGTTTATGTTAATTAGGTCTATGCAAGTTTATGTTGATTAGATCTATCCTATTCTATGCAAGTTTATGTTAATTAGATCTATGTAAGTTCATGTTAATTAGATCTATGCAAGTTTATTTGATTAGATCTATCCTATTCTATGCAAGTTCATGTTCCATATGATTATTGGATCTATATTATGTGTGGATGATGTCTCTTTCCATCTTTCTTTTCCTTTTACTTATGAGTAGGCTAACGACGAGCCTAAGGTATTGTGTGAATTATATGTACGAATAACGTAGGAACGTTGGGGAAAGTTTGGGAAAAATATTGAATAATGTGTAATTGGCATAAATTGATTTGTAATCATGTAATTGATTTGGGGCATAATTTTGTATAACTGGTATGCATGAATTTGGCATAAATTGGTTTAGGCCTAATTTGGAATAACTAGTACACTAAGATTATAGGCCTAATTTGGATTAAAATTATGGGCATAATTTAGATAAGAAATTATGGGTAATTGGAATATATTTTAGTCCAAGATTTAAAATTGGGAATTTTGGTAATTGACATAATTAGCCTGAAATTGGCATAAACTGCAAGTAAATAAATTGGCTAAGATAAGCATGCTGAGACATGAGGTTAGACTCTGTTTGCAGTAGAAGCATGCCCGGAACCAACCGACCTAACTAGCAACTGCAAACAGCCAGTCTAATGTGAGAGGTCGCAGGCATAACTAGAAGATGCTTAGACACGAGGTTAAGTCTGGCTTGTGGTGGAAGTCTACCCGGAACCGCCCGACTTATCCAGCGGCCACAAGCAATCGACTTAATGTGAGAGGTCTGTTCATTAATAACTAATTAATGCTAATCAAAGATGAATATGATACCTAAAACATGTTAGGTGGGTTGGGTTAAGTTAACTTGTGTAAGATGACAACTTAACCAATATTACATGAACAATGTGGATAGGGTTAAGGCAAGCTTAACCAATAATACATATTGATTTGATAAGTGGATGGGTTAAGTCAACTGGGCAGATAGATAATACTTAACTAAGATAAGACATGTAGTAAGACATGGGAACAATAAAAGGGTTAAGTGGGTGACATGTGTAGCATGTATTGCATGTGTAGCATGTATAACATAAATAATGAACACTTAACCAAGATAAGGCAAGTGGTAAGACATGGGTGACATGTGAAATATAACTAGACGCACTTAAAGGTGAACCATGTAAGAAGACATGGGTATAATAAAAGGGTTAAGTGGGTGACATGTGAAACCTAATTAAAGCACTTAACCAAGGTGAGACATGTGGGAAAACATGGGAATTATAATAAGAGGGTTAAGTGGGAAATCCTAGTGGGGACCAAGCATAGGTGGGAAGCTTATGTAAGGTGTGGGGACCCTTTTTAAACATGTAATGACTCGGGTTTTTGACAACTTTGGTTATCGCCATAAACTCAATGATGACTAACCAAACGTCGAAAAATACCGGTCATTAGTGAAAGAAATTAAAGGGTGAGGAAAGATAAGATGGAAACTTAGAATAGAAGAAGAAGAACACAACATCAGAGTAACACGAATCTCACAACGGAACGAACAACATATAATAGATAATATATCCTTGAAATAAAACCATTATATGTATACAATAACATTTTCAGAGTACAACACTTACAACTCAGCGGAAATAAATATAGCTATATAATCCTGAAGCCTCCTGCTCCAAGCTCTTCCAGTATATCTGTAAATCCTGACTACTTGACTGCCCATACAAAATTGGGCACCCAAGAGTTTAGGGAAAACAAAAACAAAAAAAACTCCTGGTCAGTCATGGGACTGGTATGAGTAAAACGGTTTAAAACAGTTTGAACAAGTAAACGATATCTCATAAGACCACGCCGTATAACGGAATGAGTTTTTCCTCATGAGAATCCAAATTATCTTTATATCAAAATCCTTTTGATATTATAATAATGTCTATTAACCACAATATAATATCATCTAGCAGAAACGCTTTCATCTCACGTTCTATGTATATAGTATACAATCAAAACCGCAAGCACGTATTGGGTAATGGAATTCCAACTATGACAAGGTATGGAACCACCTTTCGCTAGTGTACCTCTAGAAAGGAATACACTGGGTTCAACAAGAACATCTTGCAACCCAGCCACACATGACCGACCACTCATTTCGCTTGAGTGCATCGAATGTATATCACCAACGGTTGGGATCAGCAAACTTTTCCCGAATGGGACAACATCAACAATAGATTTTTAGAAGTAAATGAAACTCTAGATCAGGTGGTTATACACCCTACTTCGAAGCGACCGACTTAGCCATGCTGCCTGCCCGATTTCTGTCATTTACCGGTTGATGAGGCTTGAGGTTACGATTCATCATCACATCAGATTCACTTCGAATGTCACATCGTCAAATCCATCAAATCACCAATTGACGTCAACAACCATATATTACGTGTTAGCTAAAGAAGTTTCCTTCTCTGCTTCCACTCTTGGTACGGTTGAAGAAATCATTGTACGTGACCTTTATGGAAATACTCTGTCAGACATTCATCCATACAAGTCATCCAGGAACAGAATGAACCGAAAGCACTATTCAATACATCCATCTTAGGCACTGTTACCTAAGACTTATACAATAGCCCTTGCACTTTACTCTGTCTTCAATTTTCTTTGGCATATATGATTCGCAACGCTTATGCCAATACAGGGTGGTTCTTTGGATAATAATCCAACCGGTCTCTCCATATTAACAACATTAAAATGGTCAAAAACTTATGGTCTGTGATTTAACCATCAAAGAAAAACAGGTGTGCAAACAATGACATTATTTCCAAGAGGAAATTATATCGATCAATCATCATTCAACTTTTATCTCTTTATTTCATTAATTTACTTATCTCTTGTTTCCCTATATTCAACATTTATTATTTTCTAAATTTAGAAAATATATTTTATTACAATTGGAAAACATTTCCATTTCTTGTTTTCTATATCAGAAAACATTTCTGGTTCTTAGTTGGAAAACATTTTCAAAACTCCTTCATTGGACTTAGACAGATGTTTAAACAAACCATCGCGATGCCAACTCAAACCATTACGCTTATTAACTAAATTCCTTTAACCCACCTTCACTATCGAACCTTAACCATTCCTTAGTTAAAAATGAAGTCAATCAATTTGGGGTAATACTACCTCTCAGGCCTTAACTGTAACAACCTGTAAAATGCGAGCCAGTTTGAAATTTTTATTTTGGAGATTTTAGCGAATTTTGAATATTTAAAATAGATTATTTTAAATAATATCGACGAGAAATTTAATTTGAATATAATTTGAACGTATATATTATATACGTCGTCGGTAGAATATATAATAATTATATATAATTATAAAAGGAATTGAAAATGGCGCGGTAGTTCGAAAATTCGATTTCTAATTTCAAATGAATACACAGAATTCAATATAAGTCAGAATTGAACGAAACAAGAAATATTTGAATCTGTATAACTATATCTTTGTAACGAAGTTAACAAACTGAGATTTCATTTTAGAAATGATAAGATATGTCCAGTTTAAAATTAGAAATAGTCGCTGTGGAATTTATATATATTTTTATATATATAAGGCCCTTAAAAATAGCAATTTTGCAAACGACCTCGGATTTCGACGAAACCAGTTTTGTTGGGTCCGTGATGTAAAGTTATTGCTAGGTTTCAGATTTCATAATTTTTCGAATCAATATGTGAGCGTGGCAAAGGAAAACGCGTTTGACCAGTTTCAGTTGATTTTAATCGACTGGAAATTGGCCATTTTTCAAACGGTCTCAGAATTCGACGAAACTAGTTTTATTAGGACCGTATCGTCAATACGAAGCTAGAAAATATTTTTCGGGAATTTTTCGAGTTAGTATGTGACCCCGGTAATTTGAAATGTACGTTTAAAATTCGATACAGTAATTTAAATGTAAATTTAACGGAAACTGATTGTAACAGCCGAATCAGCTTGCGAAACATATACCATTGTGTTCGGAATGGGGATAATTAGCTAGAGGCGACAGTCGTTGGGTCTCGATTGGTGTTGGAAATAAAAGTCAACATTTAGGAGAAAAATAAAAATAAAATATAGTAATTTAATTTATATAACCACCTTAACACCCATCTTTTCGGTTTCTCTCTCCCCGTAAAAATTCAAAGAAAAAAAAAAGAAGGCTGATGGAACCCTCAGCCCTAGGTAGCCGCCGCCCTCAATCGCGACCCCCCCCCTCTTAGACGGCCGCCGGCGATCCATCCCCACCCCCTCCGCTCTGCTATGCCTCTCTCTCTCTTCTACCCTCCTCCTCCAATCGACGCTCCACCGTCCAGTCCGTCACCAATCAACCGCCGCCGGTCATTGGGACCTTCACGTCCGACTGAGCAGGTCCCAACGCCCCTCCTCAGCGCCACCTCGACCCTTCCTTGCCGCCAAGCCCTCCGACGAGCGAAGTTCGGTGAGTTTTTAATTACAGTTTTATTTAATTTTCTTTAGTTCTATAATGTTATCATTTGTATGAAAATAAAAATATCATTTTTAAGTAAAGTTATCATTTTTATGTAAATAAAAATATCATTTTTAAGTAAAGTTATCATTTTTATGTAAATAAAAATATCATTTTTAAGTAAAATTATCATTTTTATGTAAATAAAAATATGATTTTTGTATAGGTAAATGGCAAGAAGAAAGTTAGATTTTTAAAAAAGCAAGAAAAATCAGATTTTTAGATATTGAAAGTTGAAATAAAAATTCGATTTTTATATATTGTACTTTGAAATAAAAATTCGATTTTTATATATTGAACTTTGAAATAAAAATTCGATTTTTATATATTGTACTTTGAAATAAAAATTCGATTTTTATATATTGAACTTTGAAATAAAAATTCGATTTTTATATATTGAACTTTGAAATAAAAATTCGATTTTTATATATTGAACTTTGAAATAAAAATTCGATTTTTATATATTGAACTTCGAAATAAAAATTCGATTTTTATATATTGTACTTTGAAATAAAAATTCGATTTTTATATATTGAACTTTGAAATAAAAATTCGATTTTTATATATTGAACTTTGAAATAAAAATTCGATTTTTATATATTGAACTTTGAAATAAAAATTCGATTTTTATATATTGAACTTTGAAATAAAAATTCGATTTTTATATATTGAACTTTGAAATAAAAATTCGATTTTTATATATTGAACTTTGAAATAAAAATTCGATTTTTATATATTGAACTTTGAAATAAAAATTCGATTTTTACATATGTAGTGAAAGCGGACAACGAAAATGACGAAGATGCGATAGCGATGAAGATTCCTATCAATGAAGTGCCGTGGAGCTAGGATAGCTATAGGTGAGAATTTCTCACCTTTCAATTTATTTTTCTAGTTATATATATATATATACTAGGATGCAGACGGTGCTTAGTAGCACCCAACACCCGTCCACAGACCATGGACTTGTTTGATTGGTTGTGTAGTTGGTTAGATTATTTGATTTGGATTGGATTGGTTTGGTGAAATTGATATGATTGATGTGTGAATGGCGTGGGCCTTCACTAGACCGGGGATAAGGCTAGGCCTTGTCCCGTTTCTAGTATCGGGCCGTTATGCCGCCGAAATTTTCTAAAATATGTTAGAAAAATAAAAATATCATTTTATTGTGTAAATGAATAATAGAAATTCATATGTTGGAATAAAATGTTTTATCGTTAAAAACATAATTTTTAATGTGAATATGAATATAGTGAAAGTGAATAAATAAATATTCATTTACAAACCAGACGGTTTGTTTATGTACACCTATTTGAAGGACATCGATTGGGTCGATAAATTTTACACATCGCCCAACTGCACAAATAAAACCTGTGTTTGATTGTTTGAAACCCCACACGGGTGTTAGGATGAAATTTGAAGTTCACTCATCCTGATTGATTAAATATGTCGATCGATTGATTGACAGGCTGTTATAAGCGTTAGATATCTATATTTGATGCTTATACAGTGTAGTGCACTTTGGTTGATGGTTGATTATTTTTCAATGCTATTATATGTGTGTAATGCATGAAAATCCATATAATTAACTTTATATGGTAATTGATTGGGCCTCATTCTAATTTGAAAAATAAAGAATATTATAAAATAAAAGTTCATGTGTTGACAGTACTCATTCATTGAGATTGGTCATGTGTTGAACGAAATATTTTAATATTAAAATTTACATCTTTATCGATATAAAATAAAAGTTCATGTGTTGACAGTACTCATTCATTGAGATTGGTCATGTGTTGAACGAAATATTTTAATATTAAAATTTACATCTTTATCGATATAAAATAAAAGTTCATGTGTTGACAGTACTCATTCATTGAGATTGGTCATGTGTTGAACGAAATATTTTGATAATAACAACTATTTTGAAAAAGAAATATTTGAAATAGAATATTTGAAAATAGAAATTTATGAAGCCGTGTTGGTTAGATTGACGCCATTTTGACGTGAACGATATTTAAAACGATTTCGAAATGAATTGAATTGAAAACGATTTCGAAATGAATTGAATATATAACGATTTCGAAATGAATTGAATTGAAAACGATTTCGAAATGAATTGAATTGAAAACGATTTCGAAATGAATTGAATTGAGAACGAATTGAAATTAAATTAGAAATCAATTTGAATTGAAATCAATTTGAAATGAATTTAAAATGAATTTAAATTGGAATATTCAATTTTGATTTGAAATTGAATATGAAGTTGAAACCGTTTTGAAAACGAATTTAAAACGATTTATAAAATTCATTTCGAAAGGAAATCGACAAAATATATATTATATATATTATATATATAATATAATGGCCTGAATAGAACGCGCCACGCCGCGGCAGTTCGTAAATTTCGACCATTTATTTCAAACGGACATTACGGGAGATCCGACCGTCGGATTCTCCTAAAACCGGAACCGTTGGGTTCGTATCGAAAAGAGCTTTCTAACGAAGGTTAGAAATTTGAAATCTAACGGTTGGATTTGGAGATACGTCCAAATCAAATTTGAAAAAGGTCGCTGTAAGTGCAGTTCGATGGCCGTTGATGGAAATCGACTGTACGGGCCTTGATAAAATTATTAAAAATGGTAATAATTTGTGTAAAATCATAAGAAATGATTTAGAAAGAATTGGGATGAAAAACTCCATATTTGAAAAGATAAAAATAGATTTTTATCGAAATGAACTAGTTTTGAACTAGAAATATAATTCTATTTATTTTTAAATAAATAAATTGAATTCGAAAAGGGTTTTGAAAATAACCAAAATTTCCAATGATTGCATTGGAGTGGATTTGAATCGAAATTGTCTTCGGAATATTTCGATGTTGGAATTCGTGATTATACAGGTGTTGTTATGGAAATTTGAAAGATATATATTTATATCGTTATTTCCAATACGACATTTGTTAATCGTAGAATTTGATATTGAATATAGGCCGATATATTTTCTATTCAGAGCCTTGTATTGAATATCGAATGTGATTTGGGTTTGTCGTGAATGGTGTCTTCACTAACACTGTTCTTGAACCCAGTTGAGAAAAGATTAAATCTTTTTATTTAGATTTAATGAAGTGTACCAATTAAATAATATTTAATTGGAATGGAATTGATATTGATTTTTGGGTTTATCGTGAACAGTGTTTTAAACAACACTCGTTCTTTAACCCGATAATTAATGAATGTGATTTTGGGTTTATCGTGAACTGTGTTTTTAATTGACACTGATTCTTTAACCCAGTTAAAGATTAAAACTAAGTGGAGTTTTAATGAATCTTTAATTAGATTGAAATGATCGAAAATGGAGTAGCACCAGTTTTGCTCCAGGCGATAGTTAAATCTTTAATTAGATTTGAACGTGAAATGGTAATTGAATTTACCGATAACACTGTGGTGTTAGATATGAAGTATTACCAGCTTTACTTCATGGGATTAATAGGTTGGGATTTGGAAATTAAAACAAATGATTACTTCGGTAAGGTTCGCTAATCCCGACTAGTTTGAATTGAGATTCAAAAATAGAATAAAGAATAAATTCAAGGAATTTATCTTGGATAAAATTAATGGGAACCTTTTCCTATGAATGTGAAATTTAGAAACTAACTGTCGGTTAGCCAAGCAGAATGGTTTTCTGGATATTGATCTGATGTTGGTTTCGGCCTTCGGGGTTAATATTTGGGGGATTATTCTCTTGATTAATTTACGGTTAGTGACTAATGAATTGGAATGAGGCGTATGTTGTGTTTGTGTAACACTTATTTAAAATATACGCGAGTTATTCGGAAAGACCGGGTTTGTCCCATTCTGAATAACTGATACGACGATAAGTCGAAGATGAAGACGATGGTCGAAGACCGGAGGTCTTCACGTCGTTTGGGTGATAACTGATGATCTTGATTGGGCTGTACACCCAAGAAGATGGAAACAGTTAGTGATCGTCCAGACGTACTTGGAGATCGATGGATATGCGGGGTACTAGGTGCCTCCGGTTTCGTTCAGCCCCAGAACGGACTTGTAAATGGACTGTGTGTCTGACATTGGATTTTAGTCCGTGTGATGGATCTCTATTAAATATATATCTGTTTGGCGGCGGAGAATTTATTCTCTTGCTTAACGCCCTTCTCTGAGACGTACGAGCTCAGGGGTTATATATTGATGGATATCAAACGCATGGAGTGAATTGCCCGTGTGGCATGCCTAAGTGGCAATTGATCGAGGCTTCTGTTGAAAAGCAAAGTCTCGTGGTGATGATCAAAGCAAGGCCTTTGTGGCGTAGCTTTGTGTAACGTTTGCTTCGCGAGTTTTCACACCCGGTATGAACCAAAAACGGGAGGGACATCAGGGAGGACTTGCGTTTCTTTCTAGCTAGAAGTGGCGTCAGTGGTTTTACACGCCCTGACGAGTTTGACTTATGTGGTTGTTGCTGTTGCGAGGCGCCTCGGTTATATCGGTTTCGGCCGATGCTTCTGGTCGGCTGACGGGCCAGACTTACACCCCATAGGGTGGGGAAACGTAGTGTTCAGGCATTTTAATCCACATCGGTGGACCGACCCTGACGATCCAAGGGCCCACCTGTGTCTGGGTCCTGAGACACGGACTAGAGCGTCTCGAATCGGTTGAGGACTATCTTTTGCCTCGGTTCATAGACGGAAATCCAATTTCCAAATACGTGACATTTGCGGTTTTATTTGTAAACCTATATATGGCGACATAGTGGCATGGGACGCTCATGTCGCCTATGATTGATACTTATGATTTGAAGTTGTTTTATACACTATGCACTTATTATAGTATCAAATGATTTGTTTTAAGCGTATCAAGCATTCTTTGGCTGTTATAAGGGAAAACCCTATCCCCCGGCTTGCGTTGCATTGCGTGATAGGACCTGGGTCTTATAACAGCTTCATTTTTCTTTATTTAGCATTGCGCTGTTGTTTTATGCACGGGTATTCTTGGGAGGAAACCCGTTCCGTGTTATACGGCGTGGTCCCTTGATTTACCTATTTTTAAAAATAAAGATTAACTGTTTTAGTTCTCACACCAGTCACATGACTGACCTGGAGTTTATTGTTTTAACCTAAACTCTGGGTGCCCTTATTTTGACACGGGCAGCTAGTAGTTTCGGTTTTGCAGATTTATATTCACAGGATCCTGGTCTACAGCTGGAACGATATCCGGAAAGCTTTGTATCCGTATATCTTCTTCTAGTTGTGTATTGTATGATTTTTCCGCTGCAATGTAATTTAAATCTCTGATATTTCTGTGTAATATTCATTTATACTCTGTATATTCTTGTAATCTGATGCATTGTTGTAATATACAATGAAATGTTCTTCTGTATGCGTTCTGTTTTGTCCTGTTCTCAAACGATAGGGCGTTTCGAACGGCCTGGATCGGTTTAGCGACTGGTTCGGACCGAGCGAAATTCCTTGCCTTCACAGTTGGTATCAGAGCTTTGGTTTACAAAGCTAGAGAACAAGGCACATTAGAACCATACGAAAGGATTCATCAGATGTTGGATTAGTAATATCCAATTAGAATGACTCGTTAGAGATAGGATCAGTAGTATCCTAGAATGAGTGTGAAGAGTATATTTTTCAAATGAAAACAAATTTTGTTTTGAAAATTTAAATCAATTATTCGTATTTGATTATTTATATTGATGTGGACAATCCAGTATATATAGACTTTGCGTATATGTCTGATCCACGTGTATTTGAAGTTTTAATATACTGGATAGATATAGAGCCACACTCTAGTCGTCCGGAGACGATTCTGATGATAGTCTAGACATCATCAGAATTGGTATTCGAGTTTCGAAGGTGTGATTTTCTATATATTTCCATTAGACTGGTGTGAGAACCAAAACTTATATAGCTAGATTTATTTGTTGTGATTTGGTATCAAAAATCTGATTTTTGACTATATATCAAAGTTATGAATTTGAAACTCTAAATTCACTAATTGATTGATGTTTGTGTTGTTTGTTTAGTTGTTTGATAATTTTGAACCATTATGCCTAATGTGATCGAATAATGAATTGTATTGAAATTTGGTTGCGTTTGCTTGCATATACATATATATCATTGAACAGGTCATAGCAAGGAGGCTAGAGCCAGAGAATAAAATTTGTTTGCCCGACAAATAGGTACATGTTTACTACATAATTTCCTGTTTTGTTTGGGTGATGATGATTTTGTGAGCCTATTGGCTAGCCGCTTGGCTTTTTCTTTTTCTTTTTGAGATCTGAAGGACCGGGGAAGCTATTTGAAATTCCCCGATGCTCCCGGTGCAGGGGAGGTTATGGCGAAATTTTTCGAAAATTTAGGGAGTTAGCCAAATTTTTGAAATTTGAGAAATTCTCAGAAACTGAAAAGTTGGAGAATGGAAACCAGATCGAACGTAGAGTTGAATTATCAAACCACTTTCGACTTTGTTCCTTTTCGGGGACGAAAAGTTTTAAGTGGGGGAGATTGTAACAACCTGTAAAATGCGAGCCAGTTTGAAATTTTTATTTTGGCGATTTTAGCGAATTTTGAATATTTAAAATAGATTATTTTAAATAATATCGACGAGAAATTTAATTTGAATATAATTTGAACGTATATATTATATACGTCGTCGGTAGAATATATAATAATTATATATAATTATAAAAGGAATTGAAAATGGCGCGGTAGTTCGAAAATTCGATTTCTAATTTCAAATGAATACACAGAATTCAATATAAGTCAGAATTGAACGAAACAAGAAATATTTGAATCTGTATAACTATATCTTTGTAACGAAGTTAACAAACTGAGATTTCATTTTAGAAATGATAAGATATGTCCAGTTTAAAATTAGAAATAGTCGCTGTGGAATTTATATATATTTTTATATATATAAGGCCCTTAAAAATAGCAATTTTGCAAACGACCTCGGATTTCGACGAAACCAGTTTTGTTGGGTCCGTGATGTAAAGTTATTGCTAGGTTTCAGATTTCATAATTTTTCGAATCAATATGTGAGCGTGGCAAAGGAAAACGCGTTTGACCAGTTTCAGTTGATTTTAATCGACTGGAAATTGGCCATTTTTCAAACGGTCTCAGAATTCGACGAAACTAGTTTTGTTAGGACCGTATCGTCAATACGAAGCTAGAAAATATTTTTCGGGAATTTTTCGAGTTAGTATGTGACCCCGGTAATTTGAAATGTACGTTTAAAATTCGATACAGTAATTTAAATGTAAATTTAACGGAAACTGATTGTAACAGCCGAATCAGCTTGCGAAACATATACCATTGTGTTCGGAATGGGGATAATTAGCTAGAGGCGATAGTCGTTGGGTCTCGATTGGTGTTGGAAATAAAAGTCAACATTTAGGAGAAAAATAAAAATAAAATATAGTAATTTAATTTATATAACCACCTTAACACCCATCTTTTCGGTTTCTCTCTCCCCGTAAAAATTCAAAGAAAAAAAAAAGAAGAAGGCTGATGGAACCCTCAGCCCTAGGTAGCCGCCGCCCTCAATCGCGACCCCCCCCCTCTTAGACGGCCGCCGGCGATCCATCCCCACCCCCTCCGCTCTGCTATGCCTCTCTCTCTCTTCTACCCTCCTCCTCCAATCGACGCTCCACCGTCCAGTCCGTCACCAATCAACCGCCGCCGGTCATTGGGACCTTCACGTCCGACTGAGCAGGTCCCAACGCCCCTCCTCAGCGCCACCTCGACCCTTCCTTGCCGCCAAGCCCTCCGACGAGCGAAGTTCGGTGAGTTTTTAATTACAGTTTTATTTAATTTTCTTTAGTTCTATAATGTTATCATTTGTATGAAAATAAAAATATCATTTTTAAGTAAAGTTATCATTTTTATGTAAATAAAAATATCATTTTTAAGTAAAGTTATCATTTTTATGTAAATAAAAATATCATTTTTAAGTAAAATTATCATTTTTATGTAAATAAAAATATGATTTTTGTATAGGTAAATGGCAAGAAGAAAGTTAGATTTTTAAAAAAGCAAGAAAAATCAGATTTTTAGATATTGAAAGTTGAAATAAAAATTCGATTTTTATATATTGTACTTTGAAATAAAAATTCGATTTTTATATATTGAACTTTGAAATAAAAATTCGATTTTTATATATTGTACTTTGAAATAAAAATTCGATTTTTATATATTGAACTTTGAAATAAAAATTCGATTTTTATATATTGAACTTTGAAATAAAAATTCGATTTTTATATATTGAACTTTGAAATAAAAATTCGATTTTTATATATTGAACTTTGAAATAAAAATTCGATTTTTATATATTGTACTTTGAAATAAAAATTCGATTTTTATATATTGAACTTTGAAATAAAAATTCGATTTTTATATATTGAACTTTGAAATAAAAATTCGATTTTTATATATTGAACTTTGAAATAAAAATTCGATTTTTATATATTGAACTTTGAAATAAAAATTCGATTTTTATATATTGAACTTTGAAATAAAAATTCGATTTTTATATATTGAACTTTGAAATAAAAATTCGATTTTTACATATGTAGTGAAGGCGGACAACGAAGATGACGAAGATGCGATAGCGATGAAGATTCCTATCAATGAAGTGCCGTTGAGCTAGGATAGCTATAGGTGAGAATTTCTCACCTTTCAATTTATTTTTCTAGTTATATATATATATACTAGGATGCAGACGGTGCTTAGTAGCACCCGACACCCGTCCACAGACCATGGACTTGTTTGATTGGTTGTGTAGTTGGTTAGATTATTTGATTTGGATTGGATTGGTTTGGTGAAATTGATATGATTGATGTGTGAATGGCGTGGGCCTTCACTAGACCGGGGATAAGGCTAGGCCTTGTCCCGTTTCTAGTATCGGGCCGTTATGCCGCCGAAATTTTCTAAAATATGTTAGAAAAATAAAAATATCATTTTATTGTGTAAATGAATAATAGAAATTCATATGTTGGAATAAAATGTTTTATCGTTAAAAACATAATTTTTAACGTGAATATGAATATAGTGAAAGTGAATAAATAAATATTCATTTACAAACCAGACGGTTTGTTTATGTACACCTATTTGAAGGACATCGATTGGGTCGATAAATTTTACACATCGCCCAACTGCACAAATAAAACCTGTGTTTGATTGTTTGAAACCCCACACGGGTGTTAGGATGAAATTTGAAGTTCACTCATCCTGATTGATTAAATATGTCGATCGATTGATTGACAGGCTGTTATAAGCGTTAGATATCTATATTTGATGCTTATACAGTGTAGTGCACTTTGGTTGATGGTTGATTATTTTTCAATGCTATTATATGTGTGTAATGCATGAAAATCCATATAATTAACTTTATATGGTAATTGATTGGGCCTCATTCTAATTTGAAAAATAAAGAATATTATAAAATAAAAGTTCATGTGTTGACAGTACTCATTCATTGAGATTGGTCATGTGTTGAACGAAATATTTTAATATTAAAATTTACATCTTTATCGATATAAAATAAAAGTTCATGTGTTGACAGTACTCATTCATTGAGATTGGTCATGTGTTGAACGAAATATTTTAATATTAAAATTTACATCTTTATCGATATAAAATAAAAGTTCATGTGTTGACAGTACTCATTCATTGAGATTGGTCATGTGTTGAACGAAATATTTTGATAATAACAACTATTTTGAAAAAGAAATATTTGAAATAGAATATTTGAAAATAGAAATTTATGAAGCCGTGTTGGTTAGATTGACGCCATTTTGACGTGAACGATATTTAAAACGATTTCGAAATGAATTGAATTGAAAACGATTTCGAAATGAATTGAATATATAACGATTTCGAAATGAATTGAATTGAAAACGATTTCGAAATGAATTGAATTGAAAACGATTTCGAAATGAATTGAATTGAGAACGAATTGAAATTGAATTAGAAATCAATTTGAATTGAAATCAATTTGAAATGAATTTAAAATGAATTTAAATTGGAATATTCAATTTTGATTTGAAATTGAATATGAAGTTGAAACCGTTTTGAAAACGAATTTAAAACGATTTATAAAATTCATTTCGAAAGGAAATCGACGAAATATATATTATATATATTATATATATAATATAATGGCCTGAATAGAACGCGCCGCGCCGCGGCAGTTCGTAAATTTCGACCATTTATTTCAAACGGACATTACGGGAGATCCGACCGTCGGATTCTCCTAAAACCGGAACCGTTGGGTTCGTATCGAAAAGAGCTTTCTAACGAAGCTTAGAAATTTGAAATCTAACGGTTGGATTTGGAGATACGTCCAAATCAAATTTGAAAAAGGTCGCTGTAAGTGCAGTTCGATGGCCGTTGATGGAAATCGACTGTACGGGCCTTGATAAAATTATTAAAAATGGTAATAATTTGTGTAAAATCATAAGAAATGATTTAGAAAGAATTGGGATGAAAAACTCCATATTTGAAAAGATAAAAATAGATTTTTATCGAAATGAACTAGTTTTGAACTAGAAATATAATTCTATTTATTTTTAAATAAATAAATTGAATTCGAAAAGGGTTTTGAAAATAACCAAAATTTCCAATGATTGCATTGGAGTGGATTTGAATCGAAATTGTCTTCGGAATATTTCGATGTTGGAATTCGTGATTATACAGGTGTTGTTATGGAAATTTGAAAGATATATATTTATATCGTTATTTCCAATACGACATTTGTTAATCGTAGAATTTGATATTGAATATTGGCCGATATATTTTCTATTCAGAGCCTTGTATTGAATATCGAATGTGATTTGGGTTTGTCGTGAATGGTGTCTTCACTAACACTGTTCTTGAACCCAGTTGAGAAAAGATTAAATCTTTTTATTTAGATTTAATGAAGTGTACCAATTAAATAATATTTAATTGGAATGGAATTGATATTGATTTTTGGGTTTATCGTGAACATTGTTTTAAACAACACTCGTTCTTTAACCCGATAATTAATGAATGTGATTTTGGGTTTATCGTGAACTGTGTTTTTAATTGACACTGATTCTTTAACCCAGTTAAAGATTAAAACTAAGTGGAGTTTTAATGAATCTTTAATTAGATTGAAATGATCGAAAATGGAGTAGCACCAGTTTTGCTCCAGGCGATAGTTAAATCTTTAATTAGATTTGAACGTGAAATGGTAATTGAATTTACCGATAACACTGTGGTGTTAGATATGAAGTATTACCAGCTTTACTTCATGGGATTAATAGGTTGGGATTGGGAAATTAAAACAAATGATTACTTCGGTAAGGTTCGCTAATCCCGACTAGTTTGAATTGAGATTCAAAAATAGAATAAAGAATAAATTCAAGGAATTTATCTTGGATAAAATTAATGGGAACCTTTTCCTATGAATGTGAAATTTAGAAACTAACTGTCGGTTAGCCAAGCAGAATGGTTTTCTGGATATTGATCTGATGTTGGTTTCGGCCTTCGGGGTTAATATTTGGGGGATTATTCTCTTGATTAATTTACGGTTAGTGACTAATGAATTGGAATGAGGCATATGTTGTGTTTGTGTAACACTTATTTAAAATATACGCGAGTTATTCGGAAAGACCGGGTTTGTCCCATTCTGAATAACTGATACGACGATAAGTCGAAGATGAAGACGATGGTCGAAGACCGGAGGTCTTCACGTCGTTTGGGTGATAACTGATGATCTTGATTGGGCTGTACACCCAAGAAGATGGAAACAGTTAGTGATCATCCAGACGTACTTGGAGATCGATGGATATGCGGGGTACTAGGTGCCTCCGGTTTCGTTCAGCCCCAGAACGGACTTGTAAATGGACTGTGTGTCTGACATTGGATTTTAGTCCGTGTGATGGATCTCTATTAAATATATATCTGTTTGGCGGCGGAGAATTTATTCTCTTGCTTAACGCCCTTCTCTGAGACGTACGAGCTCAGGGGTTATATATTGATGGATATCAAACGCATGGAGTGAATTGCCCGTGTGGCATGCCTAAGTGGCAATTGATCGAGGCTTCTGTTGAAAAGCAAAGTCTCGTGGTGATGATCAAAGCAAGGCCTTTGTGGCGTAGCTTTGTGTAACGTTTGCTTCGCGAGTTTTCACACCCGGTATGAACCAAAAACGGGAGGGACATCAGGGAGGACTTGCGTTTCTTTCTAGCTAGAAGTGGCGTCAGTGGTTTTACACGCCCTGACGAGTTTGACTTATGTGGTTGTTGCTGTTGCGAGGCGCCTCGGTTATATCGGTTTCGGCCGATGCTTCTGGTCGGCTGACGGGCCAGACTTACACCCCATAGGGTGGGGAAACGTAGTGTTCAGGCATTTTAATCCACATCGGTGGACCGGCCCTGACGATCCAAGGGCCCACCTGTGTCTGGGTCCTGAGACACGGACTAGAGCGTCTCGAATCGGTTGAGGACTATCTTTTGCCTCGGTTCATAGACGGAAATCCAATTTCCAAATACGTGACATTTGCGGTTTTATTTGTAAACCTATATATGGCGACATAGTGGCATGGGACGCTCATGTCGCCTATGATTGATACTTATGATTTGAAGTTGTTTTATACACTATGCACTTATTATAGTATCAAATGATTTGTTTTAAGCGTATCAAGCATTCTTTGGCTGTTATAAGGGAAAACCCTATCCCCCGGCTTGCGTTGCATTGTGTGATAGGACCTGGGTCTTATAACAGCTTCATTTTTCTTTATTTAGCATTGCGCTGTTGTTTTATGCACGGGTATTCTTGGGAGGAAACCCGTTCCGTGTTATACGGCGTGGTCCCTTGATTTACCTATTTTTAAAAATAAAGATTAACTGTTTTAGTTCTCACACCAGTCACATGACTGACCTGGAGTTTATTGTTTTAACCTAAACTCTGGGTGCCCTTATTTTGACACGGGCAGCTAGTAGTTTCGGTTTTGCAGATTTATATTCACAGGATCCTGGTCTACAGCTGGAACGATATCCGGAAAGCTTTGTATCCGTATATCTTCTTCTAGTTGTGTATTGTATGATTTTTCCGCTGCAATGTAATTTAAATCTCTGATATTTCTGTGTAATATTCATTTATACTCTGTATATTCTTGTAATCTGATGCATTGTTGTAATATACAATGAAATGTTCTTCTGTATGCGTTCTGTTTTGTCCTGTTCTCAAACGATAGGGCGTTTCGAACGGCCTGGATCGGTTTAGCGACTGGTTCGGACCGAGCGAAATTCCTTGCCTTCACATTAACTGAACAACATTTCTAACCTTGAAATAGACAAAGTTCACCTTTCAATTCTTTAACAAACTTCCTTACGTAACTCTCTTTCGAATCAACTCTATTCGATAATTCTTTCCTCCGATAAGGTATATTCGATAACTCTACTCAATTTACTCTATTCGATTAACCCTTATCAATTAACTCTATTGGACTAACGCTATTGTATTAACTCTATTTGATTTAACTCTAGTCGATAACTCCTTTAACTCTATTCGAATAAACCAAATTCGATTAACTCCTTTAATTCCATTCGAATAAACTATATTCGATTTATTCCTTTAACTCCATTTAACTCTATTCGAATAACTAATATTCGATAACTCTATTTAACTCTTATTCGAATAACTAATATTCGATAACTCCTTTTACTTTATTCGAATAACTAATATTCGATAACTCCTTTTACTTTACTCAAATCACTAATATTCGATTAACTCAACTGATTCTATTCGAATAAACTATATTCGATTAACTCCTTTATTTTAACTCTAATCGATTAACTCCATCGAATAACTAAATTCGATAACTCCTTCGAATAACCAATATTCTGTAACTCACTTCGATTAAACAAATCGATAACTCTTTTCGATTAAACTAAATCGATAACTCCTTCGATTAACTAATAATCGATAACTCCTTTCGATTAACTAATAATCGATAATTCCTTTCCTTTAACTCTATTCGAATAAACTAATATTCGATAAACTCCATTTGAATAACTCTAGTTCGATTTAACGCTATCGATTTACTCTAACTGATTAACTCCAACTGGTTTAACTCTAACTGGTTAACTCTAATTGGATAACTCTTATTCGAATAACTAATATTCGATAACTCCTTTTACTTTATTCGAATCACTAATATTCGATTTAACTCTATTCGAATAACTAAATTCGATTACCTCCTTTTCGAATAAACTATTCATTTATAAAGATTTACTTTTAGTAATGGTTCTTCACTTTACAAATGATTTCCTTTTTAGTAACGTTTTCCTTTTTATAACGGTTTCCTTTTTATAACATCCTATTTAGTTATAAACAAATTTCCTTTTTATAACTCTATTTATTTTCTAAATATTTCCTTTTTAATTATATTTGTAAATGGTTTTACAAATACCTCCTTTTCGATTTCATTTGTAAAGGTTTTAAAAATATTCCTCTTTCGATTCCATTTGTAAATGGTTTACAAACATCTCTCTTTCTAATCTATTTGCAAATGGTTTGCAAATAATTCCTTTAGGGTTTCATTTCTAAGTATTTTCTATTTATAAATAATCTATTTATAAACAATTTTCTATTAATAAATATTCCATTTATAAATAATTCCTTTTATAAAATCTCCTTTGATTGTTATAAATATTCTGTTTTCAATATTCACTTTGACAAATTCTCCTTTTCTCCAAATCCTGGTATGTTATGGTGTTTAACATATCAAATTACGATGTCCAATATCGTCCATACACATACAATCAACAACAGATTATAAATCACGTCATATATCACAATATATGAAAACAATAAAATAACTGTTGAGGATTCCAGTCGGATTCCTCCAACCTGTTTCCTGCATCCACAGATGTTACACAATAAAATCAACATCAATTCAGTTCCATATGATATATTCTGTTATACAGAATCAATACAGAAACTTAACTAACTGGCTAGCAGTTCAATCAAACAGTCAACACACAATCAACCAGACAATTTTTAACAGTTCTAAATATACGTTACAAAATATAACTGTTCAAAGTTGGTGAGTTTTACTCACATAGGACGGTCATCATTAATAACGATAACCATCGCTCGGTTTGATTCTGACGGACAATTCATTTTGCAATAAATTGTAACAAGCTCCGATGGACTTCCAGTCAGTTCCATCGTGTAGTGTCCGTCCATACGATCCCAACGGATCTTGTTTTGCGAAATTTTGAAATCGTGTGATCAAGATATTTATTTTACAAGTTTATATAACATTTAAATTAAAACTAACTTTATTTTAATTTATCATTGGGCCTCACCTATTTCACTCGGCCCAAGCCCAATGAATACCCAGCCCAAGCTACAGTCCTTCTCCCTCAAATTGTCGAACCCGATCATCACCATTACTAAAACTTCAGCTCTTCCTATCTACCTCTTCGCATCATGGATATTCTAACGGATTTCTTCATTAAGATCCTCTCCCCGAACTCCATCCTTTCATCACCATTTCCCTTGGCTCGCACCACCACAATCGTTTCCGTCGTTGGCAGTAAGTTGCGCCTCACAGTGGTTCGAGCGACACTTTTCCAAACGAAAACCCATCCAGCTTCGACAATCGAAGCTCCTCCTCCCAATGAACTCAATACCAGCATCGAATTTGAGAATCATTGCTCCCAAAACCCAAAATCACCAACCCTAGTTACTACCCAGCACACTGTAAAAACCACCGCTAGCAATATGGTGATCGAACCATTCAAAACCCCTACCAGACTGAAGACCTTCTCAATAGCAATCCATAAATAGATACTTTAGGATTTATAGTATTTTACTTGAATTGTTCTTGATTTTTGAATCCCATGTTTTGGGTGTTTTTGGAAGAAAAGGGTCCGGCGGCCAAGATAGTGAGTATATAGAGGATTATATTTTTTTGTGTGGTTGAAAACATGAGTGGGTGGCTTTTATTTGGCCTCTAAACTAGTTTAGATATTTTCTTTTTATTATTTTATATTCGTATCAGTCTTCTAAAAATCCGTGTGATCACACACGATATTCAAAAATCACGAAACTGGACATGTAGCAAGAGTTCGACATTACGGTCCCAACGAAACTAGTCGTCGAATTCCGACTTCGCATGCTCACACAACATATTTTTAACTATCGAAATACTGATTGTTTTTCACTCTAAAAATCCGTATGGCCACACAGTGACTCTAAAAATCACGAAAATTGAAATCTAGCAATAATTTGACATTTCAAATCCAACAAAATTGGTTTCGTCGAATTCTGAGGTCGTATGAAAAACTGGCTATTTTTAAAGCTCTGAATGAATGACCCATTTAAATATATAAATATATTTAAATATAATTAAATTAAATATAAATAAATTTATATTATCGTATATATATTCACAGTGGAATACCATACAGCTCTAGAATATTCCTATATGAATTTCTAACTTGATATTTCAACTCCCGATTAAATCGATATTCGATTTAAAATGAAATTCCTTTTTTAAAATATAAATAATTCCTTTATGAATTATAAAGGAATTCCACAGCGGCTTTTCTGAAATTTGATTTGGACGTAAATCAAAATCTACACAATGAAATCCCGATTTTTCTCTTCCACTAGAAATATATACTCCACCAGCTCCGTAAGTTTCTTGTTTCGTTGAAATCCGGCTTAAAACGAACCCTGTACATTCAGTTGAAGTTCGAATCGCCAATTTACGAACTACAGCGCCATTTCGAGCTCCTTTATAATTATATTATAAACAATACATTCAACTGTCGACGATTGAATATATTCGTTACTATAATTCAATTCCAAGCTGAATTAAATATCACAGATGATCCGGTTCACACCATATCGCCATTTCAGTCAATTCTGATTATTTCAGAATTAAATACATTATTTAATTTTTTATTTTAATTAAATATTCACCATTATTTAATTAAACCACCATTTAATTCATTATATCACTATTTATATAATTAAATAAATTAATTATAATACCTCTGCAAATGCGGGTCATTACATTCTTCCCCACTTAAAAATAATTTCGTCCTCGAAATTGCTAAGGTAGAGAACGACCCTATCGACTAGTCAGAACATATTTGTTCACTTCTTAACTTCAGTTTCAACTGAACCAATTTAATTTCAATTAGAAATTTATATAATTCTTATCAGCGAAAATTTCCAAAAATCCTGAAAATTTTCTAACGCCTTAACTCTTCGAAAAATTTCGCCAGCACCTCCTTTGTACTGGTCAATCGGTCAAACTCCAACTCGCCTCTCTGAGCCATCTCCAATCCAAAAGAAAATCAAACAGCCAAGCGGCTTGCCAACTCGGCTCATAAATCTTATATCCAATAGAAATATAAACTTGTACCCTTTGTCGGCATATCATTATATCCTTTCCACCTGTTATCAATTTAGCAGATACAAGGGTTCAACAAGAACATCTTGCAACCCGGCCACACATGACCGACCACTCATTTCGCTTGAGTGTGTCGAATGTATATCACCAACGGTTGGGATCAGCAACCGTTTCCCGAATGGGACAGCATCAACAATAGATTTTTAGAAGTAAATGAAACTCTAGATCAGGTGATTATACACCCTACTTCAGAGCGACCGACTTTGCCATGCTGCCTGCCCAATTTCTGTCATTTACCGGTTGATGAGGCTTGAGGTTACGCTTCATCATCACATCAGATTCACTTCGAATGTCACATCGTCAAATCCATCAAATCACCAATTGACATCTACAACCATATATTACGTGTTAGCTAAAGAAGTTTCCTTCTCCGCTTCCACTCTTGGTACGGTTGAAGAAACAATGTACGTGACCTTTTTGGAAATACTTTGTCAGACACTCATCCATACAAGTCATCCAGGAACAGGATGAACCGAAAGCACTATTCAATACATCCATCTTAAGCACTGTTACCTAAGACTTATACAATAGCCCTTGCACTTTACTCCGTCTTCAATTTTCTTTGGCATATATGATTCGCAACGCTTATGCCAATACAGAGTGGTTCTTTGGATAATAATCCAACCGGTCTCTCCATATTAACAACGTTAAAATGGTCAAAAACTTCGATAGTCTGTTATTTAACCATCAAAGAAAAACTGGTGTGCAAACAACGACATTATTTCCAAGAGGAAATTATATCGATCAATCATCATTCAACATTTATCTCTTTATTTCATTAATTTACTTATCTCCTGTTTCCCTATATTCAAAATTTCTTATTTTCTAAATTTAGAAAATATATGTTATTACCATTGGAAAACATTTTCATTTCTTGTTTTCTATATCAGAAAACATTTCTGGTTCTTAGTTGGAAAACATTTCCAAAACTCCTTCATTGGACTTAGACAGATGTTTAAACAAACCATTGCGATGCCAACTCAAACCATTACGCTTATTAACTAAATTCCTTTAACCCACCTTCACTATCGAACCTTAACCATTCCTTAATTAAAAATGAAGTCAATCAAGTTGAGGTAATACTACCTCTCAGACCTTAACTGAACAACGTTTCTAACCTTGAAATAGATGAAATAGACAAAGTTCACCTTTCAATTCTTTAACAAACTTCCTTACGTAACTCTCTTTCGAATCTTCTCTATTCGATAATTCTTTCCTTCGATAAGGTATATTCGATAACTCTATTCAATTTACTATATTCGATTAACCCTTATCAATTAACTCTATTGGACTAATGCTATTGGATTAACTCTATTTGATTTAACTCTAGTCGATAACTCCTTTAACTCTATTCGAATAAACCAAATTCGATTAACTCCTTTAATTCCATTCGAATAAACTATATTTGATTTATTACTTTAACTCCATTTAACTCTATTCGAATAACTAATATTCGATAACTCTATTTAACTCTTATTCGAATAACTAATATATGATAACTCCTTTTACTTTATTCAAATAACTAATATTCGATAACTCCTTTTACTTTATTCGAATCACTAATATTCGATTAACTCAATTGATTCTATTCGAATAAACTATATTCGATTAACTCCTTTATTTTAACTCTAATCGATTAACTCCATCGAATAACTAAATTCGATAACTCCTTCGAATAACCAATATTCTATAACTCACTTCGATTAAACAAATCGATAACTCTTTTCGATTAAACTAAAATCGATAACTCCTTCGATTAACTAATAATCGATAACTCCTTTCGATTAACTAATAATCGATAATTCCTTTCCTTTAACTCTATTCGAATAAACTAATATTCAATAAACTCCATTTGAATAAATCTAGTTCGATTTAACTCTATCGATTTACTCTAACTGATTAAATCCAACTGGTTTAACTCTAACTGGTTAACTCTAATTGGTTAACTCTTATTCGAATAACTAATATTCGATAACTCCTTTTACTTTATTCGAATCACTAATATTCGTTTTAACTCTATTCGAATAACTAAATTCGATTAACTCCTTTTCGAATAAAGTATTCATTTATAAAGATTTACTTTTAGTAACGGTTCTTCGCTTTACAAATGCTTTCCTTTTTAGTAACGTTTTCCTTTTTATAACTGTTTCCTTTTTATAACATCCTATTTAGTTATAAACAAATTTCCTTTTTATAACTCTATTTATTTTCTAAATATTTCCTTTTTAATTCTATTTGTAAATGGTTTTACAAATACCTCCTTTTCGATTTTATTTGTAAAGGTTTTACAAATATTCCTCTTTCGATTCCATTTGTAAATGGTTTACAAACATCTCTCTTTCTGATTGATTTGTAAATGGTTTACAAACCTTTCTCGTTCTAATCTATTTGCAAATGGTTTGCAAATAATTCCTTTAGGGTTTCATTTCTAAGTATTTTCTATTTGTTAATAATCCATTTATAAACAATTTTCTATTTATAAATATTCCATTTATAAATAATTCCTTTTATAAAATCTCCTTTGATTGTTATAAATATTCTCTTTTCAGTATTCACTTTGACAAATTCCCTTTTCTCCAAATCCCGGTATGTTATGGTGTTTAACATACCAAATTACGATGTCCAATATCATCCATACACATACAATCAACAACAGATTATAAATCACGTCATATATCACAGTATATGAAAACAATAAAATAACTGTTGAGGATTCCAGTCGGATCCTCCAACCTATTTCCTGCATCCATAGATGTTACACAATAAAATCAACATCAATTCAGTTCCATATGATATATTCTGTTATACAGAATCAATACAAAAATTTAACTAACTGACTAGCAGTTCAATTAAATAGTCAACACACAATCAATCAGACAATTTTTAACAGTTCTAAATATACGTTACAAAATATAACCGTTCAAAGTTGGTGAGTTTTACTCACATAGGACGATCATCATTAATAACGATAACCATCGCTCGGTTTGATTCTGACGGACAATTCATTTTGCAATAAATTGTAACAAGCTCCGATAGACTTCCAGTCAGTTCTGTCGTGTAGTGTCCGTCCATACGATCCCAACGGATCTTGTTTTGCGAAATTCTGAAATCGTATGATCAAGATATTTATTTTACAAGTTTATATAACATTTAAATTAAAACTAACTATATTTTAATTTATCATTGGGCCTCACCTATTCCACTCAGCCCAAGCCCAATGAATACCCAGCCCAAGCTACAGTCCTTCTCCCTCAAACTGTCGAACCCGATCATCACCACTACTAAAACTTCAGCTCTTCCTATCTACCTCTTCACATCATGGATATTCAAACGGATTTCTTCATTAAGATCCTCTCCCCGAACTCCATCCTTTCATCACCATTTCCCTTGGCTCACACCACCACAATCGTTTCCGTCGTTGGCAGTAAGTCGCGCCTCACAGTGGTTCGAGCGACACTTTTCCAAACGAAAACCCATCCAGCTTCGACAATCGAAGCTCCTCCTCTCAATGAACTCAATACCAGCATCGAATTCAAGAATCATTGCTCCTAGAACCCAAAATCACCAACCCTAATTACTACCCAGCACGCTGTAAAAACCACCGCTACCATTATGGTGATCGAACCATTCAAAACCTCTACCAGACTGAGGACCTTCTCAATAGCAATCCAAAAATAGATACTTTAGGAATTGTAGTATTTTACTTGAATTGTTCTTGATTTTTGAATCCAACGTTTTGGGTGTTTGTGGAAGAAAAGGGTCCGGCGGCCAAGACAGTGATTATATAGAGGATCGTATTTTTTTAGTGTGGTAGAAAACATGAGTGGTTGGCTTTTATTTGGCTTCTAAATTAGTTTAGATATTTTCTTTTTATTATTTTATATTCGTATCAATCTTCTAAAAATCCGTGTGATCACACCCGATATTCAAAAATCAAGAAACTGGACATGTAGCTAGAGTTCGACATTACGGTCCCAAAGAAACTGGTTTCGTCGAATTCCGACTTCGCATGCTCACACAACGTATTTTTAACTATCGAAATACTGACTATTTTTCACTCTAAAAATCCGTATGGCCACACAGTGACTCTAAAATCACGGAAACTGGAATCTAGCAATAATTTGATATTCCGAATCTAACAAAATTGGTTTCGTCGAATTCTGAGGTTGTATGAAAAACTGGCTATTTTAAAAGCTCTGAATGACCCATTTAAATATATAAATATATTTAAATATAATTAAATTAAATATAAATAAATTTATATTATCGTATATATATTCACAGTGGAATACCATACAGTTCTAGAATATTCCTATATGAATTTCTAACTTGATATTTCAACTCCCGATTAAATCGATATTCGATTTAAAATGAAATTCCTTTTTTAAAATATAAATAATTCCTTTATAAATTATAAAGGAATTCCACAGCGACTTTTCTGAAATTTGATTTGGACGTAAATCAAAATCTACCCAAAGAAATCCCGATTTTTCTCTTCCACTAGTAAGATATACTCCACCAGCTCCGTACGTTTCTTGTTTCGTAGAAATCCGGCTTAAAACGAACCCTGTACATTCAGTTGAAGTTCGAATCGCCAATTTACAAACTGCAGCGCCATTTCGAGCTCCTTTATAATTATATTATAAACAATACATTCAACTGTCGACGATTGAATATATTCGTTACTATAATTCAATTCCAAGCTGAATTAAATATCACAAATGATCCGGTTCACACCATATCGCCATTTCAGCCAATTCTGATTATTTCAGAATTAAATATATTATTTAATTTATTATTTTAATTAATTGTTCACCATTATTTAATTAAACCACCATTTAATTCATTATATCACTATTTATATAATTAAATAAATTAATCATAATACCTCTGCAAATGCGGGTCATTACAAACCAGTAACCCATTTTGTATCTATGCGAGCTCGAACTAGGTCGAGGACGGGACATGCATACTGGGACTAATTGTAAGAGTTCAAACGAGTTAGTGATGGCAACGCAAGTCCAACGGAGTCATGTGCGTGCATGGGTCCGGGCTGGTAGTTAAGACGTTGTTGCATCGTGTAGGTATAAGCCGTGCATTCTTCGGTTGCCACTTTAGGGAGTGATACACCCTACTGTGGGACCAGCACGGGTATCTACGAGTTAGGGAGTCGATCAAATGGGGAGGGTAGTGGGTACAACTAGTGGAGATAGAAGCAGGCGACACCTATGACAACAGCTAGGAGTACAAGAAACTACCATATTATGAACAAATGTTGTAATTAGAATGGGGACAGTGGTGGGTACAACTAGTGGAGGTAGGCGCATACAGCACCTACGATAGCATCTAGGAGCACACAAAACTACCATTATTATTGTTACTACTATGATTTGTAAGAGGGATCAACTTTCAGTATGGGACTAGTAATGGTGCGGTGTAATTAACATTGGTGCGGTGTAGGAATTATCTTGTAGTGATTAGAAGTGTAATCAATGTTTACTTGTCCATCTTGCTTACCTTGTCATACCTGTTTATGTTACGGTCATTTCTTATATCCAGTTTATGTTCTTATCCTATTACTTTAATGATTATATTATTAAAGTCACTGGACTCGCCAGACTTTATGTCTAACCTCGTTTGTTTCGCCTCTTTTCTTTCCTTTTCTCCCCTTCCAGGTTCTCAGGGTGGGACTAGTGGAGCTTGACTTGGATCTCTTTCTCTATCTTTTGGAAGTGCTTGGAGTTGCTGAAAGTAATGTTCAGCTTTATCTTTTTTTTATTATTATGGCTATTTGTAATGGGATTATGCTTTTGGTTTTCATGTAATAATTTGACCAAGATGGATATTTGTGTACTTGGTTTTACATGTTGGTTTTGATGTTGTAACCAAACTATGTACCATTTTCTCTGCAATTAAGTTATTTTAAATTTTGAAGTACCATTTTTATATATCTGTCTTGTGATGTTCTGTTCAATACACTTATAATGCTCTATGAAAGTTGATGCATTCCCTTTGTGAGTGACATTAATGGACGTGGGTGTTACACGTGGTATCAGAGCGGAAGGTTACCAGAACAGATAAAAAATTTTGAAAACCATTTTCAAAAGCATCTTTATGAAGAAGTATTTTCAAAAACATTTTTCAAAGAGAGCATTTTTCAAGAGAAATGTTTATTATGGAAAAACATAATCCCCAAAAGCCATATATCTTTCTTTCGATTCTTTGTTTCAAATCTCTTCCTCTTTCCCTTTTGAATCTCTTCCTCCGCATATAGATGCTTTTACTAAGATATGAAAGGACTTCCGTGCAATGGGCAGAAAACCGCTTAATGGGACTGAGATGTTTTTCGAGGCTAGAAATTGGATCAAGGAAGTGGAGGACTAGTTTGGTATCTTTGAGATAGACGATGGAAGGAAGGTTCAGCTAGCTGCTTGGTTAATGAAGGATGAAGCTCCATCTTGGTGGGAGGTCACGAATGGAGAATGTGTAGTGGAGGCATGGATATGACATAGGATAAGAAAGTAGAACCTAAGAAGGGTGGAAAAATAATAAACTCCATGACAAGAGGAAGACAGGTGGTTGTTTCCAGTATTGTGAAGCAAGGACAAGGATGGAGGGCAGGGTCTTCTGGAGGGCAGGTTGTTTTCTCGTGGTCAGTATATCGGAAAGAGATAGGAAGTTTCGGTTGAATATTTGTTCTCTTTTTCCTAGGACACTTTTAGACTCTTGCGCTTCGCATTCGTTTATAGCTTCTTCGTTAGTTGAAACACTACACCTAAAATACTAGTCTAGTTACGAATCCCGTTGTAGTCTTAAATCCAATTGGTGGTTCGGCTCATTTATCTATGCTTTGTTAGGATTTGAGAGTGTCTATCTTGGGAGTTGGGTTTGAATGCAATGCCTATGTTCTTGGTTTCATGGGCTATGGCTTGATTCTAGGGATGGATTGGCTAGCCAGGTATGATGCCATCCTAGACTGTGAAAAGAGGGTGGTTAGACTATTGACTCGTTGGGAAAAGACCCTTGATATTGCTTGTGACCCTAGAGGTTCGGTGATGCTTAGCTACCTAGAATCACATGACGCATCCATCGATGATTTGAAATATTTTAATGTAGTCCGTGAGTATGATGACGGCTTTGATAAGGTTCGGGGTTTACCCCTGAGGCGCGAGATAGACTTCCGTATATACTTAGTAGAAACGCAAAGCCAACTGCATTGCCAGTGCGCCACATGGCTCCAAAAGAGAGGAGGGAATTCATTAAGAAAGTAGGGGAGCTACTTGAGAAAGGGTTCATAAGAAGAGGTATTTCGGAATAAGGTGCTCCAATTGTTTTTGCTACAAAGGTTGATGGTTCACTTAGATTGTGTGTGGACTATAGGGAGCTAAATAAACTCACAAAGAAAAATAGACACCCATTACCGAGGATAGATGATTTGTTCGATCAATTGGTTGGCGCTTCGGTTTTCTCGCAGTTGGACTTAACTACAGGATTTCATCACCTGAGGGTAGCTGAGGAGAGTATAGATAAGACTGCTTTTAGGACTCCCAACGGTTTCTTCGAGTGGCTCGTCAAGCCTTTTGGTTTGATGAATGCACTCACATATTTCGTAGACTTGATGAGTAGGGTGTTTAGGGAGTTTCTAAACAAGTTATAGTAGTCTTTGTGGATGACATTTTGATATTCTCTAGAAGTGAGAAAGAACATGCCCTACATCTTAGGGAAGTCTTAGAGACCTTTTGAGCACATCAACTCAAGGCTAAGTTCTCCAAATACCATTTTTGGAGGAAGGAAGTGAGGTTCTTAGGACATGTGGTTTCTAAGGAGGGGATAGCAGTGGATCCCGCGAAGGTGGTAGCAATCCAAGATTGGAAGGTTCCTAAAAACGCAACGGAAGTAAGAAGTTTTCTAGGATTGGCGGGCTATTATAGGAAGTTCATTAAAGACATTAAGTTTCACGAGACGAGAGCTTGAGAAAGACAATTCTTAAAGACGGCACAAGGCCGACAAAAGTCATATGCTAATAAGAGAAGGACCGATCTTGAGTTCGGTGTTGGGGACATGGTTTTTATTCGTTTTGGATCTATAGGGAAGATGACACTGAGGTTCGTAGGGCCATTCCCTATTTTAGAGAGGATTGGACAGAGGGCGTACAGAGTGAAATTGCCATAGAGCTTAGTGGTGTTCATGACGTATTTCACGTGTTGCATTTGCGGAAGTGTTTACATGATACCACGGAAGTAGTGGATCCGAGCATGCTTAGGAAGTGGAAGTGGGTCAAGATGCCATGATTAGACGAGCTCCTACATTCATCCTTGGATCGTAGGTCAAGAAGTTATACAACCGAGTGGTCAAGTTGGTTAAAGTCCAATCGGGAGATGATCAAGGGAACATGACTTGGGAGATGGAAGACAAGATGCGTGCATCGTACCCTTTCCTTTTTGAGGTATGTTCTTAACTTCTCCTTTTTCTACCTGTAACACCCCGTATTTTTAATGTAATTAAAAATGTATATGTATACAAAGATAAGATTAATATGGTGATGTATAATGAAAATTAATTAATATATGAAAGAAAGAAAGGATTGGTTGCATGCGATGTAAATATGTTGCATGCACTGATTTGCAAACATAATGCATTAACATTAAAAGAAAAAGATTCATGCATTGGTTTAATTTAAGTATTGTAACTAACATGAAAAAGAGAAGTAAGGAAAGAACAATAATTATCATTGTTCTAAGACTTATTAACAAAAGACTTTGTAGCTCAGTTGGTTAAGGCATTGGATTTGTAACATGGAGGTCGGGGGTTCGAACCACGGCGGCAGCATAATTTTTATCTCTGTTTTAAAGAGGGCCAACTGAACATGCAAATATATGTACATATACAAATTCAAAATTTGAAAGGATAAGAACGTACATATAAGGAAATAAAGAAAATATATGTATATACATGAGAATATATATATATATATATATATATATATATGCAGAAATATATGTATACGAAAGATAAAATTTAAGATAAGGCTATAGTAAATGAAATATGGCAAGAATTAAATAACGGTGCAACATCGTTTGAATTTTGAAAATAAAATGAAAGTTGTGCGTATCTATATATATACACGTAAAATGGTCGTTAAAGGAATTGTATACATATAAGAATATTTCATGTGAATAAAACAGTTAAATAAATTCCAGAAATTCAAACATTCAAAATTCAAATTTCTGCGCCAAAACAGCTTGTGGGACCCAATGCTGACTTAGCACTGCATGTACGATAAGATTTGGCTAGATTCATCTGCGAACCTGGACTATTTTCTTAACTAGGTTCAATGCTGACTCAGCGCTGCGTGTACGATAAGGTCTTGAGCAACTATATAAACAGCCCTAGTCTCCTCCTCTATTCACAATTCTTCTCTACCCTTATGCTGCAAAGATTCTGAGTGAACATGGCTTCTTCTCCTCCTCTAAAATATATAAATAAATAAATAATATATATAAAATAAAACAAGACGAGGAGATGCTGCTCAAAAGACTTTCAAGAAGAAGAGATTCAAGCTAGGATTCAAAAGGAGGTTCAAACGACTTCAACGAATGATTTTCTACGAATCATAGCAACGCCATCTTTCTTTTCTAATCTAAATCTCTGTAAGTCAGTTATTTCTAGATTTGAACATTTTTCTTTGTTCATGACATGAAATTAAAGGGATAAAAGAATATGCCAATTCTCTTTCTTTCTATTCGAATCTGTGCCTATCTCTTTGGACCTAATTAAGAACTTTCATGATTCAAAGACAAATAAGACCGTGACTATGAAACTATGGACCTAAAAACCATATGCCTATGACTATGAACATTTGCCTATGACTATGGACATTGCCTATGACTATGGACACTGCCTATGACTATGAACATTGCCTATGATTGTGACTATGACTATGAGGATTACTTCCTTGACAAAACCTATGCCTTTGATTAACATAAACTATTGCCTATGACATAACAAGGACATCTGTGATTAAACCTCCATGATTCATGACTAGGAATGTGTTGCTTAAGTTCTGTGATTTTGAGATTGGGGCTAAACCCGATTATTTATTCTGCTTGTCCTTGGTTTTCTTTGGTTTTAGACTATGGGAATTTACCTATTAAGTTAGGTCTACCCATGTTCTTGAACCCACTCTGTCTATTCTTGGTTTTAGACCTTGGGAATTTACCTATTAAGTTAGGTCTACCCATGTTCTTGAACCTACGTCGTTATTCAAAACCATTTTATGCCAGTTGTTATATTTATCCTTTTCCTAGCAATCTTTGGTTCATTCCCTATTTGCTACGAATCTAGATTTATCTATAATCTAGATTGAAACACGATTTTATGAACGGTGGGAATGCGATTTGGGGCAAAATATGAAATTTACTAAAACGTAGTTTAACTTGGAAATTGGCATAAATTGGGAACATGTATTATGGCATGTTCATAGAAATGCAAATTGGATAAATTTGACATGAATTATAAGATGTGTAATTTGAATCTTGTATTGACGTGTAAATCTAGCATTTACATGAATAGTGAACTAGGGTAATAAGTCTAGTTTGACGTGAATCAGAATGTAAATCAGAATTGGATTAGCTAATTTGGCTCGATAAGTATATTGGTATAAACTTGAAATTGGCCATAATTGGGGGTAATTTTCAGGATTAGCAGAATCATGGTTAGTGACACTTCATTTGGTATGGTTTACATACCAAAAAGCATAAACATGATATAGAGGGGAAAATGGGCCGTAAGAATAAATGTTGACAATTTACTTTAAAAGAGAAATTGGGAAATAAGTACATTAGGATTAATTTACTTATAGAATTTGCCCTAAATGAGGAAATATTGATCTAGACAAATTAAATATTTATTAACGACATCTCTTTTAATGAAACACCAGAAAGTTCTACGGTGACCAAGAGGATAGTGTCTAGGCGTGAGTTTGGAAAATACAAATTTCCTGCTCTCCCTGGCTATCCCTAACTGACCCGACGGACGGGATGGTTACTTTCAAAACCTGATTTGAAAATTAATCAAAACCCTTTGAACTAGAAAACACGAATAGTCCTAACCTGAGGTTAGACTGAGTTGCGATGTAAACCTGCCCGGAACCAACCGACACATCCAGTAATTGCAACAATATCTGTCTCATGTGAGTGGTCATGGCTTTAATTTATTTAGTTAAAGCTAGGACAAGAATGCTATGGTTAAGTTAACTAAGACACTTAACCAACTCAACATGATAACAAGACTGGTAGGTGGGGTTAGGTTCATACAGTTAAGCTAGAGTGGGAGGGTTAAGTCCATAGGAACACTTAACCAACTTAACACAGTTAAGCTAGAATGGGAGGGCTAAGTCCATAGGGACACTTAACCAAACTTTACATCGTAACAAGACAAGATTTGTAGGGGATAAGTAACTAAGAAAACACTTATCCAAATTAACATGTTAACTAGACTAGAAGGTGGGGTTAAGTAAAGTTAATACACTTATCCAAATTAACATGTTAACTGGACTAGAGGTTGGGGTTAAGTAAGATTTAATACACTTAGCCAATTTGATATGTTAGCTGGGCTAGACTATAGGGTTAAGTAAACTTGAACACTTAACCATCAGATTTTGATAAAGGAATAGGGTTAAGTCTAAAACATGAAGGGATAATACTTAACCGTTAATAACAGGTTAGTTAAAACAGATGGGCAAGGTTAAGTTAAAAAGGAACACTGAATCAATACAGGGTGAATGGGTAAGGTTAAGTAATAAGAAATACTTAACCAATATAACTTGGTTTGTGGTGGATTAAGTCAACATGAATTACTGATAACACTTAACCAGTATAACAGGATGAATGAAGAGGGTTAAGTTGGCTTGAATTGACTAATGACACTTAACCAATCCAAATTGACGGGAAAGGGAACTAAGTAGTAATTCTTAGTATAACACGGGAAGGAGCGAATGTCCGTCTGAATAGAGAGAAGGCTCCAACGAATTGGGTTACGAAGCCCGAGGCTTCGAGGGGACGTGAGGATACTCTTGGTATCCCTCTGTGAGGCTGCAGATGATTCGCCTGGGCCCACAGAGGTTAAGGTCTGCGTAGAAGAACCAGGGGTATGCCTTGGTTGCAATACATGGCAACCTAAAGACTAGGATGGACCGGCGTGATTCGGCGAGCAAACGGTAGCCCTTTGATAGCAACTTGTCGTCTACCATCCATCTTGAGTCAATCGAGATACGTGAAGCGGAAAGGCGGAGAACTCCAAAAGACCATATACTTGCTATCTAGTTATGGTTGCGGATGGCCATAGGATAGTGGGGCACCGGGGGCCGGCGTATAGTTCTCATTTTACAAGGTGTGCCTTTCATTAGTTGAGGGAGGGGTCAAGTGGGACCATAGCCACTGGAATAAAAACAGACCTTAGCATCTGCATCGGCAGATATCTGAAAGCTCCCGACCGAGTTCTGTATTCCTTGATTTTCCCTGTCACAGGACTCGGACCGCACATTACAGGACATGTGCATCTAGACAAGCGATAACGATTCGCGATACATGCGTGGGGAAGTATAGGAACATACACCACTCTAGGTGGTGTGTCCTAGACTTGGGGGCATCGTTCGACAGGTAGCGTAATCCCTAGTTGGACTAGGTGGCATAAACCCTGAACTCGAGAAGCGTTCAGTAGATAGCGCAAAACTCTAGTTAAACCTAGAAAGCACTTGATAGAAAACCCTAGATTTGATCTAGGTAATAAATAATGAATGTATGCCGGAAGGCAATAGAAAATACAGGAATTGGGATCACGTTATCGTTACTAGATGGGACACTAGATAGGCGGTGCAGAGATATAGAAACCAGTATAACAAGGAAATAGCGAAGCAGCGAAAGTATTAGAGCGTATCCAGTTTATCTTAGCATATCTTGTGACTACCTTGTCTAATCTTGTTGACCCTATCGTCATGGTGTAATCTTGTGTTCAGTTAATTCATGTCGTTTTGTTTTCCTTGTTCACATGCTAGAAGTTACTGAACTTACTCAGGCTTTATGTCTGACTCTGTTTTTCTTTCGTCTTCTTTTCTTCCGTTCCCCCCCCCCAAGGTAGTAGAGGAGGGAGTAGTATAGCTCAGGTCAAGTTGGACTGTCACTCTTTCCCAGCTTGAAGATTTGTCGAAGTTTGCTTGGATTCTCTTATCAGATGCTATGGCTGGCTCTTGCTAAAATTTGGGGAAATATAAATGTTGTTTTATGCTTCTTTATTTTGTAAGACAGATGACACTCTGATATTGTAAAGAAATCTTTGTACAAACTATTTTATCAATAAAGCAAAGTTTTATTTTCCGCTGTTTAATTTCTGTCTGTCTTGTAATTTATCTGCATCTTTTACCCTAAATGCTCCACAGAACTTAGTGCTTTCCCTTTGTGAGTGACACTAACGGATGTGGGGTGTTACACGTGGTATCAGAGCTGAAGGTTACCAGATCAGATAAAGGATTTGAAAAACTATTTTCAAACGGTTTTAAAAGAAGCATTTTCAAAAGAAGAGATTTGTTTTAAAGGCATATTCCCCAAAGCCATACGCACTATCATCTCTTCCTCTGTTTTAAATTCTTGTCTCCTTCTTTCTTGAGTCTCTGGGGCTCCTGGCTTTCTGGGAGGTAACCTCATCGAAGGGCAAAGTAGTGCCCGGCTTCCATCCATAGCCGTAGTTGTTTCATCTACGGGCAGTTTTCTTTCAAAGCTTATAAGGTTTTCCGGACGATGGAGGCAGTTTTCGAGAGATTTGTCAACATGACTACACACGGAAGGGGATGAGGAGTTTGGCTAAGGAGCATAACCCTAGGATGAGGAATTCATGGATGTAGACTTAGTACACGAAGGAGGAAGAAATTATAAAACCTAAGACAAGAGGAAGTATCTTTACTAGGGTATGATAGGGCATATACTTAAGGACAAGGGCAAGAATGAGGACGAGATTTTTAGAAGGACAAGTACATGCTTTCGTCACCAAGCGTACCTAGGAGAAAGGTAGTCCGGTTGGAAGAGTCTAGTTTTCTGTTCGTGCTATTTCCTTAGGTTCTAGCGCTTCTCATTTGTTCATATCCACTTCCATAGTTGGGTCTCTGCACCATAGTACTTGTATAGTAGAAAGATCCCACTAGAGTCTCAAATCCAATTGGTGGTCTGACCAGTTTATTTTTTTGTTAGTAGGGATTTGAGAATAGCTATCGAGTTTGCTTATATCATCTCACGTAGATCGTCTAAATTCGGGGGAGATATTCCTTGGGTGCTTGTCTGATATTGGTTTAGGCCTTTGGGGCTTGTACTTGAGGAATGTCGAGTTCGGTTTGGATGGTTTGCGGGAGAGATGAATAGTTGTGGTAGGCACTCCAAAGAGCACGTAGTGACCTTTCGACTCTTATAGTTATGGCATGACGGATAAGAGGGAAACCTCTAATCATCTTATTACGTATACTTGGTACCGTGATTGACATCTGTTTATTTTGGAATTGGAGGTCAGAAACTTCACAATCGTGAAGTTAAATTAGTTAAGATACAGTGGAGTAAAGCTCAAGAAGGCAAGATACTAGCGTCATACCCTTTTTCTTAAGGGTGTATCCTTGATTTCTTTGTTTAAGAGCTTTGCGCATAATTGTTTCTCTCTTTCCAAAGTATATCACCTAGGTCGTATCTTCGATCCTTAGGTAGAAGCCAATGGATATAAACATATATTTGAAACATGTTATGGTTGATGGTTGCAAGTGGTTGCTAATGGTTGCTTGTGAATGCATATGCATACGTATTAGGCACTAGATCAGTTCAGACGCTTTCATATTGCATTTACAGATATGTATTTGTTTGTAAATTGAACTTGATATGTTATCATATGGGTGTTGCATATGGATGAATGGCCGTTCACGCATATAGTATTTACATAACTAGGGATGCTTGCATACATGGTTGGACGCATGGCATTGACATGACTCGCATTAAGGAGGTCGACTAAATCAGTAGACCGCCTGATTTTACAGTAGATAAAGACATATACAGACACTATGCATATGAACATGAAAGCATTAGAAATCTTTTAAGGACAATGAATGCCTGTGATTGAATGGTTGAGTAGATGGGTGATTGGATGGTAGGACACATTCTTCCTAACTTGAAGATTTTGTGGACGAAATCCTTTTAAGTGGGGGAAAATGTAACACCCCGTATTTTTAATGTAATTAAAAATGTATATGTATACAAAGATAAGATTAATATGGTGATGTATAATGAAAATTAATTAATATATGAAAGAAAGAAAGGATTGGTTGCATGCGATGTAAATATGTTGCATGCACTGATTTGCAAACATAATGCATTAACATTAAAAGAAAAAGATTCATGCATTGGTTTAATTTAAGTATTGTAACTAACATGAAAAAGAGAAGTAAGGAAAGAACAATAATTATCATTGTTCTAAGACTTATTAACAAAAGACTTTGTAGCTCAGTTGGTTAAGGCATTGGATTTGTAACATGGAGGTCGGGGGTTCGAACCCCGGCGGCAGCATAATTTTTATCTCTGTTTTAAAGAGGGCCAACAGAACATGCAAATATATGTACATATACAAATTCAAAATTTGAAAGGATAAGAACGTACATATAAGGAAATAAAGAAAATATATGTATATACATGAGAATATATATATATATATGCAGAAATATATGTATACGAAAGATAAAATTTAAGATAAGGCTATAGTAAATGAAATATGGCAAGAATTAAATAACGGTGCAACATCGTTTGAATTTTGAAAATAAAATGAAAGTTGTGCGTATCTATATATATACGCGTAAAATGGTCGTTAAAGGAATTGTATACATATAAGAATATTTCATGTGAATAAAACAGTTAAATAAATTCCAGAAATTCAAACATTCAAAATTCAAATTTCTGCGCCAAAACAGCTTGTGGGACCCAATGCTGACTTAGCACTGCATGTACGATAAGATTTGGCTAGATTCATCTGCGAACCTGGACTATTTTCTTAACTAGGTTCAATGCTGACTCAGCGCTGCGTGTACGATAAGGTCTTGAGCAACTATATAAACAGTCCTAGTCTCCTCCTCTATTCACAATTCTTCTCTACCCTTATGCTGCAAAGATTCTGAGTGAACATGGCTTCTTCTCCTCCTCTAAAATATATAAATAAATAAATAATATATATAAAATAAAACAAGACGAGGAGATGCTGCTCAAAAGACTTTCAAGAAGAAGAGATTCAAGCTAGGATTCAAAAGGAGGTTCAAACGACTTCAACGAATGATTTTCTACGAATCATAGCAACGCCATCTTTCTTTTCTAATCTAAATCTCTGTAAGTCAGTTATTTCTAGATTTGAACATTTTTCTTTGTTCATGACATGAAATTAAAGGGATAAAAGAATATGCCAATTCTCTTTCTTTCTATTCGAATCTGTGCCTATCTCTTTGGACATAATTAAGAACTTTCATGATTCAAAGACAAATAAGACCGTGACTATGAAACTATGGACCTAAAAACCATATGCCTATGACTATGAACATTTGCCTATGACTATGGACATTGCCTATGACTATGGACACTGCCTATGACTATGAATATTGCCTATGATTGTGACTATGACTATGAGGATTACTTCCTTGACAAAACCTATGCCTTTGATTAACATAAACTATTGCCTATGACATAACAAGGACATCTGTGATTAAACCTCCATGATTCATGACTAGGAATGTGTTGCTTAAGTTCTGTGATTTTGAGATTGGGGCTAAACCCGATTATTTATTCTGCTTGTCCTTGGTTTTCTTTGGTTTTAGACTATGGGAATTTACCTATTAAGTTAGGTCTACCCATGTTCTTGAACCCACTCTGTCTATTCTTGGTTTTAGACCTTGGGAATTTACCTATTAAGTTAGGTCAACCCATGTTCTTGAACCTACGTCGTTATTCAAAACCATTTTATGCCAGTTGTTATATTTATCCTTTTCCTAGCAATCTTTGGTTCATTCCCTATTTGCTACGAATCTAGATTTATCTATAATCTAGATTGAAACACGATTTTACGAACGGTGGGAATGCGATTTGGGGCAAAATATGAAATTTACTAAAACGTAGTTTAACTTGGAAATTGGCATAAATTGGGAACATGTATTATGGCATGTTCATAGAAATACAAATTGGATAAATTTGACATGAATTATAAGATGTGTAATTTGAATCTTGTATTGACGTGTAAATCTAGCATTTACATGAATAGTGAACTAGGGTAATAAGTCTAGTTTGACGTGAATCAGAATGTAAACCAGAATTGGATTAGCTAATTTGGCTCGATAAGTATATTGGTATAAACTTGAAATTGGCCATAATTGGGGCTAATTGTCAGGATTAGCAGAATCATGGTTAGTGACACTTCATTTGGTATGGTTTACATACCAAAAAGCATAAACATGATATAGAGGGGAAATGGGCCGTAAGAATAAATGTTGACAATTTACTTTAAAAGTGAAATTGGGAAATAAGTAAATTAGGATTAATTTACTTATAGAATTTGCCCTAAATGAGGAAATATTGATCTAGACAAATTAAAGATTTATTAACGACATCTCTTTTAATGAAACACCAGAAAGTTCTACGGTGACCGAGAGGATAATGTCTAGGCGTGAGTTTGGAAAATACAAATTTCCTGCTCTCCCTGGCTATCCCTAACTGACCCGACGGACGCGATGGTTGCTTTCAAAACCTGATTTGAAAATTAATCAAAACCCTTTGAACTAGAAAACACGAATAGGCCTAACCCGAGGTTAGACTGAGTTGCGATGTAAACCTGCCCGGAACCAACCGGCACATCCAGTAATCGCAACAATATCTGTCTCATGTGAGTGGTCATGGCTTTAATTTATTTAGTTAAAGCTAGGACAAGAATGCTATGGTTAAGTTAACTAAGACACTTAACCAACTCAACATGATAACAAGACTGGTAGGTGGGGTTAGGTTCATACAGTTAAGCTAGAATGGGAGGGTTAAGTCCATAGGAACACTTAACCAACTTAACACAGTTAAGCTAGAATGGGAGGGCTAAGTCCATAGGGACACTTAACCAAACTTAACATCGTAACAAGACAAGATTTGTAGGGGATAAGTAACTAAGAAAACACTTATCCAAATTAACATGTTAACTAGACTAGAAGGTGGGGTTAAGTAAAGTTAATACACTTATCCAAATTAACATGTTAACTGGACTAGAGGTTGGGGTTAAGTAAGATTTAATACACTTAGCCAATTTGATATGTTAGCTGGGCTAGACTATAGGGTTAAGTAAACTTGAACACTTAACCATCAGATTTTGATAAAGGAATAGGGTTAAGTCTAAAACATGAAGGGATAATACTTAACCGTTAATAACAGGTTAGTTAAAACAGATGGGCAAGGTTAAGTTAAAAAGGAACACTGAATCAATACAGGGTGAATGGGTAAGGTTAAGTAATAAGAAATACTTAACCAATATAACTTGGTTTGTGGTGGATTAAGTCAACATGAATTACTGATAACACTTAACCAGTATAACAGGATGAATGAAGAGGGTTAAGTTGGCTTGAATTGACTAATGACACTTAACCAATCCAAATTGACGGGAAAGGGAACTAAGTAGTAATTCTTAGTATAACACGGGAAGGAACGAATGTCCGTCTGAATAGAGAGAAGGCTCCAACGAATTGGGTTACGAAGCCCGAGGCTTCGAGGGGACGTGAGGATACTCTTGGTATCCCTCTGTGAGGCTGCAGATGATTCGCCTGGGCCCACAGAGGTTAAGGTCTGCGTAGAAGAACCAGGGGTATGCCTTGGTTGCAATACATGGCAACCTAAAGACTAGGATGGACCGGCGTGATTCGGCGAGCAAACGGTAGCCCTTTGATAGCAACTCGTCGTCTACCATCCATCTTGAGTCAATCGAGATACGTGAAGCGGAAAGGCGGAGAACTCCAAAAGACCATATACTTGCTATCTAGTTATGGTTGCGGATGGCCATAGGATAGTGGGGCACCAGGGGCCGGCGTATAGTTCTCATTTTACAAGGTGTGCCTTTCATTAGTTGAGGGAGGGGTCAAGTGGGACCATAGCCACTGGAATAAAAACAGACCTTAGCATCTGCATCGGCAGATATCTGAAAGCTCCCGACCGAGTTCTGTATTCCTTGATTTTCCCTGTCACAGGACTCGGACCGCACATTACAGGACATGTGCATCTAGACAAGCGATAACGATTCGCGATACATGCGTGGGGAAGTATAGGAACATACACCACTCTAGGTGGTGTGTCCTAGACTTGGGGGCATCGTTCGACAGGTAGCGTAATCCCTAGTTGGACTAGGTGGCATAAACCCTGAACTCGAGAAGCGTTCAGTAGATAGCGCAAAACTCTAGTTAAACCTAGAAAGCACTTGATAGAAAACCCTAGATTTGATCTAGGTAATAAATAATGAATGTATGCCGGAAGGCAATAGAAAATACAGGAATTGGGATCACGTTATCGTTACTAGATGGGACACTAGATAGGCGGTGCAGAGATATAGAAACCAGTATAACAAGGAAATAGCGAAGCGGCAAAAGTTTTAGAGCGTATCCGGTTTATCTTAGCATATCTTGTGGCTACCTTGTCTAATCTTGTTGACCCTATCGTCATGGTGTGATCTTGTGTTCAGTTAATTCATGTCGTTTTGTTTTCCTTGTTCACATGCTAGAAGTTACTGAACTTACTCAGGCTTTATGTCTGACTCTGATTTTCTTTCGTCTTCTTTTCTTCCGTTCCCCCCCCCCCAAGGTAGTAGAGGAGGGAGTAGTATAGCTCAGGTCAAGTTGGACTGTCACTCTTTCCCAGCTTGAAGATTTGTCGAAGTTTGCTTGGATTCTCTTATCAGATGCTATGGCTGGCTCTTGCTAAAATTTGGGGAAATATAAATGTTGTTTTATGCTTCTTTATTTTGTAAGATAGATGACACTCTGATATTGTAAAGAAATCTTTGTACAAACTATTTTATCAATAAAGCAAAGTTTTATTTTCCGCTATTTAATTTCTGTCTGTCTTGTAATTTATCTGCATCTTTTACCCTAAATGCTTCACAGAACTTAGTGCATTCCCTTTGTGAGTGACACTAACGGATGTGGGGTGTTACACTACCGCTTTGTTTATACTTGTTCTATCGTTTAGTATATCCTCTCGATTACATCTTTGATCCTTAGGTAGGAAAATCCTATGGTTGTAAACATGTGTTTGAGACATTTTATGTTTGGTGGATGCAAGTGTTTGCTAGTGGTTGCTCGTGGATGCATTTACACACACATTAGGCACTAGATCGGCTCAATCACTTTCATATTGCATATGAATGAGTGTGCATATTTAAATTAATGGATGTATATTGAATGCGTTATCATATGGATGTTGCATTTGAATGAATGGCTGTGCACTCATATAGAAATGATATGTATCATTAGGATTCCTTTGCATACATGTTGGACTCATGGCACTGACATAATTTGCGTTAAGGAGGTCAACTGAATCAGTTGACCGCCTGATCTTTGCATCAGGTAAGGAATATATACACACACCTTTGCATATGTTCATATAGCATTAGAAATATTTTAAGGACAATGGATGCTTGTGGACTATGGATGAGTAGATGGATGATGGACGGTAGGACATATTCTTGTTAACCTGAAGATTTCGGGGACAAAATCCATTGATGAGGGGAGAATGTAACACCCCGCATTTTTAATGAAATTAAAAATGTTGAAATATGTATATATATTATATACATAGACATATTTAAGATAAAAAGTAAATAATGACTATAAAATTGCCAGTAATAAGTTCATGCAGTGAAATGAAGGAAAAAAATTAATAAAAGAAATTAAATGCAATACATGAAATGCGAAGAAATGAATGCGAACAATTAAATAGAAATAAAAAGGAAAATTTGAGAAGCTTCAGGAATTTGGTCACGAAATTAGCGTCATTGCATTCATGGCGATTTTCTAGTCAATTTAGACCTATAGTTTGTAGAAAATTGATTTAAAATGAAGAAGATATCTTTAAATTAAATACTGTAGCCAAATATGAAAAAGAGGAATGAGAGAATAATGTGTAGCTTTGTCCTAAGTCTTGTTAGCAAAAGACTAAGTAGCTCATTTGGTTAGTACATTTGACTTGTATGCAAGAGGTTCTGAGTTCAATCCCCGCCAGTGCCATATTTTTGTTTTAGGGGAATGGCTAAAAAGTGGCCTAATGTGAACGCATTTCAATAAAAAAAGCGGTTTACTGTGAAAAGGGTTAATTGGAAAGATAGTTAAAAAGAAATATATATATATATATATATATGAAAAGGGTTAATTGGAAAGATAGTTAAAAAGAAATATATATATATATATATATATGACATGTGGGTGTTAACACCCCTGCTGCTACGCATCATGTTGCACACATGGTGCATTTTTATTTGTTAATGACGATTTTTTACTTTTAGGGCTGACGTGGCCTCTTCTGATTGGCTGGATGACGTGTCTTTGAGATGTGTGGTTCTGATGATCTCCTAGTTAATCTAAAGGCTCTAACTAAGCTAATACATCTATATATGCACATCTAATCTAACCCTAATATAAACTAAATTCATTCATAAAACTCCATGTTGCTGCATCCAAAACTAAACTAGTTTCTCTTCTTCAGGGAATCAAAGCATAGGAATCGTGAATAAGGGGAACAATTCTAGAACAACAACAAACGCTTAATTCAGATTTATATTCTTTCTTCTTCTACCACTGTGAGTACAATTTCTTTCACAAGATAATTAATTAAAAATAATGGTGATAAGTGTGAATTGGACTATATGACTATGCTTATATCATATGCTATTAGATCCATTATGTTGAGGTATGCCAGTTCTGTTATCATATGTTATTGGATCTATTTTGTAGATTCATATGCGTAATTAAATCTACTCTATTCTATGCTATGCAAGTTCATGTTAATTAGATCCTTTCTATTCTATGAAAGTTTATGTTGATTAGATCTATTCTATTTTATGCAAGTTTATGTTAATTAGACCTATGCAAGTTTATGTTAATTAGATCTATGCAAGTTTATGTTGATTAGATCTATTCAGTTCTATGCAAGTTTATGTTAATTAGATCTATGCAAGTTTATGTTGATTAGATATGTCCTATTCTATGCAAACTTATGTTAATTAGATCTATGCAAGTTTATGTTAATTAGATCTATGCAAGTTTATGTTGATTAGATCTATCCTATTCTGTGCAAGTTTATGTTAATTAGATCTATGCAAGTTCATGTTAATTATATCTACGCAAGTTTATGTTGATTAGATCGATCCTATTCTATTCAAGTTCATATTCCATATGATTATTGGATCTATATTATGTGTGGATGATGTCTCTTTCCCTCTTTCTTTTCCTTTTTCTTATGAATTAGGCTAACGACGAGCCTAACATATTATGTGAATTATACGTATGGATGACGTAGGAACGTTGGGAAAAAGTTTGGGAAAAATATTGAATAATGTGTAATAGGCATAAATTGGTTTGTAATCATGTAATTGATTTGGGGCATAATTATATATAACTTGTATACATGAATTTGGCATAAATTGGTTTGGGCCTAATTTGGCACAACTAGTACACATAAGATTATAGGCCTAATTTGGATTAATATTATGGACATAATTTAGATAAGAAATTATGGGTAATTGGAATATATTTTAATCCAATATTTAAAATTAGGAATTTTGGTAATTGACATAATTATCCTGAAATTGGCATAAACTGCAAATAAATAAATTAGTTAAGATAAGCATGCTGAGACACGAGGTTAGACTCCTTTTGCGGTAGAAGCCTACCCGGAACCAACCGGCCTAACCAGCAACCGCAAACAGTCAGTCTAATGTGAGAGGTCGCAGGCATAACTAAAAGATGCTTAGACATGAGGTTAAGTCTGGCTTGTGGCGGAAGTCTGCCCGGAACCGCCCAGCATATCCAGCGGCCACAAGCAATCGACTTAATGTGAGAGGTTTGTGCATTAATAAATAATTAATGCAGATCAAATATGAATATAATACCTAAAACATGTTTGGTGGGTGGGGTTAAGTTAACCTGTGTAAGATGACAACTTAACCAATATTACATGAACAAAGTGGATAGGGTTAAGGCAAGCTTAGCCAATAATACATATTGATTTGATAAGTGGATGGGGTTAAGTGAACTGGGCGGATAGACAATACTTAACCAAGATAAGACATGTAGCAAGACAAGGGAACAGTAAAAGGGTTAAGTGGGCAACATGTGTAGCATGTATTGCATGGGTAGCATGTATAACATAAATAATGAACAATTAATCAAGAAAAGGCATGTGGTAAGACACGGGTGACATGTGAAATATAAATAGAGGCATTTAACCAAGGTGAAATATGTAAGAAGACATAGGTATAATAAAAGGGTTAAGTTGGTGGCATGGGTGACATGTGAAACCTAATTAAAGCACTTAACCAAGGTGAGACCTGTGGGAAAACGTGGGATTTATAATAAGAGGGTTAAGTGGGAAATCCTAGTGGGTACCAAGCATAGGTGGGAAGCTTGTGTCAAGTGTGGGGACCCTTTTCAATCAGTAACCCATTTTGCATCTATGCGAGCTCGAACTAGGTCGAGGACGGGACATGCTTACTGGGATTGATTGTAAGAGGTCAAACGAGTTCGCGATGGCAACACAAGTCCGACGGATTCATTTGCGTGCGTGGGTCCCAGTTGGTAGGTAAGATGTTGTTGCATCGTGTAGGTATAAGCCGTGCATTCTTCGGGTTGCCACTTTAGGAAGTGATACACCCTACTGTGGGACCAGCACGGGTATCTACGAGTCAGAAAGCCGATCGAATGGGGAGGGTAGTGGGTTCAACTAGTGGAGATAGGAGCAGGCGGTACCTATGACAGCAGCTAGGAGTACAAGAAACTACCATATTATGAACAAATGTTGTAATTAGAATGGGGAGGGTAGTGGGTACAACTTGTGGAGGTAGGAGCATTAGGCACCTACGATAGCAGCTAGGAGTACACAAAACTACCATTATTATTATTATTATTACTACTACTATGATTAGTAAGTGGGATCAACTTTCAGTATGGGACTAGTAATGGTACAGTGTAATTAGCATTGGTGCGGTGTAGGAATTATCTTATAGTGATTAGAAGCGCAATCAACGTTTATCTTGTCCATCTTGCTTACCTTGTCATACCTGTTTATGTTACAGTCATTTCTTATATCCAGTTTATGTTCTTTTCCTGTTACTTTAGTGATTATATTATTAAAGTCGCTGGACTCGCCAGACTTTATGTCTGATCTCATTTGTTTCGCCTCTTTTCTTTCCTTTTCTCCCCCTCCAGGTTCTCAGGGTGGGACTAGTGGAGCTTGACTTGGATCTCTTTCTATCTTTTGGAAGTGCTTGGAGTTGCTGGAAGTAATGTTCAGCTTTATCTTTTTTTTATTATGGCTATTTGTAACAGGATTATGCTTTTGGTTTTCATGTAATATTTTGACCAAGATGGATATTTTTGTACTTGGTTTTATAAGTTGGTTTTGATGTTGTAACCAAACTATGTTCCATTTTCGCTACAATGAAGTTATTTTAAATTTTGTAGTACCATTTTTATATATCTATCTTGTGATGTTCTGTTCAATAAACTTATAATGCTCCATGAAAGTTGATGCATTCCCTTTGTGAATGACATTAATGGAATTGCTCACCAAATTCGACCACTTTGTCATCATGTACATTCCCCGAGAATGAAATGAAAAAGCGAATTCGCTAGCCAAGATGGCAAGCTCTGAGGATTCACAACTTATGGGATTTGCCCCAGTCGAAGTGCTCGATACACCAAGTATTAAGCAAGTGCAAATAAAGGTGGTCATGAATGCTGAAACTGAACCTGAATCTTGGATGATACCAGTAAAGAACTATCTGCAACATGGGACCCTCCCCGGACGTTACAAGGAACTCTACTTCATATAACTTAGCGTACAGCTGTCTATGCTTTCAAACAATGTTTTGTTTTCTTACAATTCAAGGCATTGTAAAGGTTATTACTGCCAAAGTTATCAGTAGCAATGATGTTTAGTTTCCTGTCTCCCTTCCATGTTTACTCCTTGCACGATATGTTTGATTGACTATCACAGCTAACTTGTATGCTCAATCTCTCGATAGTCGCATCAGTACCCCGAGCACGAGAGCCGATGCCACCATCTAAACCTCGAGCCTACGTCTAGGACAACACTATTGCCACCGTTTGACAAACCGAGCACGGGAGCCGGCCTCGCTACTCAAGTCCCCGGCCCGCGAGGCGACCGAGTATAAATAACCTCCAACTCGAATCTTGGCCCAGCACCAAGACCGAGGATAAATCATTCGGCTCTCAAGTCTCCAGACATGTATGCAGCCCACCAGCCAACCAAGTGTGATACCAAGCTCTCACATGGCTTCGGGCATTTGTCTACTCTCAACACAACACCGAGACCGACGTTAAATCGTTCCAGCTCTTAAGCCCCAAGTCTTAGGGGTATCCCATGGCCACGATCGGACCCTACGGGCTGATGATCAGGGCACCTCAGTCGAATAAATGACGCCTCCGCTCATACCCCGAATAAGCAATGGGAGAGCCTACCATCGGACCAATAGCGACGTCCACGCCTTCAACCTACTTGGACCTCTCTGTGCTGTCCAAGACAGAAGGCGCCTAACCTGGTTTCCACTACCGCGGGATTCCTGAGCTAAGTGAATCCTCCAGAAACTAGCGCTCAATCTCCACAAATAGAAATCCCCAGAGCGAGATCACCAATCGTATTTTTGCTAGTGTAACAATAAATACACTTGTGCAAGTATAGGAGCATGAAAACATGAGAAGAACATTCGAACACTTCACACGAAATTCGATTTTTGCTAATTCATATTTCATTTCACACACACATTGAACAAACTACATGTCCAACACTTTTCCTTTCTATTGATAGGGTGTACATGAGAACTACACCATGCCTTTGAAAACCAAAAGCGAGGGCCATACTTGTGTATACTATCGGCCTACATAACCAAAATAGCGGTAACATCTACTACAGTTACTAACGCTAATCATGCCTTTTATTCTTGTGCTTCTTCTTTTTTGCAGATCCCGCACTAGACGGCTCTCCACCCGTGGTAGGCCTCTTCTTCCTAGATTCGCTCCTTCCTCCTCTGCCCGTTATAGGGTTTACCGACTCACGAGAAATCGAGAGTCGCCTTTCGCCTTCACCTTCATCGCTTGAAATCTCTGTGGTCTCGGTAGGAATAGTATGTGGAAATGGCATGGGAGCATTCCCTGTAGCAAGGTCTACCAAAACGTCACTCTTTCTCGGGGGCCCCTTGGCATCCCACTCCGCTTTCTCCTTCGCCGCTTTGGAAGTCCTTCGGTTAGAAAGCTTCTTGGATTTAAGCTTCATGGCGTCATCAGCCTTGAGCTTCTCAAAAGTGTCTGCAGCTCTCTACTTGGCATCCTCAGCTTCCTACCTCCCAGTCTCAACGGCCACTCTCTCTTACTCGATGTCCTTGGCAATCTTTTTCTGAGCCTCATCGGCAGCCCGCCTCTTCTCCGCTTCATCATCGGCCTTCTTCTGCTTAGCTATAGTTGTGACCCTCTCTACAACATCCTGCTTGGCCTTCGCATGTGCCTCTTGCCTAGTAGCCTTGTCCTGCCTTCTCTTCTCTTCCATCTTCTCGCACTTAGCCACCATCCAACTCTTTAAGCTATCCACCATGGACTGCATTGAAGGCACATTAGCATCCACCAGGCCCATCACATTAGCACTTTGGACATCAACCACATCTCCTCCTCTATAAGGCCCTCGTAAATATTGGACCATAGCCTGGCATTAGAAAAAGTGTCCAAATGACCGCTGCCTTCTCCAAACTGCATCCCTTGTGGTCCTAACCCCAATTCTGTTGTTTGAGGAATCACGGGGGTAAATCTCGGTGTCATAGTAGATCCAGGAAGGGTCGGACAGTAAAAGCACGACCTTTTAGTCTGAAAATTTGGTAATCACATCATCTTCAGGAATACACGATAAAAGGAATTTATCTCTTGTCAGGGATGGTGCAGGAATGATAGGAAGTGTGCTCGTCATAGCAGATAAGGCAAATCCAATCTCTTCCAATCCCGGATACTCGGGATCATACTCAGTCGAGGCCAGAGCCAAAGCTGCGGGGTTGCTCAATGTATCGGTTTCGGGAGCCAATGGCCGATAAGAGCTTCCTCCCGCAAATGACTCTGCTACAACCACAATCTCACTAATATTAGATTTCCCCTTTTCAGCGGTGAGCCTCGCTAGTCTCTCATTCTCCGCATCCTTTTACAGTTGTCTCCTCCCTTGCTCTAGCGTCACATGCTCCTCATCAGTCAGGAGATCAATCATTAATTGATGCTCATCCAAAGTTTCCACATCCACATGATGTAAATATGCCTCATACTACAATAATCCCTCCCATGTTTGGGCCAACACTCGAGAATAATCCTCAGCCCGCGAAAGCCTGTGGAACTTGAGAATCTTAACATACATATCCCGAATATGTTCGGCCAAGGATGCCTCCACCCAGAATTCAGTTTCCTCAAGCTCCTCCCCCGACTATTCCACCTCCCTCAGGTGCTCAGCCTTTAATCCATCCACTGAACTCAACACATCCCTATTGATAGCCTCGGCATCCTCCTTTGCCTTTCTCATCGCCTCAAGTTTCCTCCTCAGCTCAACAACCTCTGCGTTCTCGGGCCTCGTCCTCGCATTCTCTACTCTCAAAGCACGTTGTCATTTTGGAGCTGGGTTACTCGCTCGTGATCCTTTTCTGCCTCAGCATACGTCTTCTCCAGCTCAGCCTTGTCTCTTTTTAAGGCCGTATTTTTAGTATTTAGAGAGGCCACAATATCCTTAAAAGTTGAGTCGGTACGCGCAACCTTCTTCTTCAGTTTCCCGTACGAGGGCTTCATCTCTACTGTAGTAGCAATGCTAAGAATTATTATTCGAAATATAAAGAGGAATGAAGAAATGTTTATGACACAAGGAGTAGGCATACCTATTTTCTTCTCCAGGTTAACGATGGTGGTCCGCTAGCCATCGATAGTCGGCCTCTGATTGATGAGCTCCATATTTTTACTCCTAATCAGTTCCAAGAGATGGTAAGAATACCTTTTAAGCTCGTTGGCTTGACGATACGAAGCCCTCACATGCATTCATATCTCCTCGGAGTCCCTAGTAGGAGGCAGGCTGAGATCTGGGAGGAATATCAGCTCCTCGAAATAATGCTAGGGGAAATTCTGTTTCAGCAAAGCCTTCCTTTCAATCATGGAAAGCTCTTTCCTCTCAAGTTCCGCTAGATTTTGCCTCCTCATTGTAGTTGTTCCCATCGGCCTCGAATGACTAAGCGACGAACCTTTCCCCTTAGTGGTCTGAACGATAGCCAAAGGCGTTGTGCGCGAAGGAGCCATCGATGCCAAGTGCCTCGAACCACCTAAGTTGAGTTGAAAATATCCCATATATACTCAGACTAAAGGAGGAGGAGGAGGAGGAGATCGACGAGTCCTATCTCGACGACGGCTCTCATCGCTGCGATCTTGTGGACGTGAGGAGTCATCATATAAGTTAGACCCTCTCATAAAGGCTTCAAAAAAATGTTTCTGGTGTATCGACGGCCTCCCTGCACATAACCTCGTCCTCCATGTCCTCTTGCCATATCACGTGTCAGAGGAACGAGTAAAAAGTCAAATACTTAGCATATACGGGCAATTTCTATGCTATGCGATGTTTATGAGTGTATGCCCTAAGTGTTCTCTCAACAGACCAGATTGTGGTCCGCTCGAAGGAGCGAACCCCTCCGTAATAAGAGTAAGCTCTTTCATACTTGTCTTACCCGCCCAGGGAGGCAAGTCAATAGCAAGTGCGTTGAGACCATCAAACTAACCCTCTTCCTTGAGTGAAGCGACAATCTTTGAAGGAGTCACAAGGGACTGTGGCCTAGCCAACGCTTCCCCCGCCTCTCCTATCGGAGGCGGGACTGGAGCATCCAATAGACCCTCGTCCCGGGTATCTATCTCTAACACCACCCGCCTCATCTCCACCAGTGTCTCCCTAGGACTTAGCAGCCTTTCAGCTTGCTCTCCATGCTCAGACGCTTCGGGAAAACTCGTTGTTTGGGAAGGGGTGGATCTTTAAGTAGTCTCAAGCTTGCTGCTTGTCAAGCTAGCATTGCTAGTGGAGTCATAGGTATGCGATGACGACAAGGAAGTCTCGACTTCTGAAGTATTTCCAGTCATGGATCTTTTATGCATCTCTAGCTATACTTTAACACACTAGCGTTAGACATTGCAGTTGAATAACCTGTACCACTCGCACTGGTGCAAACTAACATGTGCGTGCAGTGTTATGCAAAATCAAGATATATAGAAGAAATTCAAATAGTCAAACAATTTAGTCCCAGTTCAAGTTTATGCTCTGTCCTATGTGAAAACTCGAGTCACTGATCGTTGGATCATTAGCATGTGCATTAGCGCAATCACTTAAGAAACATAAGTTCTGGAGGATTGAAGAAACTGGACCAGTTGCGAACACGTACCAGTTCGGGGTTCGAAAACTCGAATCCCATTTAGGGTTTGAAAAATCCGAACCCCCTCTAGGGCCCAAATAGTCGAATCCCATGCTCGGCTTAAACGCTCGAACCCCACGCGGGGTTCGTAGTCTCGAACCCCTTCAGGGTTCGAGACTCCGTATCCTTAGAGGGTATGAGTTCATCCCCTTGACTCCAGGGTTACAACCCTCCTTCTCTCTTGCCGCACCCACCGACCATCTTAAACTCCACCACATCGCCTATGGCTCCCGAAGAAAGCTCGACCGCTAGTCAAAGCCGGAGCACGAGTCGAAAAGCTCGACCGACTCCAACCCGCATCGAGTCCCAATACATGCTCATGGCTGAGCTCGCTCACGGTGCAGGGAAGTTCAAACCGCCATCAAAACACTACCTGAGTTCGTTTCGAAGTACTTAAACATGGTGGGTTTTTTCTAGCTTCAAATTCAATTGCGGTCAAGCAAAATAATAGAAGGAAGAAAGGAAATGGAGAAGTGGGGCCTATTTATATTGAGAAATGATATCCCTTCATATTCCGAGCGTGTCTCTTTGTACCCCGTAGGGTACGAAAATTCGTACCCAGTGGGGTACAAAAATTCGTACCCTGCCAAGGTACGAAATTTTGTACCCAGCGGGGTACGATAATTCATACCCACGCCAGGGTACGACCAAAAAAAAAGAGAAAAATATATATTATAAATGTTATATATACATATATTTACGATGATGATATATGCGTGTGTATTGCACAATGCATGCGTACACGAGTTGTCATGAACGCGCATGCTCGGCGTAGCACTAATACTTAGCAACGTAAACACACCGTCGCACCCACCATGACTCGTTTACGGTGCTAGAATAAACGAGCTGAACAACTAACATCTACTATTTTTAAGTTTACAGGAAAAGTCGACGAATCGACAACTACATCAACCAATACAAAGCACATCATGTCAAGACAAGACGTACTTTAGGGGGAAATGTTAACAGGCCTTTTGGTCTAGTTCCCAAAAGTACGCAAGACACGCTCAACTCAATTATCGCGTGAAACAAAAGCCAAGAGCATCACCAAGGTGTAAAGGAAGTGAGCCGAGAAGGGATCATGCCGATAGGAACATCACCACTCCTCTAGACTTTGCCAAACCAATACCTCGAACCGTGGGAAGTCTCAAGCACCAACCTCGATTCCACTTTCCCATCATTAGATATTCTTCGTACCCCTCGAGGTATGAATTTCTTACCCTAAGAAGGGGTACGAGTTTCTAGGCACGAATATGACGGGGTCCGAGTTTCTGTTGGTCGACTATAAGAGATACGAAATTCCTGGTGTAGTCCCCTATTTCTACGTACTACTACCTACTCCCACCTAATCACTCCACTATAAATACCCCTTGACCTCACACTTCAAAAGGGTTGGAATTTAGTGATTTGACACCTCTTGAGATCTCCAAGTAGTCTCTTTAATGGCATCTCCACTTTGAGGAAGAAGAAGGGAAAAGGTATATTTTTCCTAATATATTAATATATGATAATTATGACATCATATAACTTAGAGATGTATGCAAAGAGATGTCATGAGATGTTCTCAACCGTGTAACTATTTGTTATAAATAATATTCCAACGACTCTTCCAAAGTGGATGTAGGTCTCTAACATGGCCGAACCACTATAAATATCTTGTGTTATTTACTGCTTTCTGCACTTAATTTTCCGCACGAAACTATAATTCTTAAGTACTTAGAATCTTGGGTGTTTACGAAATATTTTGCCGTCAACAGGTTTATCAGGCCCTAGCACATTAGCAAAAAGACATAACCTTATTCACAGGTGTCAAAGTGGCTTACGTCCACAAATTAAATAGTGCATGCATACCGACTCATCGAAATGCAGTCATACCCTCCAATTGGGCCGACTTACATCCACAACCTAGAATGGTGTATGCCCTGCCAAATATTGAGACCGAAATGGATAAAAAGGGTATGCTATATGGAATGTTCCCAACAAATAAATAACTTGGCTCAAATCCTTAACCCTTGATTTTCCCCTATAACAAATTCAATTTATTAGGCTTCTAATTTACCTACATACTGTAGATTAATATGTTCATATTAAAGCCTAATGGTGAAACTTCCAAGCTCATAATTTACCCACAATCCGTAAATCAATATGTTCATATTAAGGCCTAACCATGATAGTGTAGTTTTAGGCTTGTAATTTAACCACATACTAAATAAGTATGTACATATTAAGGCCTGACGACGAAAGTTCTAGGCTCATAATTTACCTATACACTGTAAATTTATATGTACATATTAAGCCTAATTGTCCTTTCCAATTATTCTAAGTCATATTCAGAATTTGGGATAAAACCGTTTGTGTTTATTATGATTTTCCAATTATCGTATTTATGAAATTTTCTAATGATAGTCCAACTTCTATCATAATATGTTCAATAGGCATTTGTACACCATAATTTGTCTTATTCCAGTTAATCCCTTCTTAATTGTTATTTTCAACATATTCAAATTAAATCTCAATTTTGGTTATTTCTATTTAATTAATTTAAGCCCCAATCCAAGTACATAATAAAAGAAAAAGGCGAAATAATCCATCGCAAGTTATTAGGCTTACATGTTCATGTCTGATTTAATCATAATCATATTCACTTTTTAGGCATATATTTTGGTGCAATTACAAAAATTAGAAATAGAGAAAGGAAAAAGATCTGATATAGAACTTACAAAAACTAAATAGAATTTGTAGAATTAGACAAAAGGAATACAGAAAGAAAATAGAAACAACTGAACCTAAAATCAAACTGTAATAGTCTAGATCTAAGAACTATGAATAATTCAGATCAGAAACAACTATGACCACTATTTTATAGGTTTTACTTTAACTTATCAAAAATCTAGTGATCACATAAAGCTTATCTAAATATGCTTCTCCAATGGCCCTAGTAGAAATCTTCAAAACGAACAATTCTCTCTCTAGAAATTAATGCATTTTAAAACTTACTTTTATTTGGAGAAGAAAGGGTGTAGTGGAGGCATAGAAATGAAGAGCAGGAGTTGTGGGGAATGGGATAGGAGTATATGTTTATTTATATATGAGGTAAGTAATTCTAGGCCCTTGGATATTAGGTTTTTGATCCCAACTTACCAAGCCACATCCGAAAAGAAGAATCCCGGAGCTCCCAACACTCTCGGTTTCTTGCCATACCCAAAAACGTGCCTAACAAATTATTCGATCGACCCAGCACCCAGTTGGGTTGACACATGGGTCGACCCAGCCGACTCCGGGTCGTTAAGCGGCAAATGTTAGGATATATTATATTTTTCTATTTAATTTTCTTATTTTGAATTTAAATTTCAAACTTCCATAACTTATTCATTTTAAGTCTGTTTTACGCAAACCAAATGTCTATCTAAAACAAAAAAATCATAATGCACCTAATGGTGCCAAACACATTGCCTAATTTGCATTATTTTTCAACTTATTTTTAATTAATCAATTAGTTATTATTAGTTAAAATTTGGGTTGTTATAGTAGTGGCGATGCAAGATTAGAAGACCCCCAAGAATGCGACTGAGGTGGGTATTTTTCTTAGCCGAGGGATTACTATAGGAAGTTCATTAAGGACTTCGCGCAGATCTCGACAACATTGACATAACTTACTCAGAAGAATTTTTCTTTATCCTGGGATATGGAATGCGAAGATGATTTCTAAAGATTGAAGAATGCTTTCACAAGTGCACCGGTTTTGACATTGCCCGATGGATCTAAGATGTCCACAGTTTATTCTGGTGCTTATGACTAGCCTAGGTGCAGTGATGATGTAGAAGGGTAGGGTAGTGTGCTCTGGTAGTAGACAACAAGGGTTCATGAGAGAAATTACCCTACGCATGATTTGGAATTAGCTATTATAGTGTTTGCACTTAAGTCTTGGAGACATCGCATACATAGCGATAGATTAGATCTCTTTACATACTACAAGTCACTTAAATATTGTTCTGTTAGAGGGATCTCAATTTGAGACAATAAAGGTAGATGGAGTTCTAAGGATCATATTATTTTAATATTTCTTTTAACCTAGGCAAAGGGAATGTAGTGGCTGGTTCTTTAAATAGATGGCAGGATACATTAAGTCCTTTATTTGTAGAGTGGCAGAGTTTAGAGTATGTAACTGCATTCAACTTTAGACCATCTACGAATTACGCTCCGAGATCGTTGGCATCATTGAAGGTGCAAGCCATTTTGCTAGAGCATACTGGGACGATGGAGAGAGGGGATCCCGAGATTTCAAAAATCTTGTATGGATTGAGTGGAGGAAAGGTTTCTAGACACCTCCTTAGATATATTGTGGACTGTAGAGGCTAGCTTTGACATTATGATATATTGTGTATACCGTGTATAGATGATTTAATAAGTATGGCAAGTCGAGGCTCGTCACTCTCAGATGACTATTCATCCGGGCGGTGATAAGATGTATCATCATATGAGGTGAGTCTTTTATTAGACCGACTTGAAGAAGAGCATGGCTGAGTATGTGGCTTGATAAATGACTTGTAAAGAGTTAAGGTAGAGCAAAAGAATACCGATGAACAGCTTCAGCCTTTAAATATACAGCTGTGGAAACGGTAGAGCATTAGGTCGAGAAAAGGCAATACACCATTTGGGTTATTGTGGATCGACTGACTAAGACTGCTTATTTCATCCCAGCTAAGAGTAAGACAACAACTGTGTGGTTGGCTACTTTGTATATTTGTGAGATACTTAGACTCTATGGTATTCCACTGAGTATAGTAAGCGAAAAAGATCGGATATTCACCAATGAGTTTTGGAGGATTCTGTCAGAGTCTTTGGGATACAACTTAGATTAAGCATTGCTTATCTACCTTAGATGGATGGACAGACTGAGAGGGGGAATAGTATTTTGGAGCACCTATTGAGGATGTGTATTTTGGACTTCGGAGGGACATGGGAATACCGTCTACCCATTATAGAGTTTGCTTATAATAATAATTTCCAAGCTTGCGTCGTCCTGCAATCCTTCAAGGCCTTGTATGGATGACCTTGTAGATCCCTGGCATGTTAGTGGGATTCAATAATCAGACTGCCTCTTGGGCCGGAAAAGGTTAAAGAGACCTCCGATAAGGTTGATTTGATTTGGAGGAGGATAAAGGAACCCTAGGTTAGACTAAAGTCATATGAAGACAAATGAAGGGTCGACCTAGAGTTTTCTATTGGAGATTTGGTTTTCGTTAAGGTTTCTCCATCAAGGGAAGTGACGAGATTTGGCTCTGCTAGAAAGTTAGCACCAAGGTTCGTTCAACCATTCCCGATAACGGAGAGTAGGGAAGATGGCATGTAGTATTTCACTACCAGAGAGGCTTTCGTTTATTCATGGCGTATTCCATGTTTCGCAGTTGCAAAAGTGCTTGCAGATTCAGTAGATGGTTGAAAGCCCTATGCATTAGAGGACGTAGAGATCGAGAGGGTGACATCTATTCGACGAGCACCAATGCGGATCATAGATTATGGTACCTAGAGGCTAAACAACATGGAGGTGAAATTGGTAAAGGTTTAATGGGGAAGACAACTCCAACAAAGCTACTTAGGAATCGAAGAAGAGGATGCATGTTTCTCATCCTTATCTTTACGATCCAATATTTTTCCATCTTTAATTTTTAATAGGTTTTACCTTTCCATTCCTTTGAATCCGATCTTAGGAGAACCTATGGATGGCAGGATATGGTGAAACATGTTATAAGAACATGTTATGATTGATGGATGTAAATAGATGCAAGTTTTTGTAAGTGGATGCGTTGGATTCATATACATACACTGGGCACTATTAAGTGATCGGCTGAATAAGGATCTTACATGTGCATATGGATGTGTGTTCATTTTATATCTGTGATTGTAATATATGGATGTTATCATATGGTTGTTCCATATGGATGGTATATGATGCACGTATATATAACTACATGTTATCATTAAGTTTGTTCCATACATTTAGATGCATGTTACCAACATAAATTGCATAAAAAGGAGGTCAATTAAATCAGTAGACTTCCTAATCTTTTTCATTAGTTAGGATCATATACACTACACTATTACATAAGAACATAGATTGCATCAGATAAATTATGGACAATGTTTGCCAGTGAGTGAAGGATGAGTAGATGAATGTATAAAACACTTATATTATTCTTCTACCTTAGAGATTTTAGGGACGAAATCCTTTAAGGAGGGGAGAATGTAAAAACCCAAATTTTAATATGAAATGGTTAATTAATAAATTAACAATTAAAACATAACTTGTAAAACTATGGGGAATTTGGCTATAAAATTATTCCATTGTGTTCATCACGATTTTCTGGTTTAGACAGATTTTTAGTTTGCGTAAAATAGACTTAAAACAATGCAGTTATTGCTATTTGAAAATTTGAAATTCAATATAAATAAATATATATAGATATATATTAATAACGTTTTAATAACATTTTAACTGATAGGACCTAGTCCCTGGCCAAGTTGACCCAAGGGTCGACCCTGGCCATATATGACGACCCATGTGTCGACCCACCTAGGTGCTGGGTCAAAACAATAAAACAAGCAAGGAACAATTTCGTGCCTAGAACGAAAAGGACGGATGGATTTTTTTTAGGGCAAGGTGTATGGCTGAGAATAACTAATATGACTAATTCGAATTGACCTAAGGGCAGAGTGATTCATATTGAAAACCTAATATCTGATGGCTTTGGGTCTTCTACTCTAACCATAAATAAACCTCCACCCTCTTCCTTATTCCTCATAACTCTTCTCTTCACCCCTATGTTATGCAAATATTCTTTCTAAAAGTAATGGAGTTTTCAAATAAAACACTTATATATAATTTATACGTATAATTCTGGAGGATGTTCATACACGTATTCTGGAGGATTGTTTACATATATTCTGGAGTTCTACTATGGCCATATAGGAATCCATTGTTGGTGAGGTTACTGTGATTATTTAGATTGCTGATAAGTTAAGGTAAAATTTATACAATAGTAGTTGTAGATGTTTTTAGATATGAATTATTCACAATTTATTTATAGATTCATATTGTTTGTAGTTTATCTACTGATTCAGTTTGTTCCCATTTCTTTTTTGTAAATCTTTCTATCTATTTCTATAATCCCTATTTGAGTTAATATTCATATTTCTGTACATTATTACATTCAGATTTCTTTTTCCCTTTTCTATTTTCTAGCTTTGTAGTTTGTTTTGGTTATGCCCAAATATGCCTAAAAGGCATATGAATACGATTGAATTAGGCATAGATTTGTATGCCTGATAGCCTACGACTTACCATTATTCTTTTATTCTATGCTTGACTGGGTAAATCTAATTGATTTGGAATATAACTGAATTGGGGTTAAATTAGATACACTGAAAATTGTAACTAAAAAGAAAATAACAAGATTAAATCTAATTTGGGTTGTATAAATGCTTATGGAACAGATTATGACATAATTGGGGTGTAATCAGTACTCACATAAATATGATAGTTTGAAAATCATAATAAACATTTATGGTTTATTTGCAAATTATAATATGATAGAGAGTGATTGAAAGGACAATTAGTCTTTAATGTAAACATATTGACATAACAGGGTTAATTTACAAGCATAAGGCTTTAATATGAACACATTGACTTAAAATGATTATGTTACGAGCCTAAGGCTTTAATATGGACATATTGACTTTAGCTCGAGCAAGTAGGCTTTAGTATGAAAATATCAACTTAAGTTATGAGCAAGTTAGCTTTAATATGGACATACAGATTTACAAGAGGTAAATTACGAGCCTAAAATTCTAGACCAAATGTTATTCATTTGTTGGTTGGGATCCATTCCATGTAGCATACCCTTTTTATCATTTTCTCTCTCAAGTAGGAGATGAGGGCACACTTCATGCTATATTTTGGTTGAAAGTTATCCAAATAAAGGTGGGTATGGGTGCGTTCTGTCGGGTCATTGTGTGTGCATTGGTCTGATTAGGGAAAATAAGAAACTACGACACCTTTGGATAAGATTATGTCTTTTGATGATTGGCTAGGTTCTGATAAAACCCAAACCATAGTAGGCATAGATTATTCAAGCTTTGTTTGGCAGTCGATCGATAAGTTGAATTTGGGAATTTCTTCTTAATTATTTATATTTTTTTCAAATTTATAGAAGTGCAAAACAGTCATCTTTATAAAATACTCTGAATGAGAATTGTCAATCATTTTATGTCATTCCTATCTATATTCCTATTTATTCACTTTTAGGTGAATATAGAAAATTATCCTCTTATGAAATTAGAACTACTATTTTATTTGTTTTCCTTTTCTTCTCAATTGTGCTAGCAATCATAACAGCTTACCAGATTTTATGTTTGACCCATTTCCTTTCATTTTTTCCATTTTCTTCCACCAGGCCCTCAAGGAGGAAGCACATATTTTGGATTTCTTCTTAATCCATCTTAGAAGATTCTTGAGGAAGATGTATCGTTTTCTGTTTCATTTCCACATTTTGGTAGTTTCTTTTGACTACTTAAGGGATATTGTTAGTTATGTACTCTGATGTTGTTATTTTTCTGACTAAGATTTAAGACCTAATATTTTGAGACAATTTGGTATAGTTGAAATTTATGGTTTTATAATTTTAATGTAAAATGTCTTTTTATTCCGCTGTAAATTTGTTTTATTATGTCTTGTGGAATCTTATTCTCTTTGATGTTTTATGTCTTTATACCTACAACGCTCCATAATCCTAAGATGACCATCTTATTTATCACAATTTTTACCAGATTTTTTATGATTTTTTCCCTGGGTCATCTTCTCAAAAAGGGTATCCTCCACTTTCTTTTGAATATTCCAAGATCCTTTCACACTAATATAAAAATATTAGTTTATTTCGAACTTGAATTATAGCTTGTACATATCAAGATATGCAAGCCGCTTATTGTTTGAAATTAAAGTTTTAAGAATAACAACAAGTAAATTTATTATCCCGAATTTAATCAATTGTAACACAGCAAAACAAAGTAAAGTTGTTAACATATTCATATAAATGCTTATTATAATTTTTCCTTAATTTTTAATCTTACTAAACTACCTAATTTCTCTGACTTATATGAGGATTTGTAAATATAACACTTTTTCCACACTCAAATATATTGCAAAAAGTGTTTCAAGTTCTATTTGTTTGCAAAAAGTGTTTCAAGTTCTATTTGTTTACATACCTTGTTTAATTTTGGCAATCCCTTTTTTTATATTTACTTCAGCTATGTCATTTACATTAAATCTGTATGTTGTATAAATAAGTGTTATTACAATATATAGTTCCAGGTATGCAATCTTATGGAAAAAAATCTCATTTTTTGCAATGCAAAATTAAATTGTAAAATATGTCATATTTCCCAGTATACATCCAAAAATTGCTTTACAAAATCTACCTTATATCCGAAATTATTTTCATGTGAGCTTAATGTACATTTTGTACATTAATATCTTTAATATGCTACAAAAATGAAATCAGGTCTTACTCGAATTACTACCCACTTTTTGTACATAGTTTTAGTAGGGTCATTGAGTAGATTGTGCCTTACATGACAACATGCATACTATATGTATGTATGTAGCTAGCACATGGTACTTTTAGAGACAAATAAGTGTGATATGCATACCAGTCCATGCTCATTTTTATTTTGACAAAACCATGCATGCATTCCATATAAATTACTTAGCATATATATTTATAAATTATTCGGCCTAATAGCAAATATCTTCACACACACACACACACACACACACACACACACATATATATATATATATATGTGTGTGTGTGTGTGTGTGTGTGTGTGTATGTATGTATGTATGTATATTATAAAGCATTACTTTTAGTTTGCATTTTTCCATTATAATTGTGCTCAACAAAAAATATAGGACTCTATCATAACTAATAGCTACTAACTTCAGAACTTTTAATCATTACATATTAATTCAAACAGAAAGTATAAATTTGTCCTTCACTCAGTACAAAGCAAATCACTACATCAAAGCATCCTTAGTTCAAGTTAAACACAAAACAAACTACAACTTTAACATATACTAGGAATGACCTATTCTTTTCTGTATATTTCTTCTCTTACTTTTACATCCCTTCCTAATTTCCTGCATTAGCTATTGAGGCTGCGTCACCTTAAAATGTGACGCCCCAATTATGCATCAAAGCAAAATGAGGACAGAATTAAGCCTGGTATGAGCAAATTACTTAATATATGACATAGTGTTCATCTGGTTTAGTAATATTATATACCTTATTAAGAAGAGATTAAGGGCAGTTTACTTTTGTGTATGCAGGTGTCATATAATAGTGCTATTTGTGTGTATGTATCAGGGTTTTCTACACTTGAATGTACGTGTGCACTAGAAGATTCAACATATAAATCAACCCAATACGTCATTATACATCAGCACACCAAACATCATGCTATATATCAATTTAATCAAATATTTTTCATCCTACACTTAACACCAATTTATGCTACTTAGCAGGTCTATGTTTATCAGTTAAATCATTTGTAACTCATGAAGATCAACGCCTAACCCTTGAATTCACTGGTGCACACTATCTGGTCCATCAATTATACCAGCACACTCAGATCCTTGGACCAAAAAAGGTCATTTGCAAGCTTGTATTATATTCATCCAAGCTAATCAAGGTGCTCATTAGATAGAGTCCTCACTAGGTTTGTCTTATTCATTTTCATATTTTAGTCACCCTATATCCTGAGTGTCAGTTTTCATAAGCACAACCAAATAACCTACCAGGCATACACAATCATTCATAAATAATGCAAGAACTAATTATCAATCATCCATATAAAGTATGCAGTAAGCATACGAACTAGGTCTTTTCCCTATATATTGGTTTTGTAGGGGGTGCATTGCTATTAAAATATGACCATGGGTATTTTTATAAGGTAAACCCTTAAAGCAGAATTTCCATTCATCTGTGCTTTAGATAAACTTCACATATTTTATGAGTTCATATAAATCACAACATAAATTATTTAATAGGAAATCAGAAGCTCAACACATGATAATTTCATTGCAGTCCTATTTCCTACTTTTTTTTTGAAAATGGTTAACCGCCTCATTAAAAACCTGTCAGCGTGAAGTCTGGCCAGGAAAAAAGAGTGCGGTGCTTTATTGACAACTCATCAATAAAATATACAAGCATTGTACAAATAGGACATGTAATACAACAAAATTCTCGTGTTGCCTCTACCCATTTAAAAAACAGAAAAAAATAGCCCGGTCCGTATAAAGATAAGGCCTTCTAACTAAACACACGTGGATGACCATCCACTGCCCACAAAAAGGCAACAACCACTTCGAGAGAATACGGGTAGACATCTTCTTCCCCAAAAAGATCCTCTACAAATCGGCGTTCATTATCCTGCATCCAAACCATCTATTCCCCGTTTTCTAGCTTCATTAACTCTCGATTTTTTCTTGGATTTACTGAGTAGATACTTGATATCCAGTTCCACCAAATCTCATTGCTTAAACTTATGAAGAATCTGATTATTATGAAGATGGTTGTTCCTTTCCCTCCATAAGTGGTAGATCGTCACAACTAGGCTGCAAAAGGCGGCGTCTTGCCTGAAATCTGAAGCGTTGAAGTTGCTCCTTAGCTCCCCCAGTTCGTCTTCAAGAATCATTGGTCTGTCCTGCGAAGGAGGTAAACCCAATTTTATTCTGCATCTTGTCCATATGTAGGCCGAGTAATTGCATTGAAAAAACATGTGATTATTGTTTTCATTTTCTTTATTGCAAATTACACAAATCGGATTTATCTCGTAACCCCAATTAATCATCACATCTTTAGTGCTTAGACGATTTAGACATGCTTTGTAAGCACATGTGGACATTTTAGGACTGTTAATACTATTCCAAATGACTTTGCACCAGTCTAATTCGGGTTGATGTACTCTTGAGATGTCCCATGCCGAGAAAAACGTGAAACCGTTAGGGGAATCGTTCCAACTCCGGAAATCAGCATTCATGTTGAGATGTCCTATTTCCTACTAACTAGAATATTGGACATAAATTAGGACATTCACCCTACAACCCTGCACTCTCCTATACATATTGTATTTTCAATAACCATGACATAAGAGAATTTTTCTCTGGTTTGTTTATTCATTGTGGTAGTACTATAATATTTTCTCAATCAGGATGATTATTTCCAACAGGAAATTATAAAAATGAGATCATATTAAAAGGGGTATTCTCTGGCATATACATCATCCATATTATTAAAATTATCAGAAACCCATAATCTCAGACAAAACATGGTGAATTCATTCATACACTCATAACATTCAGCTCAACCAATAATCATATATACGTACGTATTATTCTTAAGGTATTAGGCTGACTTTAATTGGTCTTAATATCGTGGTTTAAGTAAAATTGCTCACCAGTCTTTCTTTTCTTCTAAAGTATTGAATCTAATCTAGGTCTCCCAAAATAGCTGCTGCTTCTCCCTTATTTTTTTGTAGAAAATGTAACAGCCTAAGAAAACCTAGGTGCTCCCTATTTAATCAATCATATGCCAGGGTTTCTGGTGACAAAATATCAAGATTACCCTAAATATTATTTAAAAAATGCTTAAATAAAACCCAGCTACTTACCCATGCAACTTTAAAATCTATTGAGAGAAAAATGCTTTGTAAACAAAGGGTGGTTATTTTGTTTTGGAAAAGCTTCTTTTTAAATTTCATCTTTTATCCCTAGTCATCCAATTTGCATGGTTCTTACCGCATGCCTATATATATGAAATGAATAGATATATAACAAAATACTTATTTCTATAGACTCTTCTTTCTATATTAAAACTTGATGTATACAAAATTTCTCTATTTTTTAATTTAATTTACAACCCTACCAGGTTATTCATTCCTACCCATTATACATGCGCTTAAGACCAATTGATTCTTTACTACAAACATATTCATTTGCCTAATAAATCTGGGCATTCATATGCATATTATTATCTGTGCTTTATGTATTTAATTTTACGAAGGGTTTATTTAGCTATACAATCAGGTACAGTGTGTACATGCACAACCAAACATCAACACACAATCACCTATAAAGCGTTGTCCACCTTATTTTTATACCGACCCAGATTTTTAGCCTTTTTGTTTAAACATTTAGTTTGGTTTTAAATGTTGATTTGGAAATATAAATAGATTTTTATTTATTTATTTAACGAAGTTTGAACGTATAATTTGTAATTAATTATAAATCGAGCTCGAGATGGCGTGATAGTTCGTCATATTACATTTTGAATTTTAATTGAATATACCGGATCCGGTATAAGTCGGAATTCTATGAAACAAGAACCGTTTGAATCTATTTGATTATATTTTTCTAATAGAAGTGAAAAATTAAGATTTCATCTTGCATATTGTAAGTTATGTTCAAATCAAATTTTCAAGAAATCGCTATGGAATCGTTTATAAAAAATAGCGATAATTTAATATAATTAACTTTTGGTTTTGAATTTGGACAAGATCTTTAATACGTTGTTATAATTTAATCTTTATAATTTTTTTGAAAATTTTAATTTGGAAAATATGCAACTTTTTATTTGGAGTATTTTGCATCCTATATTAGCATTTTGGGGTTCCACAATATAGGTTAACTTGTCTATATTATTATATTTTTGAGTCTGTGGGACATTTCTCGACACAACGTTTTTTTTTCATAGAGGTTCTTAAATAATAAAATTTTAGCACGGTATCTTTCTTGTTATTCGAAAAAACAAACTATCTTGTCTCAAGTCTATTCGTAGTTGATCTTCTCATACGTAATCCAATGGAATAAATAAATAAATACGCTCTCCTCACTAAAAATCTTAGCAACCTATTTTGTCTGATCTGCACATATATCTTCATTGAATCTTATCAAATCTTTGATCGTGTGTTTTTGGTATAATATTTTTGCTGATGTCGGTCTTTAAGAGGCATTTCAATTGTAAGGTGCTGTGGAGTTGGAAACACGGTGGAGGGGCTTATCTCGCATGGAAATATTTAAGCTGGGAGAAGATGGGTCGCGTGAGCTGGAAAAAAAATATGCATGGGAAAGGAGATGAAGATACGAGAGCAAAATATGGGTTCTGTAGAAATGTAGACCATGAGTAGTAAGCACGGAATGAAGAAGGAATGCACAGTGAAGAAACAGTATGACCATTATTTTCAAATTAAGTAATTTAGTTAGTAATAGAACTTAATTAAGGGTTAACAAATAAATTAAACGGTTGAATTTGAACATGCTACAGGTGACGAAATCAGTGAAATAAGGATCCCATGAAGCCGACTAATTCGAACTGCTTACGGATGCACCTGGAGCATTTTATCACGATGAAATCTTGATTTAGGGAACTTTCGGTTAACTTAAATAAGTAATTAAAGGTGATTATTTATAGGGTGCATGGGTTTCGAATATGGAGCAGATATGAGAACGATGATGGGAAGGAAAAGACGTGGAGAGGAGCTGAACTAATCGGCCTAGGCAGTGTAATTAAATGAATTAAACAAATTTAGTTTTGATTAAGGATTATTAATTGAACTAAATGGTAAAACTTATATGCTGCAGGTGGTGCATTAGATCGAGGCATGGGTTCTTGTATACTGAAACAGGAATGATGATTGAAATGAAAGAGTTAAAAGGGCCTGATTATATCATCCAAGTAATTAGTTTACTAATTAAACTCAATTCAGGATTTCTATTTAGTTAAATCGGCTGAACTTATAACGGGTAAACGTATGCATATATTATCAGAGATTTGCAGAACAAGGGGCGTTGGGATCACAGTGGAAAACACTACATTGCTGAGCTGATTCGGAAGGGTTTGGAAACAATTTGGATTTTCGTTTAATTTTGAACACTGTTTAAAATTAAACGAAACAACGCTGAAATCGTCAATCCAAAACAAAAGTGAGTGAATTCTCGTGCTCTTTGAAATACTACAATGTTATTATATTCATATAATTTTGACTTATCAGTGTTAGTATAAAATTTGGTGATTGGTTACTTGATTGATTATTGGATGTTAATGATTGCTGACATTATTTATGTTGAATTGGATGATCTAGATTAAATATTTATTTCAGATATTTTTATTATTAAATGATGATGATGTTATGCAAGGAAGAATAGGTTGGAGGAATCCAGCCGGATTCCTCAAGTATTATACATGCTGTTTGTTTTTATGTTATTTGTATATGCACTGACTGAACCCAAAGAACAATGAAAACTTGTTTGGGTGCTGATATTGAATTGAAATACATTGTTGTTGTATTTTTAATCAATGTATGGAAACTATTGAGGAATTGGCAGCAAATGGCCTGAAACACACTTGTTTATTTAGTCGTTGATTTGCCCTCAGATTAATTGACGTAGTTGAGTTATAAAATTTATTTTATAACTGAAGTGAGATTTTTCTATTATATTTTATATAAATGAAGTTTATAAATAAATCGATATTTAAAATTGGTTATAATATTATAAAATGATTATTTAATAAGTGATTTTTCGTTGAAGAAGTTTTTTTAAGCAAATAATGAGATAATTAACTACAAGTTAATTATTTAAGGAAATTGTATTAAAGAAAATAATTAAATGGTATTATTAGATTAGTGATATTAATCTAATGAGCAGAAGTAATTAAAATCAGTTAACAAATTAACTGATGGTTTGAAATTAACCAAATCAACTGTTTTGTTTGAAATTGACAATTACATTAACTGATTTTCAATCAATCTAATGAAAAGGGTTTTGTAAATCATTATTTTGAATTAATAAGATTTCTTAAATATTAATTACCTTTCTATTTGATGATGTTTTTAAATGATTATTAAATCATCGTAATAAGTTATTATTTAACTAAGTGTTTAACTAATCTATTTTAGTTAATGAAGAAGTAAACTGCTTTTACTTCAGTAATTATAAAAGTAATTATTATTTAATTAATGATAAATAAAGTGGTTAATTCTGAATGGAAATTCATTTAATTGAGTTGAAATCAGATGAAATTTGATATTTGAATCCAAATGTTTGGAAAGGGTTTATAAAGTGAAATGAAAAATAAAGTATTGATTTAAAAAGAGAACTTTACTAAATTAAGTAAAATGATTCGAATAGAAAGAAATTGTCGAAGAAGCGAAGAAAATGAACTTTTAATCAGGAAGCGTTAAATGGATTTTAATATTAAAATCCCAGTTTCGTAAAAAGAAGTTATAAAGGAGATTTGTGCTAATGTAGGTTCATAGTAAATATTTTTTTTCGAATTAAGATAAAAAGGAGGAATTTCAAGAATACAAAGGGATTACTTATTAGGTTTGGGTAAAGATGTTGAGAAAGGGATTTTAATTACAAAATCCAAAAATCTTGATTTATAATGTTAAGTAATTTTTTATAAACGATGGTAACCGTGTTGTAGTAAATGGAGTTGGAATTATATTTAAGAATTAAAAGGAATGGCTTTAGCCAGAATGACTTAATATACATAGCGAGTAGAAATGTTTATAAAGGTCTAAAATTTTCCCAAAGTAAGAATATGGTTTATAAAACCCTATTGTAAATATAAAATAAGATTTTGGTTGATATTTTTAAGTTATAAACTTATATCTATTCCGAGATAAGAACGTTGTCGATCAAGGTCTGAGAGTTAAATAAAATACTCCAACTTGAGCAGTTTCACTATTATCGATGGATGGTATTAGTTTGTGATGGGAAAGGAATTTGTAATTAGTCTATTACTTCCATAAGAAGGAATATTGCGGCGCTATTTGCAAGATTTGAATTATAATTGAACTATTGGGATTTTAAATAAGCAAATGTGTAATTAAACACTTGTTTGGCCTAAGTTGGGAATACGATCATGTTTGTATCAATTGTCTAAATATATAACACCATTTTCTGGAAAATGGAAATGATATGATTTGAAATACACTTGATCCAAATAAGGAAATTAAATTGATTAATCATTGAAATGGTTTAAAGATCGAGGAAAAGTTTCAAATGAATGGTTCTAAATAATGATAAGAGTCTGAGCTGCAATTACACTTGACAATGCTATTCTGTGAATTGATAGTTAAAAACCCGACTTTCAATAAAATAACTTATTGGACCTTTTTGATGTGTTCTTTTGAAGAGACCGGGATGGAAACTAGACCCAAAACCACTTCGATCCAACGTTGCGATTGAAACTAACTTGTAGCAATAAAGATGGAGCATTCAAGACCGCAGATCTTCATGAAATGGAAGGACTACTTATAATCTCAAGGTAGCTCCCACAAAAGAGATACACTGTGGTTCTGTCGTGATTGGAATCTATGGACTACAAGGACTACTTACTACTGACCCTTGGGGTGATTCCCATATATGGATGCGGTAGAAGGTTGCCTTCGGTTCATCCTATCCCTGGATGACATATACGGACGAATGTCTGATAAAGTATTTCCTTGAAACTCACGTACGCTAATTTTTACAAATGGACCATAGTTGGTGGCAAAGAGGGGCACTTCTCTTAGCTTAACCACTAGGTTATTTTTTATGGATGTCAATTAGTGATTTGATGGATCTGACTATGTGGCATTCAAAGTGAATGATGGTCAGTAGTTCAAAAAAATTAAATGTGACCTCAAGCCTCATCAACTGGGAAATGACAAAAATCGGGAAGGTAGCATGGCTAGGTGGGTCATTCCCAAGTAAGGTATATTGTTACCAATCAAGAGAAAATTCATATTTGTTCTTCTTTCATTTTCTGTATCTCCACGTATGTACGGGGACCCTTAAAATCGTAATGGGTGACAACATATTCGATTCACTCAAGCTAAATGAGTGGTCGGTCATGTGTGTGGAAGATGTTCTTGTTGAACCCCAGTGTATACCCTCTTGAGTACACTGGTCGGAAGGTGGCCCCATACATTATCACAGTTGGAATCCATTCCCCAATAAGCATCTTGCGGTTTTTGATTATATAATGAATATGTAGAGCGTGAGATGCAAGCATTCTGCTAGACGGTTATTTATTTATGATTTGACAGACACTATTATAATATCACTTGATTTTGTTATATCAAAATGTTTTGGGTTATAGTAAGGTAAAAACTGTTTGTGTTTATGTGTGGGATGGTCTTACTGTTATCCTTTTCTTTCAAAATGATTTCTAAAGTTAAACAAGTTGTTATGCTATGAATTTATCACTGAAAGTATTCCAGACTGATCAGGGTGAATTTTGCTTTGCTTCAAATGTGCTCGGGCCAGACCGAGTATACTTCCAGGTTAGGATTCGTTTGGAGTTGTAGAGTAGGTGTTGAAGTAGAGACGTATCCCATATATTTACTGGTACTAGTTTATTTCTGCTGTATGTTGTATAAATTTGAATGTATACTCTGATATTGTATAATATATGCAGTTCTTTTGTACAAAGTATTTGATATATTATATTTTGTCCATTCCGCTGTGGGACTCTGATCTTCTTATTCTAATTTTTCATTCTTTCTTCTCCCACCCTCTAACTTCTTTCTATTAACAATCTGGGATTTGATACTTGGATTTTTGGCAAGTAATACAGAGTTATGTATTATTGTTGAGAATTCAATCATCGATTTTTTTGGGTCGTTACAATTTCGCGATTATTCAGTGTGTAATTATAGGGTTATCACATAAACCCCATCTTTTAGGAATTGTTTTATATAATTTTTCGTGGATACACAAGAAACACTCGACTTAACGCATCGCGTGGAACTGAAGCCGAAAGGGACGCTTAGGAGCAAAAAAAAAAGGATGAAGAGGTATCGCGCCGTCGAATACTTCGCGCCTGGCCAAAACACATTTCCGGACCAAGGCCTTGGATCCCTAGAACTCGCAAGCCTGGATCTCGAGCCCCTTCTTCATATGGTCTTCGCATCCCTCGGAGCAAGAACTTCGTATCCTTGGGGGTGCGAATTTTGCACCCCAAAGAGGTGCGAAATTCGCACCCAACAACCGTATAAATTCGCATCCCACCAGGTGCGAAATTTGTACCTAGCAAGGGTGCGAAACTCATGCCCAGGGGTGCGAATTTTGCACCCCTGGAGGTACGAGTTTCGCACCCAACAAGGGTGCGAATTTCGTACTGCGAAGGGTAGGAGTTTCTCACCCAACAGGGTGCGAAATTCGTATCCAACGGGCTATGAATTTTGCACCCCCAAAGGGTGCAAATTTTGCACCCGCGAGGTGCGAAAATTCGCACCCGGGGCTCCAGGTGGGAAATTTCAGTGTGTGGAGGCCTGAGGTGCGAAATTCCGGGTGTGGTCCCCTATTTCTACCTACTCCTACCTACTCCCTCTCCTATAAATACACCATGACTTCACACTTGAAAGGGGTTGGAATTTGAGACCTTAGGACCTCTAGAGAGATCCATTAATGGCACCTCCCATTTGAGGAAGAAGAAGGGCAAAAGTGTCCTTTTCTTAGTTTATCAAATATATGATAATCATGACATCATATATGATAATGATGACAACATGTCTTAGAGATGACATCATATAGCCTCAGAGATGATATCATCTAGCATAAAGATGAATGTAATGAGATGTAATGGGATGTTCTCACACTTGTAACTTTGAGTGATTAATAATATTCCAACAACGCTTTAAAGTAGACGTAAGCCCCTCTCGAGGCCGAACCACTGTAAATCTCTTGTGTTATTTACTACTTTCCGCTCTTGTCTATGCGACCAAATTAATTATTCCTATTAATTGGAATCTTTGTTGTTTACGACATTTTTTGCCATCAACATTTGGTGCTTTCACTGAGAACAACTCGGATTTTGTGTCTTTGTCGCACATTGTCATCTTGACCCCCGACGAGCTTGAGGTTCCTTGCTAAACCTGCCGTCGAGTCCGCTTACGATGGCAAAGTGACCAAAGAATACAATGGTTGGCTCTTCAGTCGCAGCCGAGGCCGGTACGTGCCAACAACCTCAACTGGCGGACATATTGGCCACTAATGGAACCGTCCCTCCTGTTGTGGACCACGAAGCGGCCGGAACACAAGCTCAAATCTACGCGCTTTACAAAAATGTGAGAACACAGCGGTCGAGCATAATCAAGCATTAAGGAATAACATCGACCTTGTGCGACAACTTCAAGAAAGTCAGTGCATCGTCGCTCGACTTCAATTAACTCGGAACAATGCTCCACCCCGACCAACTATCTCGGAAACTTCCTCTTCCGAGTCGAGGGGTCTGCATCAAAGGAGGAGGTTTAGCCTCTTCAACAACGTCACAACCCACACCAATGCCCTCGACAACGGTATTGACTACGCCAAAGGCAATGGGAACGGTAACGACGACCGAAGTACCGTCACATATAGCGAGGGGGCACAGTACCGGGGCCGCTCTCGCTTGATCATCAATGATGAACCAGGTCCTACTAACCTACCTCTTCTTCGAAACAACCAGACAGTGGATAATCAAGATGATGGTCCCGCTATTCCAACGGCCCGCGCTCCTCCAGAGCAGGATTTGCATCACCCTGCTCTACCTCGCCGTCCACACCAGGACCTAATCATAACTGTCGAGGACATGGAAGAGGATGATCCGGGTGTCCGCCATAGAAGACGCCCTCGCAACAGAACTCGGTACCTCGCCAAAACCCATGGGTCCCAATGGAGGACCACTATCCAACTTACCTTCCTAACATGGTCCAAAGAATTATGAGGGAAATACGAGGAAATGTGCATGATTCACGGGAAGCGCACATTAGGCGTGACCCCTTCACAAGAAGGGTAAACAAAGCTGAATGTCTGCGACGCTTCAGCATGATGCAAATGCCGCTCTACGACGGCACCACTGATCCCTATGCCTTCCTAAATCGATAAAAATGACAATTGGACTCAAGTGGGGGCAATGATCCGGTCAAATGCAAGTGTTTCCCAGTCTTCTTATCAAGAACTACTTTGTTATGGTTCTCTCGCCTTTTGCTTGATTCCATTAACAACTTCGACCAGTTAGCAACACAGTTGGTCAAGCAATTCAGAATGCATATACTAACTCCAAAGAATGCCCTCACCCTTTCAACATACACCAAGCGTCAGCTGAGTCACTAAAAAGCTACCTCTCCAGGTTCAACATTGCCCTCGTCGAGGTTAAGGATCCAGGTCCTCGCACCATACTCTTTCAATTAGCCAAAGATGTCCTACCTACTTCCAAATTTGGGGCATGGATCGATAGGAAGCAGCCAAAAAGCTTCGATGCCTTCTATGAGAAGGCGGATCGGTACTTATGCCAAGAAGAGGCAAGACGCAACCAACTCTCAGCCACCAGTCGCCCCAAAGGCTCTTAGGCAGACGCTGCAAATAACAACCTCAGAAGAAAACAAGTAGGAGAGCCCTTTGACCAGAACAATGGGGCAGGTCCCAACTGGTGAAGACCCAAATCGGCAGGAAAAGTGGCCGGAACAACAATCAATCCCCGACCGTGCCAAGAAATCCCGCCCCTTACCGGGCCTTCGAGACATACGCCCCGCTAAATGAGGATCTAGAAACAATTACCTTAGAGACATGCAACATTGTCATAAAAGAAGCCACGCACTTGGGAATCAATTGACCTCGAGAAAAATACTGGAAGGTACTGCCAATACCATGACGTATACAGCCACAAAACTAACGAATATCGCCAGCTCAGAGATGCAATTGAGAAGCTTATCCACAAAAAGCGACTTGAGCAATACGTCCAGGAGAACTTTACTCTCGATGCAAATCCAAAACCTCAGGCACCAACGCCTTAGGCAGCCACCAAGGCAGCTCCAGGTTTATCTAACCCAAGGCATGAGATCGTAATCAACACCATATGTGGCGGACCTTATTCCACACATGACAGCCTCCAAAAAATGCTAGAGTATGTTAGTTCAATAAAGCATGCTACTTACGAAACTTGCTCCGCACCCAATGACTCCGTTGCAGCCAAGCTCCAAAAGACCATGCGGGATGACATCATTTTCAATGAAATAGATTCTGCTGGGGTGGAAATCCTAAACACTGATCCACTAGTTATCACAACTCAGATCGGTGCCGCTTCTGTCCGAAAGGTGTTAATCGATTCCGGACGCTCAGTCAACATCATTTTTAAAGCTGCTTACGACCAGATGAGATTAGAAACAAGTGACTTAAAGCCATGTCGCGCCACGATCCATGGCTTCAATGGGTCTTCTAGTTCGCTAGTGGGAGTGATCGGTTTACCTATGGAGCTAGGCGAGGTTGATCGGAGTCGGATCAAAATCCTCACCTTCGTGATTATAGACATTGATTCCCCCTACAATGCTTTCCTTCGATGCCCTTTTCTCATAGAGTTTCAGGTCTGCATGCCGCCGTGGTCTCTCCTAATGAAATTTCTGACAGAAAACGGGATTGGAACAATCAGAGGCGACCAAGTAAGCGCAAGAGAGTGTTATGCAACAGAATGAAAGAATGCGCGCAACAAGGACAAGGGAAAAGCAGTGCCCACGCCTTCTTGTGCAAGACTATTTCAGCTTAGCAATCAGCGACAGCTGGGCCTTAGTTCAGGCACCACTGTCGTCTTTCCAAAGACCTCGACCCACAGAAGGACGAAGAGCCCAAATACGAGAGGGCCACCCCGGTCGAATCTACAGTAGTTATTCCCATTAATCCCGATGATCCATCATGGGTGCTAAAGGTAGGATCGCAACTCCATCCCGTAATCAAAGAAGATCTTATGGATTTCTTGAAGGCTAACCTAGGCGTGTTTTGTATGGACTCATTCCAATATGAAAGGCATCGACCCTGCGATCGCTTGTCATTGTCTAAGTATCGATCCTATAACAATTCCAGTTAAGCAGAAACGTTGCTTCTTGGGACCCGAGAGGCCAAAGCACTTGAGGAAGAGGTAAACCGTTTGCTCAACAATACTTTCATTCATGAAGCCCCAGAATGGGTCTCCAACCCAGTTCTGGTCAAGAACGCCAACAGTAAATGGAGAATGTGTGTCAACTTCTCCGACTTAAACAAGGCATGTCCCATAGACAGCTTTCCACTCCCGAAGATCGACCGACTTGTTGATTCAACCGCCGGGTACCAACTACTATCTATCATGGACTCTGACTCAGGATACAATCAGATCGCAATGAACCTTCGTGACCTGGAACATACCTCCTTCATAACAGACCTCGAACTTTACTACTATCGCATCATGCCCTCCGGCCTCAAGAATTCTGGTGCTACTTATCAGCAAATGGTTAATCGACTCTTTAAAATCAAATCGGAAAGTCCATGGAGGTGTACGTGGATGACATGTTGGTAAAAACTAAAGTATCAAGTAGTCATGTCCACGACCTCTCTGAAATGTTCGATATCCTCTGCCAGTACGACATGAAACTCAACCCCCTGAAATGCTCCTTCGGAGTCGCGTTAGGAGTTTCCAGTATGGAGCTGAGCCAATTTGAAATAACGTTCATTCCCCGCCGAGCCATCCTCAACCAAGCTCTCGCTGACTTCATAGCAGAGTTAACTGCCCCCGAGGAGAATCCGGTAGAAAATATTGAAGCTCCCGCTATTCAATGGAAATTGTTCATGGACGGATCCTCCAATGACAGATGTTATGGGGCTAGAGTCATGTTCATCCCCCCCCCCCCCCCCGAGGAATGCCTGATATGCTACACGGTAAAACTAAATTTCCCTACTATCAACAACGATGCAGAATATGAGGCCTTGATTGTCGGACTCAGAATCGCGATCGAGTTCAAACTAAAGACGATCCAAATCTTCTTCGATTCACAACTCATCGTGCATCAAGTACAAAGGGAATATCAAGCTAAGGGGAACGACTCGCCCTATACTTGACCAAAGTTCATGGATTACTCACTCACCTCGATTACTTTGTCATCACTTACATAGCCTGAGAACAGAATGAAAAAGTAGATTCGCTATCCAAACTAGAAAACTCCGAGGATCCGCAACTTTTGGGATTCGCCCCTGTCGAAGTGCTCAACTCCCCTAGCATCAAGCAAATTCAGACTGAGGTGGTCACGAACACCAAACCCGAACCTGAATCTTGGATGACACCAATCAAGAATTACTTACAACACGTGACCCTTCCAAGAAGCATAAGGAAAGACGAGCGCTCACCCGCCAATCGGCTCGGTATCTTCTTATCAATGGGGTGCTCTATCGTAGAGGTTTCTCCATCCCATTGCTCAGATGTGTAGCCCATCATGACGCCATCAAAGTCTTAAACAATGTATATGAAGGGGAGTGCGACGAACATACTGGAGTGCAAACCCTAGCCAGAAAAATGCTTAGACATGGTTATTATTAGCCCACGCTCGATCAAGATGCTACAGACAATGCTCGCAAGTGCGACTAGTGCTAGCGCTTCTCAAAGATCCCAAGGGCCTCACCTATAGAGTTAACACAAATGATCAGCCCATGGACATTCACCATGTAGTGAATCGATATCGTTGGAACTCTTCCAATGGCCAAAGGCAAGGCACGATATGTCGTTGTAGCAGTTGATTATTTTAGCAAATGGGCAGAAGCTGAAGCTATCACCACAATCACCACCAAAAAGATGATCAAATTCGTTGTACGCAACATCATTACTCGATTTGGGGTCCCTCAAGCTATCATCTCTGGTAACGACACTCAATTCGAGAGTGCTGAATTCAAAGCCTTTCGCCAGCGGCATGACATCGAAAAGAGATTCTCGGCAGTGGCTCATCCTCAAGCTAGTGGGCAGGTTGAAGAAATCAACAAAGTTATTAAGTCCGTCATCAAGAAGCGCCTAGAAAAGGCTGGGGGCATGTGGGAAGATGAACTTCCTCTAGCCCTATGGGCATACCAAACCATCCACAAGACAGCCACCGGGCACACTCCCATCGGCCTCACCTATGGATCAGAAGCCGTCATTCCTATTGAACTCAAGCTTCCATCCCATCGAGTCACCTATTTTGATCCAAGGACAAACCAAGATAAGGAACGAAGCTGATCTCGGAGCCACTGCCCAACGACAACGAGTTGCCCGATACTTCAATTTTAGGGTCTGCCATAAGGACCTCAACGTCGGCAACCTCATCTTAAAATGGGTTTTCCCACCACCAACGGGCCTTGCTCCTTGTTGGGAAGGTCCGTACTCCATACGACAGAAGCTCAGCAATGGATCTTTCAAAATCGTGACCGTGGACGAAGCTGAACTCCCAGGGGAATGGAATAGTGAACATCTCTGCCGCTACTTTACATAACTTAGTACAAAGTTTTTTACGCTTTCCAACAATGTTTATTTTATAGCAATTCAATGCATTGTAAAGGCTATGAATGCCAAAGATATTAGTGGAAATGATGTTCAACCTCCTATCTCTTCTTGTCCGTGTTTACTCCGCGCATGACGCATATGATTAATCTTGATAACTAGCTTACATTCAAACAGTCGTTTGTAGTATCGGCCCCTGAGCATGGGGTTTGGTACCATCGTCTAAGCCTCGAGCCAACCTCGAGGCCAAAACACAATGGCTATGATCGGCACACCGAGCACGGGAGTCGGCAATGCTACTCGAGTCGCCGGCCCATGGCGCGACCGATTATAAATAACCACGAACTCGAATCTTGGCCCCGTGCCGAAACCGAGGATAAATCATTCCGCGCCTAAGTCCTTAGCGACTTGGGGCCACCCAATAGCTAGGCTGGAGTGAGTAAATCCCTCCCTCGGCTACGGGTACCAGTCAAATCTTAGCGCAGCACTGAGACCGACCCTTAAATCGTTTCTTCCCCGAAGCTCTCAAGGCTGAGGGGTAGCCCGTGGCCACGATCGGACCCTACGGGATGATGATCTGGGCTTCTCTTCTCAGGAGAATAAACGACGCCTGCGGCTTGCCTCAACCCAATGAATGACGGAAGAGACACACACCAGGTGGACTGCAAAACGCGACGCCCTATGCCTTCGCTACACTTGGGACTAACCCCGAGCAACCCAAACACAACAGGCGCTCAGCCTGGCTTCGCAAACTATGAGTTTCCTGAGATGAGGGAAAATTACTAGAAGCCTGCGCTCAATCACAACCCTCTAGAATAATTGACCCAGAGCGCAGTACACAATCGCTTTTTTTGTTGAGTGTAATGATAAGTATGCTTATGCAAATACGGGACGCCAGAAAACATAAGAAGAACATCCAAACACTTAACACAAATTGCGATCTTTAATAATTCATATTCCATTTTAACACACACATATTAGAAACAAACTATGTGTTTAACATCTTTCTTTTTGATGATAGGATGTACATGAATACCACACCGTGTCTTGAAAAAATAAAAGTGAGGGCCGTACTCGCATAAACTATCGGCCTACACAACCAAAAATAAGCGGTAACTTCTACTTAAGCTGCTAACACTAATCATGCTTCTTCCACTTGTGTTTGTGTTTCTTTTTTGCAGATTCGGCACCTGACAGCTCATCCTTTGTGTTGGGCCTCTTCTTACCAGACCCATACCTTCCATCTCGGCCCTTCTGAGAAGTGGTCGATTCATTAGAAGCCGAGAGATGCTTCTCACCCACACCCTCACCACTGGAGATCTCGGTGGTATCAACAAGGGCAGTATGCGGCGTAGGCATGGTGGCACTCCTAGCAGCGAGGCCGACCACGGCGTCACACTTCTCCGGGACCACCTTGCCTTCTTTCTCAGCCCGTTCCTTGGCCTCTCTAGCAGCCCGTCGCTAAGCAAGCTTCTGGAAGCTATGCGGCGTGACATCACCAACATTGGTTTTCTTAAGGGACTTAGTAGCTCTCTGATGTGCTTTCACATCCTCCCTTTCTTCCAGGCCTCATCAGCAGCCCTCTTCTTCTCAACCTCCTCGTCATTCCTCCTTTGTGCGACCGTTTCAGCGGCTCTTGCCTTTGCATCTCGCTTGGTTGTCGTTAGGATCTCCTGCTTGCCAGCCTCGTCCTGCCTCCGCTTCTCCTCCACTTCCTCGCTCTTAGCCACTATCTTGGCTTGTTGAGCCTCCACCATATCCGCCATCGAAGGCACATCGGCTTCCATCGGGCCTCTGGCACGATAACTCCGCCATGAACAACCGATCCTTCCTCCATAAGGCTTTCATACATGCTGGGAGTTAACCTTTTATCCAAGTAGGCGTCCAGCTGATCGTTGCCTTCTCCGAATTGCACCCCCATGGGTCCTGGACCAGATCCGCTCGCTTGCAGTATCACAGGGGTAGGGTATGATGTCATGGTCATTCCAGGAAGTGCTGCACATTGAAAACATAACCTTTTAGTCCACAAATTCGGTAATTACATCATCCTCAGGGATGCATGGCAAAAGAAATTTACCTCTAGTCAGGGATGGTGTAGAAATGACAAGAGGGGTGCATGTGGTGGTAGGTAAGGTGAATTCGGTCTCTCTTAAACTTGGGTGCTCAGGGTCATACTCAGCTGAAATCAGAACTGAAGTTGTAGGATCACTCACCATAACCGGTTCAGGGGCCAAGGGCCGATAAGAACTTCCTTCTGCAAATATCATCGCTACCACAACACTCTTAGTCATGGCAGCCTTGCCTTTCTCGGCAGTGAGCCTCTCTAGCCTCTCTCGCTCGGCATCCTCAAGCAGCAACCTTTTACTCTCCTCCAGCTTCTCTCGCTCCTCGACCGTCAGGAGATCAATCACGGGTTGGCGTTCACCCAACGTTCCCACATCCACTTGGCGTAGATAGGCCTCATATGGAACCAACCTTTCCCAAGTCTGAGAGAGTTCCCAGGGATAATCGTCAGCCCACGAGAGTCCATGGAATCTCGGAACCTTAACATACATGTTCCAGATATCATCCTCTATAGATGATTGTACCCGAAATTATGTATCCTCCAACTCCTCTTTTAGTTGTTCCACCTCTCTCAGATGAGCTACTCTCAATGCATTTATCATTCTCAATACATCCCAATTACTCGCCTCCACATCCTCCTTGACCTTTTTCATCTCCTCAAGCTGTCTCTTCAGGTTGTCATTCTCCGCTCTCAGAGCATTGTGGTTAGTTTGGAGGTCAAAAACTCGCACGTTTTCCCTTTCCAGATCGGCACATACTTTATCCACCTCGGCCTTGTCCCTCTTTAGGGTCGTGTTATAGGTAGTTAGGTCGGCTATAGTTTCCGTGAAAATGGAGCGGGAGTGATCGGCCTCCTTCTTGAGTGTCTCATACCCTTTCTTCATCTCAGCTACATCAACAAGATTCACGAGTTTGCATTTAAAGATACGAGAACGACTGATAATGTGCCCACGGTACAAAAAGCAAACTCACCTATGTCTACGTTTAGATGAACGACGGTGGTCTGCTTAACATCAATAGTTAACTTCTAATTTGTGAGCTCCATGTTCTTCCACTTGATCAGCTCTGATAGATGAAAGGAATAGGCAGTAAGCTCTTCGTTTTGATGGTATTCTTCCTTCACATGCATCCAGATCTCTCCAGAGTCCCTAGCGGGAGGCCGGAGGCGGGCGGAGATCCAGAAGGACTGTTAGCTCATCAAAGTAGTGTTGAGGGAAAGTCGTTTTTAACCATACCGTCCTTTCCGCCAATGATAGCCTTTATTGCTCAGAGACCACTAGTTCCCGCGTCATGGTTGTGGTCGCCCTCTCCGGTCTTGGTTGGCCGAGTGGTGGCTCATGCCCTTTGATAACTGGAATAAGGGTAGGAGCAACTGTGCTTGAAGGAGCTATCGAAGAGGGATGCCAAGAACACCCTAAGTTGAGTCTAAAATATCCGTCGGACACCCGAATCGGAGGAGGAGCAGGAGGAGTCGGAGAACTTTCCCCACCTCAGTGCTCACTACCACGACCAGGCGAGGGTGGAGTACCATACAAGTTGGTCCCCCTTCTAAAGCCCTAAAAGAATGGATACCTAGGGCATTGGCAGCCTCCATGACCATAGCCTCGTCCTCCGCGCCCTTTGGCCATATCATCTATCAAAGAAATGGAGAAAAGTCAGCTAAGTTGCATGCTCAGATAAACCACCATGCTATGCAGTGTTAATGTGTGTATGCCCTAAGTGTTCTCTCAACAGACCAGAGTGTGATTCGCTCGAAGGGGTTAACCCCTCCTCAGCAATATCTAGTTCTTCCAGGCTAGTTGTAACTGTCCATGGAGTTACTTCTAAATCAAGTCGATTAAGGGTGTCAAAGTGGCCCTCCAGACCATGAGCCTCGCCTTCGCGTACATCTCCTTGAAATTTGACGGCCTTTTTTAGGCCTAGGCCTAGCAGAAGGCAGCTTTCTTTTCAAGCCAGAAGCCGCAAAACTTTTCACCACCTCTTTTGACACATTGCTTTCCACTGCGGGCCTAATTACAGCCCGATCATCAAGAAGCAACCCCGTACAGTGAAGGCGCTCTTGGGTTGTCACAGTTTCAGTTTTCCGAGAATCCTCGGGAATTGCCCGCAAGGCACTAAGGCATTTCTTGTACTCTTCTCCGGTGGGGGCCTCTTAATTCTCTGCCGCAATCAAACGAGAGTAATAATGAGACACGGGTTCCAAGAACTTTATAGTAGGAAGCAAAGTTCGAGAGTACTTACTCCCTTCAATCCACAGCCTTGCAAATCCAGGAGGGCAGCGCGCAAAGAACCAGTCTTGTTTGAACACCGATGGCCTGGGCCACATCCCAATGAAGAATTTGGCGGAGGCTATCGCTTCTAGGAACCATTGGGAAGGCGATATGCCAGACGTTCCCCTCAGGCTGAAGAAGTACCGGATGTCCTCTCCGGTGGGTTCCAAGTGAAGATATTCTCGGTATAGAAAGTAAGTGCCTAGGAGAGAAGAATAAGCATTTGGATGAAGTTGCGAAGGTGCAAGACAGAAATAGAATAGCATGTCTCGAACGAAATCATTGGCTGGGGCCACGCACGCCACGAAACAAGCTTGCCTATTCAGGCAGTTAAACCCTCAGACGGTGCACTAGCCCTTCCACCTTCTCCCGGCGCATGAGCGTCTCCTACCGGTATATTGAACTGATGAGACATTTTCCTAACTGTTGTAGCATCAATGCGCGATGGTACTGAGTCCGTCGGATTTTCCAAGATAATGGCATCGGTAACATATCCGGGGCTACTGGGCCCACCGGTGCATCTTCATTAATGATATCCACATTCTCAACCTCTTCATGTATGACCGGAGAATATAACCTCTCAATTTGTTCCCCATGGTCAGATACGTCGGGCGAACTGGCCGATTGAGAAGGAACGGTTCCTTCGGTAGTCTCAAGCTCACTGCCACTCGAGCTACTGCTTTTGGAAGAATCAGATGAATGTGACGATGATGGGGAAGTCTTGGCCCCCGGGATTTTTCCAGTCTTTGATCTTGTTTGCATGGCTAACTATACTTTAACACACTAGTATTAGACATCACATTGGAATATCTTGTACCCCTCGTGTTAGTCAAAGCTAACAAGTGTGTGCGGTGTCATGCAAAATTAAGACGAACAAAGGAAAATAAAACAATCCAACTTGTTCATTCACAGTTCGAATATATGCTCTATCCTATGTGAAAAGGTCATAATGTGTACTATACCACAACACTTGGGCAATGCAGAGGATCAGAAGATCGAAGGCTCGACGGCTCGAACCACGGTAGGGTTCGAAAGTTCGTACCCCCAGGGTTTCGTAAGCTCGAACCCCCTAGGGGTTTGAAAGATCGAACGCCCCGAAATTCAATCAACCGAACCACAGTTGGGTCCGACATCTCGAGACCCTAAGGGTTCGGATGTTCGAACCCCTCAGGTTTCTAAGGCTCGCACCCCAACAGGTCTCAAACCTCGGCGAGGTTCAAACATCAAGCCACTACAGGCTCGATCGTCCGAACCTCATCCGAGTTCGAGGCTTCTCTCCGCGCTCGCTTCCCAGCGCCTCCCTCTCCTTCGCGCAAGCCTCCAAAAATCTCGAAACCCACCTAATTGCCGCCTTCGAATTTCGAAGTTCTAGGGAATCGAAGTTGTTCAATGGCGGTCGAGGAAAGAAAATAAATGGAAGGGAAAATGAGAAGGGGGCTATTTATAATAAAAAGGACAAGACCCTTGGAGTTCCCTAGAATCTCGAGCCTACGGTTTCGAAATTTAGAACCCACGAGTTCAAAATTTCAAACCTCCGGGGTTCGAGATTTCGAACCCACGTATTCGAAATTCAGAACCCCCTGGGTTCGAAATTTTGAAACTACGCGTTCGAAATTCAGAACCTCCGAGGACCGAAATTTTGAACCTCTACAGTTCGAAATTTCGCACCCTAATAAAAAAAGAGAAGGAAAAATCGAACCCTTGGGTTTGAAGCTTCACACCGTACGCTCGCGTACACGTATTCCATGCGCATATTAACCCCGCAAACATGCGGAGACAATGCACTATGAAGACATTGCAACATGAGCACGGCGCCACACCAGCAACGGCTTGCTCGCAATCCTACGGCGAATGAGTCCGTCAACTAACATGTGTTTTCCCTTAACTTACAGGATAAACCAGCAACTCAATTACTCCTTCAACCAATCCATAGCACATCATGTCAAAACAAGACGTACTTTGAGGGGTCAAATGTTAAGCGGCTTTTTGTCTGGTTACCAAAAGTACATAAGACAGGCTCGACTCAATGCATCGCTTGGAACTAAAGCCGAAAGGGACGCTTAGGAGCGAAGGAAACAAGATAAAGAGGGATCGCACCACTGAAGACTTCGCGCCTCCCCAAAACACCTTTCCGGACCAAGGCCTCGGATCCCTAGAACACGCAAGCCTGGATCTCGAGCCCCTCCTTCATACGGTCTTCGCATCCCTCGAAGCAAGAACTTCGTACCCACCGTGAGTGTGAATTTCGCACCCCAAAGAGGTGCGAAATTCTTACCCAGCAGGCTGCGAAATTCGTACCCAGCAAGAGAGCGAAATTCATGCCTAGGGGTGCGAATTTCGCACCCTCGGAGGTATGAAATTTGAACTCCTCGGCGGTGTGAATTGCGTACCCTGAAGGGTACGAGTTTCGCACCCAACAGGGTGTGAAATTCGTATCCAACAGGGTACGAATTTCTCACCCCCAAGGGGTGCTAATTTCGCACCCCACAAGGTGCAAAAATTCACTTCTGGGGCTCCAGGTGTGAAATTTTAGTGTGTGCAGGTCTGAGGTGCGAAATTCTAGGTGTAGTCCCCCATTTCTACCTACTCCCACCTACTCCCTTTCCTATAAATACCCCATGACTTCACACTTGAAAGAGGTTGGAATTTGAGACCTTGGGACCTCTAGAGAGCTCCATTAATGGCATCTCCCATTTGAGGAAGAAGAAGGGCATAAGTGTCCTTTTCTTAGTATATTAAATATATCATAATTATGACATCATATATGATAATGATGACATCATGTCTTAGAGATGACATCATATAGCCTTAGAGATGACATCACCTAGCATAAAGATGAATGTAATGGGATGGTCTCACACTTGTAACTTTGAGTGATTAATAATATTCCAATAATTCTTTAAAGTGGACATAGGCCCCTCACGAAGCCGAACCACAATAAATCTCTTATGTTATTTACTGCTTTCCGCTCTTGTATATGGGACCAAATTAATTATTCCTAGTAATTGGAATCTTTGGTGTTTACGACATTTTTGCCGTCAACATTAACCTTAGCCAATCAACCTATTCACTGATTGTAATCATATCAGGTCAAACACATGACTATACATACTCATGCACATAAGGCAAATATTATACTACATATTCATAATCAACAAACTAGTTCAAAGAAAATTAAAACATCCAAACTTTTGCAATTGTTTCAAACAGGAAACAACTTTGGATAATCAGTTTTAACCATGTCTTCTACTTCCCAGGTACAATCATTTGGGTCTAAACTCCATTTTACTTTCACATGTGTAATCACTTTATTTCTCAGCTTTTTCTTCTCTTAGCAACAATATCCATTGGTTCCTTTTATACATCAAATCTAATTTGATATTTACCTTGGTTGGTGAATGTTGACACACCTTTTAGTCAAAGCTGTCACACGTCAAGTATTTGGTTAGCAACGCGCTCAAGCATGGAGAACATCGTCAGAAAACACAAAACAGTTTGGTCGAAGTCACGTCGAAAACATAAAAACGCCCGAGATTCCTATCAGATGACCTCTTTTGGGCCCAAGAACATCTATTATGATGCGTGGCACTATAACTCTTGTAGTTGGCGAGACTTCAGCCGAGCCATCAATCGAGCCAAAGATGAGCCGTCAGCGGGTCGGGTCGCAGTGCCATTGTGGGTTTGGGGCCACACAGTCCCAATGGCAATCAACCAAGCCAGATAGGTCGAACAAGTAGGCACCATCTGATTTGTTCGATTTCCTCTAAGCCGTAGCTCGAATTCCTCCAATTCGAACTAACAAAAACTTGAATCCCCCCGCTTTATGTCTGGGAACCTCGACTCCTTCATTGCGCTTCGGATTTCAGATCCCTTACCTCCGAATTCACCTTCTTCAGATCCTCAGGATTTCGGCCCCCATCTTCTTTCTCGTATCCCTTAGAGGGATAATAAAATTCGTATCCATTAGGTGCTACGAATTTTCGCACCGCTGGTGGTGTACGAATCTTGTGCCCCTCCAGAGGGTACAAATTTCGTACCCCCTAGAGGGATACGAAATTCCAGCTCTTGGTCATTCCTGGTGTCCGAAATTCCGCTACATGGTCCTCACTTCCTACCTACTCCCACCTACCCTCTCACCTATAAATAACCGAAGCCTTGGCCTTTATTTTGATTTTTTTTCCCTTGGAATTTTTGGCCTTCTAGAGCTCCAAGAGCCTCATTAATGACAGCCACCTTCTTCTCCTCGGCCATTGGACATGGCACGGACAATTAAAACATGGCATACACGCTTTCCATCAAGGTTTGGATATTCACAAGGATAATTATGCTACTTTTGGGCTATTTTGGACTTCTTGGACATTAAGTCTAAACTTGGACATAGTTAGCCCAGTCGACCTGCTCAACGAAGAAGGACATTTTAGTCAAAGTGTAGAATAAACATACATTTTGTTATTCTGTTGTAACACTTTGTACTCGAATATTGTTTAAACTTGTACAACATTGTAATCGGATATCATATGATGAATGATCACTATAAAGTGGACATAGGTGTTAGTCCTGAACCACTATAAAAGTTTTCTCCCTGCATTTACTTTACTTTATTATATCTTTGGATTATTTTGCCGCTAACCCACTTCCATACGCATTATGTGCAGTGTGTATTAGGTAAACGACAACTTCCCACGCCAACAATGATTCCAATATGGCTTTCCTATCATGAACCCATTTCCTTAACCGTGACACATGAAATACATCATGTATCCCCATCATCTCCTCAGGCAACCTTGATTAATATTCCAAGGACCTTACCCTCTCAGTAAGTTCCTAGGGTCCTACGTATCTTGGTAAGCTTTCCATGCTTCCCAAACCCAAGGACATTTTTCGTAGGTGAAACTTTGATAAACACATAGTCCCTAACCTTATATTCCACTGACTTCCTTTTTTATCCGCTTATTACTTTTATCTGTCTAGGGTTGTAGTTATTCTCTTCCCGATTAAAGAGATTTTCTTATTGCTTTTTTTTAACATAATCAGGACCCAATATCACTTTTCCCAAGCCTCCTTCCGATATGAGGTGATATACACAGCCTCCCATACAAAGCTTCAAAGGGTGCCATGCTTATACTGCTTTGATGATTATTGTTATAAGCAAATTTTGCCTAGTTTATATAATATTCCAAGTAGCCTCCAAAGTACAACACATATGCTCTAAGAAAATCCTCCATAATTTTATTAATGATTTTTGTTTTCTTATCTGATTAAGGATAGTATGTTATGCTTATGCATATCTCAACCTCCATTGCTTGTTGAAAACTGGTCTAGAATTTTGACGTGAATATAGTGTCCCTATCACTAACTATAGTCTTGATTACTCCATCCAATCTCACAATTTCTTTTACAAATATTTCTGCTAATTACTTGCACTCCTTTCTGATTTCACTGGTATGAAATGAGCTGCCTAGGTTAGCCTATCAACAACTACCCAAACACTATCATTCTTTTCTTAGATTTTGGCAAATCATCCATAAAATCCATTGATATATCCTCCACTTCCACTGGGGTATTTCCAAGGGTTACAACAAGCCTGATGGCTTTTGATGCTCAGCCTTTACCTATTGAGGAAAAATACGCTTAGCTACAAATTTTTGTACTCTACCTTCGTTCCTTTCCACCAGAATTCCCTGTTGAGATTTTGCTACATTTTGCGCCTCCTATGTGAATTGTATACTTACTCCTATTATAAGTATTTAATATTTCCTTCCTCAGGTCTTCATTAGATGGTACACAAAGCCTCTTTTTATCCCTCAGATAGTCCTGGTCATCAATATGGAAATTCTCCACTTCTTCTCCTTTCAATATAAGAGCCTTATTCCCATATAAAGCAAGTCTTAGTATTAGGTTGACCCCACTTTGTTCATTAAATCTGATTTAATACCGATAAGGCTCGGTATTCCCAGGTTTACTGATTCACTGCCTACCTCCATATGTACATTGCTTGTATTGTGTATTTCCATAGTAGTGAGCAAAAATAAAGTTTTAAATTCCTCTATCATTAATGAAGCAACTTTAGCATGTTGCCTACTAAATGCTCCAGCCATCCTATTGGCTTTACCTGGTGTATAAATTTTGAACAAATCATATGTAGCTAGGAATTTAACTCATCTATGTTGTCTCATGTTCAAATCATTTTGAGAAAATAAGTATTTTAAGAATTAATGATCTACGTACAATTCAAACTTATCCTCTAGCGTTTTGTTTCACTTGGCTTTATGATCTACGTACAATTTGAACAAGTATTTTATGAATTTATGATCTACGTACAATTCAAACTCGAATCCATAAAATCTTTTTGAGGCCAATGCATCAAGTTCTAGATCATGTGTTTCACATTTTGTTTCACTTGGCTTTAACTGTCACGAGGCATAAGCGATCACCTGGTTTTTCTGCATTAAAATTGTCCCTATACCTAACAGCTTGCATCACTATAAAATACATATCCATCATTTCCCTTGGGTACCTTTAATACAAATGCTCTGACTAATGCTTCTTTCATTTTCTCAAATTCCTTTTTCACATCTCACAGTCCAAACAAAGAGTTGGCCTTTCTTTGTAAGTCTGATAAGTGGTATAGACATCTTGGAAAAATCCTTGATGAACCTTCTTAAATACCAAGCCATCCTTATGAGTGACCTTACCTCAGTCATTGTTTTGGTTTTCTCCAAGCTTGCACTTCTACAACCATATTAGGATCAATTGGTATACCCCTCTCTGATATAATATGCCTAAGAAAGCTTACTTCTTTTTTTTCCAAAAAGTACATTTTGAAAACTTTTATTTTAGATCATTATGCCTCAGTCCACTCAGTACCATATACTAATGGTTTTCATGCTCTTCAACTGTCTTAGAATAGATCAATATATCATCTATAAAATTCAAGACGATTTTGTCTTAATAATCGCTGAAAGTTCTATTCATCAAATCGATAACGTAGGAGTGGGAATTTGTCAAACGAAATGGCATAACTAGGAACTCATACAACCCATACCTAGTATTAAAGGCTGTGTAATTTATACGTTCCTCCTCCACTTTCATTTGATGGAAGCCAAATGCCAGATCTAATTTTGAAAATAATGTTGCTTCATTCAGTTGACCAAAGAGATCATTAATTCGGGGTAGGGGTATTTATTCTTAATTGTGACCTTATTAACTACCCTATAATCTATGCACATTCTAAGTACGCCAATTTCTTTTCAACAAACACCACACATGACCCCCAACACGAACTGCTATGTCTAGTAAACCCCTTCTCTTCCAACTATGTTAACTGCTTTTTCAATTCAATCAATTCCCTTCGCCCCCATTTTTGTTGGCTTTTTTAACTATTGGGATTGCTCCATACATCAGTTGGGTTTGAAATTCTATGGGTCTATGATGTGATACCACCTTTACCTCTTCAAATACATCAATGTATTCTCTTACAATGGGTATTTGGTATATTGTAGTCTCAACCTCTTGGATATCCAGGTCACTAATTGTAACACCCCGAATTTTAGTTAATACTAAAATTCACTAATAAATAATCTCAGATATGGGAATTGGGGGAAAACGGGCTGCGTCATTGCGTTCGTCTCGGAAAAATACGCGAAATAGAGTCCGAGTTTTCGAAAATCGGAGTCCGTATGGCCCAGTTATGGCCCGATGAAGTTTGCAGAAAATTCAAAGATAAAAACAGAATTAAATATTTAAAAATCAGATTTCGAATTGGGGCCAGCGGGGGGCCAGGCGGGAAGAATTCCCGCCCTAGCCATGTCGACAGGGCTGTCGACAGGGCTGTCGACAGGGGTGTCGACTGCCCTGTCGACTTGCCTGTCGACACAGGGTGTCGGCCCTGTTGATCTGGGTGCACCAGATCTGGTTTTTGGTTGAGTCTTGGGCTGGGTTCTAGAGATTTCCTAAATCTAACGGACCTAATCTAACCTAGGGTTAATCTAAGGGCCTAAAACACTACCTAATCCTATAAATAAGACCCTAACCCTACCCTAATTCATTCATAATTAGATCTTGTAACTAAACTATGGCAAAATGAAACTTGATCATGGCCTCCACAAATCAATGAAGAGAGTTGCAAGCTAATCATCTTCTTCTTCATATTTGGCAACTAGTTTTACTTCATAAGTTTGCTAATCTTGGTTTTGGTGAGTTCCTATAGCTTTAATAATCAATTGTTAAATTGATTATGGTATGATATGATAAGACATGGCTATGTTTGTGGATAAATATGTTTATGCAAGTTTAGTATATTGTATGTTATGTGTTTGGCAAGTTTTATGCTACATGCAAGTTTAATGCCATGTTTTATGATGCAAAACATTATGTTGAACATTTATGCATATGTAACATGTTATGCAAACTATATGTGAGAGTATATGCAAGTTATATGTAACATGATATGCAAGTTATGCATGTGATTTTATGCATGCTAAGTATTTGGTGTTATGCATGCTAAGTATTTGATTTTATGCATGCTAAGTGTTTGATTGTATGCATGCTAAGTATTGGGTTTTATGCAAGCTAAGTGGTTGGTATTATGCATAAATCATGACATGCAAGTTTACCCTTTTAAAATGTGATGCATACATATGCAAGATGACACCTTTATATGCTATGCATGTTTACCCTCCTTTAAGATGCAAGTCATATATGCAAGTTCAACATGTTATGCAAGTCATGTGTATGCTTATATGCAAGCTCAATATGTTAGGCAAGTTATGTGCATGATGTTATGCAAGTTGTGTATATGCTTAAATGCAAGTTTAATGTGATATGCAAGTTATGTATATGCTTAAATGCAAGTTTAACATGATATGCAAGTTATGCATGCTTATGCAAGTATGTGAATGCTCATGCAAGTATGTGAATGCTTATGCAAGTTATGTGTATGCTTAAATGCAAGTTCAACATGCTATGCAAGATATGTGTATGATGATATGCATGTTTGGGTAAATTGTAGTTGGGTTAATATATGCTCATATATGCAAGTTGACATCCTCTTAACCCATGACAAAGATATATGCTAAAGCTTTGGGTGAACCCATGATATTTGTGATGGATCTTTCCTTTATTATGTCATGGAAAGAGAACGATTTACGTGGGTAACGATGGGGTGAATAAATATGTTAATAAAAGTGTGATTGGGTATGATTAAGCATACCATAAAAATAAATTAACATAAGTGGGAATTTACCTATTGAGTTAGGTCTACCCCATGGGAATTTACCTATTGAGTTAGGTCTACCCATGTTATGAAAATGTGTAATTAATTAGGGATAATTAATTATGGGGGTGATTAATTAGGTGTAATTAATCGACTAAGACACGAGGTTGGACCCTTTTGTAGCATAAGACTGCCCGGAACCGACCGGCCATCCAGCGGCTACAAATGATTGGCCCAATGTGAGAGGTCTTAGTCGCAAACTAAATACGTGATTAACGTAAAGACACGAGGTTAGACTCGGTTATGACGTAAGGCTGCCCGGACCCAACCGGCTTAACCAGCGGTCATAAAAGATAGTCTAATGTGAGAGGTCTTTATGAGGATCACGGTCTTAATTAATTAAGAAACACTTAACCAAATTAGCATGTAGTGGGACATGAGGGTTAAGTGGGTGCCTTGGGTGGCATGTAGTAACTAGTGGGGGTGCCTCAGGTGGCATGAGGAAACTAGTGGGTTGCCTTGGGTGGCAATAGAAAATACGATTAGAATACTTAACCAAAGTGGAACATGTAATTAAACATGATTAAAGGGTTAAGTAAGTGCCTTGGGTGGCATGTGGGAATCAAGTAGTGCCTTGGGTGGCATGTGGGAATCAAGTAAGTGCCTTGGGTGGCATGTGGAAATCTAGTGGGTGCCTTGAGTGGCAATTAAAATATGATTAAAAGACTTAACCAAAACTTATAACATGTAAGTGGACATGGTTAAAGGGTTAAGTGGGATTCACTAGAAATGACAAGCTTAGGTAGGTAGCTTGTGGGGGCCCATTTCAACCAATATCCCAAACGTATCTTTGTGGGCTCGACTCTAGTCGAGTGACGGGACACGCATATTGGGCTTGACTATAAGTGGCCAAAACGGGTTAGCGGTGGCAACGCAGGATCAACGGGTTTCATATGCGTGTGTGGACCCGGGCTGGTTGGTAAGTCGTTGTTGCATCGTGTAGATATAAAGCCGTGCACAGTTGATATTATCTGGTAGCCATTTTGGGGAATGATACACCCCCTTTGTGGGACCAGCACGGGTATCTACGGTAGGGAGCCGATCGCTTGGGAGTAGTGAGTACACCTAGTAAAGATAGGGGCAGACGGCACCTGTGTAGGGGTACAAGAAACTACTGGGTAAAATTTACTAAGTACACTTAGTGGGATCAACCTTTAAGTAGGAATTACTCTTGGTGGGTAGAACTGGTGTGGTGCAGTGTAGGAATTACCCTTGGGTGGGTAGATCTGGGGAGGTGTAAGCTAGTAATTATCCTTGGGTGGATAAATGCGTCTTTTCGGTTATCGTAGTACATCCGGTATTTAGTTGGCTACTTAGTGTAGTCATTATCCCCAGAGGTACCGTACCTTGTTTATGTCATACCCTAATTACTTTAATTGTTGTATTGTTAGGGTTATAGGACTCACTCAGACTTATGTCTGACCCCGTTGTTTTTATCTTTTTCCCAACCCTCAGGTTATCAGAGTGGGCCCGGTACGAGTGGGCTTAGATCAGACTGCTTTATTCCCTTCTGGAGCTTGGACCATAGATGTAGAGAGCTCAGCTTACCCTTTCTTTTATGGCTATCAGTTCATGTATTGGGATTATGTACTTTCATTTATCAGGATGGATATTTTGTACTTGACTCTTATTATGGTTTTGTGATGTAACCAAACATGTTTTATTTTCCGCCGCAATGAAATGATGTTTTAAGATTTTCAAGTATTACTTATATCTGTCTTGTTGTAATTTTTCTGTTCTATATTCACTTAAAATACTCCACCGATGTTATGGCATTCCCCTAGTCGAGTGACCATAGCGGGTGTGGGGGGTTACACTAATGCAAGCAAAACTTCTATCTTTGGCTAATACACAAAGGATTATCACTCTTTTGCCCTCAGCATTCATCATTGATATCATGGATGTCTCCTAATTTATTATAGCCTTATTTTTGCTTAACCAGTCTACCTTAAGTATTATGCCTATGCCTGGGTACTTCAACGTATATAGGTCAAAAATAAAGTCACACTCCCTACATTTAATTTTGCTTGCATACACATCATACCTAGGACAAATGAGCTACCAAAAGGACACTTTACAAACAAGGGTCTTTCTAATAAAATGCAATTTAGTTTTAGCTTTTATGCAATGTCATGAGAGATAAGTGAGGAGGCAGCCCCATGTGACTACCCGCCCCGCATCAGCTGACATTTCAATGAAAGTATGTCGTGCCAATGTCTAACCAGCACGGGACGGTCGCCAAATAAAGGAAAGGAAGGGTATTTGAACTAACAAGGAACCTGTAGAATGTCTCACAGTGCAAGGAATAAAATATAATAATAACATACTTGACATAAAACAGGTGAGACAGTGCATAAGCTGAAAACTAAACATCATAGCAGCAGAAAATCCAAATACAGCTTATGTTCCACATCATTACTATTACAACTTTTGAAAACTATCTCTAAAGAAAATAAGGAAGGTACACAACTAATGCCCAAAGTAGTGACTAGCATCGACACAAGGAGAATATATGTAGATAATATGTAAGAGCCTCCTGCTCGTCTCCGGTACAGCTACTCGTGCACAACCAGCTAACCTGTCTCTAATTTGCCCGTTTAAGAGCATCCAGAGTAATAAGAAGAGACATAAAACTCTGGATCAGACAAAAGTTTGGTATAAGCGATAAGCAGCAAAACAGAACAATAACAGGTATACTAAACCATACCTGAACCTGGACCTGCAACCAAAGAGTTAGCACTACATATTGTACAACACTCTAAGGTGCCACTAACATATGATGTAAAGAATATGGGGGTGGGGGAGTGCATGACATAGTGATGGAAAATAATCAGTCATAGCAACCATCCTCACTTCTCTCACTCTGTGCGTAAAGCATACGATATCCACCACTTTGACCACCTAATTCCTTGCTACGATGACTCCCCCCATGGAGTCGTAATGACACCACTGCACTGATCCAAGCCACTAGTCCTTTGCTATGTCCACTCTGCCCCATGGAATCATGACGGCTCCACTGCACTGGCTCATAGCCTTGCTACGATCACTCTACCCCCATGAAGTCATAAAAACTTCACTGCACTGATCCGTAGCCAATATCCGCCTTTCCGTGGTGAGTCAAAGCTATAGACGTCGATAACCCCTTAGCACACGTCCCGCAGCAAAGCCCAATCATGAAGTTAACTCGTTGGTTCCCAACTATATCCTGAGTACAAACTTCCCGTTTGGACTACTTTTGCATCTCGGGTTTTGGTCTTCTCCAGATCGGTTCGGTTCTTGTTCTTCACTTCAACTCGTACTTCTAGTTCGGATCGTGATTCACGCCTCCAATCCAAGCATCTCGGTTTGGATCAGAATACTCATAAGGGTCGGGTTGTTGTGATCATCTACTATTCATGGTCATCGCCTTGTGGTTGATTCTTGGAGTTCGCCGGTTCGGATCGTGAGCAGCCACTGGGTTCGGGTCGTTTCTTGTCTTCTACTTCGGATTGGTTCGTGGTCCTCTCCAGAGCATCAGGTTGTGACTTCAAGCAAGTGGTTCGGATCGTGACATCTTCACGCGAGCAGGTCGGTTCGGAGAACCCCAGGTATAGGCGGGTTGGTTTGGTCATGATCTCCCAAGTTCCCCAGATGGGCTCATGATGCAATAGTTTGGGGGAAGCAGTTTGGTTCGTGCTTCCCCCTCCGATCTGATCAGGTTCGGTTAATTCTCTACACTTCTTTCCAATGACTGTTTTACGCCATTTGACGACGTTTTCGACTAATCTAACTTTTCTAATCAATCACAAAGCATACCACACAGTCATAGCAACATATAAAATTGGCCACTAACACCAAAACAGCAACTTAACATGTTTATACAGATCAAACATAGCCAAATCCCATATTTTCCCTTAAGCATGTTTAAGAAAAACTAATGATAGGATTAGTAAAACTTAACCAAATTAATCCAAATTCCTAACAGAGGCCTAAAACAATATTTCAAAATTTATAAATATTTTTCCAGAATTTAATCATGTTTAAATTTGCTAATTAACACTAATTACCGCTAATTAACCATAATTAGTGAGGAACTATGCAAATCACTCACTTTAGACACACAAAAAAATACTAAATCTAAAATTATTCTCTGTTTGGCACTGTTTCCAAGGCTATACAGCAGTTCCGACCTTGATTTGGTGCTATTTTCCTTTGATTTGGTGAATGTTAGGCTAATACTTGATTAGAAAGTGATTAGAGGTGATTCTAGATGTTGGAGGCCATTATTAGGGTTCCTAGGAGATAAATAGCGGCTAGAAAACTGAAATGAAATGAAAACCTAACTCATTTCAGCCTCCCCATAACCCTAATCCCGAAATGGGTTATGGAACCATTCACTAATCACCTCATTTGGCCCGTTTAAGCAGTTTTTCGCCTTCTAAACACTATTTCAACCATATCTCCCAAACGGTAAGTTCGTTTTTCACATATGACCACTCTACGGAAAGGTAAACCATCATCTGGATCTAATTGAAGTGGTTTCAGGTCAAAACTCCTTTCCAATCAAAAGTTATGGTCGAAATAAGATCATCTAGGGGTAAAACGGTCATTTAAAAATTGGCAAAAATCATGGACATGGGAAATGACCCCGATAGTCGTCTCCCAAAGTTACATGACCATATGACTTTGTATGTGAAAGAAATAAATATTCTACGATCCTTCAATGCATAGAATACAGGTCGTTACATTCTCCCCTCCTTAAGAAATTTCGCCTCCGAAATTCCTTAACCAAGAAACAAGAAAAGGATCCCGCATGCTTATTAACCATTCACAACAATCAAACATACAAAACAACAAACAAGTCTATCCTAGCATGCGGAAAACTAAATCGAAATTACAATCTTACCATGCAAAGAGTTCTGGATACGTCTTCCTAATGTTCTCCTCTGTCTCCCAAGTACAGTCATTCTCATTCTCGCCCCACTAAACTTTCACTAGATTCACAGCTTTCCTTTGAAGTTGCTTCGTATCGTGCTCGACAATACGAATCGGCTTGCGGTTCCCAACCGCCTTGGGTTCTACTTCGATATCATCCAACTGATCAGGTGAAATAGCCATATGGGGGTCGTGCATGAATTTCCTTAACTGGGAAACATGAAATACGTTATGAACTCCTGCCATCTTCTCAGGTAATTCAACTTTATATGCTAAATTCCCAATTTGCTCGAGAACTGGTAATGGTCCAACAAATCTTGGTGTTAGCTTGCTTCTCCTGCCAAATCGTATCATGCTCTTTAACGGAGAAATCCTGGCAAACACCAAGTCGCCAATATAGAACTTTAAATCTCTTCTCCTCTTATCAGCATAACTCTTCTGTCTATCTTGAGCAGCCTTCATTCGCTGTTGGATAACTTTAATCTTATTTTAAGTTTCTCTTATCACATCTGGTCCAAACACAAACTTCTCACCAATTTCTAACTAACATGGTGGTGAGTTGCACAGTCTTCCGTACAAAGCTTCAAATGGAGCCATACCAATACTGGATTGATAACTGTTATTATATACAAACTCTACTAGATGTAAATGGTCATCCCATGATCCACTAAAATCCAATATGCAAGCTCTCAAGAGAACTTCTAACACTCGATTCACCCTCTCTGTCTGACTTTCGGTTTGAAGATGATACGCGGTACTGAAATGTAATTCTGATCCTAACGCCTCTTGTTAGCTCTTCCAAAACCCACTAGTAAACAATGGGTCTCGGTCACTCACAATGCTTTTAGGTACTCCATGAAATCTCACTACCCATTTCATATATAGCTCAGCTAACTTAGCTATCGTTCTATTCGATTTGATGGGTATAAATCTTGCACTCTTGGTCAGTCGGTCCACATTCACCCAAATGCTACCATGGCCCGGTCTAGTCCTTGGTAACCCATCAATGAAATCCATTGAGACTTGTCCCCATTTGCATTCTGGAACTTCTAATGGTAGCAACAAACCACTAGGCTTCTTTTGCTCAGCTTTAACTAGCTGGCAATTCATGCATTTGGATGTAAACTTCCCAATGTCTCTTTTCATCCCTTCCCAGTAGTAGGTCTGCCTCATGTTTCGATACATTTTGTTACCACCGGGATGTATACTCGGTTTTGAGTGATGACATTCTCGAAGCACTTCATCTCTCAGCCCATTGACATTGGGTACAACTAGTCTTCCATTCTTTCTAAGCCATCCATCTCGATCAAGCCCGTACTAGTTTATCTCTTTGTCGATACCCATCTTTAACTTGGAGATGACTTCCAATAAGTTAGGATCGTTCTTCTGACTGGAACCAATCCGCTCAATCAAAGTGGGTCTGATCGTCAAACTTGCTAATACTTCTAGACCCAATTCACACTTTGGTCTGAAATCATAACCAGCGATGTACTTCAGTTGCTTCCACTCAAGAAACATAGCCATTAAACTAGCATGTCTTCTACTCAATGCATCAGCTACTGCATTACCCTTCCCTGGTTTGTATGGGTACTGAAATCATAGGAAGCCAAGAATTCTAACCCTCTTTGCTGTCATAAATTTAGATCCTTCTGAGAGAAGAGATACTTCAACGATTTATGATTGATAAACAACTCGAATCTTTCTCCCAAGAGATAATGTCTCCACATCTTAAATGCGAACACGATCGCTGCTAATTCCAAATCATGGGTAGGATACCTTTTCTCATGTGGTTTTAGTTGCCTACTAGCATAAGCTACAACCCTACCTCCTTGCATCAATACAGCACCTAGTCCGGTACCACAGGCATCTGTGTATACCGTCATCTCTTCATTTCCCTTAGGAATGACTAACACTGGTGCACATGTCAACTTTTCCTTTAGACTATTGAATGCCTTCTCACACTTTTCCTCCCAGACGAAAGCTTGATTCTTCTAGATCAACTGAGTCAATGGTGCTGCTATCTTGGAGAAGTCTTGGGTAAACTTACGATAATATCCAGCTAATCTCAAGAAACTTCTTATGTCCGTTGCATTCTTGGGCGTAGACAAAACTTGTAACATAGCCACCTTCACAGGGTCCACGGCAATATCATTCTCTGAAACAACATGGCCTAAGAATCTCACTCCCCTCCTCCAGAAGTGACACTTAGAAAACTTTTCTTTCAATTGGCGTTTTCTCAACACCTCCATCACTATCCTCAAAAGTTCCTTGTGTACTTACTCTGTCCTATAATAAACCAAGATATCGTCTAAGAACACAAGAACAAACTTATTCAACTGATCTCTGAATACCCTATTCATAAGATCCACAAAATAAGCTAGTGCATTGGTCAACCCGAATGGCATGACCAACCACTTATAAAATCCAGATGGCATCCAAAAGGCCGTTTTAGCTATACTTTCAGCTTCCACTCTAAGCTGATGAAAACCTATCCTGAGATCCAACTGGGAGAACACTCTCACGTCACTCAACTGATCAAACAAATCATCTATCCGCGGTAGAGGATACTTATTCTTCCTCGTCGCCTTATTCAATTCATGGTAGTCTACACACAATCGAAGGGAACCATCTGCCTTGGTAACAAACACACCCGGTGCTGCCCACTTAGAAACACTTCTTATGATAAATCCCTTCTTCAAAAAATTGCTTACTTGCACCCCGAGCTCTCGCTACTCCCTTGGTACCATACGACGAAGTGGCACCACTATAGGTCTGGCATCTTTCACTAAATCAATACGGAACTCAATCTCTCGGTGTGGTGGAAGTCCGGTCACTTCCTCGAAGACGTCCGGATACTGGCCAGCCATGGGCACATCTGACAACTCATCATGCGGGATGTCGAGGGAATTTAGAAAAATAGCAATTCGCTAGCCCATCATTAGGTAGACCACCAAACACTACCCTCTGCCCATCATCGCTCTAACTGTCACCAAAAAGCCCTCACAGTCTACCACCACCCCATACTTTTAGAGCCAATCGACTCCCAAAATAATGCCAAACCCAGTAATGCCCAAAACAAAGCAATCACAAGCAAACATGCATCGAAGACTCGATAAAATCAAATTTCAACGAATAATGCTAAGGCTAGTCGAACCGCCAATCAGGTTCGTCACCGCTAAAGTCTATCGACTATCTCGAGTTTCAATCCCAACTTATCTACCAGGTCACTAGATATGAAGGAACGGGAAGCCCCGATATCAAACAATACTCGAATAGGAACATCATAAACAAAAATCATACCATTTAATGATGACATTCTTTCCTTTCTCCGACGTAGTTGGGGCATTCGACGAAGAAGGAACAACATTGATAACATATGCTTTCACAATCTGCTTTTCTTTAGGGGTTGCGGACACTTGTACTTGTGATGTCCCACTTTGCCACAGTTGAAGCACTTCCTATCCGCTGGCTTGGCCCGACATTCTTTTGCATAGTGGCCTTTCCTACCACAGCTGAAGCACCCAACATCTTTCTTATTCTTTTTCTTCTAGCCATCCTTGGTCTGATTCTGCTTTCTCTTATTCTGAGAACCATTCTTGCCTCCACTGCTTGCTTGCGGCTTTGGCTCCTCTATAGATGCAACCTCAGTTTTCGTCTTAGGGTAAAGACTCTCTGACCTCAATGCTTTCCCCATAATTGATTCAAACGTCTCATTGATGTGGTTAATAAGCCTTTCCCCCAAGTATCCATCCAAACCAGTTATGAACTTCTCATTCTTCTTCTCGCTAGTGTCGATAAGAGATAATCCATACTTCAATAAAGTATCGAACTCTGCAATGTACTCCGAGACTGCCCAACTATTCTGCTTAAGCTCCAGAAATTTCCTAAACAACTCTGACTTCTGGGAAGCTGGGATAAACTTATCACTGAATCGGGCCATAAACTGATCCATGTAACTTGACCCTCTGGAGAAACTGCCTTAATAACATTCCACCAATTCATTGCCCGTCCTTGCAGCTGACGGGATGCTAGCTTTCTCTTCATCGCATCCTCGATACCTAAGTCTTCGAAGATACGCTCACAGCTATCCAACCAATCCTGAAAATCTATGGCTGATTCCGTTCCGTTGAACGGCTTCCCACCAAGGATAGTGTAATCCTTGCATAGCTTGGCGAAATCGGCCCTAGGCGCCTGCACCGCTGCACCACCACCATTTGCAGCATTGGGAACTTCTCCTTGCACATTTCTAAGCATCTCTCTCATGAAGTCAGTGAACATCGTCCTCATATCAGGAGCATTCCCATTATTAGCTACTCTACTAGTACCCTTAGTATATCGGCTCATCGTTCAATCTGTAAGGAGAAAACGATTAACTATCTCTTCAGTGGTGCCAGTGCAATGCGATCTCATCCTTAAATATACTAATAGTGTGTATATATATAATTTTTGAAAACCAAAATATAACAAATACATGATCTGATATACGTACTATCTCTCCCTGGTGTCTTTCCCTGGGTTAACTACGCAACCTAGAGCTCTAATACCAAATGTGACATCCCGCCCCGCACCAGCCGACATTTCAATGAAAGTGCGTCGTGCCAATGTCTAACTAGCATGGGACGGTCGTCAAAGAAAGGAAAGGAAAGGTATTTGAACTAATAAGGACCCTGTAAAATGTCTCATAGCACAAGGAATAAAATTTAATAATAACATACTTGACATAAAACAGGTGAGATAGTGCATAAGCTGAAAACTAAACATCATAGCAGCGGAAAATCCAAATACAGCTTATGTTCCACATCATTATTATTACAACTTTTGAAAACTGTCTCTAAAGCAAATAAGGATGGTACACTACTAATGCCCAAAGTAGTGACTAGCAGCGACACAGGGAGAATATATGTAGATAATACGTAGGAGTCTCCTGCTCATCTCCGGTACAACTACTCGTGCACAACCAGCTAACCTGTCTCCAGTCTGCCCATTTAAGAGCACTGATAGTAATAAAAAGAGATATAAAACTCTGGGTCAGACAAAAATCTGGTATGAGCGATAAGCAGCAAAATAGAACAATAACAGGTATACTAAACCATACCTGAACCTGGACCTGCAACCAAAGAGTTAGCACTACATACTGTACAACACTCTAAGGTGCCACTAACATATGGTGTAAAGAATACGGGCGTGGGGGTGTGCCTGACATAGTGATGGCAAACAATCAATCATAGCAACCATCCTTACATATCTCACTCTGTGCGTAAAGCATACGATATCCACTACTTTGACCACTCAATTCCTTGCTACGATCACTCTGCCCCCATGGAGTCGTAATGACACCACTGCACTGATCCATAGCCACTAGTCCTTTGCTATGTCCACTCTGCCCCATGGAGTCATGATGGCTCCACTGCACTGGCTCATAGCCTTGCTACGATCACTCTGCCCCATGTAGTCATAACAACTTCACTACACTGATTCGTATACAATATCCGCCTTCCCGTGGTGAGTTAAAGCTATAGACGTCGATAACCCCTTAGCACACGTCCCGCAGCAAAGCCCAATCATGAAGTTAACTCGAAGGTTCCCAACTGTATCCTGAGTACAAACTTCCCATTTGGACTACCTTTGCATCTCGGGTTTTGGTCTTCTCCGGATCGGTTCGGTTCCTGTTCTTCACTTCAGCTCGTACTTCCACTTCGGATCGTGATTCACGCCTCCAATCCAAGCATCTCGGTTCGGATCGGAATACTCCATATGGGTTGGGTCATGGTGATCATCTCCTAATCGTGGTCATCGCCTTCTGGTCAATTCATGGTGTTCGCCGGTTCGGATCGTGAGCAGCCACTAGGTTCGGGTCGGTTCTTGGCTTCTACTTCGGATCGGTTCGTGGTTCTCTCCAGAGCATCATGTCGTGACTTCAATCAAGTGGTTCGGATCGTGACATCTTCACGTGAGCGGGTCGGTTCAGAGAACTCCAGGTATAGGCGGGTCAGTTCGGTCATGATCTCCCCAGTTCCCCAGATGGGCTCGTGACACAATATTTTGGGGGAAGCGGTTCGTTTCGTGCTTCCCCCTTCGATCCGATCCGGTTCGGTTAATTTCCTGCACTTCTTTCCAGCGACTGTTTTACGCCATTCGACGGCATTTTCGACCAATCTAACTTTTTAATCAATCACAAAGCATACCATACAGTCATAGCAACATATAAAATTGGCCATTAACAGCAAAACAACAACTTAGCATGTTTATATGGTTCAAACATAGCCAAAATCCCATATTTTCCCTTAAGCATGTTTAAGAAAAACTAATGATAGGATTGGTAAACCTTAACCAAATGAACCTAAATTCCTAACAGAGACCTAAAATAATATTTCTAAATTTATAAATATTTTTCCAGAATTCAATCATGTTTAAATTCGCTAATTAGCACTAATTACCCTTAATTAACCATAATTAGTGAGGAACTATGCAAATCACTCACTATAGCCACAAACAAAATACCAAATCTGAAATTATCCTCTGTTTGGCACTATCCCCAAGGCTATACAGTAGTTCCAACCTTGATTTGGTGCTATTTCCCTTTGATTTGGTGAAGGTTAGGCTAATACTTGATTAGAAAGTGATTAGAGGTGGTTCTAGATGTTGGAGGCCATTGTTAGGGTTCCTACGAGGTAAATAGCGGCTAGAAAACTGAAATGAAATGAAAACCTAACTCATTTCTGCCTCACTGTAACCCTAATCCCAAAATGGGTTATGGGCCCATTCACTAATCACCTCATTTGGCCCGGTTAAGCTATTTTTCGCCTTTCAAACCCTATTTCAACCATATCTCCCAAATGGTAAGTCCGTTTTTCATATATGACCACTCTACGGAAAGGAAACCATCATCCAGATCTAATGGAAGTGGTTTTAGGTCAAAAGTCATTTCCAATCAAAAGTTATGGTCAAAACAATATCAACTAGGGGCAAAACGTCATTTAAAAATCGGCAAAAATCATGGACATGGAAAATGACCCCAATAGTTGTCTCCCAAAGTTACATGACCATACGACTTCGTATGTGAAAGAAATAAATATTCTACGATCCTTCGATGCATAGAATATGTGTCGTTATACCCTAATATCAAATACTACTATTATGGGTAAAGAATTTATAAATATTGTACCTTTAACTTGTCCTTATTCTACACTAGAACCCACTACTGACTTTTCTTTCCCCTTAGAGCTCCTACCTTGCCTAGTTTCTTATAATCTGGGAAGTTCATCCAGATATAACCTTACTTTCCACAGTGATGGCATTTAAAACTGCCTACCGTTCCCACTGGATACTTGGTTTTTATATGACCCTCTTGGACATAATTATAACATATTATCTTCCACTTGGATTTAAATGCACCACCAGATTCACCTATCTTCTTGGTTCCAGCCTGAATTTTCTTTTTATCATATGGTTGAAATCTGTTCTTTCCCTTATTATTATTCCTGAAATTTCTATTCTTCTCCCTTGCATGTCATGTTGTTCAAAGCTCAAAGTCAGGTCTAAAACTGGATCAAAAGTTTTATATATACAGGGTAGCATTTCCCTACATTAACCAAGATTTAACCCCTGGATATATTTGCTATTCTTAGATGTTGCATCAACTATTAGCATTGTTTCGTACTTGAAAAATGCCTCAAACTTATGGGTACACTCACTGACACTAATTGCCCATTGTCTTAGTTTGATAAACTCTTTTAGTAGTAAGGCTTTGGTTGAGGCAGGCACATACCTTGCCTCCAACATCACTTTGAATTGATTCCATGTTATCTGATTGTCTGGCCTTCCAGCAATGATAAACTCCCACCATGTAAAGAAGCACCCTTCAATTTCCTTGAGGCAATCTGCCTTTTCTCTGGGTCTTCAATCTGCATGTCATTAAAAATTCTATCCAAGGTTCTTAATTAGGTCTTAAACCCCATAACACCCTCAGTGCCTTCAAAACTTTTTCCTTCTAGGTTGGTATAAGTATTCAACAATTTAGATAGCTCTTCATGAGGGTTATTTTGCCCATTAGCTACTCCATATCTCACAACCCTTATGAATTCTTGCACATCGACCACTTGAGGCCCCCTTGAACTTCCTATACCTTGTTGATGCCTTGGTCTAACCATATTTCTCTAGGGATGATTACTTTTAAGTTTGTTCAACTCCCTACATTTTTTTAGTTTTATAATAGTAGGCAATTATACTCAACCATTCATGCACATAAAGGTAATTTATCCTACCATTCAACAATACAATTTAATCATTTTTTGTTGTGTATCATGATAACATAGCTCTAATACTAACTAAGATGACGCTCTTATTCATCCCAATTTTTACTGAATTTATTATGATGTTTTTTGCCCTAGGTCATCTTCTCAGAAAGAGCATCCTCCCCTTTCTTTTAAACATTCCACGATCCATTCATACTAATATAAAATTATCAGTTTATTTCCAAACTGAATTATAGCTTTTATATATGAAGATATGCAAACCTCTTGTGGTTCGACATGTAGATTGATTATCCTGAATTTAATCAATTATAACACAACAAAATAAAGCAAAGTAAGTAGCATACTCATATAAATGCTTATTGTTATTTTTCCCTAATTTTTTAATTAAATTAAACTGCGTAATTTCTCTGACTTATATGAGGGTTTGTAAATACAACACTTTTTCCTCCCTCAAATCTGTTACAAAATGTGTTTCGAGCTCCATTTGTTTACATAACTAGTAGGCAATCTTTTTTTTTCATATTTTCTATAGATATAATTCATTTACATTCAAGCTTTACGCTGCATAAATAAGTGCTATTACCTTACATAGTTCTAGGTATGCAATTTTGTGGCCAAACCTCATTTTTTTGCAATGTTAAAATTACTCTACAAAATATGTCATATTTCCAGATATACAACCAAAAATTGCTTTACAAAATCTACTGTATATCTGGCCTAATTTTCATGTGATCTTAATGTACATTTTATGCTTTGAAATCTTTAATATGCTACAAAAATGAAATCAAGTCTCACTCAAAATACTACCCACTTTATATATATATATATATATATATATATATATAGTTTCAGCTGGGTCCTTTGAGTAGATTGCACCTTACATGACAGCATGCATACTATATGTATGTATGTAGCTGTCACATGGTACTTTTATAGACAAATAAGTGTGATATACATATCAGTCCATGCCCATTTTTATCTAGATAAAACTAGGCATGCATTCCTTATAAAATTCTTCAGCATGTGTCTTCATAAATCTTTATAAATTATCCAGCCTCATAGCAAATATCTTTATATATATATATATATGTATGTATGTATGTATGTATGGATGTATGTATGTATTAGAAAACATAACTTTTAGTTTGCATTTTTCCACTATTATCATGCTCAGCAAAAATCCAGAATTCTATTATAACTAATAGCAACTAACTTTAGCACTTTTAATCATTACATATTAATTCAAAGAGCAAGTATAAATATGTACTTAGCTTAGTACAAATGACTACATCAAAGCATTATTAGTTCAATTTAAGCATAAACAAACTACAACTTTAGAAAATATTAAGTAGGATTTTCCATATATTTCTTCTCTTACTTTCACTTCCCTTCCTATTTTCCTGCACTAGCTATTGAAGTAGCCATACCATAAAATGAGACACCCCAATTATCCATCAAAGCAAAAATAAGTCTAACTTAAGCCTGGTATGAGAAGCTGACATTGAAAACCCTGACATTTTGATTACATTGATTTATATGCGGAATCTTGTGTGTACAAGTGTCATACAATAGTGTTGCTTGTGTCAATGTATATAGGTTTTCTATGTCAGTTGCATGTATGTATGCACTACAAGATTCAGCATATAAATCAACATAATCAATCATCATACATCAGAACATGAAACATCATGCTCCAGATCAGTTTAATCAAACATTTCTCATCCTACACTTAGCACCAATTCATACTACTCAGTTGACTTATATTTATCCATTAAACCTTTTGTAACTCATCAAGATCAAAGCCTACCCCTTGAATTCACTAGTGCAAAATGTCTGATCCTTCAATTACAACTACACATTCGAATCCCTAGACCTAAACAGGCCATTTGCAAGCGTACATTGTGTCCCATTCCTAGCTAATTAAGGTGCTCACCAGATCTGGGTCCCTTAGTTGTTTACTATGTTTGTCTTATTTATTTTCATACTTATGTCACCCTATATCCTGAGTGTTGGTTTGCTTAAGCACTATAACTAAACAACAAACCAGGCATACACAATCATACATAAATAATGCAGCAACTAATTATTTACCATCCATATAACGTATGCAGTAAGCATATGAAGTAGGTCTTTTCTGTATATACTGGATTTTTAAGAAGCGCATTGCTATTAAAATGTAACCTTGTGTGTTTTTATATGGAACACCCTTAAAGCCCAATTTCCTTTCATTTTTTCTTTATACAAACTTCACATATTTTATGAGTTCATCTAAATCACAACATAAAGTATTTAATAGGAAATCTCAAAGGAAATCAGATGCTTAGCACATGATAATTTCATTGCACTCCTATTTCCTATTTATTAGAATATAGGACATACGCTAGGACATTCACTTTGCAGCCCAACACTCTTCTATACAGACTATATTTTCAATAACAATGACATAAGAGAATTTTTCTTTGGTTTGTTTATTCATAGTGGTATTACTGTATTATCTTCTCAATCAGGATGATTAAATCCTGCTGGAAATAATAAAAATGAGAGTATATTAATAGGGGTATTATCCATCATATATGTTAGCCATATTGTTAAAATTATTACAAACCTATAATCTTAAACAAAACAAGATGAACTCATTCATACACTCATAACATTCAGCTCGTCCAAACATCATATAAACTTGCATATTATTCATAAGGTATTAGGTTGCCTTTAATAGGTCTTAATGCCATAGTATAATAAAAATGCTCTCCAATCTTTCTTCGATTCTAAACTTCTAAATCTAATCTATTGTTGATTCAAAATCCCATAACTGTTGTCATTGCATTCTTGTTTTTTTTTTTTTTTTTTTTTTTTTTTTTGAAGACAATGTAACAACCTAAGAAAACCTAGGTGCTCCATATTTAATCAATTGTATCTTAGGGATTCCGACTACTAAATGTCAAGACTACCCTAAAAGTTCTTAATCTGTAAAATGCTTAAATAAAACCCATTTACTCATCCATGCAACATTAAAATATGTTGAGAGAAAAATGCTTTGTAAAGCAAGGGTGGTTATTTTGTTTTGGAAAAGATCCTTTTTTAATTTCCTCTTTTATCCTTGATCACCCAATTTGCATGATTCTTACTACATGCCTATGAATATGAAATGGATATATATGCAACACAGTACTTATTTCTATAGTCTCCTCATTTTATATAAAAACTTCTTATGTAAAAACTTTCTCTATTTTTTAATTTAATTTATAAGCCTACCAGGTTATTTATTCCTACTTGTTATACATGTGCTCAAGACTCATTAATTCTGTACTACCAAAACATATTCATTTGCTTGATAAATTTGGGTATTTATATGCATATTATTATCAATGTTTTACATATTTAATTTTCTCAAGGTTTTTTTATCTATACAATGAGGCACAGTGTGCACATGCACACCCCAACATCAACACACAATCCTCTATAAAGTGCTACACCACCTTATTTCATGATTGATCAGTGTATAATTATAAGGTTAGCACAATCCCTTATTGGGATTATATATTAGGATAATGTTAAGGGTTTTAGGGTGTTATATATGGTTTGCAAGAGCTTGAACCTCTCACCAACTAGATCAGGACTAACTCTAAATTATGGATAGGGTAGTTCCTCTTGTAAGGATTAAGCTGCCTCTTCCCATAATACGATTTGTCAATCAAATCATAATTCCTAGTGAGTAGGTAACAGTCCATTTTCATTAGCTTGTTTAATTCTCTATAATCCACACAGATATTGAGAAAACCATCTTCCTTGTAGCAAAAACGACTAGCACTCCCCAGTTAGAGATACTCTGCCTGATGAATCCCATCTCTAACAGCTCACCCACTTGCTCACTTATCTCTCTACGTTCCTCCCGAGCCATATGCAGTACGGCCAATGCTATGGGCTTTGCATTCTCGATAAGATATATCCTAAATTCAACATCCCTTTTGAGAGGTAGCTCTCTCACCTCCTCAACCACATCTAGAAACTCATACTATAACAACCCGTGTTTTCGACCATTTGAATCTGAATATTTAAATTTGGTTTTAAATATTTTATTTGGAATATTAATGGATTTTAATATTTAATTCATGATTTAAAACGAAGTTTGAAAATTATATATTTATATAATTATAAATCGAGCTCGAAATGGCGCGGTAGTTCGTAATATGGAGTTTTGAACTTCAATTGAATATACATGATCCGATATAAGTCGGAATTTCGTGAAACAAGAAACGTTGGAACCGTATTGATGATAATTTTCATATAAAAGAGAAAAATCCAGATTTAGTGTTATAGGTTGTTAGTTATGGCTAACTAAATTTTGAAATAGTCGCTATGGAAATCGTAATTTAAAATATAGGCCTTTAAAATAGTGATTTTTGCAAACGGACTCCGTTTTCAATGAAATTAGTTTCACTGGAATCGTATCGCTAAATTATTGTAAGAAAATCAAATTTCATGGCAAACCGATGCCGTGTGTGACCACGTTAGCCGTAAACACCCGTTCATTTTATATAGCGCGTAATTAAATTTATTCAATTCTATAAAGAGATATTTGAGTGTAACTTGAGCAGACGATCGAATTAGGCCATGAAACCAATTCCGTTGAGTTTGTATCGACGTTTAGAGTAAGGATAGGTATATAGTTTGTTACTTTTGGAGACCAGGTAATTTGGTGTCCAAAATGGCATTGCGGTGCTTGTAAAAATAGCGTATCGGGAAACAGTCTCAGAATGCAACGAAATTAGTGCGGTTGGATTCGTATTAATTAATTATTGTAGAATTTTCAAGTCAATTGAACTTACCGTGTGACCGTGGCGACGATAAATGCCTTGATCAGTTATATTGTTCTGGTCAATTCAGACGGGGTAACTTCAAACAAATAAACGACCAATCAAATGAACTTTAATTTGGACGAAGTAAATTTCATTGGATCTGTAAGGAAGAGGTCTAGTAAAATGTCAAGGCCTCATATTTATTAGATTTTTTTCTGTAATTTTAGGAATTTAAAATGCTTGATTTTTCATCGATATTTATAAAGGACTTTTCACAAATGACCTCAGAATTTGACAAAACCTGTCCCATTGGGTTCGGAATATTTTTCTATACCAGGACTAGCTTTTTTATTGGAAACCAGAAGACGATTATGGTATTTTTATGGATTACTTGGCGATGAAGTTTTGTCAATTAATATAATATTCAAACGGGTTCAGTATATAAAGCACAGAACACCCTAACCCTAAGTTTTGGGTCAAACTACTACTCTTGTGGTCAACGTATTTTTGGCTGCAACCATTTCGTTGAACGCACGAGATTCTCCACTCCTTCCACCTCCAAGATTCTTCGACCCAACCCTCGAATCATAAACTGTCCAACATGGAAACTGACAAGTTATAGGAGATCTATCGAAACAACGTTGAAGATCATTTCTGGGGTTCTAGGCTGGCTGGAAAATGTGTACGAAGTGGCAGTTTCAAAGTCAGATAGCGGGCGGAGGGAGCAATCGAATGGATCGGGATTTGGAGTAGGCGTAGAGGGGGGACAACCGCTTCTTTTGGTGTTGTCTGATCGACCGTTGGGTCGATAATTGGTGGTGTGTGACGGCTCGTAGTTTGGCAGCGTGATGATCTTCTTGATGAAGGAGTCGGAGTGGGTTCTGCCTGAAACAAACGAGAACGAAGGATACGGGCACGACGTAGAAGTTATAGAAGGGTATCGGACTTGTTAATTTCGAATCTAAGTCAATCGTAAATTTCCTAATGATGAAATTAGAGTATAACATTAAATAATTAGGGAATTTTTATTTAATCATTAAACTGTGTTTTGGAACCTTTATGAAAGACAGTAAGGGCGTAAGAACTGACGAGGTAAAATACAAATCGGAAAGGTGAAGTATATCAAGCAGAAAGTGAAGCGGAAAAGAATGTTCACCTTGTTTCAATCCAAAGTAAATCAACGCATCTTTATTTCGTGACTAGTTATATAAAATATTAATTAAGGAGATCTTTTTTTTAGTTAACCGTGGATAGAGTTTTCAGACAAGGGAAATGGGAGCAAATATAAAAATGATAGGACTGCATAATTGAAGAACTAGCTGAAACTGTTTAACACAATTGTTTAATACACCAAGTTAAATAAAAAATATAATTAAGGGTTCATTATATGATTAATTGTTAATAATTATAATTAGAGAATTTTTTTGAACATTGCAGGAAACACCTGAACTCAGTGAACAGAAGAACACATTGGGCCGGGTTTGCTACAATTGAATGAAATCAGTTTGATAAATCAATAATTAAAAGTTAATTTACTTAATCGAAACTGAGTTAAATTATAGCGTAAATAACATGTGCATAGGTTAAAGGAAGCAGACCAAGCAAACTATGTTGGTACTGTATGAGAGAACACCAAATTCTATAACTGATTTGAGAGAGCTAGAAGCTACTAGAAATTTTAGTTAAATTAAACATTGTTTAATTTAACTAAAGACCGCATGGACAAAAGGAAATCAAGGTGAGTTAAACTCACTCAGCTCTTCCCATTTATATTTTATATGAATTGGGTTTTTATTTTGTGTGCTCTGATTGCTGATGGTTGACTGTTTACTAATTATATATTTATTTGTTGATTTAACTGATGAAATTAAACCGTTGTTTAATTTCAGTGAAATACCAAATCGTTATTTTAACGATTGGATCCAATGAAGGTAATTTACCTTATTGGTCACGTTTATTTATAAACGTGTTTAATTGTTTGAATTATTTGAATTATTCTATTATTTGGTTGAAGTTAAATGGTTGTTATTTACTATTATCAGTTAAATGGAATGGATTGACCTGTTTTGAGATAACCATTTGACACAGGGAAGAACAGGTTGGAGGGATCCAATGAGATTCTTCAAATATATTATTTATTTTCATATTATCATATATGAACTGTTCTGTTTGGGTGATTGATTTGATTTGTGATCATTGACTGAAAAGTCAACCTGCGTTTTGTTTTAATCAATGGGGAAGATTGGTTGGGGAATCGGCATTAAATGGCCTAAGAGTAAATTGTTTTGTGATATTGATTTACCGTCAGGTGGATCGATAGAACTGAAATATGAAATTTATTTTATACCTGGAAATAGGTTTGAAATATTTTATTTTGAATAAAAGGTTTGTTTTAAAAGAAAATAAATATTTATTATTTATGATTTAAATTTATAATTAATTATTAATTGGTTTTATATGGAAACCTCTGATGTTAATCAGATTTATAAATAAGTGAATAGAAATTAATCTAAAGAATTAAATTTGGATAATTGTTTTGTTTAAGTTAAATTGAATTATTTAAATTAATTATGTTAGTAATTAATTTAAAAGGGAAAATGAATTGAAATCGATGAATGAAATAACTATGTTTTGTGTGTACTAAATCGACCCCTTTTAATTGGAACTGATTATTTAATTAGTTTGTTTTGAATTAATCGAATAGAATAGTTAATGAATATGGTTTAATTTTTAATGAAGTTTTAAAAAGGAATTTACTATTTATTTTAGTTAATAAAGGAATTAACTACTTTACAGTGTTAATGACTAAAAGTAAATGATTATCCTAATTAATAGTAATTTAGAAAATTAGTTTTAATTGAATTAATGTAAAAAGGTATCAAGGTTTAAATGAAATCCAATTGAATGGTGAAAGGAGATTACGAACGGGGTTTATATTTAAAACCCGACTGTGTATAATAAGTTACGAAAGGAATTTTAAGCGAATACTATAGCTTAAATTGAATATTACCTAAATATTCGAATTAAGGAAAAAGTAAATTTAGATAAAAGGGTTTAAATAAAAACCAGGATTATATAAAAGCGATTTGAGGTATTATATCGTTAATTTTGAATTAATGTTACCAAATAATGGGATTAAGTAAAAAGGGGACTTAAAATAAGACTTCCAAAGCAGGAATTGTTGAACGGATTTGAAAGGAGATTGGTGATAGTGAATTTGGGTAAAAGAGTGGGTCATAGGGTTTTGTAACAAATTCGAGTTATAAAATAAATGTGTTGAAAGAGGTAGAATTAAGAGTGGTGTTCATTTAATAAATTTCCAAATTATTGAGTTAGGAAAGAATGGATATATCTGAGAAAGAGATTTTCAAAGAGGTAAGAAGGTTGTATGAAACCGTATTTTGAACAGTTCAATTAAATGGAATTTGAGTTGTTACTGGAATGGAATAGTGGTTTTTGAATTACCACTTATATCAACCTAAAGATATGAACGTTGTTGATCAAGGTCTAAGAGGTAATTAAAATACCCCAGCTCGTTGCTGGCTGTGTGAGCTGGAATAGTGGAATAGAGGGTTGTCGCTTCGCGTTAAGTGGTGGACGGGGGACTCTTACCTCTACATGTCCCTCGAAAGTAACGGAGGGTTGGTTGTAAAGTCGAAAGGCTGGCCGTAAGATGAGTTGGTGGGGTACTAGTGTAAGCCACGGTGGGTTTTAACTGCTGCCTTGGGGGTTGAGGGATGGTTGAAAAGCCTACCGAAAATCATTGGGTCGTTACAGTGGTATCAGAGCAATTGGTTTAGTAATAACCTTGGCTCTGTGGTATAATTCGATAGAGATTGGGTTAGTAGTACACTAGATCGAGATTGAGTGTATATATATGAGAGCGTACTTGTAAATTATATATACAAATGTTTTGTATTGTGTTATTTGATCGATTCAAGTGTCGAGAAGCATTGAACTGTCAATAGATACAATATTGTTTTAAAAAAAAGGGTAAATGAAATAATTTTACCCAAATTATATTTTTGTATAGAAAAGAAATAATTTTTAACAAATTATGGAAATATTATTGTGTTTGATTGATTTGAGCAGAATTCAAATTGGGCTGAGAATTTGAATTGGAAATTAACCTGGTTAAGTCAAATTTAATTAATAAGGATATTTAAATTAAACTAAATAATTTTGGAAATTGGCATTTGAATAAATAATAATCAAATAGAAATAAATCAGATATTAATCGATTAAAGGTCAAATATGTGAAACCAAATAAATTATTAATATTGAATGGAAATTCAACTAATTTGGTTGATTTAGTTGTGTATTGGCTGTTGATTGTGAATTGCTTGTTATTGGATGATAGTTTGTTTGAATGGAATAATCAACGATTTATTGGAATTACAAGCTAAAGAATAATTTCCAGTATAATTAAACTGGAATGAAACAGCATATGAATTGCAATTTATGATTTAACCCTGTATTTGATAATGAATTGATGTTGTGTGTTTGTTTTTTTAATAGGTGTGGTTATGCGAGTCGATTAGTGAATATTACTCACGAATTTCATATATTTATCACTTATATGTGAATTGAGTTGGTGCCAGATGGCTAGGAAAATTAATATTGGTTGAGTAAACTGCATATACTTTGAGCAAGCATGCTCAATAGCGCTCGTAAGAGGTACGCCTATGCGAAAATATAAAATTTGGGTTTTGATTTTTGTTTTCCAACCGTGTGGGTCGATGTATACATATTATTTGTTCCTGCGATATCGCAGATGTCACTCCATGCAAGGGAGACTCTGCAGAATTTTTCTGAAAATTTAATGTGTTAGAATTTTTTTTGATATTTTGAAAAATATTTATATACGGTATTGAATTGGTTTTTGAATTAAAATAAATTGGATTTGGAAATTAATGGTTTTTGCAACGTTTTTCTCACTTTAGCAATTTCGAGGACGAACTTATTTTAAGGGGGGAAGAATGTAACGACCCATGTTTTTCGACCATTTGAATCTAAATATTTAAATTTGGTTTTAAATATTTAATTTGGAATATTAATGAATTTTAATATTTATTCATTAAAACGAAGTTTGAAAATTATATATTTATATAATTATAAATCGAGCTCGAAATAGTGCGGTAGTTCGTAATATGGAGGTTTGAACTTCAATTGAATATACAGGGTCTGATATAAGTCGAAATTTCATAAAACAAGAAACGTTGGAACCGTATTGATGATAATTTACATATGAAAGAGAAAAATCCAAATTTCGTGTTATAAGTTGTTAGTTATGGCTAAATTAAATTTTGAAATAGTCGTTATGGAAATCGTTATTTAAAATATAGGCCTTTAAAATAGCGATTTTTGCAAACGGACTCCGTTTTCAATAAAATTAGTTTCATTAGAATCCATTGCTAAATTTTTGTAAGAAAATCAAATTTCGTGGCAAACCGATGCCGTGTGTGACCAAGGTAGCCGTAAACGCCTGTTCATTTTATATAGCGCGTAATTAATTTATTCAGTCCAATAAAGAGATATTTGAGTGCAACTTGAGAAGACGATCGAATTAGGCTATGAAACCAATTCCGTTGAGTTCGTATCGACGTTTAGAGTCAGGATAAGTATATAGTTTATTACTTTTGGAGACTAGGTAATTTGGTGTCCAAAATGACATTGCGGTGCTTGTAAAAATAGCGTATCGGGAAACAGTCTCAGAATGCAACGAAATTGATGCCGTTTGATTTGTATTAATTAATTATTGTAGAATTTTCAATTTTCATGTCAATTGGACTTACCCTGTGACCGTGGCAACGATAAACGCCTTGATCAGTTATATTGTTTTGGTCAATTCAGACAGGGTAACTTCAAACGAATAAACGACTAGTCAAATGAACTCTGATTTGGATGAAGTAAATTTCATTGGATCCGTAAGGAAGAAGTTTAGTAAAATGTCAATGCCTTATATTTATTAGATTTTTTCTGTAATTTTAGGAATTTAAAATGCTTGATTTTTCATCGATATTTATAAAGGACTTTTCACAAATGACCTCGGAATTCGACGAAACATGTCCCATTGGATCCGGAATATTTTTATATGGTAGGACTAGCTTTTTTATTGGAAAACAGAAGGCGATTATGGTATTTTTATGCGTTACTTGATGACGAAGTTTCATTAATTAATATAATATTCAACGGGCTCAGTATATAAAGCAGAGAACACCCTAACCCTAAGTTTTGGGTCAAACTGCTACACTTGTGGTCAACATATTTTTGGCCGCCACCATTTCGTTGAATGTCGGAGATTCTCCACTCCTTCCTCCTCCAAAATTCTTCGATCCAACCATCGAATCATAAAATTTCCAACATGGAAACTGATTAGCTATAGGAGATCTATCGAAACAACATTGAAGATCATTTCTGAGGTTCTAGGATAGCCCGAAAAAGTGTACGAAGAGGCGGTTTCAAAGTCGGATAGCGGGCGGTGGGTGCAATCGAATGGATCGAGGTTTGGAGTAGGCGTAGAGGGGGGACAGGTGCTTCTTTTGTTGTTGTCTGATCGATCGTTGGGTCAATAATTGGTGGTGTGTGACGGCTCGTAGTTTGGCATCGTGATGATCTTCTGGATGAAGGAGTCGGAGTTGGTTCTGCCTGAAACAAACGAGAACGAAGGATATGGGCACGACGCAGAAGTTATAGTAGGGTAACGGACTTATTAATTTCGAATCTGGGTCAATCGTAAATTTCCTAATGATGCAATCAGCGTATAACATTAAATAATTACGGGATTATTAATTAGTCATTAAACCGTGTTTTGGAACCTTTAAGAAAGACAACAAGGGCGTAAGAACTGACGAGGTAAAATACAAATTGGGGAAAGGTGAAGTAGTATATCGAGCAGAAAGTGAAGCGGAAACGAATATTCACCTTGTTTCAATCCAAAATAAATCAACACGTCTTTATTTCGTGACTAGTTATATGAAATATTAATTAAGGGGATCTGTTTTTTTAGTAAACCGTGGATAGAGTTTTCAAACAAGGGAAATGGGAGCAAATATAAAAATGATAAGACTGCATAATCGAAGAACTAGTTGAAACTATTTAACAAAAGTGTTTAATACACGAAGTTAAATAAAAAATATAATTAAGGGTTCATTATATGATTAAGTGTTAATAATTATAACTAGAGAATCATTTTGAACATTGCAAGAAACAGCTGAACTCAGTGAACAGAAGAACACACTGGGCCGGGTTTGCTACAATTTAATGAAATCAGTTTGATAAATCAATAATTAAAAGTTAATTTACTTAATCAAAACTGATTTAAATTATAGCGTAAATAACATGTGCATAGGTTAAAGGAAGCAGACCAAGCAAACTATGTTGGTACTGTATGAGTGAACACCATATTCTAGAACTGATTTGAGACAGAGCTGGAAGCTTCGAGAAATTTTGGTTAAATTAAACATTGATTAATTTAACTAAAAACCGCATGGACAAAAGGAAATCAAGGTGAGGTAAACTCAGTCAGCTCTTCCCATTTATACTTTATATAAATTGGGATTTTATTTTGTGTGCTCTGATTGCTGATGGTTGACTGTTTGCTAATTATATATTTATTTGTTGATTTAACTGATGAAATTAAACCGTTGTTTAATTTCAGTGAAATACCAAATCGTTATTTCAACAATTGGATCCAGTGAAGGTAATTTACCTAATTGGTCACGTTTATTTATAAACGTGTTCAATTGTTAGAATTGTTCTATTATTTGGTTGATGTTAAATGGTTGTTATTTACTATTTTAGAAATTATCAGTTAAATGGAATGGATTGACCTGACTTGAGATAACCATTTGATACAGGGAAGAACAGGTTGTAGGGATCCAACGGGATTCCTCAAATATATTATCTATTTTCATATATGAACTGTTCTGTTTGGGTGATTGATTTGATTTGTGATCATTGACTGAATAGTCAACCTTTGTTTTGTTTTAACCAATGGGTATGATTGGTTGGGTAATCGGCAGTAAATGGCCTAGGAGTAAATTGTTTTGTGATATTGTTTTACCGTCAGGTGGATCTTTAGAACTGAAATATGAAATTTAATTTATACTTGGATATAGGTTTGAAATATTTTATTTTGAATAAAAGGTTTGTTTTAAAAGAAAATAAATATTTATCATTTATGATATAAATTTATAATTAATTATTAATTGGTTTTATATGGAAACCTTTGATGTTAATCAGATTTATAAATAAGTGAATAGAAATTAATCTAAAGAATTGAATTTGGATAATTGTTTTGTTAAGAAACAAATTTAATTGAATTATTTAAATTAATTATGTCAGTAATTAAATTAAAAGGGAAAATGAATTGAAATCGGTTAATGAAATAATTGTGTTTTGTGTGTACTAAATCGACCCCTTTTGATTGGAACTGATTATTTAATCAGTTTGTTTTGAATTAATCGAATAGAATAGTTAATGAATATGGTATAATTTTTAATGAAGTTTTGAAAAGGAATTTACTATTTATTTTGGTTAATAAAGGAATTAGCTACTTTACAGTATTAATGATTAAAAGTAAATGATTATCCTGATTAATAGTAATTTGGGAAATTAGTTTCAATTGAATTAATGTAAAAAGGTATCAAGGTTGAAATGAAATCCAATTGAATGGTGAAAGGAGATTACGAACGGGTTTTATATTTAAAACCCGAATGTGTATAACAAGTTACAAAAGGAATTTTAAGCAAATACTATAGCTTACATTGAACGTTACCTAGATAATCGAAATAAGGAAAAAGGAAATTTAGATAAAAGGGTTTAAATAAAAACCAGGATTATATAAAAGCGGTTTGAGGTATTATATCGTTAATTTTGACTTAACGTTACCAAATAATGGGATTAAGTAAAAAGGGGACTTAAAATAAGTCTTCCATAGCAGGAATTGTTGAATGAATTTGAAAGGAGATTGGTGATAGTGAATTTGGTTAAAAGAGTGGGTCATAGGGTTTTGTAACAAATTCGAGTTATAAAATTAATGTATTGAAAGTGGTAGAATTAAGAATGGTGTTTATTTAAGAAATTTCCAAATTACTGAGTTAGGAAAGAATGGATATATCTGAGAAAGAGACTTTCAAAGAGATAAGAAGTTTGTATGAAACCGTATTTTGAACGGTTCAGTTAAATGGAATTTGAATTGTTACTGGAATGGAATAGTGGTTTTTGAATTACCACTTATATCAACCTTAAGATATGAACGTTGTTGATGAAGGTCTGAGAGGTAATTAAAATACCCCAACTTGGACGACATCGGAATTATCTGAAGAGGATATGGGTTGGTAATGGTAAAAGGAGTTAGTAATAGTTATTATTTCCATTATAGAAAAATAATGCAATGTGTAATGAAGATTTGGAAAATATATATACAATGAGGATTCCAAAGTGGAAATGGAGAGTAAAAAGGGTTGCGTGAATTATAATGATATTGTCGAGATTAAAAAGGAAATGTAAAAGATAAATTTTATTCTATAAGAATAAGCATGGATTATGGTTTTCAAGTAATGAATAAAAGATATTTCATAACGTTGTTTTACGAGTGATAGGTTGAATTGATTTCCCAATATTATATAATAATGTGGTTAATGTTTTGAAAGTGAAAATAGAAAACTAGATATGATATGGAATTTTTCTAAGTGTAAAAATGAATTTGTTTAAAGTATAATCTTATGTTAAATAAGAAGCGAGAAAGCTATATTTATGATATTGAAATATTTAAAAGGTTTAAACTTACATTGTTTTTAATTAAAATGCCAGTTGGCTGAATACTGAACCAGTAAACTCATTGGATTGTCGTGATTGAATCACTGATTATTTTGATAGTTAAATCACCGACTATCAAATCTGTCCAATAAGACTGGTTGTACGGAAAGAACGGGATCGAATTTATATTCGAAAACCATTCCGACCAACTAATACATGAGGATATCAGAAGATGATCGAGATGGAGCATTGAAGGCCGTGGATTTTCATAAATGGAAGAACCACTAATATTCTTTGCCTGGCAATCAGAGATAAGCTGTGATTCTGTCGTGGTTGGAATCTACGGGTTGCAAGGACTTCTCGCTATTAATCCATGGGGTGATTCCTATATGGGATGCGATAGGAGAGTACCTTCGGTTCATCCTGTTTCTAGATGACTTGTATGGACGGATGTCTGACAGAGTATTTCCAAAGGGATCATGTACGTTGATTTCTCCAAACATATCATAGTTGGTGGTGGAGAATTGTCGTTCTCTTAGCTTCCAATTAGAGTATTTTTGTGGACGTCAATTAGTGATATCTAGCGGATCTGACGATATGGCATTCAAAGTGAATGATGACCAGATGTTCAAAAGTTAATCTAAAGCTCAAGTCTCACCAACCGGGAAATGACAAAATCGAGCAGGCAACATGGCTATGTGGGTCGCTCCCATTAGGGTGTATAATCACCTATCTAGAGAAATTCCTTTTGCTTCTTTATTCTATTTCGATGTTGTCCCTTTTTGGGAAACGGTGGGTCGCACCCAACCGTTGGTGATATACATTCGATACACTCAAGTGAAATGAGTGGTCGGTCATGTGTGGGCCGAGTTGCAAGACGTTCTTGTTGAACCCAGTGTATTCGCCTCTAGAGATACACTATCTGAAGGTGGTCTCATACCTTGTCATAGTCGGAATCTAATCTCCAATAAGTGCCCGCAGTTTTGATTGTATACTATACATGTGGAGGGTGAGATGCAAGCGTTCTGCTAGATTGCTATTTACTTGTATTTAGACACTATTATAATATCAGAAAAGATACTGATTTCAAAAACGTTTTGGGTTATCGTAAGGTAAAAACCGTTCGTTTTTATGTGTGGATTTGGTATTACGATTATCCTTTTCTTTCGAAAGGATTTTAACTTTAAAATCCGGTTGTGTGATACCCTTAAACTCATGTGTTTTTCTCACTCTGGTTCACCAGACTGACCCGGTGTTTTGTAAATGCTCGGTTTAGACCGGGTTGTACAGGTTCAGGTTATCGCCTACTGTGAAGAGACGAGCTGAAAGAGTTCAGATGTATATATTACATAACTACTATTCCGCTGTATTGTGTATGAGGACAGGTTATTATAACTATCCAGATGTGTGATGTACTCTGATATTGTAAGTATTTTTAAAAGCTCTCAGTAAAGATTTATTTCTGTATTATATTTTGTTCCGTTGCGATGTAAGACTTTGTGTTATGTTATTTCTTCTCTTCTTCTATTCTAATACTTCTTTCTTTCTTATCTCACCCTCTAAATTCTTTCTAATAACTATCCAGTTTTTTCGGTGCTTGGAAGGTCGGCATGAGATACAGAATTGTATTTATGTTGATTTTTAGGGCCGAAAATCATTGGGTCGTTACACATACACTGTGTGTATTAAATCAATATTGGCGATAGATGAATCTAGGGACTAAAGAAAGCTCAACATGGCTGACCTCCATAGGTCACAAGAAATCTCAAGTGTCTGACCACTGCATAACCCAAATCAAATGATCCACTTTTCATAGTCCAAAATAGCCCCATATGTGGCATCCCTAAGATCATCCCACACCCCCGAGAACCCTAATATGAAGTGTCACAATCAAACTCAACGCTTAATATCAAAATTTTCAAACCCAAAGAAATCATAGATAGATGTGCAGAACTGTAACAACCTGAAAATCTGGGCCAGTTTAAAATTTTTATTTCGGCAATTTTAGCGAATTTTGATTATTTAAATTGAATTATTTTAAATAATATCGACGAGAAAATTTCTTTTGAATAAAATTCAATCGTATATAGTTATATAGATCGACAATAGAGTATAAATAATTATATATAATTATAAAAGGAATTGAAAATGGCGCGGTAGTTCGATAATTCGATTTCAAACTTCAAATGAATGTACCGGGTGCAAAACAATCTGGATTTTAGTGAAACCAAAAATAATGGAATCTAATAGTGAATATCTTTCCAACGAATCTGAAAAATCAAAATTTCATAGCAGGAATCAAAAGATATGTCCAGTTGAAAATTCTGAATAGTTGCTATGGAATTCAGGCCCTTAAAAATGGGAATTTTGCAAACGACCTCGGATTTCGACGAAACCACTTTTGTTGGGTCCGTGATGTAAAGTTATTGCTAGGTTTCAAATTTCATAATTTTTCGAATCAATATGTGAGCGTGACAAAGGAAAACGCGTTTGACCAGTTTTAGTTGATTTTAATCGACTGGAAAATGGCCATTTTTCCAACGGTCTCAGAATTCGGCGGAACTAGTTTTGTTAGGACCGTATCATTAATAAGAAGCTAGAAAATATTTTTCGGGAATTTATAGAGTTAGTATGTGACCCCGGTAAATTGTAATGCGCGTTCAAATTCAATATATAGAGTCATACGTTGATTTTAACGGAAACTGATCGTAACGATCGAATCAGCTTGCGATACATATCCCATTGTGTTCGGAATGGGGGTAAAACGCTATGGACGACAGGTGGTGGACCTCGTTTTGAGGTCGAAAATAAAAGTTGCTTTCGGGAGAAAATAAAATAATTAAATAAATTAAAAACCCCCTTTCTCTCCTACATCCTCTCTGCCCCCCCGGTTATAATTCAGTTCAAAGGAAAAAAAAGAAAAAAACAACGACGGAAACGCATCGTCGATCCCCCCCTCCACCACCGCCCCTTCGTCGATGGCGCCACCGGAGGTCGGCCTCCCAGCGCCGCCTCCTCCCCCTCGTTTCCCCCTTCAGACCGTACCCGAAACCCCCCAACCCCCAAATCGAGAACCGCACCTCCCCTGAAGCCCACAACCACCACCGAACCCCCCTCTTCCTCTTCCCTCCTTGCGCCGCCGTGCAGACGCCAACCACCCCCTCCTGACGCGCGGGACCCCCCTGCCCTCATCCTCGACTACAAACGGCACCACGACCCCCTTCCAATTCGAACAGCGAATGTGTGTCTTTATTAACTTATTTATTTACATTGGTTTATATGTAGATTGGATTTTTAGTTAGGCTAAGATATGATTTTTCAATATATGAAAGCTTCGATTTTTTTTATGTATGAAGAGTTTGAAAAGAAAAGATTTTTATATATTGAATAGCAAAATAAAAATCTGATTTTTATATATTGAATAGCATAGTAAAAATTCGATTTTTATATATTGAATAACATAGTAAAAATTCGATTTTTATATATTGAATAGCATAATAAAATTCTGATTTTTATATATTGAATAGCATAATAAAAATTCGATTTTTATATATTGAATAACATAGTAAAAATTCGATTTTTATATATTGAATAGCATAGTAAAAATTCGATTTTTATATATTGAATAACATAGTAAAAATTCGATTTTTATATATTGAATAGCATAAAAAAAATCTGATTTTTATATATTGAATAAAATAGTAAAAATTCGATTTTTATATATTGAATAGCATAGTAAAAATTCGATTTTTATATATTGAATAGCATAGTAAAAAAAATCTGATTTTTATATATTGAATAACATAGTAAAAAATCTGATTTTTATATATTGAATAGCATAGTAAAAATTCGATTTTTATATATTGAATAGCATAATAAAAATCTGATTTTTATATATTGAATAGCATAGTAAAAATTCGATTTTTATATATTGAATAGCATAGTAAAAATTCGATTTTTATATATTGAATAGCATAGTAAAAATTCGATTTTTATATATTGAATAGCATAGTAAAAATTCGATTTTTATATATTGAATAGCATAGTAAAAATTCGATTTTTATATATTGAATAGCGAAGTAAAAATTTCGATTTTTATATATTGAATAGCATAGTAAAAATTCGATTTTTATACATTGAATAGCATAGTAAAAATTCAATTTTTACTATGTAGTGGCTACGGGCAACGAAAGTGACGAAAGGCGAGAACGACGAAGATTTCTACCCAAGAAGTGTCGTGAAGTTGGATTGCTATTAGTGAGAACTTCTCACTCAAAATTCTCTTTCTAGTTATATATATATACTAGGATGCAGACGGTGTTTAGTAGCACCCGACACCCGTCATCCACAGACCATGGATAGCTTGTTTGTTTAATTGTTTGGTTGTGTAGTTGGTTAGATTATTTGGTTTGAATTGAATTGTTTGGTGAAATTGATTGGATTGATGTGTGAATGGCGTGGGCCTTCACTAGACCGGGGATAAGGCTAGGCCTTGTCCCGTTTCTAGTATCGTGCCGTTATGCCGCCGAAATTTTCTAAAAATAAGTTAGAAAAATAAAGATAACATTTTATTTAATAAATGAACCGAATAGAATATTCATAGGTTGAATAAAATAGTTTGATCGTTAAAAATATAATTTTTAACGTGAATGTGAATAAATAAATATTCATTTACAAACCGGACGGTTTGTTTATGTACACCTATTTGAAGGACATTGATTGGAACGATAAATTTTACACATCGCCCAACTGCACAAATAAAAAACCTGTGTTTGATTGCTTGAAACCACACACGGGTATTGGGATGATATTTGACGTACACTAATCCCGATTGTTTAGTTGTATGTCGATCGATTGATTGACAGGCTGTTATAAGCGTTGAATATTTATATTTGATGCTTATACAGTGTAGAATGCACTTTGGATGATGGTTGATTATTCATCGTTGTTGATATATACATGTGTTGTAGGAAATCCATATAATTAACATTATATGGTAGTTGATTGGGCCTCATTCCAGTTTTAAAATAGAAATATTTGAAAAAGAAATATTTGAAATAGAATATTTGAAAATAGGAATATATTAAGCCGTATTGATTAGATTGACGCCATTTTGACATGGACGATATTTATATCGATTTTATTCATTTTATAATGAATATCGAAAGTGATTTCAAAATCTGATATTTTGAAAAGAATTGAATATAAATAAATTCGAATTGAAATTGAATATAAACGAATTCGAATTGAAATTGAATATAAACGAATTCGAATTGAAATTGAATATAAAGGAATTCGAATTGAAATTGAATATAAACGAATTCGAATTGAAATTGAATATAAACGAATTCGAATTGTAATTGAATATAAACGAATTCGAATTGAAAATGAAATTAAAACGATTTATAAAGCACGTTTTGAATTGAAATCGACGAAGTATATATTATATATATAATATAATGGCCTGAATAGAACGTGCCGCGCCGTGGCAGTTCGCGAATTTCGACCATTGACTTCGAACGGATATTGCGGGAGATCCGACCGTCGGATTCTCCTAAAACCGGAACCGTTGGGTTCGTATCGAAAAGAGCTTTCTAACGAATATTATAAATTAGAAATCTAACGGTTGGATTTGGAATTATGTCCAAATCAAATTTGGAAAAGGTCGCTGTAAGTGCAGTTCGATGGCCGTTGATGGAAATCGAATGTACATGCCTTGATAAAATTATTAAAAATAGTAATAATTTGTGTAAAATCATAAGAAATTATTTGTGAAGATTTGGGATGAAAAACTCCATATTTGAAAAGATAAAAATAGATTTTTATCGAAATGAACTAGTTTTGAACTAGAATTATAATTCTATTTATTTTTAAATAAATAAATTGGATTTGAAATGGTTTTGAAAATAACCAGAATTTCCAATAGTAATATTGGAATGGATTTGAATCGAAATTGTCATTGGACTATTTCGATGTTGGATTTCGTGATGATACAGATATTGTTATGGGAATTTGAAAGATATATATATATCATTATTTCCAATACGATATTTGTTAGTCGTAGAATTTGATATCGAATATAAGCCGGTATATTTTCTATTCAGAGCCTTGTGCTTAATATCAAATGTGATTAGGGTTTGTCGTGAATGGTGTCTTCATTAACACTGTTCTTGAACCCAGTTGAAAAAAGATTAAATCTTTTTATTTAGATTTAATGAAGTGTACCAATTAAATGATATTTAATTGGAATAGAATTGATATTGATTTTTAGGTTTATCGTGGACAGTGTTTTAAATAACACTCGTTCTTTAACCCGATAATTAATGAAATGTGATTTTGGGTTTATCGTGAACTGTGTTTTAAATGACACTGATTCTTTAACCCAGTTAAAGATTAAAACTAAGTGGAGTTTTAATGAATCTTTAATTAGATTGAAATGATCGAGAATGGAGTACCACCAGTTTTGCTCCAGGCGATATTTAAATCTTTAATTAGATTTGAACGTGAAATGGTAATTGAATTTGCCAATAACACCGTGGTGTTAGATATGAAGTATTACCAGTTTTACTTCATGGGATGAATAGGTTGGGATTGGGAAATTAAAACAAATGATTACTTCGGTAAGGTTCGTTAATCCCGACTAGTTGAATCAAAATTCAAAAGAAGATTAAAGAATAAATTCAAGGAATTTATCTTTGCTAAAATTAATGGGAACCTTTCCCTATGAATGTGAAATTTAGAAACTAACTGTCGGTTAGCTAAGCAGAATGGTTTTCTGGATATTGATCTGATGTGGGTTTCGGCCTTCGGGGTTAATATTTAGGAAATTATTCTCTTGATTAATTTACGGTTAGTGACTGATGAATTGGAATGAGGCGTATGTTGTGTTTGTATAACACTTATTTAAAATATACGCGAGTTATTCGGAAAGACCGGGTTAATCCCATTCTGAATAACTGATACGACGATAAGTCGAAGATGAAGACGGTGGTTGAAGACCGGAAGTCTTCACGTCGTTTGGGTGATTACTGATGATCTTGATTGGGCTGTACACCCAAGAAGATGGAAACAGTTGGTGATCGTCCAGACGTACATGGAGATCGATGGATATGCGGGGTACTAGGTGCCTCCGGTTTCGTTCAGACCTAGAACGGACTTGTAAATGGACCGTGTGTCTGACATTGGATTTTAGTCTGTGTGATTGATCTCTATTAAATATATATCTGTTTGGCGGCGGAGAATTTATTTTCTTGCTTAACGCCCTTCTCTGAGACGTACGAGCTCAGGGGTTATATACTGATGGATATCAAACGCATAGAGTGGATTGCCTGTGTGGCATGCCTAAGTGGCAATTGATCGAGGCTTCTGTTGAAAAGCAAAGTCTTGTGGTAATGATCAAAGCACAGCCTGTGTGGCACAGCTTTCTGTAACGTGAATTCGCGAGCCTCACACCCCGGTTGTGAACCAAAAACGGGAGAGGACCTCAGGGAGGGCATGCGTTTCTTTCTAGCTAGGGTGGTGTCAATGACCTACCAGCCCTGACATTTATATACTTTTCACCTGTGTGGTTGTTGCTGTTGCGAGGCGCCTCGGTTAGATCGGACGATCCGGGTCCGATGGAGCCATTCGTTGGCTCATTTACGCCCCAAAGGGCGGGGAAACGCAGTGTTCAGGCATTTTGATCCACATCGGTGGACCGGCCCTGACGATCCAAGGGCCCACCTGAGTCCGGGTCCTGAGGCTCGGGCTAGACAGTCTCGAATCGGTGAGGACGATCCCTAGCCTCGGTTCATAGATGGAAATCAAATTTCCAAACATGCGACATTTGTAGTTTTAATTGTAGAACTAGTATGGCGACATGATATATGGTACCCATGCCGTCTATGATTGATACTTATGATTTGAAGTTGTTTTATACACTATGCACTTATAATAGTATCAAATGATTTGTTTTAAACGTATCAAGCATTCTTGGCTATTATAAGGTAAAAACCCTATCCTCCGGCTTGCGTTGCATTGTGTGATGGGACCTGGGTCTTATAGTAGCTTCATTTTTCTTTATTTATCATTGCGCTGTTTGTTTTATGCACTGGTGTTCTTGGGAGGAAACCCGTTCTGTGTTATACGGCGTGGTCCCTTGATTTACCTAACTTTAAAAATAAAGATTATTAACTGTTTTAGTTCGCACACCAGTCACATGACTGACCTGGAGTTTATTGTTTTAACCTAAACTCTGGGTGCCCTTATTTTGACACGGGCAACTATTAGTTTTGGTTTTGCAGATTTATATTCACAAGATCCTGGTTTACAGCTGGAACGATATCCGGAAAGCTTTGTATCCGTATATCTCCTTCTAGTTGTGTATTGTATTATTTTCCGCTGCTATGTATTTAAATGAAATTTAAATCTCTGATATTTCTGTGTAATATTTATTTGTTTATACTCTGTATATTCTTGTAATCTGATGCATTGTTGTAATATACAATGAAATGTTCTTCCATCTGCGTTCTGTTTTGTCCTGTTCTCAAAAGGATCAGACGTTTCGAACGGTCTAAATCGGTTTAGCGACTGGTTCGGACCGAGCGAAATTCCTTTTCGTCACAAGAACTACCTATGAGGTTTGAAAATACTATGGGATCAATGACTAAAGAAATGTCCAAGTGTAAACAATCCACCGAAGAACTAGAGATAAAGAATGAGATGTTCTTGAGTTGAAGTGAGAATAGGAAAGTCGGAAATAGAAATCAAATCTTGTACCATAACTTTCCTACCTTTGTTTGGTTCATCACTAGACGGAGATGCCTCTAAGACCTGCACATGAGCAACTGGCGCCGTAGCCCCATGTCATATCCGCTAGGTACAAGCTCTACTAAGATATCCAGGCTTCCCACAATTATTGCACTTCCCTTTCATCGCAGTCCTCTTATAGTCCTTGGCATAATAACCAATCATTCCACAAACCATGACACTTAACATCCTTCCGGGTCATCCTTTTTGCGGTCTTTAAGTATTTTTCTTATTGCCATTCTTATTCTTCCAGCATTGCTTCTTTGAGCCTGTACACCTATAAATTCATCTTTACCCTCGTTAACCTCTTCCTTCACGTCCTTGGACATAAGATCCATTCCCACTAACGACTCAAATGTCTCTCCCATGGACACGTGTGTCATCGCCAACCCTTGGAGGGGGTGGTTAAATCCTCTTACAAACCTGATAGCTTTATTATCAACTATATTGACTAGACCCATTCCAAACCTTAATAGCTCATTGAAGTTATTGATATATTCTCTTATCGTAAGATCTCCTTGCTTCAGCTCATGAATTTCTCTAAATAAATACCCTCCCCAGCCTGAGATACGGATCTCCTCCCAAATTTGTCTTCGAATCTTCTCCAACCGATCTATCCACTTACAGCCTTAACTATCTCCCACTAATAAGATGCCTCCTTGCTCAACTGCCAAGAGGCCAGGTAAACTCTCTAACAATACTCAAGCTCCATTAATCCAAGAATCTACTATATACTCCTCAGGCAAATACGTGCGTCAACAAACCCTTTGTGTCCAAGAAAGATATGCCGCCAAGATTAGAAAATCCATATAAAGCCTAGGGAAGTCAATAGCTGCTATTGGGTTAGGAGGCATTGCAATAGCGAGTATCAAACTTTGTATCTGCTCTTGTGTTTTGGTGGGGATTGTAGCCTCAAGATATCTATAAAACTATGGGGAATAGAGATACCCTTAGGACGATTTAGTGCACTTGTCATACTCTATGAGAAAAAGATATAAATTAAGATTTTGAAGGAAGTAAAGGAAGATTATACTTGAGTTGAGGGGATAAATTCTCATAATTACCCTTTTCTATGAAAATCTACTTCCTTTTGAAAAATACCTTTCTTTTAAAACTAACTTTTAGGAATCCCGTGAATTTAGGCTCCAATACCAAATGTAACCACCCATTCCTCATAACATTTCCCAAAGTAAGTTATGTTAAGTAATGTGAAGTACTTTAGGTATAAAGACATACATCATAAAGACTATGATTTACAAGACAATTCAATAATAAATACAACATTAACATTTTTAAAAATAAAACATAACTTTTATTTCAAATACGAATTATTCATTTTAGTCAAAAACCGTTAATCTACCACACCTCTTATGGAAATAATAAAATCTCAGTCACTAATCAAAGTGCAGTAACATATTCACTCCTCAAAATTTAATAGTACAACCAACTCCATAAAATAAGATGTAAAAATAAAAGATGAATACATTAGCAATAAGAATGAACTCCAAGAATGATCCTCCAAGAAATCTGAACTGCTCGCCTCATTGCTTCGAACCTAGTGGGAAAGAAAAAGGAAGAAAGAAGAGTAAGTTAGACATAAAGTCTATTAAATGATGTAATTACTAGCATGATTGAGTAATCTAGAGAAATAGAATCAACAATAGTCCTAGTGTCAGATAAAATAAGTTTTTGTGCATGGCCACTAGAGATAAATATGTTGGAAAGATACACAAAAAATACTTGAGATATACAAGTAACGATTGTTCCACTGGTTGTATTTACTCAGTTACTAAACATGATTAGGATATTTCCTTATATTAGCCATCAATCAGATTTATCCTACCACTTTAACATTTTGTATGGAAAAACATAAATACGGATCTAAGGCTTTATCCATCCAAATAATCCATTAGTAAAAACATAACTAATAGCTTTTGGGCGCAGCAGTGACTTATTACCCTTTGTCAATGCTTCTACAAGCTCAGACACAGCATATAATGACCCATATTTTTATAAATGAATATTTAATTTATTCGAATATCTGAAACAATTAATTTTAAGATTTAACGGCTTTGAATTTATTTAAAAAAAGAATCTGAACATTAAATCACTTGAAAATGGAAATGTTGAATTTAAATTTTGAATTAGTTTAATTTGAAGTTATGTAAAGTTCTATTTGAATATACATATACATATATATATATATATATATGATGATAATGATTTAGTTTTAGTGAAATTGACTATTTTGGAATCAACTTACATTTTCTTGATTTAATATAGCACCTGGGAAATATACAATTTTCAAAAGATCTTCGATTTAGACGAAATCAGTTTCATCGGATCTGGAATGTCAAATTATTGTAGGATTTCAATTTTTATGTCAATCGGAGTTATTATGCAAGCATGTGCAATGTAAACGTGTATTGAGAATCAATTTGAAATTAATGATAACTTATAATTTGATTTTAGGAAAAACTACTGAAAACGATCGAATTGGCCTCTGAACCATGTCCCATTATGTCTCGAATTAAAATATTTGGTTAGGAACGATAATTGTTGTGGTTTGTTTGGAGTTTGTGGAAATTTCGGGTCATAACGTGAATAAAATAATAATAAACTAAGGGTATAAATTGTCTCATTCTCTAACCCTAACCTTCTTTCTCAATACCGATTCGCCACCATGGATTTTAGTGGTTGAAAATTCATCATATTCATTCGTTAATCACTTTCAATCCATACATTTTCAACCAAAATCACCAACATGAAACTTGAAGACCTCTCTGAGCTCTTTCCGTCCATATGAATAGGTCGTCGAATGGGGCTACCATTCGTCGTAGATCTGGAGATGAACATTAGTAGGTGAGTTATAGTTTTTTCTTGATATCTTGAACGTAATGGAGTTTCATCTGATGTTGTTTGGAGGAAAGTTGTTGGCAAGAGGATGGGATTTCGGTTGTTGGCGGTTTGATCGCCTCTGGGGGCTTGAATGTGGAGTAACCGGGGTTTTCTTCTTTTCCTGTCATCTACATTTTCTGGTGTCCTAGTGGAGCTTCTGTGGCCGGGCTTTTGGGCAATGGGAGGCGGTGAAACAATGGTCATGATGGTCAATCGAGGGTGACCTCCGGTGAAGTGAGGTTGCGGTGGTAGGAGTTGGAATGGATCGACAGTTTGGTTCAAAGGCCTGGGGATATTTCTGTGTAAACCAAGGGTGTTAAAACTCTAATGATGTGATTAACTACTTAATGATGACAATTAGTTGGCTAATTACAGTAAATAGTCGATTTAATTTGTGTATAAACTTATAACGTGCATATTTTGTTCATATTTTTTCAGAATCAAATGAAACAAGATACGTTGGGACTTTGGAGTTGAATAGTACGTATGGGATTGATTAATTTGGATTGGAATGGTTACAACTAGCTAGAATAGTTTGTTTAAGTTAAATATCCATTTAATTTAAATTAAACTTATCAGTGTTTCGACGGCAAAAGCTCGGTGAGAACTCTTTCGATTTTAATTGGAATAGTTATCATAGTGAAAACATCTTGATTAAGTTTGGGAAATAATGTTATAATCATAATCTGATTATATACTGGCCACTTTGTGATTGATATGGTTTCTTCGTTGCTGATGGATGTTTATTACAGTTATTCTTGTTGTTTTTGTATGTATAAGCATTAAGTGTTATAACGCTTATATTTTAATTATGTGATGAACGAATGGTTATTATGACGTTATTGTGATTGTTTACACCTTACACTCACATATATGTTAATCATTGGCATTGGTTAAGTCTCATTTTATTTGGAAATTAGAAATGGATATTTTAGTCATTTAAGAGAAATTGGATGTAGAAACGGAAGTTGTAAATTTTATTCAAAATTTGTCGAAAGTGAATTTAAAGTGTTTATGAACATCTTTTGTAAAGGTGTAAAGAATTTTGAAAGAGTTTTGATTTGAAAATGATTTGTTCTAATCTGAAACCGAATCTGAATAGTAAATTCAAAAAGGGACATGAATTTGATATATAGACGATGTTTTAACCCAAATGGGATTATTTTATTTATCTTATATAACTCATAATTGATTTATGAAAATTTTGGATGGATTTAATTTTTGAAATATAATATTATTTTATTAATATTACAATAACAGAATATTCAATTTTGGTTTTCAATTGAATTTGAAGTCGGAATTTAAAAATATCACTTTTAAAATATAAAAATTATTAAAAATATGGAAAATTATAATAAATGATTTTATAGAGATTTGAGAAATAAATACGAGTTTGAACTATAATTAGAATTTGGTATTTTTTTCAACATAACAAACCAAATACAGCAAAATGATTTGTTTTGGAAAACTAGTTTTAAAATGACTAAAGTTTTTCAATTATAAGTTTTTGGATTTGTTTGGAAATGTTCGTCGAATATTTGGTATTAATTCCTTAGATGAAACTCATACTATTTGTAACTACCCGCAAATCCGTAATACCTGAGTTGACTATGTACATCATACGTCCAACCCAATATCACGAAAATACGAATCATTTTTTTTAGAAGAAAAAGGTAGAAGAAGAACAGCAACAACAACACAGAATCTCATGACGCAGCGGAACAAAATATAATATATCATATCTTTTGAAATACAAAATTTCAACTGTATAACATACACTTATCAGAGTACAATACTTACAATACAGCGGAACAAAACTCTATATAACTAACGCTGAAGCCTCCTGCTCCAAGCTCCTTTCGATAGATCTGTAAAATCCTAAACTACTTGACTTCCCGTATAAATTTAGGCACCCAAGAGTTTAGGTAGAACAAAACAAAATAAATTCCGGGTCAGTCATGGGACTGGTATGAGTAAACAGTTTAAAACAATTTCATAAAACTAATTGATATCTCATAAGACCACGCCGTATAACACGGAATGGGTTTTTCCCTTATGAGAATCCAAACACTTGATTTAACTTTCAAATCCCTTTGAAAAGAACGATAATCTTTATATCAAAACTCTTTTGATATTATAATAATGTCTAAATCAAGTAAATAATAATCTAGTGGAACGTTTGCATCTCACGTTCCACGTATATAATATACAATCATAAACCGCGGGCACTTATTGGATATTTGATTTCCAACTATGACAAGGTATGGAACCACCTGCCGTTGGTATATCTCTAGAGGAGAATACACTGAGCTCAACAAGAACATCGTGCAACTCAGCTACACATGACCGACCACTCATTTCGCTTGAGTGTATCGAATGTATATCACCAACGGTTGGGATCAGCAACCGTTTCCCGAATGGGACAGCATTAACAATAGATTTTTTAGAAGTAAATGAAACTCTAAATCAGGTGATTATACACCCTAATAGGTGCGACCTACATAGCCATGCTGCCTGCCCGATTTCTGTCATTTACCGGTTGATGAGGCTTGAGGTTACGCTTTATCATCACATCAGATTAACTTCGAATGCCACATTGTCAGATCCATCGAAAATTACTAATTGACATCTACAACAGTACATTACGTGTTAGCTAAAGAAGTTACCTTCTCCGCTTCTACTCTTGGTACAGTTGAAGAAATCAATGTACGTGACCTTTCTGGAAATACTCTGTCAGACTATCATCCATACAAGTCACCCAGGAACAGGATGAACCGAAGGCACTATTCAGTACATCCATCTTAGGCACTGTTATCTAAGACTTTATACAATAGCCCTTGCACTTTAATCCATCTTCAATTATCTTTGGCATATATGATTCGCAACGCTTATGCTAATATAGTGTGGTTCTTTGGATAATAATCCAACCGGTCTCTCCATATTGACAACGATGGTCAAAAACTTCGATAGTCTGTGATTTAGCTATCGAATAAAAATAAGTGTTTCGATAGTCGATGATTTAACTATCGAAGAAAACAAGTGTTCATCCAATTATCAAATAATCACTGGGCCCTTAATTAATATTCCATTAATTAAATCACTTCTCTATTTCTTTATCAATATTTGTTAACCAAATATTTTCAATAACCATATTGGCCTTTTACGTTATTTGGAAAACATTTCCGAATATCGCCTTCCTTTATTTTCTAAACTTTAGAAAATATATGCTATTTATAATTGTAAAATATTCCAGTTACTTATCTCTTTTCTGGTCTCGTTTATTTCTATACTTAGGAAATATTTATTATTCTATTTCCAAGCTTACACTTATTTGGGTTAAAGTGGATGTTGTGTAAAACATCGTTACGACAAACCAAATACTGTATTCAACTAACTCTTATCCAACATTGATCTTGAAGCCTGAAATCTTACTATTTATTTGTTAATAATGAAATCAATCAAGTTTGGGGTATAACTACCTCTTAGACCTTGACTGAATTACATTTACAACGTCAAAACAGATAAGACTACTTACTCGAATAATCAATACCATAAAATTACTTATTCACTTTTAAACATGTATACACTTTCTCTTTCTATTCTTACGAGATTTTATTACTAGTCTTCCTTTTTTTTATACTATTCTATTTCTAAGTTTGTTTCCTTATCGACTTCTATATATATATTGATATATAGGTTCTAGTTTTCAAAATTCTTAAAAATATTCTAACTCCTTAAATTTCTGGAAAAATTCGCCATAACCTCCTTTGTACCGGGAGCATCGGGATATTTCAAATAGCCACCCATGACCCTCACCATCCAAAAGAAAAAGAAAAAGCCAAGCGGCTTGCCGATACGGCGCATAAAATCTCATATATGAATTAAATACATACCTTTTATCAGGCATTCTAATATATATCTTCATTAACATCATTCCAAACCTGTCTCATGTATATCCATACATTTCTAATTCATTTCAACTTAATGCACTCGTTTTAACTCAACTCGTTAATTAATTCGTTAATTGATTTGCTAATTAACTGTTTGCCTATTTCACCTTTTTATTTGAATATAACATGTTCAAAGATATCCCAACTTAATTACAAACTAATCTAATTATATTTTCAACTCGAGTTATATATTCGATTTTGAATATAAATTCTCAATCTCTTTCACTTATCCAAAAACCCAATTTCGATTCAAATTTCCTTTTACTAATTATTCTCCAATTTAGTTAATTCTATTTAACCATTTAAAATATGATTTTTGTCCCAAAAATCATTCCACTTACTTCACTGGAGTTCATCTTTACTTTGTATCTCTAGTCTAGATTTTTCAAATAGAAATTCGGATTTTTATTTGCTTAAAAATCCCTATATTTATATAAATAAACCCTTATGGATTTTAAACGATTTTGGCGCTGCATTTTTAGAAATTTGATTTTGACATATCTCCAAATCTATTCGACGAAATTCAGATTTTTCTCTTCTATTAGAAAACTATTATCTAACTGGTCCTGACGATTCTTGTTTCAAAGAATTCCGACTTCAATTGAATTCTGTATACTCAATTGAAGTTCGAATCGCCAATTTACAAACTGCAGCATTGCGGTGAGTTCGTTTTAATTATATTTATATATATGAACTTTTAAACCTCGTTAAAATGAATTCAACTCCATTTTAACTCTATTTGAATTCTAATATTCAAACTCCATTTCATTTCTGTTTGAATTCTAATATTCAAACTCCATTTTAACTCTATTTGAATTTTCTTGATTTAAACTCCATTTTCACTTTTATTTGAATTCTATATTTAAATTCCAATTTGAATTTCTATATTCAAACTCCATTCTGATATTCTATATTCAATTCTATTCAAATTTTACATATTCAAATTCTATATTTGAATTCCATTTGAATTTCTATATTCGAACTCCACTTGAATTTCTATATTCAAATTCCATTTCACTTTCGATATTCAAATCCTATATTTGAATTCCTTTATTTTACTGTATTCAAATTCTATATTTAAATTCCATTTGGATTTCTATACTCAAACTCCATTTCCATTCAAATTGAATTTCCTATATTCAAATTCTTTAAACAAGTCTCGATTTCAATTCCTTTTGAAATCGATATTTCTACTTTTTGAAAATAGATTTCCCTTTCCAATTTCACACTTGTGTTTTTATTTCTGAATTATCTAATGATAATTCTTTTCACTTCATTTATAAACTTCATTTATAAAAGAACTATTTATAGACTTCGTTTATAAAGGAACTACTTGTTTTATTTTTTCAAAACAAGTTTATATTTCAAATCTATTTAAAAATTCAAATTCTATTTTAGAAAAAATAAAATTTCCCTTTTAAATCTCAAATACTCCTTTCAGGGTATTTTTATAAATTAACGCTTAGGCCCGGTGATATTTAAACACCAAACAAACAATTATTTATTTCAGGTTTTCTAACACATCATATATGATAGTATATATGCCAACAAATAAACAAACAGATAATATATATTTTTGAGGAATCCAGTTGGATTCCTCCAACCTATTTTCCTGCATCCACAGATGTTAGTCAACATAGTAATACCCATCCTGCTTCGAGTTAGGATATCGCGGTATGAAGTCATCCACTAGTATATTTGTGGCCCGCATAGGGAAATCATCCGCTATGAAACTGCGGGCATCCGCTAATGAGACTGCGGAATCAATCCAACCATCAACCCAATATACATATAATAGTCAACCCTAAAAAACTAATATATTTAAAGCAACCAGAAAAATCCAAACAAGCAACAACAATTATTTTTAACGGATAAAAATAATTCTAATTAACAGGTGAGTGAGATTTACTCACATTGATTTATTATTTGGGCTAAACATCCACTGAAGCATATTATATAATTTCACCGCGATTTCTGCATACTTCTGTTTTCCAGTGTAAAACTATAATAAAATTTCAGTTATCGAATTATACTAAATTAATTTGATTAATTACTCATGTATAAACTAAATTCCAATTTAAACCTTAACTGATTTGTCTACAGATATTATTTCTTTCCTAACTGCTGGGTTTTGAGCGACTATTGACTTTAAGTTTAGATATTTCACTTATCTAAATTTAAAATCTTATATAATAATTCACTAACTGAATTTCCCTTTTTAGTTTCCAAATCCCAAACTAATGGTTAATGATATTTTCATTTAACAGTATACACATTTTTAGTTTAAACTAATACGCTAAAAAAATACTTCCAAATAAGAATTCACCTTCTGATTCTGCAATATTGCCAAAGGCCAACCCAAATCCCATAGTACACGCTAAAACCGCTGAAGCCATTTTAACTGTGTTGACCTTCCCAATAACCAAAATCAGATACACAGACAACTCCTCGGTCTCAGACAGTGACGCCAACGAGCTTCCCATCACCACTTTTCTACAACCGTGCCCACCAACCCGAGCTCCAGTCGCACTCGTACCCTCATCGCCTCTTCCAAATCCATTCTCCTGAAGTTCATCGTCTTTCTTTCTATCGAACAATTTTTTCCTTAACGAAAAATCACCCAGCACTCACAATAGATGTCACCGTTCACAACAACTTTGAAACAAGCCTCAACTCTCCCTTCGACTTCGCGGAAATCGAGCACGAGCCAACCCTAGGTTACGGGTTCAAATCAAACACCTAACTTTCACTATTGCGATGCCTAGGGAGCTGTCCTTATTGCCTGAATCATGCCTAAGAACTCCAGTTTGATTTCAATTTCGCCTTCTTCTATTTTATTTTTCTTTTGATTTCCGGGCACTCAATTTATGCTTGTGTAAACAAAGAAGAAACTGCGGCTTTATAGTGGAAGCATACTTAGTAACGAAATTAGTAGTGGATACAAAGGAAAAACGGTTTTGTTTAGTTTGTGAATACAAAAGAAACACGGTTATGTTTAGTTTTGTGGATATCGTTATCCTTTAATTTAAATTATCACTTTGATTTTGAACTCCTATCTGAACCCAACAACAGTCAAATTCCAGGGTAAAACCACTATTCTGAACCCACTGGGATAAGCATCGAAGTCCAATTCGATAATCCAAAACATATATTAATTTAAACTGATATAAATTAAATTCAAATCCATTAATTTCTTCGATAACAATTTAATATTATTATTTTAACTCAACTGAATTTTATACTAATCATCTGAACTGATTAGATTTAGCTGTATAATTTTAAATCAAATTATTACTGCATTACGATAATTAAATTTATTCGTCATTAAATCGAAATCGATTATTAAATTGATAACTTAATATAAAAAAATTCCATTTATATTATCCACCCAATATTTAAATCCGTATAAAATATTTAAAATTAACCCATAAGAATTCGGGTCATTACAATCTTCCCCACTTAAAATAATTTCGTCCTCGAAATTGCTAAGGTAGAAAAAGTGCTACAAACCCATTTATCTTTTCAAAACTTATTTATGTTGATACTCGACATTTCAAACTTCCTTACGTAACTCTCTTTCGAATAAATCCCTATTCGATAACTCCTCCCTTCGAATAACTATATTCGGTAATCTCTCTTTTGAATAACTAGATTCGAAAACCTTTCTTTGAATGAACTATATTCGATTTACTCTATTCAGTTTACTCTTATCAATTAACTCTATTGGATTTAACTCTTATCAATTTACCCTATTTGATTAGCTCTTTTCACTTAACTCCTTCCGAATAAGCTATATTCGATAACTCCTTTAACTTTATTCGAATAAACTATATTCGATAAAAATTGAATAACTAATATTCAATTAACTCTACGGATTAACTCTAACTGATTAACTCTAACTGGTTAATTCTTACTCTAATCGATTTATTCTAACTCTAATTGACTATTTCTAACTCTAATCGACCTCTCCTATTCGAATAACTTCTACTGGATAACGTTTATTCATTTATAAAGATTTACTTTTAGTAGCGGTTCTTCACTTTATAAATGTTCTCTTTAATAATGTTACTTCACTTATACAAGTGTTGTGTACCCCTTCTATTTAAAACTATCGGTGTTAAAGACCAATATCTCTTCTCTACATAAGTTCAGACGTATATATTCCATTTATTGAATGATAAATATTTAATTTAATTTATAAACTGTTATTTCTAAATTAATCATTTCTATTTATCTGTGAAAAACAGATTTCCATTTTCTATTCATCTTCTAAATATTCCTTTGATTAAATTCTATTTATTTAACAAATAAATATCTCATTAATAACATTCTATTTATTTTCTATAAATAAATATTTCCATTCAATCTATTTGAAAATGTTTTACAAATATTTCCTTTAAAATTCTATTTGTAAATGTTTTTACAAATATCTCTTCTTCTATTTGTTTGCACATAACTTCCTTTGTATTTGTGTTACAAATATAATTCCTTTATATTTGTTTAACAAATATATTTTCTTTTTAACTCTTTTGGTTTTTCCTTTATTCACACCCAATTCATATTTCATTCACATTGATTTTACTCAATTTATTCATTTCGGTCCATTTAACTTACTTAAGTTAAATTTAATTTCAATCATTCAAATTTCCAGGGTTTTATTTCAAAACTCCTTTGAAGTAATATAAATATATACATATATTTATATCCATCTCAAATTCAAAACATTTGAATTTTCAAACAACTTGTTTTCTTTTTAAACAAATTTTCCATCAAAAACTTTTCTAAGGCAGCAATTCATCACTTAGAAACTCGAAAATGAACATTGATGATGTTGCGACCATCATCAAAATTATTTCCCAGCCACTGAAGTGAGTTCAGTGCTTAGTTACTTACAAAAATCCATCTAATTCTTCTTCCCAGGATTTTAAATTCTGAATTCTGGTTGGAATTCAATTTCAATTTATCACATTTGTATATTTGATTTCATATACAAATTCCATTGGTCATATGTATAACTATTTCAGTTTTTATAATCTAATTTGATTATAATCCTAACAATCAACTCAACTATTTAAAAACAATATCGTGTCCAATCTTCTGTTCAAGTGTTTATAAACTCCTATCAACATCGTGGCGTCCCACGATTCGATCAGAATTCATAAATCACTCAACAGACTATCAACACAATATAAAACAGTTTTTATATCAAATAACAAATACGCTCTCTCTCGTGTGTATATATATATATATATATATATATATACACACACTCAACTCATTCTAGGGTACTACTGACCTTATCTCTAATGAGAACATTCCAACAACCCTAGGTATTCGCTCAACCTAAGCTCTGATACCACTGTAATGTCTTGGTAATTCAAGTAGGCTTTGCAACCATCCTCTCCTCCCCAAAGCAGCAAGGTAATACCCCCACTGTGGCTTACTTTGGTACCCCAGCACCATATTTTACGGCCAGCCTTTCGACTTCACAACCAACCCTCATTTTTGGGACATGTAGGGGTAAGAGTCTCCCATTCGCCACCTAACGAAAAGCGAGAACCCCCTATCACGTGACACATGCACCAAGCACGCAACATGGACCGGTATGAGTAAACAGTTTAAAACAGTTTCAGAAAACTAATTGATATCTCATAAGACCACGCCGTATAACACGGAACGAGTTTTTCCTTTATGAGAATCCAAACACTTGATTTAACTTTCAAATCCCTTTGAAAGGAACGATAATCTTTATATCAAAACTCTTTTGATATTATAATAATGTCTAAATCAAGTAAATAACAATCTAATGGAATGTTTGCATCTCACGTTCCACATATATAATATACAATCATACACCGCGGGCACTTATTGGATATTTGATTTCCAACTATGACAAGGTATGGAACCACCTGTCGCCGGTATATCTCTAGAGGAGAATACACCGAGTTCAACAAGAACATCTTGCAACTCAGCCACACATGACCGACCACTCATTTCGCTTGAGTGTATCGAATGTATATCACCAACGGTTGGGATCAGCAACCGTTTCCCAAATGGGACAACATCAATAATAGATTTTTTAGAAGTAAATGAAACTATAAATCAAGTGATTATACACCCTAATAGGTGCGACCTACATAGCCATGCTGCCTTCCCAATTTCTGTCATTTACCGGTTGATGAGGCTTGAGGTTACGCTTTATCATCACATCAGATTCACTTCGAATGCCACATTGTCAGATCCATCGAAAATCACTAATTGATGTCTACAATAGTACATTACGTGTTAGCTAAAGAAGTTACCTTCTCCGCTTCCACTCTTGGTACGGTTGAAGAAATCAATGTACGTGACCTTTCTGGAAATACTCTGTCAGACATTCATCCATACAAGTCACCCAGGAACAGGACGAACCAAAGGCACTATTCTGTACATCCATCTTAGGCACTGTTATATAAGACTTTATACAATAGCCCTTGCACTTTAATCCATCTTCAATTATCTTTGGCATATATGATTCGCAATGCTTATGCCAATATAGAGTGGTTCTTTGGATAATAATCCAACCGGTCTCTCCATATTGACAACGATGGTCAAAAACTTCGATAGTCTATGATTTAACTATTGAATAAAAACAAGTGTTTCGATAGTCGATGATTTAACTATCGAAGAAAACAAATGTTCATCCAATTATCAAACAATCACTGAGCCCTTAATTAATATTCCATTAATTAAATCACTTCTCTATTTCTTTATCAATATTTGTTAACCAAATATTTTCAATAACCATATTGGCCTTTTACGTTATTTGGAAAACATTTCCGAATATCGCCTTCCTTTGTTTTCTAAACTTTAGAAAATATATGCTATTTATAATTGGAAAATATTCCAATTACTTGTCACTTTTCCGATCTCATTTATTTCTATACTTAGGAAATATTTATTATTCTATTTCCAAGCTTACACTTATTTAGTTAAAACGGATGTTGTGTAAAACATCGTCACGAAAACCCAAATACTATATTCAACTAACTCTTATCCTCCATTAATCTTCAAGCCTGAAATCTTACTATTTATTTGTTAATAATGAAACAATCAGGTTGGGGTATAACTACCTCTCAGACCTTGACTGAATAACATTTTCAACGTCAAAACAGATAAGACTACTTACTCGAATAATCAATACCATACAATTACTTATTCAATTTTAAACACGTATACACTTTCTCTTTCTATTCTTACAAGATTTTATTCCTAGTCTTCCTTTTTATTTATACTATTCTATTTCTAAGTTCGTTTCCTTATCGACTTCTATATATATTGATATATAGGTTTTAGTTTTCAAACTTCTTAAAAATATTCTAACTCCTTAAATTTCCGGAAAAATTCGCCATAACCTCCTTTGTACCGGGAGCATCAGGATATTTCAAATAGCCTCCCATGACCCTCACCAATCCAAAAGAAAAGGAAAAAGCTAAGCAGCCTGCCGATACGGCGCATAAAATCTCATATATGAATTAAATACTTACCTTTTGTCGGGCATTCTAATATATATCTTCATTAACTTCATCCCAAACCTGTCTCATATATATCCATACATTTCTAATTCATTTCAACTTAATACACTCGTTTTAACTCAACTCGTTAATTAATTTGTTAATTGATTTGCTAATTAACTGTTTGCCTATTTCACCTTTTTATTTGAATATAACATGTTCAAATATATTCCAACTTAATTATAAACTAATCTAATTATATTTTCAACTCGAGTTATATATTCGATTTCGAATATAAATTCTCAATCTCTTTCACTTATCCAGAAACCCAATTTCGGTTCAAATTTCCTTTAACTAATTATTCTCCAATTTAGTTAATTTTATTTAACCATTTAAAATATGATTTTTGTCTCAAAAATCATTCCACTTACTTCACTGGAGTTCATATTTACTTTTTATCTCCAGTCTAGATTTTTCAAATGGAAATTCGGATTTTTATTTGCTTAAAAATCCCTACATTTATATAAATAAACACTTATGAATTTTAAACGATTTTGGCGCTGCATTTTTAGAAATTTGATTTTGACATATCTCCAAATCTATTCGACGAAATTCAGATTTTTCTCTTCTATTAGAAAACTATTATCTAACTGGTCCTGACGGTTCTTGTTTTAAAGAATTTCGACTTCAATTGAATTCTGTATACTCAGTTGAAGTTCGAATCGCCAATTTACGAACTGCAGCATTGCGGCGAGTTCGTTTTAATTATATTTATATATATATAAACTTTTTAACTTCGTTAAAATGAATTCAACTCCATTTTAACTCTATTCGAGTTCTAATATTCAAACTCCATTTCATTTCTGTTTGAATTCTAATATTCAAACTCCATTTTAACTCTATTTGAATTTTCTTGATTTAAACTCCATTTTCACTTTTATTTGAATTCTATATTTAAATTCCAATTTGAATTTCTATATTCAAACTACATTCTGATATTCTATATTCAATTCTATTCAAATTTTACGTATTCAAATTCTATTTTTGAATTCCATTTGAATTTCTATATTCGAACTCCACTTGAATTTCTATATTCAAATTTCATTTCACTTTCGATATTCAAATCCTATATTTGAATTCCTTTATTTTCCTATATTCAAATTGTATATTTGAATTCCATTTGAATTTCTATATTCAAACTCCATTTCCATTCAAATTGAATTTCCTATATTCAAATTCTTTAAACAAGTCTCGATTTCAATTCCTTTTGAAATCGATATTTCTATTTTTGGAAAATAGATTTTCCTTTCCAATTTCGCACTTATATTTTTATTCCTAAATTATCCAATGATAATTCTTTTCACTTCATTTATAAAAGAACTATTTATAGACTTCGTTTATAAAGGAACTACTTGTTTTATTTTTTCAAAACAAGTTTATATTTCAAATCTATTTAAAAATTCAAATTCTATTTTAGAAAAAATAGAATTTCCCTTTTAAATCTCAAATACCCCTTTCAAGGTATTTTTATAAATTAACGCTTAGGCCCGGTGATATTTAAACCCCAAACAACCAATTATTTATTTCAGGTTTTCTAACACATCATATATGATAGTATATAT